>CM053769.1:527672470-527710175 GCA_028658325.1 Potorous gilbertii | reverse complement strand
TCCTTACCTGGACAATGGAGGTGATATTGATCATCATATTACTTTGCCTAATTTTATATGCTTTATAAATAGCCATATAAATTTGAGCTATTAATATTAATTAGACAAATGGACTGGATAAAATTCAGGTCCAATTAGCCAAACAGTCTCAGAATTGGAATGAATCTCCGAGGTCATCTAATTCAACCCCATTTGAGAGAGAAATCTCTTGTACAACCTTCAGTTTAATATCAATGCCTATCCTTATTCCCTTTCTTTATACAAAATAGTAAAGAACACAAAACCTTCCCAACCTACTGAGGACACTCCA
Organism: Potorous gilbertii; assembly: GCA_028658325.1. Taxonomy (NCBI): domain Eukaryota; kingdom Metazoa; phylum Chordata; class Mammalia; order Diprotodontia; family Potoroidae; genus Potorous; species Potorous gilbertii. The sequence continues at coordinate 527,709,865 of CM053769.1, read as the reverse complement.
TTGGCCTAGGGTGAATGGTCTTCACTGTGCAGAAACAGTATAGGAAATTTGAGTTGGAGCAAATCCCAGGGTGGAAAAGTTTGCACATCTCCCTAGTGATAGTGGTAGTGTTCAAACTCTCCCATTTCAAGAGCAACTTTGAATCAGTCAATTAGCTTTTATGAAATTACACACTATGGGTCAGGCAGTGTACTAAACAGTAGGGAAACAAAGAAAGGAAAAAGACAAGGAACTTACACCCTAAATCTAAAGCATGTGGCTTGACTCTAAGGCAGTAGTACAGACAGGTTAGGTTGTTATCCCCAAACTGTGAGCAAAGTAGGAAGTTTTTTTTTTCTGTAAAATTGGGGACCCAGAAAATTAATTGTATTGGAAAGTTTATGCATCTACTCCCTTGTATCTTCTCATAATTTTAAGGTTTGTTTATTTTTATTATATATGGAACTATCAACAAATTCAAATGCACAAAAATTTTAAGATGTTTAAATGAAATATTTAAAACTTTTTAAAAATATTTAAATGAAATAATAGATTTTTGCATGTGAAATGACTTTAGCAACATAATAATCAAAAATCCCTATTTGCTTCTGTATGCCCTTTTGTGTTTATTTTTCTCCACAATTTTTGGTAAAAATTTTTTGTTGTTACTTTTCAGTCATGTCTGACTCTTCATGACGCCATTTGGGGTTTTCTTGGCAAAGATAATAGAGGGGGCTTGCTATTTTCTTTTCAGCTCATTTTACAGATGAGGAAACTGAGGCAAACAAGGTTGACTTGCCTAAGACCACACAGCTGCTAAGTATCTGAGGCCAGATTTGAACTCAGGGAGAGATGAGTCTTCCTGACTTGACTGTAGGCCCAGCAGTCTATCCACTGTGTCATCTAGCTGCCCTTTTGGTAGAAGACCTCAGGATAAATCCTTTATGTCACCATATTTGGGGGCTGAGTGTAGATGTGAATGAAGCAAGAAAGTTATTTGGAACAGAAAAGAGTACCTGTTTATGTTACTTTCTTGAAAATCTTCAAATACAATCCTGGAAGTAGCCTATGATAACTTTTCAGGATGTAATTCTTCCAGACTCTGATCTCTCTTCTAACCTTCTAAGGCACTCCTTCCCCCACATACTCCAAGGAATTTGCCTCTTACTTCACTGAAAACATTAAGGCCATTCACTGAAAGCTTCCTCTTCTCTCTTCCTCCTCATCTCATCTTCCTTCACTTACTCCTCCTTCCCTCCTGTAGCAGATAAAGAGGTGGCCTTTCTCCTAGCCAAAGCCTTTCCCTCCATCTGATCCTTGATCCCATTTCCTCCCTCTCTCTAATCTTCCCTCTCTCCCTGTCTGCTGAATCTTACTTTCTGCTTGTAAACACACCTCTATCTCCTCCATTCTTAATAAGTCCTCACTTACTCTGATATCCCTTAGCTACCTTCTGAGTTCTCTCTTCCTATTCCCTGTTAAACTCAAGAAAGTGCTTCTTTCACCTCTTTTCTCACCTCCCACTTACCTTCCTTCAATCTGGCTTCCCACTTCATCATCCAACTAAAATCTCCCTCTCCAAATTTACAAGTGATCTCCAAAGGGCCAAATCTGATTACTGTTTCCCATCCTCATCCTTCTTGTCTCTGTAGCATTTGGCATGTATCCATTCTCACCTCTGGATTTTCCTGCCATTGGTCTACCCTCCCTTTTCAGTCTGTTTCACTATGTCATCATCTATGTCATTCATTTAGCTGTGACCAAGTCCAAAATCTTATCCTAGTTTCTTTGTACTTCTTTCTCAATTTTCCCTCACTGAATTTAAGTCCCATCTCTGATCCATCTTGACCATGTGACCCTGGGTAAGTCACTTAAACTCTCAGTGCTCTGAACAACTCTCCAAAACCATAAATTGAAGAGAAAGAGCCAACCTGTGCTGGTAGAGGGAATTTCCTCATCCGGGAGTTCCCTAGATCAATGAAATTGCACGACCAATGCCTATCCTATCTAACCTATTTAAGTTGATAATGAAAAAAGGGAAATTCATGGAGTGATGGACATTAATACCACTTAAAATAATGTCATGCCGAAGTTTCTCAATTGTCAATTAGTTGCCCTAATGAAGGGATCAAAAGAGTGTACGAACCAACTTCATAGGCAACACCTAAACTGTGTGCCATATAAAGAGAGATGGAAGTCAGAGAAACAGCAGTTTTTAACATAATCTCATTTGTAAAATCTAATGGACAAGAATAGTATATGACTAAGAGAATACCACCTCAAAATAATGAAAAGCAGGAGACAGAAAAAATAAAGCAGAAAATAGTTCAGAGACTCAGCTAAGCAAAGTCATCTCAAGTACATTGAAAGATGAAATTGGAAGGAGGAAAATACACAGCAAAGATCAGCAAGGATTTTTATAACATAATATCTTCACTATCAGGGCACTTTGAGAAGTGATTCTACCCTGTCTTATACCATTCTTTAGTTTTTTCACATGTGTAGGTCATGCTTATGTATAAAGGTTGAGTTCTCCATTTCTCATACCCACTACAGTATATATGTATACAGTAGGGTATATGGGGTATTCAGGGAGGACTAGCACCTCTGCTGTGAAAGCTTGCTAACCCTTTTCCAGGGCTGCTCATCCACCTTTGGTGCCTACGTGATTCATCCAACTCTCATCTGTGGCTTCAGGAAGCTCTAGCATGCACACCCAATAAACTGTCACAGCAGACAGGCTAAACTAGGTTGAGGGTAGCTGACAGGCCTCAGATCTGTCAGTGATTTAGGGGGATATACACATCAAGCATATGAAGAAATTCCCTAGAAGAATGGGCAGATGAGAGCAGTTTGTTCCAGTGACCACAGTGACAGCCAAAGCAGTCATTGTAGAGCACTTAGAGCTTGGTCAGGCATCAAAGACATCAAGGTCATCCATGCATCCGAGGCCATCGCCAGTTATCTTGATTTTTGTCTTGTCACTGGACTTTGGGGGCTCAGGGGAAAGAGTAAAGCTGATGACTTTTTGTGTACCTCTGCCTCTCAAATCCAGTGCACAAGCAAGTCAAGATGTAACCCATGATGTTATTGGTCCTCTCTGAAAACAAAGGACAAGCCACAACACATTGTATAACTTCAGTAAATATTTGCTGAATTGAAATACATCCAGGATTCACTCCTGACTCCCCAACTGAGAAGCCATTATCATTTTGATGTCATATAACCTTAGAGCCAGAAGTACCTGGTTTCAAGGCCTGTCTCCGACATTCTAGAATCATAGAGCTAGAGCTATTAGGGTCCTGAGAGGCCATTTAGAACAACCTCCTCATTTTACAAATGAGCGAACTAGTAATTGAGTTACTTGTAACTAGTACAAATTAGTAACTTGTCCAAAAGATCACATAGGAAGTAAACAATAGAATGGGGACCTGAATTCAATTCTTCTTCATTCCAAGCCCAGTACTTTTTTCTAATTTTCCACATAAGCTTCATCCACATATTGTCTATGTGATCTTGGTCACCCTGATGGGTAACTGAGGACATCCTGACCTAATTCAGTACATATAACCAGCTCCAGACCAGAATATGCTTCACATCCTGTGCAGTCATGGACCAGTGCCATTTTGCCATCTGCCCTGAAGCTTTGTGCATAGCATTGCTCCCCACCTCCTAGCTCTGGGCACAGTAATCAAATCATTTCTTACCATTGTTTTTGGAAAGGGCCAGTTAGTTGGCCCTATGCATCAACTCATTGCCCCTACAATTCCCCAGAACAGACACGGTTCCCTAACCATACTGCTTTATACGTGTTATCTCCTGCTACTAGAATATAAGCCTTTGGGGGCTTTCTCTTTACATGTATACTCCTGGTGTGGTATATCCAAATCTACACCAAAAACCTCTCAAAACTACTTGGCCTTATAGAATTATTCTGGGGGAATAATTTTTGTGAACCTTAAAGCTCTATATAAATTTGAGTGATAACTTATGGTAATAATTTTCGTTGTTATAAAAGTAGAATTGGTGGCACTGAGGAACAGATGAGTTCCAGCATACTGCCCAGTATTCTCTGCTTCAGTGCTTTATAAAGCACACAACACTATATAAGTGTCACGATTATTAATAATCTGGAAGAGTTCATTTACTCCCCAGAGCTGAAAAAAAGGTTGTTCTTTAGAATTGGATCTATTTACACTGAGGTTGAAAAAAATGCTTCCTTAATGTAAAATATTCAATTCATTCTAAGAAAGCAGACTCTTGTGATTTCCAAACTTTTCCAACTGAAGTTTTTTTAAACCATTGTCAGAAGACTTTTTATTATTACTAATAATCATTTTAATTTTTAATTATTGGCAGCTGCTTCGTCCTGAAGAAGTAGAAATTCTGGTCTGTGGGAGTCCTGATTTGGATATGCATGCTCTGCAGAGAAATACTCAGTATGATGGTTATGTGAAAACTGACCTTACTATAAGGTAAGTTGTTTCCCCTTACATAAGATAACAAAGAAGATTATGTACTCTGTGCAACATTTCTTGGTCCTTCATGCTCATTTAAACACCAAAGGCTAGTTTGAATCTTCTTAGCACAGAGTTGCTATTATGAGCATTTTAAAAGTGGAAGCACTTGGTGCTCCTCAAAAGAATGGTGACAACAATGTGTTTAAAATTTAAATTTAAAATTTTATATATGAAATATAAATAAATAAATGAGTTGATAAAAACTGAAGTACAATTTTGGTCACAGAATATGCAAACATGTATATATAATTTATTTGTATGAAAGTGGATAGTTTTTAGTAACAGTACTATAACTAGAAATCTTACATTTCATAAGAGTAAACGACTTTGGTGTCACCCCTGGTTGGACCATATAAAAGTCATTTAAAATCTACCAGCGAAATTTTCTTCATTTACAAAGCTACTAAATTAACTTAATCTTACAGAAAGGGAACTACTTGTTTGAAGGGATTTATTTACCTCTTAAAGCTGATTTTATTCTAGAATGTAGGATAACTGTTTGGTTTTTTCTTTTTTTAAAAAAAAACCTTTTAAAATTGTTCTTTGTTGTGATAGATATTTTTGGGACGTTGTACTTGGGTTTCCACTTGATCTTCAAAAGAAGTTACTACATTTTACCACAGGAAGTGACAGAGTACCTGTAGGAGGGATGGCAGATTTGAATTTCAAGATTTCAAAGCATGACACTTCTACTAACTGGTAAATTTTCAGTTTTATTTGTATTTTTATTCTACAGGGTTGGAGCATTATCTTTTTTAGAAGTATATAGTTCTTGATGAAATGCATCTTTTGTGGCAGAGTAGATTTTTCTTTTCCCTCCATTCCTTCCATTTCTTCTTTAAATAAAAACTAGATATCAAAAATTAATGATGAACATTTTTGACAAGTCACTGTGACAAAGTGGCCTTTCTGAATATCAAAAAAACTCTGAGAAACAACAAAAAATTATTAAACCTGGCCCCCAGTTACTGGAAATATCATCAAGTGGAAAGTTCCATTAAACTACTCATAGTCAAAATGTTATAGTAAGTCCAGAAGCCCAAACTCTGGAGAATCAGTCCTTTCTGGAAGGTGTAAGGTTGATCTAGCCAATCACAAAAGTTCTCAAAGGCTTGGAGGTGCACATGTGAGGTCATCTTTCAGTATTGTTACATTTTATACTTGTTCTTTTTTACACTACATTGAATTTTAGCTACTGACAGAACTCTCTAAATTCTGTGATATTCCTAATGTTGTTGCAGCATGGAACTTGACTTCATATTGTTTGGATGAAACGTCAGTGTCAGGAGATAGAACACCATTAACAGTATCATCAGCTTCAAGTTCCCTACTTCAGAAATCGTGTATAAATTATTTACTTCCTTCACTAATATAGTTATTGTACCTTAGCACAAGGTTTATAATCAGTGTGAAAGTCACCAATGTGATAATAAAATCAAGAAGGCTGTTGAACATGTGTCACCATAATCATCATCATCCTAGTACTTGGAAGCTAGGATACTTTAAAATGATGTCTGCATATCCCCCTTAAAGTCACTTGTATGGATTTTGTTTTCAGATTGAGAAAAACATGGATATGGTATATTGCTATTATGCTCAAAAGTAGAAATGTTTTGGGCTTTTTTAAAGCTATGATGTTGTCCTTAGCTTATAAAGGTAAGCAGCATGGCATAGGAGAGTGCTGGCTTAGAATAAGAAAGACTTTGGCTTCGAATCGTGCCTTGGTACTTTCTAGCTTTGTAACTATGGTTAAGTCACTAAAATTTTCTAAGCCTCAGTTTCCTCATTTGTAAAACTGAAATCATCATATTTGTGCAGCCTTCTTCACAGGGTTAATGTAAGTCTCAAATGAGATGATGTATGTAAAATGTTTTGAGAACTTTAACCAAGAGGCACATTTGGGTCACGTGATATTGAGAGCTACCACCATTAGCATATATTCATAGGGATCTGAATAATAATTATTTTATAAAGAACAAATTTTAAAGCCTTAGAACAAATTTTTTTTAAATATTGGGGACTGGCTTGAATTTAGGTTTGATCTACGCAGGATTTCACCGTTAAAGTTACTTCTGCTTTTCTTTAGTTAATTCTGTTCCCTAGTGGTTATTTCAAGACCAGGATTTAGACACAGAGAAGGAAACACAGACAGACGGCGTTAGAGAGAGAGTGCCTTTCAGAACTCAGAGCATTATACATTACATATTTGAGCTGAGTTGAAAACAGAGTATTCATGACTCTGAGCTCCAAGCTCTAGAGTCATATGAACTGGATCTAATTTACAGGGGGAGGGAGATAAGTTGGTGGCGGGGGCAGCAAGAGCCAAGGAGGACAAATACTCTGCTATTATCCATATCCAGGGTTGCCTCTAGGAAATCTCAAACTGTAAGTTGGATATAGCTCCAGGTCTCCATAGATATGGGTGAAAAGGTTCCCAGATCCCATATCAAAACACAAGGTCATGTATATTAGACAATCTTTATCCCACCCCCAGTGAAAGTATAAAACGACATAAAAGACATTCAGCTTCCCGCAAACAAATTCTCCTCCCTCTCCAGGAAATCTTATCTTCCTCCAGGATCCTAATACACTCCAGATTCATAAGAGCATCCTGTGGTTTGGACTCCTCTCCAAAGGAACATCAGCTTGGGGTTGTGAGGAAAGAAGCATTCCAGTGAGGCCCTCTTTCACTCCAAAGAGCCCTGCAGGCATATCTAGTCTTCTGGGACTATCTTGAATTTGGTCTGCTCCAGAAGATGAATGCTGTGTGTTGCTAAAAAGACAGCTCCTATCCCATCAGATCTAAACTGTCCAAATAAATCACAGCAATGGTAGAGGACAAAGTCCAAGGCCCTCACACTCCCACCATATGCTGGTGTTCATGCCTTGCTGTTTCTCCAGCTTTAGGTACCAGATACATGACTGTCTTCTTTCCAGATAGCTAGAGCTCTCTAGAAATGGAGAGTCTTGGAGTTCAAGAATTCTCAACCTTATTCACATGGTTCCTCTCTCTCCATCTGCCATCTAAGTCTAGGAAGTTACAATATGACCTTTCAAGATTGGGACAAAAGCTTGAGATCCAGGGACTCTCTTCTTGGGCCATATGAGTGAGAATTCAAGCAGTTTTCCCATGTACTTCTGCCCCAGGACAGCTGTTCTACTGCTTTTAAGAAGAGAGAAAAGGGGAAAGTCTATAATTTTAAAATTCCCATTTAGGTCAAAAGATATGAACAAACATTTGTCAAGAGAAGAATTGCAAAGTATTCACAACCACATGGAAAAATGCTCTAAATCACTGGTTAGTAAAAGAAATGCAAATGAAAACAACCCTGAGATTTCTCCTCATACCCTGCAAAAATGACAAAAAAATGGCAACCATATTGGAAGAGACATGGAAAGATAGGCACACTAATATATTGTTGGGGATGCTTTGAAATGGTGTAGTCATTTTGTAAAGCAACTTGGGATTACTCAGGGTGACTAAAATGTCCGTATCCTTTGGACCAGACACTCCATTACTGAGGTTACACCCCAGAAAAGCTATCAATAAAAAGAAAATTTTTATATACTCCAAAATATTTGTAGCAGCACTGTTTAACTAAAAATTGCAAACAAATCAAATGCCAGTCATTTGGGGAAAGGCTAAACAAATTGTAGCACATGAATGTAATGGAATATGACTGAAATGTAAAAGAAATGATGTATATGATGAATACAGAGAAGCAGGAAAAGATTGATCTGAATTTAAGCAGAATGAAGTAAGTGGAGCCAAGAAGACAGTGATACAATGACTACAACAAGGTCAGTGGAAAGAACAGCCACACACCAAAAACAATCACAAGTCAATGTAACAAAATGATGAAGATCAAGCGGAGACACATGAGGAGCCCCCCCTCCCCCAGCTACAGGGAGATGGGAGGGCCGCACATATACACACTTCATATCACTGTGTCAGTCAGTTGTGCTGACTTGCTTCTCTAAAAATACAATTTATCATATGGTAGCGCTCTCCAGAAGCAGGAAGGGGAGGGATACATGGGATACTGTGGTGATATGAGAAACAGAAAATATCAATAAAAACTCTTTTTTAAAAAAAAAGAGAAAGAAAAAAATTTATAGCCCGTCACAGAGGACTGGTTTCTTTCAAAAACAATTCTGAAGAGGTCATCATTCATTCATACTCTCTGAGATCCATCTTTCAAGGGGTGCATCTATACTTTCCACAGACCAGTACAAAGAGAAGCCTCAACTAAATTAGCTCACCACCTGAATGCTTATCAGATTGATCAGGGAACTCCTATCAAAACATCACCCTTGACAGGAGAAAGAAGGAGCATCCTAGATTAACTGCAGAAACACTAAATCAAGAAATGAGTTTTCAGCAAAAAAAAAAAAAAAAGGAAATTTGCTAAAGTAAGAACCACAGAAGGAAGACAAAGTCTATGGCTTTGAAAGCAAGATTATTTAAAAATTGAATGTGTCAGATTCTTCCAGAGTGTGTTCAGCACACCTCTCTAAAATTCACAATTGACTCAGGGAAAGAAGGCGTAGTCTGATCACCTAGTGTGTATATGTGTGGGTTGAGTGTGTGTGTGTGTGTGTGTGTGTGTATGTGTGTGTACTGGTGTTCATGGCAATCAGCAGTTTTGCTTTTCATAAAAATATGGGTTACTCTAATTAAAGTTTATCTTTTTTCTAGGTTACCAGTGGCCCATACCTGCTTCAACCAACTTTGCCTGCCTCCTTATAAGAACAAAAAAGAGTTAAAGCAGAAATTGATCATTGGGATTTCAAATTCAGAAGGCTTTGGCCTGGAGTGACTTTAGACTTGAAATAAAGTATTTTTATATGTAGCATCCACTCTCTTCTCATTGTGCCTTTAACCTTTTCCTGCTTCTGTCTTCAGCACTACAATAATCTAAACGATTTTTGGATACTGATTTTTTGGATTATTAAATGTGAAGTACATTTAATCTATATACAGTTTTCAAAAACCACAGAAACTTTGGCACAGGGAGGGGGTGGGGGAAGTCAATAGGTAAGAACAGGATTCTTTTTTTTTAATTTTAGGATCTCTTTTTATAGCACTTTACCAGTCTCCATAATTATGTCACACATATTACCACTAGGTGATTGAAGTGCAACATTTAATGCATTTCTAGAATAGAACCTAGTGACAGACTATGTGTTATTAACACACAGTAGCAAAGCATATAGCTACAACACCATTAATATAAGGCCTGTAGCCATATTTTCATACAGAAGTGAACAATTTTAATCGCAACAGAAATTTACAGTGTTTTTAATATTCTGGCTTTAGTTCTGTAAAGTTTAAGCTGATTGTTGAAAAGCATGTAAATAATTGCTTTGGGGGGAATGGAATTTTTAATAGTGCTATTTGTTGCTAAAGATTTATTTTTACAAAATAAATTCAGGGTTTTAGATGTGTATACAGCTTTTACAAATCTACAGGGATGATTGTATAGGAATGTAACTTTTCAGACTAACTGGGTTTAAGATTATATGCATTTAAGTATTTAAGGTATGCACCTATTGAAATTGGCAGAAAACTAGTTACTTATTTGTGTAACCATCATGTTTTGAAAAGCACCTGGATATTAGAAAGTGAAATCCAGTCCAATTACTTGTGAATGAAATAAATCCTAGAAAAGCACAAAATGAAAGAAATTTTCCTTTGAAAATTTGATTGATGGCCTGGGCTTACGTCCAATCTTGTTTTTAATGGCCAGTAGTTCTGGAACCAACTTCTGGAAAAATAGGCTTGGAATGCAGGACAAAATTGAGTGAACATATCAAGTAAGATTTGTGTCAAAGTCGTATAGTTTCAATATTTGGGCCAAAGTAATCTATTTCCCCCACCTCCCAATGAATTCTAAATATAAAAAATACAGAAGTCCAAAGTCGTATGTGAGGAAAAGAGCTGTGTTTCATTTCATAGTTACTGATGCATTTTTGCAACAGTAAAAGTGAAGCAGTTTTCTTAGCCTGTGACCTATTTTTCTTAAATTGAGATTTATTTCCTGGAGACATTCCTAGCTTTTCTTCTGAAAACTCAGAAGCTATTATTGTTGCAATAACAATAAATGATGCCAGCATTTATTACCAGCAAATACTTTTTTAGATAAACTCTCCCCCATCTTTTTCTGAGTTTTGCTATCTCCTTGTTACACTCCCAGCCCCAGAATTTCAGCAAGAGCTGAGGAAATGAATAAGCTCATTCTTCTGAGATTCTGAAGCAACCAGTGTTCGGAGGAAAGCACGGACCTGTTGTATGTACTTATCTCCTTCTGAAAGTGGCTCTGAAATACTTTGGGGATCTTAAGTATCTCTAATGAATAGTGTCTTTACTAAGAAGATGCAGAGGCTAGAAAAGGTAGGAGGCCAACTGATTTCATTTAATTCATGTGCAAATAAAATCGCTTCTCCGTTGTGCTGCCTGAACTGGACCATGAGGTGTTTAGAGTAGGTTGGTAATAACTAATAAGCACAAAAGAATTCTATGTAGGTAATCAGGTTTAAATGTTTAAGATATAAACAAAGCTCTTATTTGATAAAGATGATTTGTGGTTTCTTGTGCACGTTTAATAATGTGTCTATATACATTAATAGCTATGTCACTTTAGAAATATACAAACCTGTTGTTTTTAATGCCTCATACCCACAATTAACTGGAAAATTTGTGTCTGTTATGAAAATGAAAAAATACAACTTTTAATTACTAAATTATACATTGCCTTTATTTATTTATGCTCTCTCTGGTTTTAGTTTACAGTGTAATAATACCTCATTTTTTTAAAAAAACACTGCTGTTCTACTTTGGTAATTTTCAATTGCCTAGTAAGTTCATGTAGTTACATTTTTATATATCTGTTGTTAATAATCACTTCAATTTTTGTATTTGCCGTAGTAAATTAAAGTATTGCACAACATTTCTTAGTAATCATGAAATGTCTCTAGTTATTGTTTTCTTTTTTGTCTTGGTTTTGTTATCCAAGTGATCAGGATTTTTTAAAGTTCCCTTTTTCTTGTTAATCTGTATTGTGACAAGTTGTTCATGACTGGGCTTATTTTTTTAAGTATTAAAGCTGTGCTGTCTTTCAGGCCTCATTCCTTTTTTTAAAAGCTCCACACCAAATAATTTAAAGGAGCAAACTTCAGATATCTTGTAAATCTCACATACTCTTCCCTGCCCTGATAATTTGTCATCTAGACTTGTATGTATGCTAAAAAAAAAAAATAGTTTCATATGCATCATCATCATTATAAAAGACTATCTAAACAGCAGCTAGATTTCCATATCATTACATGTCATCCAAATACCTCTTAGAGAGTCAGTCACTCAAGAAAGGAAAGGCAGTATTTGATATAGATATTTACAAAGACATTAAACAATATAAAGACATCTAATCCCATATACTATGTGCAAGACCTGGGAATTTGGCTTCCCCTCCCTCTCACCCTCCAGTATTTGTTATGTTTAAGGGAAGAAGATATAGAATGGAAGAATAATTATGGCTCCCTCATAAGTGTTTTTAAGTCCATTATTCTGTGTGATTCTTACAACCATCCTCTGACTTAGGCAGGCTGATTCATTAAGCACATACTACGTGCAAGTCACTGTGTTATTCTCTAGGGAAACAAAGATAAAAAAGGAAAATAGTTCTTGTCTTCAAGGAGCTTACATTCTGCCGGAAGATCCAAAATGAACACAGTGGAATAAATACAAACTAAGCTGAAAAGGACAAGAATGCAACTGGGAGATCAGGAATGGGTTCCCAGGAGCTAAATTTTGAAGGAATTTAGAGATTCAGAGAAGCAGAAAATACATTCCAGGCATGAGGGACAGTAGACAGAATACTGAGTGTGGGAACTAACAAAGAAGCCAGTTTGTTGTGAAGGGGAGTGATGGAAATTGGAACAAGATTGTGGAGGTCTTCAAATGCCAAACGAAGTTTGTGTTTTAACCTAGAGGCAAGAGAAAACCCCAGAAGACTTTTACAAGTGAGAATGACAATGTCAAGCCTGTGCTTTACAAAGATCTTTGGCATGAAGAACACACTGGAGGGTGGAAAGACTGGAAACCATGAGGCCAATTATAATGCTATTGTAATAGTTCAGGGGAGATGTGATGAATACATGAATTAGTATAACGACCATGTGAGTGGAGATAAGGGAACTCCGGGAATTGTCAGGGTAAAAAGTGACAAGGTTGGCAACCAGAAAAGGGAAGAGTCAGCAATGATAGCTGAGTAACTAGGGAAATAGTGATGCCCTCACAAACAATCAGAAACTTTGGAAGCCAAGGTGAGTTCCATTTTGTATATTGAGGTTGAGATGCCTGTGAAACACCAAGAAAGAAATATCTAGAAAGCAGCTGACAGGTGTGAGACAAGTTAACTTAGGGAGATTTGGGCGTTATCTGAGTAGGAATGCTAATTTAACCAATGGAAACTGATATGATCACCAAGAGAAAGTACAAAAAGAGATAAGAAGTCACAAAAAAAAGTCTTGAGAGAGATCTATGCTTAGTAGACTGTTGGATGACTCAGCAAAAGAGACAGAAGGAACAGTCAGGTAGGAAAGGGACAAGGTGACAGTAGTCACAGAGGCCAAGAAAAACAGATATATATATATAAATATAGCTATATGTGAATGCACATCTATTCATATGAGCAAATATGTATATATACACATGTTTATATGTGTGCATATTTAAACACATACATATATGCATATATCCTTTATATGTCTGTAAATATTTATTTATACATTTTTTTGAGAGAGAGAGAGCCAAGAAGCAGAATGATGAAAAGTGTTTACAACTGTATAGAGGAACACTGAGAAGAGGCCTTTAAATTGAGCAGTTCAGAAATTTCCCGGTAATCTTTAGATAAAGAAGTTTAAATTGAGTGGTGGGGTCAGCAGCCAGATGGCAAGAGACAGAGAAGTGAGTAGAAAGTGAAGAAATACAGAGTCTAGGAATCCACACAATACGTTCTAACAGTTAAACTTTGAAAAGGAGAAATGAAGATGACTAGAAGGCAATGTCAAGACAAGAGTGGGGTTTCTTTGGTTTTTGAGGATATAGGATCATAGACTTAAGGCAAAAAGGGACTTCAAGGTCATCTAGTCCAATCTCCTCATTTTAAAGATGAGAAAACAGGTTCTGGGAGTGGTTAGGCTAAAAGCTAAAAGGGCAAATACACTAAGTTGACTCCAAGTCTAGCTCTCTTCCCACTAAACCATCTTGAATATAGACAGCAAAAAAGGAGTCATTTCATTTATGTGGGCTCTCCAACATAGATCACAATCCCTCCATACCTGTAAGTAGAAAGTTTTTGAGTGGTTATGGACCAGAAAAAAACCCCAAAAATGTATCATCTGATATCCAACTTTTTTGGCTTACATGCTACACCCCTGGGTCCATACTTAAAGCCACTTCAGCCTGATAGAATGTTTGTTTTTACTCCACTAGAAAACCCTGAGTTACCTCTACATAATGAAAAGGCATTTCAGGAGTCAGTAGAAATCAAACACAATCGTGGTATGACACCTTCATTTTTCCCACAAAGGGTTTATGCTTTCCATTCAAAATTCCATTGGCCTACTTTACCATTTTTATATCACGAACAGGTCAGAAGTCCCACCTATCTTCTTGCTCCTTCTTCCATCTTTTGATGCTTGAAAACAATATCCACACCTTAAGAACCATCAACACAATTTCTGAAATCTGCGAAGACTTTGGGGGTAATCACTTAAGTTTAAAAAGTGCCATAGAGCTAAGAAAGGACCTTAGAGATCATCCTGTCTAATCCCTCTCATTTTACATATAAGGAAACTGAGGCCTAGAAAGCTAGTGAGATTTTTTCATTATGCATTTTTGATATCTAAAAAATTCTGAACAACTCGATAATACTGTTTTCAGTCTTCATGTTACAGCCCCCTGCCTTTCCTGACTTTTTTCAAATTTCAGGCAAATGTTACTTTCTGAAAGAGGCCTTTCTGAGGTCCTCTCAATGCTAGTATCTTCCCTCTGAGATGACCTCCATTTTATCCTGCATATATCATGTATGTCTATGGTTGTTTTCATGTTGTTATTGGCCCATTAGAATGTGAGGTCCTGTAGAACATTTTTGCCTATTTATATTTTTTATTTCTATGTTTCTTCCCCCACCCCCATATATCCTCCCACCATGCTTGACACAATGCCTTGGCAATATAGTAACTACTCACTGACTTCTTAACTTAAAGTTTTTAAAATTCATAACCAAGGTCAAGTTTTCAAAGGGAGATAGCTTCCAGGCTCCCAATAACTTAGGAGTTGTGATATTATGATTCATCCCACATTTTCTATAAAGTAGTAGCCAAAATGGGCCAGTATGGTAGGTCCTCCTTCTCTTGCACCAATCTAATTCATTACCATTCTAACCCATCACCTGCTTTATTATCTCTAATTATCTAATTATCTCTATTTATTCTCCTCTTCATTCTTCTTCCACCACAGAAGTCCTGGACTTCAAATCGAACACCAAGTTTCCTGTCCTATTTCTCCCCTACGCCAGTCCAGTGACTGTGGTCAAGTCACTTATCATTTTTGTATCAACTTTGCCATGGTAAAAATTATTAAGTCACTTTTGTATCCACTCTTGTTAAATTGTATCACAATCTTCCTCATTTACTAAGAAAATCAAGGCCATTTGAGAAAATGATCAATGATTTAGACCTGAAAAGGACCTTGGAGATAATTTTGTCCAACTCTGTCATTTTACAAATGAGGAAACTGAGACCCAGAGGGCTAAGAGGACTTTTCCCCCATCACCAAGGTGGGTTATGGTGGAGAAGAAATTTGAGCACAGATTCTTGGATTTATACCAACCACACTCTTGGTTAAACCCCACTGACTCATAAGCTACATTGTCTCACTTGTTCTCTCCTACAAAACTCCTCTGATCACCCCCCATTCTCTTTCCTCCTCTCCTTTAGTCTCTGACAAAGGGCTGGTCTTTTTGTGCTTTTGATACCATCTCTGTCTGTCTTCTCTTAGAGCTTGATTTTTCCATCCTATCCCCTTTCTCTTTCTCTCATTTTTAATTTTTTTTTTCTACTGGAGCCTTCCTTTTTGCCTATAAATGTGCTCAATTCTCAGTCAGTCAATCAACAAACTTTTATTAAGTGACTAACAAAAACTATATGCCAGGCACTGTACTAGATGCTGGGGATACAAAGAGGTAAATGACAGTTCTTGACCTCAAGGAACTTACAATCTAAGTCTCTTGTATCCTTAAACCCCATCACTTAACTGCAATACTCACTCTGAAATTTCCAATGATGTCTTAACTGCAGGATCTAATAGCTTTTTTCAACTTTTAGCCTTCTTAACCTCTTCCAGAACATGGCTCTGTTCTATACCTGTGTGTCTGACCACTCCTCAGTCTCATTTACTAGATCATCATCCCTTTCCTCTCTACAAATTAAGAGTATATCCAAGTCTTTCTTCTCTTTCCATACCATCTTTCTTATTGATCTCATCAACTCCTATAGATTCAGTAATTATCTTTATACAGATGACTCCCCAAACTATATATCCAGTTCTAAACTCTCCATTGAATTCCAGTACTGACTTCTACCTTCTGAACATTTCTACCTTAAGGTCCTATAAATGTCTCAATCTCAATTTGTCTAAAACAGAACTCCCATTTCCTCCCATTACAGAATATTTAGAGTCTACATGACCTTAGAGGCCATCTAGTTCAACTCATTCTTGAACAAGAATCCTGGCTACAACACAACAAAAAGTGGTGAGCTAGCCTTTCTTTAAAGACCTCCATTAGGGAGGATCCTACTAGCTCCCCAAAGAAGCCCTTTCTGCTTCTGGTCAGCTCTAGTTGTTAGGAGTTTCTCCTTATATCAGTCCTAGATGTGGCTCTTGATAATTTCTACCCATTGCTCATAGCAGCTAAGATATTAGAACAAGTTTGAACTCTTTTCCAAATAACAGTCATCCAAATAACTTCAAGACAACTATGAGGTCTCCTAAATTTTCACTTTTTGGGAAAGATGAGATATTGTCATCAAAACTTATTTTATACTTGTTTAGAAAATAGAAAAATAGATCAATGGAATGGAATGGGTTAGGCAGTCCAACCTAGGAATAGCCAAACACAATAAACTGATGTTTAACAAAGTCAGACACAAACTACTAGAATAAATTTTTGTTGGTTTTTACAAGAGCTTCTAAAAAAATTAGAAAATAATTTGACAAAAAAATAGGATCATACCAACATATTGCACCATATACTACAATGATCTCCTGTTGGATAGATAGCTTAAATACAAAAAGTTTCAGCATAAAAAAAATTAAAGAATGGTAGGATGTACTATATACTTCTGGGATAAGACAAAGCATTTTTAGACAAAAAAGACATAGGAGTATTATAAAAAATAGGAAGGACAGTTGAGATTATAAAAAATTAGAAAGCTTTTGGAAAAACAAAATCTATGAATTAGAATAAGTAAATATTGAGTTATGGAAAGACAAATGCATTAATTCAGTATTAGTGGAGTTGTGAATTAGTACAATCATTCTAGAAAGCATTTAAGAATTATATTTTTAAAGTCATTAACCTATTAATGATAGCATTATTAGGCATATATAGCAAAGAGGTCAAAGACAGAGGGAAATGGTCCCCCATACACAAAAATATTTGCAGCAGCATATTACTTTAAAGAGAAAGTGGCAATGTAGAAGGGTCAGTGAGGCAGGGAACACAAAAATCAGACACGATGTACACTGTCCCAAGCCCATCTCCCTCTTCCTTTGAAAAAATGATCTTTCTTCTTTTTCTTCCCAGAGTCTTCAACTCCAAATTCAAAGATCACTATTTCCGTGTTGCCATAAGTACTTCCACATCCAGGGTCCTTAGTCATTCTGGCAGTATTCACTGATTGGCAATCAGTCAATCAGTAAATATTTATTAAGCACCTACTATGTACCAGGCACTATGCTAAACCCAGAGGCAAACAGCTACACAGTGAATTTGCTCAGTGTGATTGTGTAACTCACTCCTGCTTCCTTTAGCAATACATGAGTGGGAGCAGAGGTACTACATGGTGGGAATAATCCGGTACTGGGCAAGGTTTAAGTGGATTAAGGCAACAGAGCAAAAGTTTTGAAAAGTACAGGATAGTGTAGTATTAAGTTGTCTAACTAAAGGATGGGGAAAGGGGAGGGAGTGGGGTGTAACCATAGCAGCATGAAGGCACTGAGGGATGGAAAAAAAGGACGTTATAGTGAGGACAAAAATTAGCTTTAAGACTAAGGCATAGGGAGAAATGCACTAAGATTACAATCAGATAAAGGAATTCCAGAGCTCTTGATCAATGATGTGGAGTAATTGTGGAGATGGCATGGTCAAAGGTGTGACCATCTCTGCATGGCACCGAGGAAATGGAAGATCAGGGTGTTTGAGAGAATATAAGCCTATATATTGAAGCGTCCTGGGATAAACATGGGAGATGCAGTGGAATGGAAGACTGAGATGCAACTAAACTCACTGAAAAAAAAAGATTTTTGCCTCAGTATATCCACGTTCAATCTATGAATTGTTAAGGTTCACAAAATAGCTTCCATAGAATATTTCATTTATCCTTGTAACAAGCCTGTGAGAAATGTTCTAGAGATAACATTATTCTTCCCATTTTACAGATGAGGTAACTGAATCTTAAAGGAAATGATGACTTACCCAAGGTCAATCATTTAGTCAATAAGCATAAGAGATATGATTTGAATCTAGGGCTTCCTGGCTCCAAGTCTCTGGTTCTTTCATTCTCCAAAACTTCCTCTTAATTTGGGGATCATTCAAAGAGTTATAAAGAAAAATGAAGATCATAGGTTCTAGAGCGGGAAGGGACTTTAGAATCCCCTAGTTTAACCCTCCCCCACCCTCTCCTTTTTACAATTAAGGTACAGAGAGATAAAGGGTCTTGCCTGAGGCCAAGCAGATTGATCAAAATTCCAGTTCAGACATTCTGACTCCAGTAAATGTGTATGTGATTCTGTGAAAGGCTGCAGAGAACTTGACCTCCCATATGTGTGGAATATATGTGCATGTGTGGATATTTATAATACATATTAATAGATGACATGTTACAGAACACATGTATGAGTCAGATTTTTCATTTCAGTGGTATGGGAAACTCCCTGTACCTATGCAGATCCGCACTATTCTGCAAACTCCAGGGCACTTAAAAAGTTACATGACTTACCCAGGATCACATAGCCAGTATGTGTCAAAGTCAGAATTTGAACTCAGCTCTTTTTGACTCCAAGACTAGCTTTCTGTCTTTCCACTATTAGTTAGGTATGTGTTTTAATCAATTAGCACATATATTTGGAAAACCTGTTTGATACTAATGACTAATTATCTATTAGCACAAGCATTTAAAGTAACAATGGCCTCATGGTTGTTATATCTCTTGGCTCAGGTTATTTTCTCTGACTGCTGCCTATGCTTGGAACTCACTCCTCTACTCCAACCCCCCTGATTTCTTTCAGGTCCCAGCTAAAATCCCACCTTCTACAAAAAGCCTTCCCTAATATGTCTTAATTCTGATGCTTCCCCTCTTTAATTATTTCCTATTTATCCTTTATATAGTTTGCTTTGGATATATTTGTTTGCATGTTGTCTCCTTGGTTAGACTGTAAACTCCTTGAGAGCAGGAACTGTCTTTTCCCTCTATTTGTATCCTCAGCTCTTAACACAATGTCTGGCACACAGTAGGTGCTTAATAAATGTTTATTGAATTGAATTTAGATTCAGTTATGCTGGAATGCTCCTAATCTCTTTCCTTCAAATGAAATAAAAATACATAAAGTGTAATATGTTCTACAAGGATGTATTACTCTCTCTGTGCTGATGCTTTGCCTCTCAAGGTTGACTGCCTTTGGAATCAGACACATAACCCGTTTCCTTATTTCCTACCTAAATCACCAGGGGCAGCTAGGTGGTGCAGTGGATAGTGGATAGCACCAGTGCAGGAGTCAGGAAGACCTGAGTACAAATCTCACCTCAGACACTTGACACTCACTAGCTGTGTGACCTTGGGCAAGTCACTTAACCCCAATTGCCTCATCCTGTGTCATCTCCAGTCATCCTGATGAATATCTGGTCACTGGATTCAGATGGCTCTGGAGGAGAAGTGAGGCTGGTGACCTGCACAGAACTCCCTCACTCAAAACAAAGTCAAATGCAAGTCATGTCATTATTTCTCTGATGGCATGGTCTTCTTTGGCAACGAAGGACAAACACACATCTAATCACCTGAGATTTCATGGTTGTGGTCACTCTCTTTACCGAGGCAAGTCATGACTCCTCTTATAACTTAGTAGTGTATGGTCTTAGAGAGTCATCGTGGCCAAAACGTTGATCATTTTTCAGCCAACCCAGCTGTGAGCCTCTCCCAAGTTAGTGAGTCTGGTATCAGCAAGCTTTCCCAGTATTGGTCTGCCAACACTTGCCCTCTGTCTGTGTAGCTTTTTTTAACTTCAGGGTCACTTCAACTGCATCATGAGGCATCAAAGGATGGCTTCACTTCAGAAGTGAAGCTGGTATCAGAAGATCAATTGCTTATTCTTTGAACCAGGTATAAGCTTCCTTATTTCTTGTGAGTGCAAAGGGTAGGACTGATTCTGAATTCTTAGACCATTACACACTTAAAAAGTACCTTCTCAGAAGGAAGGATCTCAAGGGCTAGCGTGACTCTTAATGTCGAAATGCATGACTTTCAAACAAGTCACTGAGATATGACTGTTCCCCTCCAGCTATTCAAGGAAAGTTTCAGTAAGCATTCCAATAAATATCCAACTTTCCAAGTTATCAGCATAATTCTGCACTCAGAGAGGAGGCTAGTGTAGTAGACAGAGCATGGAACTTGGAGTGGGTGAGAAGTGACCATTGGCTCAAGCCCCAATTTGTGTGCATCTCTTGAGATTATGAGTTGTGAATCAATTAGCCAACCTAAGTAACTTTCAGAAAGGGATATTTACTAAGGAGGTACAGAAGAGTCGGTGTAAAACATCCCCTCAGAAGACTATGATTCACTTTCCCAACAATATGTACAAAACTGCAGGGAAAGTGGACTGAAGCTTAGGGAGCACATGTGACAAGAGGGAACTTGTGATTGCTCCCATAAATTTATTTCTCCCATAAATATATTTCTCCCATAAATTAATCAATCGATCAGTATTTATTAATTACAAACTGTGTGCCAGGCACCGTACTAAGCATTAGGGATATAAAGACAGGCAAAAGATGATCCCTTCCCTCAAGGAGCTCACAATTAAATGACTTCCCCTTCAGCCTGGAAAATCTGCTTTAAAAACATATAGAATAATCGTGGAAACATTAGAGTACAGATAAGTATAGGAGAGAGATGGCCCACTTTGAAGTTAGAAAGGTTTGTGGTTCAGTCTAGCTAGGTGACCATGAACAAGTCTTTTAATTTTTTACTACCTCAGACAAGTTTCTAAGACTCTAAGTAACAAGTGGGCTGCCAATCTGCATCACTGGCAGGAGTTTCCACACTAGGAGTTCCCTACACTGATGAAATCACAGGTAAGGATGAAAAGAAAAGAAAAGAGAGAGAGAGAGAGAGGAAGAAGAAGAAGAAGAGGAAGAAGAAGAAGAAGAGGAAGAAGAAGAAGAAGAAGAAGAAGAAGAGAAGTGGTCTGGCTACCATAGACTCTTCGTCTGGGGACATCTTATTTCACTATGGTACCTTTGAGGAAGCAGAAGCAAATTCTAGAAGAACTGAAATACTGAGGCTGGATTGAGAAGAGCTGACCCTGGACAAGAATGGAAAATGGGGCAACAGGTTAGGCTGGAAAGAGAGGAAGAAGGAAAGTAAGGATAAAGCCTAGTTCTCTAAAAAGTCCGCACATTAGAATTAGCCAGGATTAACTGATAAAATCTCTGTAAACTTTGTCCCTCCTCCCTTCCCTATCAGAGGCTGCCTCACTCAGAAGGGGTTCTCAAGTCTGCTTGCTGACAGATCCTGTCTACGTGATTCTCAACAAGTCACTCCATCTCTCAGGACCCACCTGGCAGTCTGATGCTATGAATTGCAAAATGATGGCTGCTCTGCTTTGGAGGAAATTTCCTCACCAGGTGTTCCCTGTATGAAAGAAATCACAGATCTAGATGCACACACAATTTCTCTTTTAGAGCTGCAGTGGGACCTGGAAAACAAGTCAAAGAAGGACTCTCAATCCTGCTCCCAGGGAGAAAGAAGAGAGGTTTCTAAGAAGAGAGTGAGTACACTATGGCATCACATTCAGGATGACACACCTATGTATGTTGTATGAGATTTACCAGTTTTTCCCCTTGTGTCACTAGGCTTTGGGGGCACACCTGATGTACAGATGTCTCAGGGAAATGGATTTTGCAGATGACTAATATTTTACCTTTTTTGCACCAGGGAGAAATGAGTTTGCCTTCATCTAGTTTCCTAATTGAGAGCAACCATGAAACTAAAGTTTCAAATCATTCCCAAGACAAGAACAAGAAAGAAATTTCAGCCCAGAAGGAATCTCTAAAGGCCTTTGGGATGGCCTGGGGACTGAATGGAAAATTCATTCTATGTTGGTGTCACCTAAGACTAGCATTTCTGATTTTATTAGCCTTTATCTAAGTTGATTAAATGTTTATACCAGGAGTGGGGAACCTGCAGCATTATGGCCACATGTGGCCTTCTAGAGCCTAAAGTGCAGCCTTTTTTACAGAACTTCTGAATTTGGATTCCATCAAAAGACCACATTTAAGGACCTAAAAGGCCACATGTGGCTTTAAGGCTACAGATTCCCCACCCCTGGCTTATATCTTAATGACACAGGGAAAGGTAAATGAATACTACGTATAATCAGAGACCTAGCAAGTGAGACAAACCAGTGGGTTGACTTTAGCATAGTAGTCCATATATAGTTGGTGCTTAGGAAATGTTAGTTCAATTTAAGACCCAAAGAAGTTAATTTCTAATGGTGGAATCCTAGACACTGTGACACCTGATCAGAAAGAGATAATGGTTACTTCCCTGACATCCCTAAAATCATACCACCTGGCATGCTACTAATGTCTTCTCTTAGGGCCAGCCCAGGTTTAATCAATCAATACATAAGCATTTATTAAGTGGCTACCATGTACCAGGAACTGTTTTAGGTGCCATAAGATACAAGTACAAAAAATCACTATTCAGAGTAAGTTTATGTGGAGAGATGGAGGAAACAGGTACATATAAAAATGTATGAAGCATAAATAAACATTTAGTACATACATCCACACACACAGCAGTTAAATAGAAGGCAGTCTGGAAGGGTTTGTACTAGAGCTGGGAGGGTCAGAAAGAGTGCCTCCTGAGCAGCACATTAAAGGTGACAGTACTCTCCAGACTTCAGGGCTGGCCAGGGCAAAGGGACAGAGATGGAAGATGGAGCATTGTGGGTGAAGAACAGAAAGTCAGTTTGGCTCATTTGAAAGTTTGTGCAGTTTCTTTCCATGGAAGAAGAGGGGGTTTGGAGTCAGATGACTCAACTGTTGAAAAGCATTTGTTGCTTCTCTAAACTTGAGTTGCCAGCTTCAGAGTCTGGTTTATTAACAACCTGATTTATTAAGTACAACAAGGATTTTTCTGCTGGCCATTGATTGGTATTACACAATTGCTCCTTGTTTATGAGTAATTAGGCAAGAACTTGACCTCAGGGTGTCAATCCTGCAATATCCCAACCAGAGTGGGAAACCCAGGACATGAAAGCTCACTTACCCCTTTGTACAGAATGACCTAATTATCCATTTTCACTCCCCCTTCCAGGACTTCAGTGGGGTCAGTGGCAGAGAGGCTAGTGGGCTGCTGTGGGCAGAGAACTAGATATAGGATCAAAAACCCTGGATGGAGTCACTCATTATCTATATGGAGGATAAATGCCTCCACCTCTCAGAGTCTTTACTTTATCATCTGTAAAATGGGGATGATACTTGAACAAGATCCAAGGGTTACTGTGAAGAAAGCATTTTAACATTAAAACAATGATAATACAGGTAATTAATAATTCTCTACCTTATTGGATTATTGCAAGGAAAATGCTCCATAAATTGTAAAGTGGGGCAGATAGATTAATAGATAAATAGAAAGATAGATAGATAAACAGATAGACATATAGACATAGGAACCATTCTCAATGAAGGAAATAACACTAGCAGATAAGGGAGAAGTCTGGCAACTGAACCCCTGCCCTTCTCCTCCGAGGTGTTGTGGGGTACATGGGGCTCAGGAGGAATAGCACCTCTGGCGTAAGGACATGCTGAGCTTTTTTCAGGGTTGCTCATCCCCTTTGTTGTCCACCTGATTCACCCAACTCTCATCTGTGACTCAAAGAAGCTGTAGCATGCACAGCAGTCACACCCCAGGATACCATCTCAGCTACACCAGGTTGAGGGTAACCAACAGGCCTCAAATATATTGGTAAGTTTAGAGGACATCTACCCCAAGCATGTGAAGGCTGTCCCTGTCAGAATGGATAGGCAAGAAAAATGTGTTTGCAATGGCCATGAAGGAGGCTGAAGCAGGCTTGGTAGAGTGCTTAGAGATTAGTCAAGTATCAAAGATGCCAAGGTCATCCACTGTATCCTGGGTCATCACTAGTCATCTTACATTTGTCTTGCCACTGGACTTTGATGACTTAGGAAAAGAGAGAGCGGGTGATGATTTTGTGCAACTTTGCTTCACTTAAATCCAATGCATGAGCAAGTCAAGATGTCACCCATGATGTCATTGGCCCTCTTCGAAAATGAAAGACAAACAATAGCCTTTGGATAGCAGAAGAACTGGGAGAGTAGCAGGAATGGTGTGGAAGCAGAAGAAGGATAGAAAAGGTTATGAGACTGAGACTGTGATCCCCCCACCCCACCCCATTCCATAGCTATTGAAGTGGTATCAAACTCAAATAGAAATGAAGGCCTTTAAGCTGTACAAAAAGATTCCTGTGTGCCACATCTTGACTTTAAAAAAATGCATGCTTATATGTATGGGTATGTTTATGTATATATGTATGAATATGTATATTATTAACAGATCAATGCATTAAAATCATATAGGAACTATATTTAAATCTGGTTCAGGTCACATTCTAAAGTGCTGTAGGACACATTTTTGACACCCCTCTTCTAGATCTCCAAGGCTGACCAAGCAAACAGGCTTCTTGGAAGGATTCTGGGTTCAGGTGCTCCCAACAAAGTTCCTCATGTCTTTTCATCTCCATAGACCTCCCACCCATCCTATATAGCAAAACACACTATACCAGTGGGGGCTCAAGCCCTGATCTAACTTTGAATCAAAACTTTAATTCATTCAAAGGTTTATGAGATCCTAGATTTAGAGCTGGAGGGGATCTTAAAGGATCTCTAGCTCAATTTCTTCATTTTATAGAGAAGGAAACTGAGCCCTAGGGAGGTTAGATGACTTCTCCAAGGTCCCTTCCATGTGTAAATGGCCTCTGAGGTCCCTGTCATTTCTAGATCCATGATCCTCAGTAACATGCTCACGGTCACACAGTTAATAATATGCAGAAGAGCTGAGATTTTAACCCAGGTCTTCTGACTCAACATTCTTCTTAGTATAACCCACCACCTCCCAGACATTTATTCATTCATTCAAGTAGCACTTATTAAGTGCCTACTATGTACCAGGGATGGTAGTGAGCGCTGGACATACAAAAATGGAAAAGTCACTGTCCCCAAGGAGCTCCATAGGGTGGCTTCAGGTGATAAGTTCATAGATAAGTAAATACTTGATATAGCAAACACTCAAACGAAAGGGAACAAAGGATTCCAAAAGGTAGAGGAGTGGATTGTTAGCATTCCAGGAACGGAGGACATCATATGCCAAGGCATGGAGGCAGGAAATTAGAATTTGATGCGCAGCAAAAGCAAGGAGGTCAGTTGGGATGAAAAGTAGAATTTGTGAAGGGGCATAATGCACAATCAACTTGGAGTGAGACTCCATTCTCACTCACCCTTAAATCCAATCAGCTTCTAAGTCTCATCGATTTCTCCACCTGTGGAATCCATCACCTTTTCTCCACTTGTACACAGCCGTCAACTTAAGAGAAAGAGAGTCAACATTTAATAAGCATAGTAAGATGAACTTAAGGAATCCTGAGGAGAGCTGTGACCTGAAATGTGGGAGCAGGTAACTCGTCATCCACGTGGATGGTTTGGACCATCTAGGAAGGATCTCTTTTTACTCGGTACCTCTCCCATCTGGATGACGAAGTGACTCAACTTCTACCATTGGAGATGACCTTAGCATTGCTCTTTGGGGAAGTGGCCTTATGTCGCTAACTCCTTTTGTTATTAGAAGGTATGGAATGTCAGAGATAGAAGGGGTGTTGAAAGTCAGCCACTATAGCCTCTTCATTTTCCAGGTGAAAAAACTGAATCCCAGAGAGGGGAAATGACTTGCCTAGGTCCCAGAGCTAGTTTGGACTAGAAAACAGGAATCTCCTGGTTCCCTTCCCACCTTGCCTCTCAAAGGTTATTGGCTCCTTTTCCTCAATTATAGGATAGTCTGAGAGAGCAGAGAAGAGAGAGGCAGAAAAAGAGCTAAGCACCCAGGAGGAGGAAATAAGAGCCATCCTATTATCAAATCCAGTCATCACATCAAAGGGCACAGAAAGCAAACTTTGCCAACTTCATGGTGTTGCCTAGGGCTGTTTACACTAATTAGTTAGGCTATAATTATGTTGCATATATCATGTTATAGTCAATGATCTATCATTCCACCATTAAAGGATTTATTTCCCTTTTGCATTGAGCAGCTCTCTCATGGACAGTTTACTGAGAGACAGAAGATCAACTGGTACCACCTGCCCAGATATTGTGCTAAGTGCTAAGACACCATCAAAATTATCCCTTACATTTATGTGGACCTCTAAAGTTCACAGAGTATTTTCACATACAAAAATCCTGTGAGATAGATAGGACCAGTGTACTTACTCCCCATTGGACAGAAAAGGAAACTGAGGCAAAATAATTTACCTAAGGTCATAAGGCCAGCAAAACAAACTGCTTCTTAATTCCATTAGCTCAGCCAGAAGTTGGGGCCTCTTATCAGAGTTTTCTATTTTCCCCACTTTTTTTAGTTCCTAGATAGTGATCTGCTGACATACAAAGGGAGGAGGCTGGTCAAAAGTTCTAAGGCGGAAGAAAAGTAGGTCAGTTACTCAGTAACTAGGGAAGACTTGCCTTGGAAAGCATTCAATACCTTCACCCAAAAAGGTTAAGTGTTGTCCTTCTTCAGGGAAATATGGTGTCTTATTCAAGCTTTTCATTCTCTTTCCAAACACAAATAGAGGTGTGGTAGCCATGTGGAATTGTTGTCATATGATATCAGAGCTGAAAGGAACTTTAGAAACTACCTCTTTCTTCCCCTTCACTTTCTAGGTGAGAAGACCACGTAGGTTAAGAGACTTACTCAAGGTAACATAGGGAATAAGTCATGGGGGAAGGACTTGAACCCATGTCTTCCTCCTTCAAAGTCAATGTTCTTTTCACTGTACCCTGCTTGCTTCTCAGGGGGTGGCCTCAGATGTACCTGGGAGAGATGTTCATGGATTATTGGATCATTCAACATCATCTCCCAACCTTCTTTCATGCCAGAGAGGCAGCCTCCAGAAGGTTCTGCCTAATGAGTATGATCCAGGCCCTGGATGGGAGCACTGTTAGTACTTAATAGAAGAGGGGAATGCTATGAGGTGGATATGAGGAGAAAGTGTATTCCAGGCATGGGGGATGGTCAATGCAAGGGCATGGAGATGGGAGATGAAGTGATATGTTTGAGAAATAGAGAAATGGTTAGTTTGCCTGGACCACAGACTATAGGATGGAGAGAAGTGTACAGTGAGACTGTCAGCCTAGCCACCTGAATTGAGATCTAGGACACAGTCCTGATTTTTTAACTTTGTGACCTCAGACAAATCAACTAACTCTTGTGAACTCTAACTTCCTTATCTCAGAGCCAAAGGGCAGGACCCTGATTCATCATGGGACCATGTAGTAGAAAGGGCAGTGGTTTAATAGATTTACTCAGCTACTTTCTACCTACTTATATGGTGTCAAGCAACTCATTAACCCTCTCTGGGCTCAATTTCCCCCTTTGTAAAATGGAGAAGTTGGGCTAGAAGATAATCTCTAAGGTCTTTAACCTTTCAAAGCACCTCACAACCTGGTCTCTTCCTACCTTTCCAGTCTTCTTACACTTTATTCCCTCCACATGCTACAACCTAGCCACACCTGCCTTCTCACAGTTCCTCCCACACAACATTCCATCCCCCAGCTTCCAAGTTTTTCTTTGTCACTGGCTGGCTATCCACCATGCCCAAAAGGCTCTTCCTCCTCACCTCTGCCTACTGACTTGTCTGGCTTCCTTAAGGTTCAATTCAAATCCCACCTTCAGCAGGAGGCCTTTCCCACTCTCTCTGTTTCTCTATCTTTCTGTCTGTCTCTGTCTGCCTGCCCCTCTCTCTCAAGTTAAGACTTAAAGAAAGCTGGGGTAGCTAGGTGGCTCAGTGGAGTCACTGAGCCTGGATTCAGGAAGATCCAAGTTGAAATCTGGTCTCAGACATCAACTAGCTATGTAATAGCAAGTCACTTAACCTCTGTTTGCCTTCATCTCCTGGAGAGAAAAATGACAAATCACTCCAATATCTTTGCCAAGCAAACCCCAAATGAAGTCATGGAGAGTCAGACATGACTGAGACAACTGAATCACTTTAATAAATGCTTATTGACCGACAACCTCACTATACATTACTCTCCTTCCTGTATTCTGTGGCCCAGCCAACCTAACCATTTCTCTTTTTCTCAAGCATTTCCCTCCATCTCCCATCTTCATGCCCTTGTCTTGATCATCCCCAAAGCCTGGAATGCATTGTCTCCTCACCTCCACTTTATAGCACCCTCCTATCCCTTCGAGGCACAGCTCAAGTACCACCATCAACCTGTCTTCTACACTGCCCCCAAGTGGTTAGTGTCCTCCTTCCCTAACTTCCTTGAATTTATTTTGTATTTCTTCTGCATAAACATATGTATTTGTTGTCTCCCCAATTGAACATAAAGTTTTTGAGAGTAGGGATCTTTTTTTTATCTATTCATTAATTCACTTGTTTATTTCTCACCCCCACCTGCATTCTCTAGAATGTTGCCAGGAACATAATTAGTGTTTAACAAATACTTGGTTCACTGATTGAATGAGTCCCAGCTCTGAATGCTAAAACCTGTACCATCTTAAATTTTAGAGAGTTTGTCTGCTGAGAACTTAAAAGTCCTGACTTTTGGACTCTTGTGTTACAGAAGTCTGTCAGAAGGATTTGTACGTGATCTTATTAAGTATGTTTTTTTTTTTCCATAGGGCATCTCTATTCAAAGGACTGAGGCAGTCCACAGAGCCTGTAGGGTCTGTATGGTCTACAGAGCACAATTTTTTTCCAGGCCACCCACAGTCATGAGGATTACAGCATGGGGATGGAGGACAGCAAAGATGGAAAGACAAGGCAACTGCTTTCAGTAACTGATTCCTTTTATCTGGAAACCCTCCCCTCCCTATAGCCAAATAGCAAAAGTCAGACAGCATGTTTTGCTCAAATATCTGTTTCCTCAGCTGGTTTCAACATCAGGATTATCCACCCAGAGTAGGCCCCCTTCTCATTTGAAACATTCTTAACTCTTGAGTGATAGTTTGCAAATTGAAATGCAAATCATCTGAATGGATAGTGAGGCCCTAGTTTAGTCATCTCTCAAAGGAGGGGGATAATCCCATAATTGCACTTCATTTCTTACAGTGCTGTTCAAAGAAAAAACCTGTAAAACCTGGAGAGTTATAAAAATATGAACTGTTGTGGTTATCAATAATCCATCTAGTTTAGTAACTTTAAGGTTCATGATAATTGAACTAGATATTGCCTCTGGTTGTTAGGAGTTTAGTAGATCCACCTTTATTCCAGTAGGGTTGGGTCCATGGTGCCGTGGAACACAGCCTTGACTTAGTTCCTCATACTCTCCTGCGTGATGGCTTTAAGCCCCCTTTTGTCATGTCTGTATGTGTATAGTTGGAGAACCATGAGTTTGTCTCTAAACAAAATGAAAGTCTTCAAACTTTGAAGACATAACCAATCCTCATTTACTCCCAGAGATGCTGACTCCAAGTCCTATGGTAGACAGTGATTTACAGAAAATCTTGGCTACTTTGAGGCCATGAGTAGCTATTAAGAGTTCTTAGGGACCCCTCTGAACTTGTCTTTTTGAGTTGCCTCTTGAAGAGGACCATGATATCAGGAAGACAATGCCACAACTTGCAAGTGAATTGGATTCAAGTGAAGAAGGGCCATGCAAAGTGACCGGCCTCACTTTCTCCTCCAAAGACATCTGGGTCCAGTGACCAAAAAGAGATCAGGACAACTGGACATGGCCAGCTGTAAAAGGGGGAGAGTGACAATGGCCCTGCCAACTTCACATAGCTGTTGTGACGATGGAACACAATAACTTCTGTAAAGGGCTTTACAACCACAAAGCATCCTAGAAAGATGAGTTTGTATTAAATTGGGCACTGAGATGCTGCAGACTTTGAAAGGGATAAAGGAAGAATTTCCAGGACTTAGTGTTCTGTAGAATCTCAGAGTTGGAAGGGACCTTAGAAACTATTTGGTCTAACCCGTACCTCAATAATAATCACAGTAACTATTATTATAGCGCATTTATATAGTGCATTAAAGTTTGCAAAATGTTTTACAAATGTTACTTCACTTTGTCTTCACAATGACCCTGAGGGAGAGATATGCTGTTACTATGCCCATTTTACAGATGAAGAAACTGAATCAGTCAGTCAAAATATTTTTATGTTAATTTTATTTATTTTCAGTGTTCTACAATCACTGCCATATAACTTAGATATTTTTTCCCTCCCTCTCCCCTCCCTTCATCCTCCCTCCCTGAGATGGCATACAGTTTTATATAGGTTCTATACATATATTCCTATTAGATATATTTTCACTATAGTCATGTTGTGTAGAAGAACTAAAATGAATGGGAGATATATAACAAAATAAAATGTAATACAAAAGAAAATGATCTGCTACATTCTCTGTTTGAATTCCATAGTACTTTCTCTGGGTGTGGAAGGCATTTTGCCTTAAAAGAGCATTGGGAATTTTTTTAAGTCCTTGCATTGCAATGAAGTTCCAAGTCTACCAGAAAAAACTTTCGCACTCCATGGTCATTGCTGTACACAAAGTTCTGGTTCTGCTCCTTTTGCTCAGCATCAGATCATATAAATCTTTCCAGGCCTTTCTGAAGTCTTCCTGTTCATCATTTCTTACAGCGCAATAGCGTTCCTTTACGCTCATATACCACAGTTTATTCAGTCATTCCCCAGCTGATGAGCATCCCCTTGATTTCCAGTTTTCGTCCACCACCAAGAGTGCTGCTGTAAATATTTTGTACATATGGGACCCTTTCTCATTTTTGTGATCTCTTGAGGATACAGTCCTAGAAGCAATATTGCTGGGCCAAAGGGTATGCATATTTTTGTAACCCTTTGGGCATAGTCTCATATTGCTCTCCAGAATGGTTGGATCAGTTCACAGCTCCACCAACAATGAATTAGTGTTCCTACTCTGCCACATCTTCTCCAACATTTATCATCTTCCTCTTCTGTCATGTTAGCCAGTCTGATAGGTGTGATGTGACATCAGAGTTGTTTTGTTTTGATTTGCATCTCTCTAATCAATAGTGATTTAGAGCATTTTTTCATATGACTATAGCTATCTTTAATTTCTTCCTCTGAAAACTGCCTGTTCATATCCTTTGACCATTTATCAATTGGAGAATGACTTATCTTCTTGTATATTGGACTCAGTTTCAATCAAAATTTATTAAGCACCTATTATGAGCTGGGCAGCATGCTAAGGTAAAGGGAATATAAATAAAAGCAAAGGACAGTTCTTGCCCTCAAGGAGCTTACAATATAAGAGGAGAAGACATAAACAGTTACAGTAAGTAGGGAGATAACAAAGTCTTGCAACTGTCTTGGAAATGATAAGATATCTGCCCCAGGCCCCTCCTTAAAAAGGGATCTAGGATGAGCTTCACCCTCTCTAATCAGAAGGAGTAAGGAGCACTAAGGGCAAGGAATATTGAGCAGGTGTGAGTTTCAGAGTCTATATGATCTTTCAAAAAGGTGAATTTGGAGATATTGATAAACTCCTGGAGAGTAGTGAGGTGGGAAACTGAGACAGACAGGTTAAGTGACTAGTCCAAAATCACATAGCTAGTGCTTTACAACACACCCAAAGAGAGATCACCTGGACTTTGCACGGAGATCTCTAGTGAAGGGGAGACAATGCATTACCTTCCAAGAGAGTCAGCCATTCCACTTTGGGACAACTAATGGTTTAGAAAATTTTGCCTTACATCAAGCCCAAATTAATTGCTCTTTGCAACCTTCAAACCCTCCTTGGAGTAAGAAGACCTAGGTTCTCTGACCTTAGGGAAATTGCTTAACCAATCAAACGATCAAGTAAGCAACCAGCAGGCATTTATCAAATTCCTCTTATACGCAGTGTTCTGTATATTAGAGATATAAAGAATAAAATAATTCCTACTTTCAAGGAGTTTATGTTCTAATGGGGTAGATGAAGCACTATATAAATATGTGCAAAATAAATGTAAAGATAATACACAAAAATTCAAGGTATTTAAGTGTAAGATAGAAAAGGAGGGCACTATGGGTTGGAGACATCAGGAAAGCCTTCATGTAGAAGGGATGCTTGGACTGTGCCTTTAAGAAAGAGAGGGATGCTAGGGAGGCAAAGATGAGAGGACAGTGCATTGAATCTCCCTAAGCATATCTGAGACCATTTAGAACAAACCTTATCTGTCTGTCATAAAACAGTCTCTAATTTTCCTCCTGCTTAACCCCTGATAATTTCTTCACTCATTCCACTACCTAGAGACCAAGGGCTACCAAAGAAAGGACAGATAATGGAGAATGGTTTGGAGGGATGGCAGTGTCAAATG
Source organism: Potorous gilbertii (assembly GCA_028658325.1). Taxonomy (NCBI): domain Eukaryota; kingdom Metazoa; phylum Chordata; class Mammalia; order Diprotodontia; family Potoroidae; genus Potorous; species Potorous gilbertii. The sequence continues at coordinate 527,677,227 of CM053769.1, read as the reverse complement.
AAAGGGTTTTTTGTTTGTTTGTTTTTTTAAATGGATGGGATCTGGGTATCTATAAATAGCAGAGGAGCCAACATATAAGAAAAGAATAAAGATGAGGAAAAGAAAAACCCTGATCACTGACTATATTGTGTGTGTGTTCGTCCTTGGTTGCCAAAGAAGACCGTGCCATCAGAGAAATGAAGACATAACTTGCACTTGACTTTGTTTTGAGTAAAGGAGGGCTCTGCAGGTCACCAGTCTCACTTCTCCTCCAGAGCCATCTGAATCCAGTGACCAGATATTCATCAGGATGACTGGAGATGACCCAGGATGAGGCAAATTGAGGTTAAGTGACTTGCACAATGTCACACAGCTAGTGAGTGTCAAAGGTGAGATTTGAACTCAAGTCCTCCTGACTCGAGCACTGGTGCTCTATCCACTGCACCACCTAGCTGCCTCTACTAACTACATTACTCTTTTCCTAAAGAGGCTGTAGAAGGTGCTTTCGTAAGCAGAAACAAGTTTCTCTGTGCTCTATGGAGGTTGGAATCAGTTCCATCCCAACATAGCCAACTTTTTGAATGGAAATGAACCAACTGTATGATATTCATAGAGAGGTGCCAGGATTCTGTAGTTTTTAAATAGTGTATCTAAAGACACCCATCTGGGGAGAGGGAAATGATATTCTTAGACATCTCTTTCCTCACCCAAGAATAGAAGATTCCTTAACTGGTTTCCGGAATTGCACAGTTTTATGTGGGAAATGCCTCCGCTCCTGATGATGAAGTGATTTCCAAAAGGGGCCCAGAGAATTGGCTGCTTTCCAGAAGAAGAGGGGGAGGAACACAGAACCCACTGGGAACACAGTGGAAACACTGAGAAAAAAGGCCAAGGATGCAAATAAGTAAGATACTGGGTATCTGCAAAGTCTTAGTGATACACTTTAGGAGCAGAGAGATAAGGACAAAGGAGAATACAAAGAAAAGAGTTTGCTGTAAGAAACTGAAGGCAGAAGACAGGATTTGTTCAGGCAGGAGAAAGGGGGTGGGTGTTAGTGAAGGCTTCATGGAGGAGATGGTGCCCAAAAGGACCTCTGAAGGAAGGGGACATAAAGAGACAGAATCCCCAAGAAATTCTTCAAAAGAACAAATACGGGAGAGGACAGAATGGTGGAGCCACCTTCACTCCTAAAGAGGAATCTAAGCTTCTGCTCTTGCCTCTGCCACTGGCTAACTGTGTCTTTGGGCAAATGACTTGCCTTCTCTGGTCCCCAAAGTAAAATGAAGGAGTGGGATGGGCAGTCTCTAAGATTCCTTCCTGTTCTGGACTTCTGTGCTTTTTGTCGATTCATCAGGTTATTTTTTTCTTCTTGTATTTGGTAAGCTATGTCATATTCATCAGTAAGTGTGTAACTCACAGGTAGCTGACACCAGTGTGCCCTTGGCCTTTGTGTGAATAGGTCATCTGTCCTACAGGACTTCCAATGGATTGTACCTGGGGTATTTCATTTGATCCAAAACACCTTCTTTTCAGAACATTTAAGGAAGTCCATGATCTCTAGTTTTCAGTCTTATTTCATAGTGTTCTCTTTCACCTGTTTTACATTCCTCCCAAACTGGACTGCTTTCTGATCCTTGAATTCAACATTCCATCTTCTGACTCCATGCATGTGCAGATGCCCAAAAGGCCCTCCCTCATCATCTTTGCCTGCTGAAATTCTTACCTTTCACAATTGTTTAAACTATCTTCTTATCTATGAAGTTCCCCCACCCCACCCTGTGGTGAAAGTGATCTCTTTACCCTCAATTTTTCTTAGAACATTTTGTCTAGATCTCTCCTTTCCCTCATCTTGTGTCATACTTATTTATAGACATGTCGTATCCCCCTCAAAAATTCTGCAGGGTCGAGCATCTGTTGCCATTCATCTTTACTGGAGAGGTAGCATGGCGGTGTTCATAGATTGCTGGACATGGAGTCAATGAGAACAGGGTGTACCTGTTACCTCCATTACTGACCAGCTACACAACATGGGGCAGGTCATGTCATTTCTCTTTGCCTTCCTTATTTGTCAATGAGGGTGATAATGCCAGCATTTAGAGAGTCATTTACAATTAGCAAAGCACTTTACAGACATGACCTCATCTGATCTTCTCAATGACCCTGGGAGGTGGGTGCTGCTATAATCCTCATTTTCCAGGGGAGGAAACTGAGGCAGATAGAGGTGAAATGACTTACCCAGGGTTGCACAGCTAGTAAGCTCCTGAGACTGGATTTGAACCTAGGTCTTCCTGACCCCAGGTCCAGCGCCCTATGCCACTTAGTTGCCATGGCTGATGATGCCTGTCATAGTTGTCTTACAGGTGGTTGTGAGTTTCACTGTGATGAAATATTCTGTAAACCTTAAAGTTTTATATGTATATCAGTTAGTGTTATTGTCATTATTTCCAGACTACTCAATATAAGACCCAGTTGAAGGAACCTAGAATGTTTAGCTTGAAGAAGAGACTTAGGGGAGATTTGATAGCTGTCTTCAAATGGTTGAAGGATTGCCATGTGGAAGAAAAACTATCCTTACTCTGACTTGCACCCAAGAGTCAGAGCTAGAACATATGAGTAGAAGCTGCCAAGCTTGACTTTGACTCTATGTAAAGGAAAACTTCCTAATAAATAGAACTATCACCAGGCCTGGTGACCTTGGGTAATTCACTCCATCCCTTTGAGGCCTAATTTCCTCAGCTATAAAATGAGAGAATTGGACTCTAAGGTCCCTTTGAGTTGTGAAGCTAGGCTGCTATGATGTTTTGGCACTGGTCAGGGCTGTGCTGTAGGGATGTCACTTTGGCTTCTGTGCAGAGAATGGATTGAGAAAGGGAGAGGCTTGAACAATTAGGAGACTCTGAATTAATCTAGGCTAGAAGTGCTAAGAGACTAAACTAGACTGATGTATCTGTGAATGGAGAGAGAGAATGAAGCAAAAGAGGTCATGAAGGTGGAAATGATCGGACTTAACGACTCATTGGATATGAAAGGTAAGGGAGAATGAAGCATTAAAGACGGACCTGCATTTGTGAACATGGGTAAATGGAAGGATGGTGATGTCCTTTATGGAAATAAGAAACTTGGGAAGAAGGGTCAGTTTTGGGGAAAGATAATGGATTCTGGTTCTGGTTTTCAATAGGAATATAATAGCATTTTCCTTTGTCTGATACTTTCCATTTTTCAAGCCTTCTATATATGTTATCTTAAATGATCCACACAACAATTCAGTGAGATGTTATCTCCATTTTACAGATGAGAATGCTGCGGCTCATATATATTTGCCCATGACCACAACGCTAGTCAGTGGCTGAGTAGGCAAAGTCTGACCGAACTGGGACAGACACCGATGGAAGCCAAAATCAATTGATGCGTCACTTTTAGTTCTTCCTTTGAACAATCGAAATTCAGCTTATCCTTGCCAACACCCCTGGGTGCCAGTAATGGAGCTTGAGTGAATGCATCTGTTAGAACTGCCTCAAAACAAAGAATGCTCTGGCCCTTTCCCCCACTAGATCTCTGTGAAGTCTGATCATCTTACACTGCCCCTGACTGGTTGCAATGAGCACTGACGGCAGGCCTAGTTAGCCCTGTGTAATCAGCCACCGACACTGTGGTTTGAAAGAACCCAAAAGAATCGTCTTCCTGACTTCTACCCACCCCCATCCTCACCACCGCATAGTGTCACCCTCGGAAGTTCATAGGCTCATAAAATGTGCCCGTGTCATCTCCAAGAGTATGAATTTCAGAGCTAGGAGGGACCTGGAGAATCAAATTCTCTCATTTTACAGAAGAACACAAGTCTAAGGAATAGAAAGGGACTCCCTTGAAATCACCGTGGAAAGTCAGTGGCAGCACTAGGATGGGAGCCCAGGTCAATTGATTCTCATCTGGGGGTGGGGGTTGAGGGTGGAGATTGATGAGGAGAAAGAGAAGTCTGGAGAGTAAGGCAAGACACTGGTTGGATAAAGCTTAATTGGTGCCTTTCCCAAAACAGTGGTATAGGCCAAGATGGTTACGAATCAAGAAAGCATCCCCTCATAAGAGAGTGTGAAGGCAGTTGAGCAAGAGAAGTATGGAGAATGAAAGAATGAATAAATGAGAAACCTTCATTGTTAACACATGCAACCTGACAACACAAAAATAATTATCTATGGGCCAGGTCTGTCCAAGGTCCCATAGGCAATGAGTAGCAGAGATGGGCTTTTCATCCCTGGCTTCTGACTGAAAATCCAATGCTCTTTCCCACCACGATCTGCTGCTTCCCTGACAACAAGGTGGTGTTTGAAAACTCAGTAGATGATATGGCGGTCCTAAAGAAAAAGTATACAAGACAAACAAATTCTTAAAATTGGGAGATGAGGGAATGGAGGAAAGAATAGGGAGAAGGTCTAAGCATGAACCATTGCTTAGGGAGAGCAAATCTTCATGAGACCTCACTTTAAATCTCTACTCTGACACTCATTGGCCATGTGACCTTGAAGGGCACTCTATCACCCCAAGCCTCTGTTTTTTCATTTGTTATTTTAAAAAAAGGACTATTCTATTCTATGCTTATTAGTTGGGGTAGGGGAAGAGGATCTTGGGCTAGCTCAAGCATGTGGAGGTCAGAGCAACCTTAGGAGTGAGGAAACCAAATTCTCATTCTAAATTCTGTGTTACTCTTAGCAAAAAGTCTCTGGACCTCGGTTTCTTGTCATGTGAAATTATTTCTAAGGTCTTTTCTAGTTTTAACAGTCTTA
>CM053769.1:527651615-527671970 GCA_028658325.1 Potorous gilbertii | reverse complement strand
ACCTGCTTCATCTACCTTCATGGCTATTGGAACAAATTGTTCTCATCTGCCCATTCCATCAGAGGAAGTCTTCACATGCTTGGGGTAGACACCCCCCAACTCAGCAATGGGTTTGAGAAACCTTGGTTACCCTCAACCTGGTTTGGCCTGTCTGCCGAAACAGTTTACCAGAGTGTGGCCACTCCACATGCTGTAGCTTCTTGGAGCCACAGGTGAGAGTTAGGTGGAACAGGTGGACACCAACGGTGGAAGAAGACCTGAAAAGGGCTTGGCAGCCATCATACCAAAGGTACTAGTCCTCTCTGAACACACTGTACACCCCACTGTGTAGGCACTGTGTAGGGATGCAAAGAAAGGCAAAAGGCAGTCTCTGCTCTCAAGGAGCTTAAGCTCATTGTCCCATGTTCCTCTTCCCTTTCTCAATTAAATTCCTAAGGGAAAACAAAAGCCATCTGCACTTGCCTCAGCTTCCTTTCCTCTCTCACTTCTCAACCCTTAGCAATCTTGCCTCTGATCTCATTGTTCAACAGAAAGTGCTCTCTCCAAGGTTATCGAGGATCACTTGCCAAATCTGAGGGTCTTTAATCAGTTCTCATTCCTCTGGATCACCCTGCAGCATCAGACACTTTGACAACTCTCTCCTCCAGGATATTCTGTCTTCTCTGGGTTTTTGTAACTCTGTTGGCTCCTGGTTTTCCTCCTGACTGGTTGTCCCTCTCAGTCTCCTTTGACGGTTCATCATTCATACCACGCCCCATCATTTTGAGTGTACTGTACTCCAAGGTTGTATCCTAAACCTTCTCTTTTCTCTCAAAACTCCTCCTTTTAAAAATGGGTTTAATTATCATCTCTGTGCTAATGATTCTCAGATCTACATAGCCAGTCCTAGTGTCTCTCTTGAGCTCCAGTCCCACATCACCCCTTAGACATTCCAAAACGTAGATTCCTAGAATCATCTCAAATTCATTGTATCCAATAGAAAGCTCATTACCTATCCCCTGAAGGCTGCACCTCTCATGAACTTGCCTGTTTCTGTCTAAAGTACTAGTATCCTCCCAGTCTCCCAGGGTAGCACCTTCAGCATTATCCTTCAGTCCCCCACACCCCACATATATAGTAAGTTGCAACATCTTGACATTTCTGTCTTCACAAAGCCACCAGTTGAGCTCAGCCCTCTGTCACCTTTTGCTTGGACTATCACAATGCAGTTGAATTCCCTGCCTCCACTGTCTTTCCATGCAAATCCGTGCTCCATACAGGCATCCAAGTGTAGACCTATGTCAATCCCTTACTTGGTGAACTCCATCAGAAACTTCTCTATTTATGGGGAGATAAAGATAAAACAGAAACTTCTCTATTTATGGGGAGAAGAGAACATAAGGAAGGAGCAGGAGAGAAAGGAACAAGCATTTGTATAACATTGACTACAAGCCAGACACTGTGCTGGGCCCTTTCACAAGTATCTCATTTCATCCTCATGACAACCCTGTGAGATAGGTGTTATTGTTATCTCAATTTTACAGCTGAGGAAACTGAGGCAAATAGAAGTGACCCTGAGTACAGGGTCATACAGCTATTACGTGTCTAAGGCCATATTTGACCTCAGGTCTTCCTGACTCTGGATCCAGTGCTCTCTCCATGGCCCTACCAACTGCCTCATTTGGTCTTTACAATTCTTCGATCTTTTCCCCAGACTCCCTTCCCACACCTGCAGTCAATCTGCCCATCTCCATTTTCCTCAAACACAACATTCTAGCATCTGTCTCCACATCTTTGTGTTGACTGTCCACCATTCCTGAAATGTATTCCTTCTTCTTTATCGAATACCTCTCTTCTACCTCAAAGAACGTATTACTTACTTCCTAGGTTTAGCTCAAATGCCACCTTCTTCCTTATCTTTCCATCTGCTAGTGCCTTTCCTTCCTAAACTATCTTGTATTTATTCTTTATGTCTTTATATATATTTATATGTATTCATGTATGACCTGCTAAAATACAAAATCCCTGAGAGTGTAGACCAATCTGGAATAACAGGAGTTCTTGAAATATTTCCTTATTGATTGATTACTAGTTGGACTCTGGACCTCAGTTTCTTCATCTGTAAAAATAGGCATCAATTCACTTTCTCAGGACAACTGTAAAGCCAAAGTAGGATGATTTATGTAAAAATTCCTTGGAAACTGTAAAGAATGTAGAAGAGTGAAGGATTATTAGAACCCTTTTATATTCTTGAAGTATTTAGTTAAATTATAATCTTGCCTTTCTTCCACATTTTAACAGTAAACATTTGTAAAGCTTCAGCTGGCTTTGAAAAGACCTTCAATGCTGCTGGTAGTAGAAACATTTGTGTTGGCAGCCTGTTCTCCACATGAATGTAGCCATGAAGGAAGCTTGATGTTTGACATTTCAGCTGTGTGGTGGGGTGCCTTCAGGGGTCCATGAGCCAGAGTGAAGTTCTCAGGCAAAGGATACCTAGAGCTAATATTACACTGAAGAAATCATTTGCCATGTAGTCACTTTTAAGACTCAGTTTCCTCTTATGAAAAATAAGGATTTTAACATATATACCATATACCTTACAGGGTTGTTGAAAAAGAAAGTGCTCTATAAATGTTACAGCATTGTAGAAATCTGAGTTACTATTTTTGTGAATTATTCTTTGATGTCTACTGGCCTTAAGGAAGCCTCAGTTAGAGACATAGACTGTTGGAAGATATATGAAATAAAGGGAGGACAAGCTTATATCCAACCCTGTCGGGAGAAGACACTCATTTAGGCTATCTCCTTTACTTGCTAGATGAGAAAACGGAGAATTGATTTGCCCAAGGTTGGTTGCACAGTTAGTAGCTGGCAGAATCAAGATTCTAATTCCAGTTTCCAAGAGTTATATTTAGTGCTCTTTCTACCATGTTGTTCAGTCATTTTCAGTCATGTCCAGCTCTTCATGGCCCCATTTGGGGTTTTCTTGGCAGATACTAGAATGATTTGCCATTTCCTTCTCCATCTCACTTTACAGATGAGGAGATTGAAGCAAACAGTTAAAGGACTTGCCCAGGGTCACACAGCAAATGAGTGTCTGAGGTCAGATTTGAACCCACAATGATGAGTCATCTGGCCTCCAGGCCTGGTGCTCTATCTACTGTACCATGCAGCTGTCCTGTCTTTCTACTGAGCCTCCCTCTATGACTGATTCTAAACATTTTCAGATTTATCAAGTCAGAGAAGGACTCTGATCTCCACGGTGGAATAGAAAAGACTGGTGGGATTTGGAGTTAGAAAAACTTGAGTAGTTTCTCTCTCTCTCTTCAAATCTCTGCCTCTGGCACTTTCTACCATCATGAATTTTGTTAACTCACAACCTCTATCAGTTTTCTTATCTGTAAAATGGAAAGGGGGGAATAGATGACCTTTGAGGTCCCTTATATCTCTCAGTCTATGACCCTGTGTAGCAGCAAGCACCTTGACACATCCACGATGGCCTGCTAGGCATAGGTTCTTTGATCTACTTTTCTAAAAGGAAAGCAACTTTTGAGGGGTCAACAATCTTCTTTAATCACATACACCAACAGAAAAAATACAAGCAGAGAAATAAAACCAATAGACAGGCTTCTGTCTGACCATAAGCAATATATGGTTGTTGTCCTTCATTCTCGAAGAGGACCAAAATGACATCACCATGAAAGAGTGAAGTTTCAATATATACAACTGTGGCTGATCAGACCAATAAGACCTTGGAATGCTCTACCATAGATCGAGCATAGGATCCATGTGAACATTTGGGGTGGTTACTACAAATTTGTGCATCTCATGTTTCATTTGTGCTGTTTAAATTCTGCTTTGCTCAAAGAGCACAGCCCCTTTTCTGATGTGGGCATGCCATGCTGAGTAGTCCTGTGCCAGTGTCTCCCATGTTGGACAGTCAAATCCAAAGTTCTTGAGAGAGACCTTGAGAGTGTCCTTGCATCGCTTCTTCTGGCCACCATGTGATTGCCTGCCCCATGCGAGTTCTCCATAAAATAGTCTTTTTGGCAAGCATACATTTTACATTCAAATGACGTGATCAGCCCATTGGAGTTGTGTTCTCTGAAGCATAGTTTGAATGTTGGCAATTTAAGGATCTCAGTGTCTAGCATCTTGCCAGATGATCTTCAGAATCTTCCTGAGACAATTCAAATGGAAGCGATTCAGTTTCCTGGCATGGTGCTGGTAGACTGTCCATGTTTCACAGGCATACAACAATGAGGTCAGCACAACAGCTCTGTAGATTTTCAGTCTGGTAGTCAGTCAAATACTTCTTTTCTCCCAAACTTTTCTTCAGAGACTCCTAAACACTGATCTAGCTCTGGCAATGCTACTTCGTTGTCAATGTGTACATCCCTGAAAAGTATACTATCAAGGTAAGTGAATTTATCCACAGCATTCAAAACTTCTCCATTTCTTGTAACTAATGGTTCCACGTATGAATAGTGTGGTGGTGACTGATGGAGCACCTGCATTTCCTTGGTGTTAATTATTAGGCCAAAATTAGCATAGGCAGTAGAGAACTGATCCATACTTTGTTACATCTCAGCGTCAGAGGCTGCATTGAGTACACAGTCATCTGCAAACAGAAAATTATGCACCAACACTCCCTCCACCTTACATATACATCACAGATCAACAGACAGATCCAACTGTCCAACCATTACATACATACAGAGGGAGAAACACAAACGTCTGGGTTTTTAAAAGGGGGGGGGTTCTTAATGGCTGTCTAGACTCTCATCTGGCACACAAACCTTCTTCCAAAGAATAAACCCCAGAACAAAACTTTCCCTCAGAATATATATACACTTTTCAGAGTCAGAGGACATGACCTTTGTGACCCAGTGCCTCATTAGAAATTAACAAAAGATGTGGGCCTTCCTACAAAACAAGCCTCCCCTAATCAAGTTTCCCTTAATGGGCTCCACCTGAGGCCTATTAATGGGTGGGGAAGATCTTCAGCTCTAATTAACATTACACACTATCATCCACTCTGGCACCATCTCTACCATACTGTGTATATAAAGAAACACAAAAGAATAAATATAACAGTAATAAACTTATACATAATCATACCCATGTACTATCTTGAATGCTGTTTCCTCCCCCAAAGAAGGAGGTGAGGAAAATTATGGCAGCTTTTGAGTGCTGACCTCCACAACCCAGTGGTGTCCCAACATTCATCCTCTCCTCTTTGAGTAGTCATCTGTATCATCAGCCCATCATACTGGGTTTTGTAGAATTGAGGGGAGGGTGAAGAGAAAAAAGAAGGGGGAAAGGAGAGAAGTAGGAAACATGTTTCTTGTAGCAATGTGGCCTGCCTCAGAGCAGGAGGGTAGAATGAAAGTTATTCCCAAAACTTGACCTTGGTTTTCTCTAGCTATCTATCCCTGGCCCTCTTTCCTCCCAGCCACCTCCCCCAAACATCATTTTGAGCACAAACACTATTCCCTAGACCCTGAGATATGCAAATGTTTTCTGAGTAAGATCCCACCAACCCCTTTACCCTGGTTCCTGACCCAGTTGTCTCTATTCTGACTGTTTATCTGAACAACATCTGGAGTGGGGGGCCAACAGAGTTTCTCAAATCAGGTTAGTGGCACGGCTCCCTCCTACTTACTCTTGATATTGATTAATTCAAAGATTGCAGTTGACCAAATAGACATATGTTAATTTTTAATTCAACTTTGTTGATTTACTGTTTTTTTTGCCTGTCCAACAAACTGAAGCTATCTGATCATAGCCGCTGACGATTTTCACCTTGAACTTACCGCTCTATGTCTCTATCTCTCCTAATTCCTTTTCTGTTTTGCAAAAGATTTTCATACGTTCTGAACTGAGACATCCAATTAAATCTTAAACAGTTAAATTTAGTGGATTTTTCAGTGCCACCTTTCATGTGGACAGAGATTAACTATTTATAAAGTACTTTTACATTCATTAGAGGCATTGTGGCCTAATGAAAATGTCTGGAATCTGGAGTTAGAAAACTTGGGTAAAAAACCTGGCCCTGCCTCTTACTTACTACCCTAGACAAATCACTGGACCTCAGTTTTCTTTTCTGTAAGCTGAAACTGGGCTCATTTCCTTGTTTTCCCTCTTTTCATTATTTCCTATTTATCCTGTATATAACTTGCTTTGTACATATTTGTTTGCATGTTGTCTCTCTCCATTGGATTATAGGCTCCTTGAGGCCAGGGACTATCTTTCGCCTCTTTTTGTATCCCCAGAGTTTAGACCATGCACACAGTAGGTACTTAACAATTGTTGACTAATTGATAGGGGAAGGAATAGACTAAATGATCCCAAAGCTGACCTCTGGCTCTATACCTTCTTAAGAGCCCCATGAGGCAGTTCATCCCAGCACTTCTATGTTAATTTTACAGATAATGAAAATGTAGCTCCCCAAAAATGAGATGACTTTCTTCACACAGTTATCAAGCAGAAGAACTGGGACTCAAGTCCAGATATTCTGAGTCCAAACCTAGAGGTTTTCTGTTACAACACTGGCCTTCTCTGTGGGTTAGAACTAGTAGGAAGCTAGAAGCTACAAAGCACTGTGGTGGAGCAACACTGACTATAAACAACAGGTAGACATGGATGGTGAAAGCATTCCATCTGGTCTGATCATAGTTCGTGTTAAGTCATCACTCCTTGGCTAGGTCCTGGGGCTCTCAGGACAAAGGCAGCAAAGAGGTGACTCATGTAAAGTCACACACTACTAAGTGGTACAGACAGAACTGGAAGACAGAGTTCCTGACTTTCAGTGTAGGAAACCCAGGGGAATTGAGGGCTTGGGGAAAGGTGCTTCTGAAAACACCTCTCCCCTTCCCCATGCCCTACCCCCAATGTCACCCTGGGGAGCCCAGTACTAAGGAGAACTATCTCTTAGGCTGACCCCTTCCAAGCCCCACTGAGGCTGCATATTAGTTGCTGCATAAGGCCATTGGCCTGTCCGCAGAAGGCCTTGAGTGAATTTTCTCCCACATTTGTTGACTGGTAGTTCATCTCTAAGCTAAATCAGCCATTCATGGGTAATGACAATCCTACTGGACTGGAAGTCAGGAGCCCTGACTTCCAGTCCTGACTCTGATGCTGACTAGCTTGTTGACTCTGACTAAGCTGCTTCCCCTCTCTGGCCCTCAGTCTTCTCAAGTGTAAAATAAGGGGGATGGACTTACTGATCTCAAAGGTCCATTCCAGCCCAGACATGCTCTTCCAGATTCTTCCAATCATGTTGCTAATTTTTGCTATAGGTCATGACTGGCTAATCCAAAGAGACCAAATCATCCAAGGATGTCTGTGTCTGTGAAAATCAAGGTTTAGGAGGGACCTGCACAAAGGAAGTGAGGGTCTAAGGGGAAGCACATCACCCATACCCAGCCAGAGCACTAGAGAATTATCTCAACTCCCCTCCAAGACACACATTTTATTTTAGCTACTATCCACTATTTCACCTTATAAGACATGAACTCTACCTTTCACCTCTTCAGAAGACTTTTACTTTTTCCATCACACAATTTCCAACGTGGAAGGGGCCTCTGTGGCCTCTGATTGGGCTTCTTGTCTGATCTAGTCCTGAAAAACACACACCTGAGAAGTAGTCAACCAGACTGATTGAAGACTTCCAATGAAAGAGGCACTCACTACCCTCCCTGCTCCAAGGCAGCCTATCCTACTCAAGGCCGCTTAAGTCATTCCTGGCGTGAAGCTCAAGATGGTCTCTTTGCAATTTCCCCTCAATATTCCTAGGTCTGTCCTCTGGAGTCAAAGAGAATGAACCTACTCCTTCTACCATATGCCTGCCCATCAATCTTTAAAGACAACTTTCACACTTCCCCACCCCACTCCCATTCTTCTTTTCTCCAAGCTAAACGTGCCTCCCTTAGTTGCTTTGACTGATGCTCACGGCACATGAACTCAAGACCCTTGATGGTCCTAGAAAATCTCCTCTGGATGCTCTCTACAGCTTCCTAAAATGTCATGCTCAGAATTTTGGGACAAAGTAGTTTAAGGCTTGCCTTCTGTTTTTGAAAATGCCATGAATTTTGCATGGCCCTCATCACTTGCTAGTGGCCACTGAGGGCCATGTAAAATTCATGTCATTTTCAAAAAAGGAAGGCAATTCCCAAGCTTCTGGGTCTGCAAATGCTGGGCACCACATTTTGGTGCATAATGCATTGCTCTGTCACATACCATTTGTCTAATCGGTCAATGACTGTGCAACTCATCTTCTAAAAATACCCTGTGGGGCTGAAGGCATCCCTGGGGCTGTTGGACTAGATACTGGAAAGAGAGAAAACATGTTTAATTCGGAGAGCAAGTTTGAGAGCCACTGAGCAGGGCCCTGATTTCATTAATTGCTTGAACTAAGCAAGGAATGTACTTGGAGAAAAGGCCAGTTGTGTCTGTGCGTAGGGAGAAACCAGTCAACTGAAGCAAGCTTCAATAGACATACACACAGAGCAGGAAGGGGCGTTTGAGATGGAGATCATCAATTACAATTTCCTCATTTTGCAGGTGAGAGAGCTAAGACTCAGAGGAAAAAATGACTCACCTGTCAGTGGAATCAAGGGCCCAGTCAGACTCTTTCTGCTAGATCACCCCTAGAATTGATCTTAGACTTTTTCAAGGGAAACAAACCCATGGTTTCACTGGTGTGAGGGACTGCTGGTTTGGAAACTTCCTCCTCCAATGCATCATCTCAATTTGCAGTTTTATTTTTTTATTAATTTATCTATTTTTAGTTCACAACATTCAGTTCCACAAGCTTTTGAGTTTTTATTCTCCTCCCCTTTCCCCAAGATGGTATACAATCTGATATAGGCTCTATATATACATTCATTTTAAACATATTTTCACATTAGTCTTTAATTTATAGTTTTAGAGAGCTGCCTAGGGCTACCAAGAGATTAAATGATTTGTCCCTATTCACACAGCTTCCATGTACCTGAGACAAGACTAGAATCCAGGTCCTACTGGTTTCAAAGCTAGCCTTCTGACCTTATTTTAGATGCGTGAACAAAAATACTGACAGCTTTATATTGCAGAAACTATGAGCATACCACATAGTAATCTAAATGTGTTAGCAATGTGTCTTTATATATTTTTTTAACACTTCATACATTCCTGGTTTCATCAGCTTGTGCACTCCCTGAAGAGTCAAAGATCCTGACTCCTCCACATCTTGGTAGCCTGTCTCCATGAGGTGAATAACCAAAAGAAGATTCATAACATGGTGACCAACCAGTGGTGTGCTAGAACCAGCTCATACTGGTTCACAAGAGCAAATGATTAAATTTTTATTATAGTACCTCGGAGATGAGCAAACAAAATAAGTCAGGGCTTGGTTTATTCTTTTGTTGATAGTCTAAGTTTAAGAAAGTGATGGAGAAAAATTTTAAATGCAGATTAAATTTAAAAGTTAATCGTTAAATATTCACCAGTCTGCTCCTGTGGTTAGCTTGCTAATGATGAGGCTCTTCACATTTAACTAAAATAGTTCTCAGTTCGGAAATACAGAGTCCATCATCTGGACTATACTTGAGGCCTGTCTAACATGGTGGAACCTTCCAAAATCTCTATTCAATTGTTACAGCCTTCAATGACCCAGGGTCGGCTGCACACCATGACAGGATATCATATTTGGCCTTTAGTGGTCCTATATGACTCATAGGACACAGAGGTGTCTAAGAAAAATTATAAACATTACACCATGATCAGAGAACAAAAATTGGGCCACATAAGTACTATTGAATCTTTCAGTCTATGATTCAGTTGCTGAACGTCATCTAAGACAGCAGTATTTGCTCTCCAACCTTCAAATTTTTCATGAGGAAAAGAAAAGAGGAAAGGTATGTGCATTTATTAAGCACCTATTATAGGGCCAGGAAATACCTAAACACTTTAGAAATATTATCTCATTTGATCCTGAAGACAAAGTCCTTTGGATTTCCTCCAACATCGTATGATGTCCAGGAAGTACGGGGTCACAGACACAATCTCATTTCTGCTGGAAATCCCTGACACAGTGGAATAACGTATTTATCCATTCAATGATCATTTTTTTAAGTGACTATACTACATTAGGTACTAGGGACACAAAAACCAGAGAAAGACTAGGACCCAGATCTCCTGTCTCTGGAACTCACCTGCTTTCCACTAAACCACACTCCTCTGACCTCAATAGTATGATGAAAACATGATCCCCTCCCTGAAGGCAATCCGAAGACCGTAAGGTCAAGTAGGTGATCTACCAGATCAAAACATAACTGTTGGGAAACCCTCACTTAGTCCAACCTTTTCATTTTACAGTTGGGGAAACTGAGGCCAAGAGAAGCTATGACATAGTCGAGATCATTCAGCTACATCATGACAGAACCAGAGTCCAGGTCTTTTGACTTCTTTATGATAATAGCTAACATTTATATAGCACTTACTGTGCGGCAGACACTGTACTAATCACTTCACAATTATCATTTCTTTTAATCCTTAACAACAATCTTGAGAAGTAGTTGCTATTATCTCCACTTTACAGATGAGGAAACTGAGGGAAACAGGATTAAGTGACTTGCCTAGAATCACACAGCTAGTAAACATCTTGAGGTTGGATTAGAACTCAGGTCTCCACGACTCCAGACCCAGTACTCTATCCACGGAGCCACTTCACTATCTCTAATCCACAGTCCTCTTTTCATCACATCACCCTGTCAACTCTTATTCTTGCTTTGTATAACAATATTTTGCCCTCATTCTTACACTAACTTCGTAATTGTTCTTCCGAACTGGTTTCGGTTCTTTCCCTACTTTAATCTGTCCTGCCCAGGTCACTTCCTAAAATATCACTTTCCTCATGTCCCTTTCCTGCTCAAAAATCTTCAGTATTGCCTTGACTCTAGCCTCAGACCAGCATTTGAAATCCTCCACTATCTAGATCTATTTATATAACTCCCTAAGTCTACTCTATTTACTCCCAGTATAAACCCTCTATTATAGCCACATCGGTTTCTTTGCTGTGATTAAAGAAAAAAAAGTTATAGCTTTTCTTTTTTTCTATTTTTTATTTTTCTATTCCAGCCTCCATGTCCTTGCCCATGCTGTGCCTTTCATGTGGAATGCCTTACATTACTGTGCCTGACATCTAGTAGACAGATATTTAATGCTCATTCCATTGAATTCTGGCTCTTCTCCATCTGTCTAAATTCTGCCCAACCATCAAGGTCATCTCTTTCTTGAAACTTTTTGTGACTACCTAGCCCTTGGGTACTTTAAATTCCCATAGTATTTATAGGATAGCATAGAATTATGTGTTTCATTGTAAATAAACAGTAACCCTAGAAATGTTTCAGTTACCCAAGTTTTGTGTAAAATACCACAGCAGTCCCCAGTGCTTTCATATACCAACAGCTACACCATCCAAGTTGTGGTACTTCAGTTCATTGAATATCTCTACCCATCCCCCAAAGTCTACCCAAACTTAGCTCCTCTGGGAAGCTCCCCTGATCCCCGACTTGGAAATTCTCTTTCTTCAAAAGTTACTTTGTGACTCTTGTGTGTACTTACAGTGTTTGATTTCATGTTTTAATTAGTTGTCTAATTTTACTGCAAGTTCCACAGGGCAGAAATTCTTTCTGTATTTGTAGCACTCACAATGACTTAGCATAGTTCCTCAGACACAAGTAATTGTGATCTCAACCAATCACAACCTCTGTGTCAGTTTCATCACCTGTAAAATGGATACAATAATAATAAAACCTATTGCTCAGAGTTATGATGATCAAATGAGATTTGCAAAACACTTAAAACAGTACCTAGTAAACAATAATTAATAAATGTTGCTTTCTTTCCTTCTTTTTTCCTTCCTTCTTCCCTTCCTTTCTTCTTCCTTTTTTATTTTCTTTCTTTCCTTCCTCCTTCCCTTCTTTCCTTCTTTTCCTTTTTTCCTTCTTTCCTCTTTTTCCTTCCTTCTTCTCTTCCCTTCTTTTCCCCTCCCTCCCTTCCTTCTTTCCTTCCTTCCCATATATAATCGGTTGCCAACTTTTGACAAATCTACTTCCATAGCAGTTTTCTGTCAGTGCACTTCTCACACTCACATGATCACTTCCTAATTCATCTCCTCATTACATACACCTCAGGTGTACTACTGCAATAGTTCCTAACTGAACTCCGCTTCCAGTCTCTTTCCATCTGCAATGTATACTCTACAGAGCTGTCAAAGTGATATTCATAAAACATTGGTCTAATCATGTCATTCCCCTGCTTAAAAATGTCCAGTGGCTTTCCTCTAAGATAAAATACAGACTCATCATTTTGACATTTAAAGCACTTTGTACTAGCTGTAGTCTACCTTTCCAACTTTTTTTTCATATTATTGTCTTTAATGTGCTTTCAGTCCAACCTAATTGATCAATAGCTGCTTACCTCACTCAGTATTCCATTTTTTTGCCTTTATTTCCTCATATCTGGACTATGCTCTTGCCTTACATCGCACTCTTAGAAGTCATAGTTTCTTACAAGGTTCAACTTAGGTGTCACTTCCTATGATAAGTCTTCATGAATTCTCCCGGTTTTCAATCCCCTCCCTCCTCAAATTACTTCTCTCCTCTCTGTGTGTCTTCATACCGACTCTTTTATATCCCTGAAATGCTCTTCTTTCTCCTTCCTATCTCTTGTAAGCCCTAGCTCCCTTCAAGATTCAACTCAAGTATAAACTATCTCCTACATCAAGTCTTTCCTGATTTCCCCAGTTGACAGTGTTCCTCTTATCCAGATTACTTTGTGTTTACCTATATTTATACATGTTGTTTCTCCAAGGAGAATATAAGCTCCTTGAGGGTGGCCACTGTTTCATTCTTGTCTCTGTATCCCCATCACCTAGCCCTGTGCCTGGCACATAAATAGTGCCCTGAAAATTACTCCCAACAAAGAATTACACATATCGACTTCTATAACAGGAGACTAGCTAAGGAGCCCAATCCTTATAAGCATGTGCAGAGTGCTCAGCTAATACAATCCCTTTATGGACTCTGGAGCATGCACAGGCATTCCATAGCTTGTTCTAACCATATGGGGCTCCTTTTTGATTAGCTATGGAGCTGTAACTGGAGTACATTCAAGAGGTACTAATTAGCTAGAGATATACCCTTGGTAAGTCCTTCCTGCCTTGCTGCTATTTGGGGAAGAAATAATAATGTAAGGGAAGAAAATTTGGGCCCTCCCTTGTGAGGCCAATGAATAGTCCATAAATATAGATCTCTGTTCTTTGCCTTTTTGAATTGTTTTCTTTCTTGTTTTAGGTGATACAGATGACTCTGAAAAGTTAGAGGAGTGAGCCACCAAAATCTAGGAACTAGAGTCCACTCTGGGATTTGCTGGAAACAAGATGGTGAGGAATGAGGTATAGAACAACTTGATTGACCTAGCCCAGAGATGTGTGCTCATCCATTCATAGGACATACCACATTTGGCAATGAACTTGAGAGGGAGGGGAGGTTTTGAGAAGAAGAAGGAGGAAGGTAAATTCTATGTATAAACTATATTAAATCTGAGCCCATTCTCCCCAGAGACCAAGGTAGCATAGAGAAAAATGTTTGTAACTACTACTCTTGCTATGTCTTGTAGTAAATATCCCTTCATAAAAGCTAATCCATGTTAATTATTTAAATAAAACAGATATAACACTAAGTATTTGTGGCTAATAGTGGGTAAAACATACTGGAATTGGGTTTTAAACTGATAGAATTTGAGAATTATTCCAACCCCTCAGGGTTACTCTTAGGACTCTGAGTAGGAGAGATAGAGCCAAACTTGCTCTGGAATAGTGAGCTCAAAGTAACTTGCTACACTTGTAGTATAAACCCTACAATTTTTTTCCATTTAAACACTTCTGATATGCAGTACGTCCTCCTTTTGCTATAATAATTTGTTTTACACAATTTGACATTAGGTTTACAAGACTGCAACATATTCATAACATCATAGGATTCCAGGTGGAGAGCTGGAAGGGACCTTGGAGGCCACCTAGCCAAGGTATTCTATTCTTTAATTAATACTTATCATAATGAATATTAAGCACACCTTTGATAAATAGCCCATTTGTCCAAGTGTAGCTTTGGTAATAGCCCACAGATTTTCAATGCCATTCAGAACAGTCCAGTTCCCATGCCATTAAATCATGCTTACCTTCATTTCCTGGATAAATTTAAGTTTCCATGACAGGTCACATAATTCAAGGATATATCGAAATACTCCATACCAATTTGGGAATTTCTAAAATTCAAAAACATTTATGTTTCTGGTAAAACAATACATTTATTGAACTTTATCATTCATTTAATGAGGGAAATACCTCTATGCTCAATGGAAGTAAAGTAAATCCCCAAAATACCATTTGGTTAGCCATTTGGTCTGATGAAAATGCCCAAAACTAATAGACTCACCTGAACTTTTTCCTACAATTATTTTAGGATATCCGTAAGTGAAAAAGTGAGTTTTACCAGTAAAAGTTACCTTTTTATAGTCATTAGTGTTCCAGTCTTTATATTGTCTTGCCTTTAGCAAGCTTTTCATTCTTTCCAGCAATAGTAGATTTTTAAAAAACTTATCTTTTGCTATTTTACTAACTTTTAGAAGGCTATACCACAGTATAAAGGAACCAATAACAATCCCTCCAGCTTCCAAGTCCCTCTGAAGAGCATTTCTTATTTTCTAAGACTCTGGTGGTTTGTTTTACAACAATAATTTTTCATTTCTAGATGAGTTTTTCTTCTTTTTTTATAGCTCCATTTTCTATGGTGCTTTAGTGTGACTGATCCAGTTTCATTGTGGGCTTGAATAATCCTTGAAACACCTGACTTCCCCATTGCAATAGCCACTGCAATATATCTAAGTGTTATTAAAGCTCTTTAAGAGCTATAACTTTACCACATTTGCTTAGAGTAATAGCTTTTCTTTAAAACAATGGAATTAAAAACATGAAAAAGAATAATGAAATATATATATGGCATAAAATCCAATGTTCAACTGGCAGAACTAGCTAAACGGAAGTAAGCCAATTCAATACAATGTCATCTGTTTAAGATCAGATGCTCTGAATAAGTCTAGTGTCAACAGATGCATACACGCATAACCTCTGCTGTAACAAAATAAAACCATATCAAAATCATTGTTTGTCCCAAGCAATTTACAAACCCTTAGAGGTGCTTAATAAATACTTGTTAAACTGAACTGAACCAGTTCATCAGTGTAGTAAAACATATTTTGTTTTCCATATGAGTATGCAATGTTTGGCACACTGAGAAACACTTAATGAAGACTTGTTGAAATGAATTAATTGAATATTCTGATTTAGATGACATGCAGTGGAGGAAGGGCATGGGAAAAGACAAATAGGCCAGAACCTAATTAAAGAGGAAAAAGCCCCTCAATCATTTGAGTAGGCAGGGGACTGATCAGCAGTGAAATGGAGAGTCTTTCACTTATAGGAGCCCCTAGAAGTTTCATCACAGAAGAAATCTGCAAAGGGAGAAAAAAAATCATTTTCCTGACACCAAGGAAAGACGTTTCCTTTTAAGGGGCCAGTTTGCAAGGCGTACTTATTCACAGTGCATACTTTGGCTGCCTCCCAAACTGGCACAGGGTTCTGCATCTTGGCTTTCCCCGTGAGTGACAGAACCCAGAGACTACCTCGTGATCATGGGGCTGCTGGCTCCTGCAACTTCACATCTAGACCTTGTCTGTCTAATCCTTGCTGAAATGGACAGGATCAAAACAGGAACTTGCCATTAATGTGACCCTTGTGAAGATGGACTAGCACATTTTTGTCTGACAGATTTGTCCAAGGTCACATTAACCTAACATTCATTTCTCAAGACACACTGGAACATAGGTATGGGTTCTAGGATCATAGATTTGTAGAGTTGAAAGGGATCTTACAAATCTTCTAGTCCATTCACTTTACATTGATAAGGAAACTGAGGTTCCAAGAATAACTAAATCATAGATGATGACTGGACTATCCAGGATCATAGATTTAAAGTTGGATGGGATCTTAGAGATTATTTAATCCAATTCCTTCATTTTGCTGGTGAGTAAACCAGTCCAGAGAGGTTAATTAATTCACTCAAAATCACACAGGTAGCAAGCAGTAGAAAAATGTAAATACATGAACAATATTGTTGTTGCTTAGTGGTAGTAGTTATTTTTGGTGGTAGTGATAGTGGTTGTTTTCATTTTTCCATTGCACCAAGAGTGGCCGAACTGGGCTTAAATCCAGTTCTTCTGATTCCCAACCCAGTGCTTCATCATAGCTAATGGAAGGACTGACTGAGTGAGCCTGTAGGGATTTGGGTAAAGCAAGGTAAAACTGTTGTCACCCACAGCTTCAAAGGTGCTAAAAGCTATCTTCACAACCTTTTGGAGCAGCATTAAATATAAATACTGAATACCATAATTCTCTGATGATTGGTATGGGTATTTCTGGGGCAAAGTGGGCTGAAGTCTGTGTATGTGGAAGGAAGAGGAAAGGCTTATTCTGTGAAACTTATGTCACTGGATTTAGCAGAGCTACTGAGACAAGGGAGTGTACCATGTACTAGATGACTGAGGTTCTGGACCTAGTTCTCTCATTAACTTTTTGTGTCACTTAAGTCATACTATGGACAGCTATGGGTTGCAGTGGATTGAGTATCAACCCTGGAATCAGGAGAACCTGAGTTCAAATTCTGGCCAAGTCACTTATCCTGACTTGCATCAGTTCCTCATCTGTTAAATGAGCTGGAGAAGGAAATGGCAAACTGCCCCAATATTATTGCCAAGAAAACCCCAAATGGACTTAGAGAGAGACTGAAACTCAAAAAAACAACAAAAGTGATACTACTTAACCTCTCTGAACCTTCAATTCCTCATGTATAAGATGAAGGGATTGGGAGTACTCCTCAAAATGGCGGATCATTGGAAACACAACTGTGCAGCTCACTCATAACTCCTCCAACAAGGATTTTCTTTAACAAGAGTACCGGATAAAGAAATGATCAAGACATTCAAGGGAAAACTATGTTAAGTGCACTTTTTCAGCCCATGTCCTCACAAAGAGATCCCTATAACTCTATGTGTGCTAGGGAAGGGGACTGGCCAGAAAAATGCAGCCCCCTGGCTTTGAAAGTCCTTTGCTATCTAGATCCTTGCTATATTTCTGGTCATTGTATGTTTTTTTCCCCTTCACTTACTCTGTGATACAACAACCCTGTTCCCACCATTCCTCTCAAAGGACACTTGATCTCCCAGTTCCATACGTTTTCACTGGTTATTCCCCATGTCTGAAATTCTGTTTCCTCTTGCCTTTGCCTCCCATTGCCCCCAGTGAAATGCAAGCTTTTTGAGGGCAGAGACCATGTTTTTCTTTTCTTTATATTCTGAGCACGTAGCACAGGACCCTGTCCATAATAAGTGCTTAATAACTGTTCATTAGCTATAACTGTCTTCCAGAGGGGTAAAGAGTCTGGTCCCAACACAAAGTCTCAATTCAGGATCCAAATCTGTAAAAATGAACAAATATTACATAATACTAATGATAAAGAAATATTATGGAGTTAGGGATGCTCAAGACAGAAGACCATTTATTCCTACAAGTGAGGTCACAAAGAAAATCATATATTTGTCATAAGCTCTACTGAAATTCATGGCTTTAGAGCAGAGGTGTCAAACTCACGGTCCATAGGCCACAAGCAAGGGCAGTCTGAGATAAAAATTAAAATTAAATTTAAAAAAGTTATTTACTGACCTCAGTCACTTGACAATTACTAGTTATGTGACCCTGGGCAAGTCAATTAACCCTGAATGCCTTGCAAAATAAACAAACAAATAAGTAAAATAAATAATTTGGAAATGTTTAACAAAATAAATAAAAATATAATACAGTATAGATGTTAATTTGTGAATATCTTAGTCAATATGCAATTTACAGGAATCACTCTTGATTTGAGTTTGACACCACTACTCTAAATGAAAATATTAATTGGAAAAGAAGTGAAAACTTTAGATATATTGTGATGCCTTTAGGGGTAGCTGGTAGTGCAGTAGACAGAGGACTGGGCCTGATGTCAGGAAGACCTGAATTCAAATATGGCCTCAGATAGTTACTAACTGTGTGACCCTGGACCTCTGTTTACCTCAGTTTCCTCAATTGTAAAATGGGGAAAATAATAACACCCACCTCCTAGGATTGTTTTGAGGATCAAATAAGAAAATAGTTATAAAACACTCAGTAGCCTGGCAAATAATAAGCATGATATAAATGTTTATTCCCTTTCCTTTCTTTCCTCCCCACTTTAGGAAAGAGAACAAACATTAGTTAAGTAGCAGACTCCTTGAAAATTAGATTGGACTCAATAGAGAACAATGTCCTCCATAAAATACAGGAAATACAAGAATAAAAAAAATTTAACTGAGAATATCTTCTAAAATGTAAGGTAACTCATCAAATTCAACACCTCAAAGAGGGATAATCTAAGACCCACCATCCTACCAGCCCACCTGGACTAGATAATCTAGTAATCATTAATAGAAACTATTAAAACCATGAACAAGGTAACAACAGAATCTGCTAAGTCACCTCCTGAAATAAACCCTGAAATAAAAACTTCCATGAACATCATAGACAAAATCCAGAGATTTCAATTCAAAGGAAAAATAGTTCTTAGAGCCAGAAAACAAAAGTTCAAGTAACAAGAAACCTCAGTCAGGAAGACCTGACCATTGTTGATGCTACACTGTCCCCAGCAATGGCGGCCTCCACACTAGCCCTCTCCCATTAGCTATACTTCTCTATTTTTTCCTCCCACTGTTCCCTCTAAAACCAGCCTTCCTTGTGGTAAAGTGGAAAGATGTTTCCATTTAGAATGGGAGACCTGAGTTAGAATTCTGACTTTACCTGTGTGACCTTGGGCAAATCACCTTAAATCTATGGGCTTCAAGGTCCCATCTAACTCTACATCTATGATCCTAGATGTCTCCCTCTCACATTGGCACCCTCTCCAAGGCCAGGTGTCCCTTCTTTCATACCCCTTGACCCACAGGGACTGGAGGAAGAGAAGGCATTGTCCCTCAATCCCTACTCTCACTTTCAGAGCCTCCTTCCTTTTCTCTGTCTCTCAGCAACCATCCGTTTTCCTTTATAAAATACCTCATCACCTCTCTCTCTCTCTCTCTCTCTCTCTCTCTCTCTCTCTCTCTCTCTCTCCAATGCACTTACTTTTTTAGCTTCTCAACCTTCTATATAACCTTAATCTCTAATCTACCTCAACCATGCAAAGGAGTCACCCATAGGTGGGCTCCTTCCCCACCTGACTTTGCCCCAGGCACTGGAATTCTTAGTGAAAGCTCTGATTAGGTGGAAAGCTAAAGATTTTTGCTCAAGTCCTGTGCCAAAAAGTAGAAGGGGCATGGCATGTCCAAATGCAAATGTGCAATCTCAGTGTCTTTTCAGTGTAATTCCAATGATTCTACCTTGTCTAAGACTGACTGGCTCAATCATTTCTCAGCACAGGTGGTCAATTTGACCCATACTCTACAGTGCTGCACCCTTCTGAGGCGAGATGGCCTTGAAACTACCCATCACCTTAATCCATCATGGGGGTGTGGAAAGAGGAGTTTTGGAATCCCGCCTCCTGTCCAAGTGATTTGTTGTTGTCCAGTCATTTCAGTCACCTATGACTGTCTGTGATCCCATTTGGGGTTTTCTTGGCAAAGGTACTAGAGTGGTTTGCCATTTCCTTCTCCAGCTCATTTGACAGGGAGAAACTAAAGCAAACAGGGTGAAGTGACTTGCCCAGGGTCACATAGTAAATGTTTGAGGCTGGATGATCTTTCAAAGGCCATCAGTGCACAAAGACAGACTACTCCCAGAAAACAGCAGGGTTAATGAGGGATAATTTGGTCACCAATGATAAGGACTCAAGTGAGTCCCCTTTTTAAAGCGATAATGGTGGATCCCTATTCAGAGGTATATTTCAGTCAATCCACAAGATCCAATTGTTAAATTTTCAGCATGAGTATATCTTTATTTATATCATGAAAATAAGCAAATGCTATAAACAGGGCTTGATTCATTCATTGATTTGTCTAGACTTAAGAAAATGGTGAGGAGAATGTTAATGATGAAGATTAGACTTAATAGTGTATCATGACTGCATATTTTTTAAAAGGAGAGCCAGTTGTTAAACATTTACCGGAGCACTCCTACCTATAATGTATTCCACTTCAAAGTCATTCAATGCAGCTGCACAAGGAGAAAACTGAGGCTTAGTTACTTGTCCAAGGTCACACAGTAAGTCA
>CM053769.1:527567610-527651115 GCA_028658325.1 Potorous gilbertii | reverse complement strand
CAGTAGTAGCCCCAGGAGTGGTAACAGTAGCAGTAGTAGCCCCAGTAGTGGTAACAGTAGCAGTAGTAGCCCCAGTAGTGGTAACAGTAGCAGTAGTAGGCCCAGTAGTGGTAACAGTAGCAGTAGTAGCCCCAGGAGTGGTAACAGTAGCAGTAGTAGGCCCAGTAGTGGTAACAGTAGCAGTAGTAGGCCCAGTAGTGGTAACAGTAGCAGTAGTAGCCCCAGTAGTGGTAACAGTAAGCAGTAGTAGCCCCAGTAGTGGTAACAGTAGCAGTAGTAGGCCCAGGAGTGGTAACAGTAGCAGTAGTAGCCCCAGTAGTGGTAACAGCAGCAGTGGCAACACTAGCAGTAGTAATAGTAGCAGTAGTAGCAGCAACAGTAGTAGTTGTTGTAGTGGTAGTAGTAGTAATATGTGAGATAAAATAGTACAGAGTAAGGACTAGAAAGGCCAGATTACAGATTTCAAAAAGGAAGCAACCTTAGAGACAGGCCTAGATCATAAGATCTATTTAATGCTAGATTAAGGAATTTGGACCTTGTTCTATAGGCAATGGGGAGCCATTGAAGGACTTAAATCGAGGTGGGAGGGTGTGCGTTCAGAGGGGTGCATTAGGAATATTATTCTGTCAGGATATACAGGAAGGAATTGAGCTATTGACCTACTCTGCCTCTATTTTATCCTAAAATGAAACTCCAGCCACCAGTCAATGGTATAGTCTCAACAGTCCTCAGCCTAAAATCTCTTCTGGAAGTCGAGTGCATGCAAGCACCCAAAGGAACGTGCTCTGACCTTTCCAATCAGATTGGCTTGGGCCTAGCTGGGTGGTAACAGTGAAAAATGAACCAAGAATCTGGACTCTCTCCATTGACTATAAGTAGAAACAGCTTGCCTGTGAGCAGCAGTCCATTTCTCCATATCAAACTGTCCCAGGCTAAGTGGGTTTCCCAGCTGCCTGCCTTGAGCACTCAACACCAGATAGTCACTCAGCATCTTCAACTTGTGGCTCAAATCATTCCCCTACCCACACACCCATTAGCCTGGATTCTAAAGATAGGAATAATGAAACAACCTCTCACTTAGAGTTCTTGTACAACAGGATGGGGGGTGTCAGGGGTAGTGGTGGCAGGATTGGTACTACCCCAGTGCCAAATGGATAGCAAACATGGCATCCGTTCAAGGTGGTAAAAATAGCATATGGGTATGTGATTTGAACACTGCATTCACCCCAAGGCCCCTACTCTGTAGGCAGCCATGGTATAGTGCAAAGGCCAAAAGACTTGGTGATCCATGATAAGCAAAATGCTAGAGTAGAAAGAACATTGAATCTAGTTCAGAATGTATAGATTTTGAACCCTGACCTCATCACCAGCAATGATGGTGATCTTGGGGAAATCAATTGCTTGTTTGAGCCTCAGTGCCAATATTAATTATCTTGTTTTATACAAGAGGAAACTTACTACAATAATATATGTAAAAGCCTTTGTAGATCCTGGAAGCCAGTGTGGTAAAGGGTTGATAAGGATGCCTGAATTAGTATCCTGTGTGATACAACGGAAAGAAGGTTCAACTCAGAATGGTAACCTTAGGGTCATAGACCTCAATTCCAATCCCACTCCCTGTGTCACCTTAGGCAAAATATTTCATTTCTCTGTATCTCAGTTTCCTAGTCTACATAATGGGAAAGTTAGACTAGTTATCTCCAACTCAGATCTATGATCCTATGAACATCCTACCAATCCCATAACACCAAACTACAGGCTCAACTCCCTGAGCCTCCATTGTTCTGTCTTTAAAATGGGTATAATAACACCTGAACTAGTTTCTTCACAGGGTTGTTGGGAGGAAAGTGTTTTGTAAACCTTTAAATGTAAACTGCCTGGCTATTTTTGACAAGTCTGTGGTTACACTGATATAAGGAGTTCATGGTGAGGAATTTCTTCAACCATTATATAGTAATACCTTCTTATAGAGTTCACAGACACTCAGAGCTTGCCTAGGGTCACACAGCCAGTATGTGGCAGAGGAAGGATGTGAAAATACTTATCTATCCACTACATCATAATGCCCTGTAAATGGGATTTATTTTAACATAGTTAATTGTCTTTTTGTTTCATGGATTGTCATCCCTGTGGTATCAGGAGCAATCAAGGAAGATTCCAAACACATTCATGGGAGGATGGAGACCAGAATCCTGCAGACGAGGCTGTGATCTGTGTCATTGGACAGCACACTCACATTGGAAAGGGCACTAATCACACTGGATGACTTTGGACAAGTCCTTCTACCTCTACAAAATGAGGCAGCAGGACTGGATAGATTCCAAGATCACTTTCAACATTAAGTCTAAGATCTGCTGACCCTCATTTTATCTATGGGAAAACTGAGGCCCAAGGAGGATAAATGACTTATCCACAGTCACATAAGTGGTAAGTATCAAAAACTGGACTTGAACCCAGATCTTCTGAGTTCAGAGTCACTTTTTCCATTGTTCCATTGATTATTTGGGAATAGAAGATGATAGTATTATTCCCAGTTCTGCCACTAACTCACTGTGTTAGGCCAAATCCCTTTCCTTCTCTTGCCCTTCTTGTAAAGCAGAAGGTGTTGCCTAGATGGTTTCCAGGGATCATCCAGGACTAAAATTCTATAACGTAAAAGAGACTGACTGTATCCCAAAGAAAGCAGTGCACACACAGCCCCTAGTATATGGGGAGAAAGGCAGGAGAGAAATCTGCCCAGTCAGCAGCTCTTCCAGCTCTGCTGGGGCTCAGTCAATTAAAATTTCAGAGCAGCGGGTGAGGTAGGGGTTGAGGGAAGGCTGAATTGGAAAGTCTAAGAAAATATTTTCTTTCTCAGGAAGATGGCCAAACTGAAACTTGCGGGAGTTCTATAAATTATACACTCAAAGAAGACTTAGTTTGTGGGAGAGGGGAAAAGGAAGAGAAAAAGAAGGGGGGAAAAAACCTCCTGTTTGCTTTCATGAGCTCAGGTTAGCCAGCTGAGGCCCAAACCCCATAAATTTGGCTGAAATCATGTTTGCAAAACTTATACACTGTGCCAGAAGAAATGACCCCAGAACCTTGTTAAGATGTATGATCTCTGTAATTCGTGTTTGGACCCGATTCTGGCCTGCTGCTTGAATTCTGTAATATATATAGGTCCATGCCTCAATGAGAAATAGTTGGGGATACAAGGGGTCAAGAGTTTCACAGGAACTAACAAGACATTAGGATTTGAAGAGATTTCAGAAATCATCTGATCTAACACACCCTCCCCCCAATCTTATATAGGAGGAAATTGATGGCTAGAAAAAAATGATTTAGCCAAATATCATATATCTGGTACACACAACACACACGCACACACATATACACACACACACAGTCCTTATTTTATACCTGAGAAAACTGAGACTAGCAAATGATTTGCCCAAGATCACTGTTAATAGTCGTTTGTAGAGCTTGGATGATGTGACTAAATTCCCAGGTTTTTTTGTTTTGTTTTACCAGATCACTGTTAGCCATTGTCACTAAATGATTTTTGTTTTCCCACTTTTGGACTTCTCTAATAATTTCCTATGGGATCTGGAGGAGAATGAGAAGCAATTCAGGCATGATTCCCAGTGAAGTCTTTAACCACCCTCTCTCTGCAGTTATTCTCTTATCCAGGGGTGTTCTAGTAAATGTTTAATCATCTCTAGAAATACACGAGACATACTTTTAGGTATAATCTCAATTATTAACAGCCTCTTCATTTTCTTTCTTAAGCCTAGCCAACTAAAGAAATAATCAATCAAGCTTTGATTTGTAGCATTTGCTGCTATCCAAAATGGAAATACACCCACTGAAAACTTACCAATCCACTCTCAGGAGCCAGTCTGAATTTACCTCACCTGCAAAGTGCCTTTTTTGACATAAAGCTTAAGGCAAGTCAGAGGGGCTAAATAGCAACCCATTACCAAGTCAGAGGAAATGAGAAAAGACTTAAAAGAAAGTGGAGGAAAATCTCCAGGAATAAATAGAAATAACCCTGGGCAAGGAGTCAGTAAATCTGGATGCGCCTCTGGTCTTTGCCACTGAGTGGCTATGTGTATTTAGAAGGCTCAGCTGAACCCTCTGAGCCTCAGTTTCCTCATCACTAAGAGGAGGAGGATGAACTACTAGGTAATCTCTAATATCCCTTTCCAGCTTTCATCATTCATCTACTTCTTCATTCATCCTGTATTTACTGTCTACCACACCAATACTATGCTAGGTATGTTGATGGGGAAGAAGGGAGGAAACCTGGTTCCTATCTTGTTGGAAGAGAGCATTTTGGAAAGAAATTTTGGATTTCCAAATGTTGATCTTGATTGATTGATTTGGGAAAAGTCCTTAGGTTCCAATCACACTTTCTAGGATAATAAAAGATTGTCTGGCTCTCCTTTCTTCACTCTGCATCATCTCAGACAAGTCTTCTCATGTTTTTCTCAATTCTTTATCTTATTTTTCTTCATGGTACAAATGCTCCACTGCATTTGTTTGCCAGATATAGAAAAAGAGATGTAGGCTTCCTTATAGATAGAACTGAAATATACTCAGTTTCCTCTTCTGTAAAAGGGGACTATTAATAATGTGTATTATCAACCTCACATCATAATAGTAAAGAAAGCATTTTCAAGGTACCATCTAGGTGAGCCCTTATTATATACTGCTCTCCTTCATAAACTTTACAGTCCAGCTAAACTGGCTTTCTTCTATTCCTCTTACACAACGCCTTGCCTCCCATTTCTGTGACTTTGCATGGGTGGTCTATCCTCCATGACTAGAATGGATTTCTTCTTCCTCACTTCTTAGAATACCTAGTTTACTTCAGCATTTTGTTCAAGGGCTGCCTTCTACATAACCTTTCATGATACTCTTTGTCTTCATATATATGTATATACACACACACACACACACACACACACACACACACACACACATATATACATATACATACATACACACACATACGTATATATACATGCATATTTATGCATATATAAATTGTGTATGTGTATATTTATACATATATTATATATGCACAATTTATTCATATAATTTTATACTTATATACAGATATAATATATAATTAAATATACATGATAGTATAATATATTCACATATATTATATGTATGTATACATGTCTTCCTTGAAAAAATGTAGGGCTTTGAGAACAGATACTATTTGATTTCTCTCTTTGTACCCCCAATACTTTACACAATGGGATATGTACAAGGAAGACTAACTGATCCCTTTTCAGAGCTACCTACCTTTGGGTCTACCAGGCACCTGACTCTCACCTGTGGCTCCAAGAAGCTGTAGCAGGCACATGGCCACTCTTCAGTAAACCATCTTGGCAGATAGGATAGACAAGGTTGAGAGGAACTGACAGGCCTCAAACTTTTCAGTGGGTTAGGAACGTGAAGACTTCCCCCAGTGGAATAGTCTGCCCATAGCCATGAAAATGGCTGAAGCAGGAGCTGTGAAGCCCTGAGAGTTTAGTCAGGCATCAAAGATGCCAAGGTCATCCACTGCATCCCAGGCCATCACCAGTCTTCTTGACTTTTCACCGGATTTCAATCACTCTGGAAGAGAGAGTGAGGCTGATGACTTTATGTAACTCTGCCTTAAGTCCAATTCACATTCGAGTCAAGACATCAAGCTGTGAGGTCATTGATCTTCTTTGAAAGTGAAGGACAAAAAATAACCTTACACACTTCCTGGTACAAACAGGTTCTTAATAGATGTCTGTGAGTTGGAGTACACTTTCTTTAAATCTCTGGCTTGATTCTAATTGACTTGGCCACCCCTCTTCCTCTACTTTCACATCTACTGCTTCATTTCTTTCTTTGTGTTAGGCATCATGCTGAATTTTGGTTGTTTTGTTGTGATTGTTGCTGCATGGATGCCTTATGTTTTTACATCATAACCATTTCTTGATTTTCCCCTCCCCTAGAGCCTCCCTGCTCTGAGGAGACTTCCCTTATGCAAAAGAAAAACAGCAATTGAACAAAACTGGCTGACACATTTTCTGGCTGCTTCCTTGATCTACATTTGCTCAAGGTCATGATTTATAGACATAGTTTAATTAAATTAGTAAATGCCCAATAAAAGCAGAAGCATTAATTTCATATAGCATAGACTGAATATTCCATTTGATCCCCAGATACAGTCCCTCCCAGAACAGAAATGTCTCTTAGGATAGTCTCTGTACCCTCTCTTTATTCACTTAGTCACAGCCTGGGAGTGGCAGAGAGAGCTAACCAAGAAGTTCAGAGGATGCATTTTGAACTATTTTACTCCCTGTGAAAGGGGATCTGAAAACCAGTAACCTAGGACATTACAGAAACTGTAGAAATTCTCTTGGTCACAGCTTCATAGGCAAACAGGAACACAGGATCTCTCTTCTGGTATTCCTGGGTATCTGCTCTCCCAGTGTCCAGGGCTATGTTCCCAGTTGGTCAAGTTCACACAGAAAATATGTGACAGTCAGAATTTGAACCCAGGTCTTCTGACTCCAAGTCTCTTCCTATTTAAATAGCATTGCCCCTATTGCTATAGGTGGAATATGCATAATATTCTTGTAAATATAATTTGGGTTTGGAGAGACTGCATCATTCTTTTTCTCCAGTTCCAGGACCTAAGTCAAGCACCCTTGATCCAAGATGGATATCTTTTAATTCAACAAGAAGTTGTCTCAGAACTAGGCTCCTAATCTTACAATGGAATTAACACTGGCTTCTCTGTTTTGCCAAAGCCTCCCATGCTGAGAAAAGTTGGGGAAAGAGAACTTTTACTTTACCAACTCTTGCTGGACAATATATTACTGAAAGTGACCTGAGAGTGATTTTAGCAAATATTTTATTCTACATCTTAGTAAATATGTGTGAACAGTAACTGCAATCTGTCAGTTACTCCTGTTACTGCTTTGTGTAATGCAGAAAATAGGAAATTTTATATGATTTAATGGTTAAGATTATGAGACAGAAGATGGAGTTCAAGTCCTTACTCTGATGCTTATCAGCCCTGTGACCTTTGATTAATCACTTAAACTCTCTGGGCTTCAGTTTCCCCATCTATAAAATGAAGGCAGTAATATTTACCCTGTCTGGGCCTGGAATCAGGAAGATCCGAGTTCAAATATGGCCTCAACCGTGACTAGTTGTGTAACCCTGGGACAAATCTCTTAACTTCTGTTGACCTTAATTTACTGGAGAAAGAAATAGCAAACCACCCAAGTATCTTTGCCAAGAAATCCCTACAGATAGTATTGGTGTGCTATGGTCTGTGGGGCCACAAAGAGTCACACACAACTGAACAACAAATGTAGTTCCTATGGAAGCATTCTGTATTAATGGGACTTATGGAATCCAAGAAAACAAGAGAGGAGACATTACTCCCTGCCTAATATCATTGGCAGGCTGAGCTGTCAATCAATATCAGACCTTTGTTTAAAGAAAATAATTGTTAAATCTCCAACTAGCAATAGGTGACTCACTGTATGTCTCTTCCTCGTCTCTCTCCCCTCTACTGATCCAATATTAAAAGGGGTTCTGAGCAGCAGCCTGAGGGTTCGATGCTGCTTAGGGAAAGCTAACTGTGCACACCAGGGATTTCTAAGGTTTCCTCTTACTCATACCCCCAAGAAAACACAGGTGCTCCATCAACCACCACCACACCATCATTATGAGGAACCACCAGTTACAACAAATGGAGACATTTTGAATGCTGTGGATAAGTTCATTTACCTTGGTAGTGTACTTTCCAGAGATGTACACATTGACAATGAGATTGATGCACACATTGCCAGAGCTAGCTCAGTGTTTGGGAGTCTCTGAAGAAAAGTTTGGGAGAGAAGAAGTATTAGACAGACTACCAAACTAAAGTTCTACAGTGCTCTTGTGTTGACCTCATTGTTGCATGCCTGTGAAACATGGACAATCTACCAGGATCATGCTAGGAAATTGAATTGCTTCCATCTGAACTGTTTGAGGAAGATTCTGAAAATCACCTGGCAGGATAAGGTACCAAACACTGAAATCCTTGCTCAAACTAAATTGCCAAGCATTCAGATTATGTTTCAGAGAGTGCAACTCCAATGGTCTGGTCACATTGTTCAAATGCAAAATGTACACTTGCCAAAAAGATTATTTTATGGAGAACTTGCATGGGGCAGGCAATCACATAGTGGTCAGAAGAAGTGATACAAAGATACTCTCAAGGTCTCTCTCAAGAACTTTGGTGATGTCATTTTGGTCCTCTTCGAGAATGAAAGACAACAATCAACCAACCAACTCATTCCTTGCTAGGTATTAGAGGGTAATTGTGAGAGAACTTTCAGGTGACCCTTGGGCAGGTCAGATAGGGGCATTAAATCCAAGTGCCCCAGTGGGAATGTGAAATCAATTTACCAACTTTAAAGCACTGTATAAACATGCAATGATTATTACCGTTAACCAAGAATATACAGGACCTACCAGGATCATGAGACCTGAACACCAAACCACTTTTAAAAAAATAAAGATGTGACAAGCTTTCTCACTCAGAGAAAGACCCTTGGCCTGCATTGGCACTGCCCTTTGCACTGAATCCAGATGGCTGAGTTTCCTGAATTCCTATTGGAGAGACCAGGGCCAGCCCTACTTTTAAGTGGAACAAACTGCTGCCTGTATGGAAATGTTTTGAGAGGGATCAAGGCCTCCCTGACACAAAGCACCCTCTTAGCTCAAAATGCCTATCCCAGTTCTGCCACTAGGTTAAGGCATTGAAGACCTTTATTAAAATGCCAACACAGTTTCTGGGCGGGGTTATGAACACCATAATATTTGGTACGACTAGGTAGTGTCATATATCAAAGTACCTATCAAAGAATAAAGTTTCATAAGACCTACCATACAGTGTCAGAACTGAATGGGGTCTTTGAGTCTAGGTATTCAACAAAGCTCTTCATTTTATAGACAGGGAAATTGAGGCCAGTAGAAAAGATCTCAAATCAAGGCTATTTCTACCAAAACAGAAGGGGAAAGGGCACAGAGAAGGAACATCCCTTTCACTCCCACCCCTACCCTCAGGGCAGTGAGAGGGAGAGAAAAGTTCCAAAGCTTGAGCTGCCTGGGATTGGAGAACATAGTCTTATATACTCACCCAGGCCTGCCTCCTCAGCCAGTCCAGGACCCTGAAATTCTTCCCTTCATCTCTCTTCCTGTCATATTGGGGGAATCAAGGGATAACATTAAAGCACTGGGTGGAGAGGAAAAGAGCAGAGCAAAGCCAGAAGGGTGCAGAAGGCATGAAAAAGGGGGCTAAGAGACATGAAAGGCTGCTTCTGTTTTCTTAACATTCAAATCTTGATAAACAATAATCCTTCCTTGTGGCCTCTAACAACTCATTTCCTCTCTCTGGCCTCAGTTTCCTCATCTTTAAAATGAGAGGTTTGGGCTCCACGACATCTAAGGACCGTTGGAACTCCCTAGCCTAAAATCCTGTGACTCCTACCATCCTTTACTGTTATCAAGAACTCATGGGAAGGAACAAAGAACACAATGGCTTCAACCACTTTAAGACAAAGCTGTTGGACAAGCCATGTCCCATGGAGCAAGACAGAGAAAAGAAGCAAGAACCAGGGAGATCCTCAGTGACTCCTCTAGGACAAGAACAATGAACAATTTTCTCCTCAGGTTTTTCCACCAGGGACAGGCTGCTTGTGCCTTCTCCTCAGAGGTTTTCTCTTTTCCTTTCTTGTCCTTTGTTCTCTGCCCAGCCTTCCTCTGAGCCAGCCAGTCCTCTCTGGGCACCAAGGGTGATGACTGAGAGCCTGCGGGCCAAGCCCAGTCACTGTGTTCCTTCTAGCCAGGCTGACTTAGCTAGCTCATCAAGTCAGTGTGAAAGGAGGGACTCCCCTGGGAAGGACAACACAAAGGAAAGGTTGGGCCAGAGGGGGCAGGAACATTCTTGTGCCAAAAAATGTGCCCTTTACCATGGCCTGCTGAATTTCCTGTTAGATGAGAAGCTTCTGATTTCCAGAATCACACTTGTCTCCAGTACACCTTTGCTGTTCAGTCCAGACACACAACAATGGAAAGAAAACTATGGCTATGATCTGTTTATTTTCCCTCTCAAAGTAGTCTTTTGCTATTGGCAGAGATGGAATATTAATGACCAGCCCAAATGCCAACACAGACTTGTTTGTCTTTGGATGAGTCCTTCCCAGGGTAGAGAACATCAACCTGGCAGGCTGAGAGCAAGTAAATGTCACAAGGTAAAATGTAATTCTGACTCATCTGAAGCTCTTTTGGTTGACACTGCAAACAGGAGGCTGTGTACAGTCATTAATTTGGGAGATGCCTTAAAATCTGGAAACAAAGTCAGAAAAGGGCCCCTCTGAATTAGGAGCTAAAATTAGAATAAAAATAAATCAATGAGCCATCTACAGTGATCAGGCAACTTGGGAGATGTTCAAAGGGGAGTGTGAGGAGGGGGGAATATAAGCAGTTTTTCTGTACCTAAATTGTTCAATACCTGGAGAATAGTGTCCTATGCTGGTTAGAACAGGAAGGAACTTCAGAGAGCATCTCATCCAGGGGTACTTAACCTGAAGAACTAAGGAGATTGTAGAGGGGTCATAATAAACTTGGATGGGGGAAAAATTACATCTTTATTTTCACTAACCTTTGGTTTCTTTTGTAATCCTATGTGATTTATTTTATGCATTTAAAAACATTCTGAGTAGAGGTTCATACATAGGTACCACTAGATCCACCAAAGGCGTTCATGACCCAAAAGTGGTTAGGAATTCCTGATCCAGTCAAATTCACTTATTTTGTGGAAGAGAAAATGAAATGATTTGTCCCAAGCTGCATCATTTGTTCATGTCAAAACCATGAGTAGGACTGGAGTCTGGATAGAACCCAGGGCTCCTAACTCCTAGGCCAATATAGAATACAACTATCATCCACAAAGATTGTGCTAAATGCCAAAGAGACATAAAATTTAGCTAAGATATAGTCCCTCCCATCCAGAAGCTCTGCATTGGTGGGGTAGGAGAGCACCAGACACTGACACAGTTAACTATGATACAAGATATTACCAGGTCTGTGAATTAGAGAACCCCCACATCAAAGTAATGTGGGAAGGGACTGTGGCAATCAACGAGGGTCCTGTGTCATGGGATCATAGAATCATAAATGGACCTGGAAATGATCTAAGATATTATCTAATCCAACTGCCTCATTGTACAGCTCAGTAAACTGAGGCCTAGAGATGTTAAGTGTCTTGCCAAGGATTACATAGAATTTCAGTTGGGTTTTGAAGGATGTGTAAAAATACAAGTGGAAAGGAGAGAGGGAGGGCATTCTAGGCAAAGGATGAGAGCACAGTAAGTGTGTCGGAGGATGTCCAGTTAGACTAGCACCAGGAGCCCATAGAATAGTAGGGAGTATGTATGAACATTAATGTGATTTTTAAACAGCAGGTACAGCATCATCTCTATCCTCGTGGAACTTAAAATATGATTGGGGAGATCAGCTGTTTGCTCACTTGGACATTTAGGTCCCAAGATAAGGTTAAGCATCAGAATATGAGTCTAGAAGCATGAGTACTCACTTCCACACACAAGCACGTGTGCCCTAAACGAGGGTACTCTGGCAAACATCCTTTGGCATTAACATCTAAAGCATGAGAGTCAAGACCCACAGGAGAGTCAAAGAACACCCAACTGACAGGTTGATTGCTCATTAGAACGTTGTACCTATGAAATTAACTGCCCCCTCTGATGCTTTATTCTACTAATGTGTTTTTTATAGAACCACTTAAGAACAGACAGAATATGTTTGTACAGAGTGTTCAGTGAATCTGCAGGTGGAAGAAAAAATGGGCTTTTAGGACATGATGAGATGGTTTGACCCCAGAGATACTCATCAAGAAACTCTTCTGTAACATCTGCTAAAAAAAGGAGCTAAAGCATCATTGTAAGTAGAAAAAAAGACAAATACGTTATTGGAAATGATGAACATTTTTGAAAGGGAAAAATTACATTATTCAAATAATCAGGCCTCAATCCAATAGATCCATGGGTTCCAGTGAGCATCATCCCCCTTACCCAAAGATGAAAATGGATCTTTATTTTTTCTATTATCTTTGATTCTTCAATACCTACATCCACTATATTCTTTCCTTCTCTTTCCCTTTCTCTCCATCTCCTCCTTTGCCCCTTTTCCCTGTCTCCTTTTTTCTCTTCTTTTCCTCTTCCCTCTCTCTTCTCTTTCTCCTCTCTCCCTCTCTTCTTCTTTCCTTTCTCTCCCCTCCCTTCTCTTCTTTCTCTCCCCTACCTCCTTCCTTCCTTTCCTCCTCTTCCTTCTCCCCCCTCTGTCTCTCTTCTCCCCTTCCTCTTCCCTTTCCCTCACTCTTCCTCTCCTTTTCTCCTCCTTTACTCCTTTCTCCCTGCTCTCTCCATTCTCCCTCTCCCCTTCTCTCTTCTCTCTCTCTCTCCCTCTCTCCTCATCCCCCTCTCCTCCTCCTCCCTTTTCCTTTTGCCACCATGGATGATTTCTTCTGCACAGGAAGCTGTTAGTGTGCATCCATCCATGCAGATAACATATTCAAGGCATGATTCCAACTCCTCTGTCCCCAACAGTGCCAGAGACATGCCTGAGAGTCATGACAGGTTAAACAGCTTGACCATGGTCACTCAGCTAGCACCCATCTAATATAGAACCTGAACAAAGATCTCCCTGTTGCCAGTTGTCCCTGTTCCATTGTATCACATGGTCTCTCTATCTTTTCATAATGCAAATTTTTCTCTGACAAAAAATATCCATCCCCAGCAACACTTAAATCTGTGAGCCCTTCCCTGGCAGAACCCCCATGTTGAACCTATTCTCAACACATAGAATATAACTGAGCCTCAGCAAATAGCACTTGAAGTTGAAGATCTTGCTTTAAAGGCTGTCTCCTCTAGAAAGCCTTCCCCCAATACCCTACCCACATTGGGAGCCCCAGGCCTCCCCAGTCAGATCTCCTGCAGCTCCCAGCTACCCTACTCATTGAATCATAACAGTATGAAAGAAGATGGAATTCACTGTTTTCCACAAATATGTCATCCTTCTCCTGTGGTTGTGAGCTCTTTTTTTTATGACAGTTAGTCTTCTGAGGGCAAAGCATGGTGCCCAGCCCTGTACAGAACACCAGTGGAGGGTCTCAAACACTAGTCACTATTTAAACACTATCCAAATTGACCAACCTGAAAAATGACAAAGTTCTGACAAAAATAATGATAGAAGTTTTACAGTTTAGATAGTACCGTGTCATTATAAAAGAAACTACAGTAGTAACTTGAATTTCTACAGCATTTTAGAGTTTGCAAAGCATTTTAGAAATATTATCTCACTTGACTCTCACAACAACCCTTGGAGGGGGATGCTCTTACTATCCCCATTTTACAGGCAAAGTTGAATTCAAGTCTTCCTGACTCTAAGTCTAGCACACACATACACACACACACACACACACACACACACACACACACACACACAACCCACCGAGCCCATGTCACTTTGATATTAAGCTATTTCATAAGGAATAAGGTTAAGGTTAGGCTATATCGTTATCCTTGATTAATGTTTGCTGATGGTCTACAATACAGGTGTTGAACATGCAGCTTCTCTCCCACTGTGGCCTGAATCAGATTAAAATGTAATTGGAAAATGTTTCACGAAATAAAAGTACAATGAGACATAGATAATATTAATATAGTATTGTTAATATGTTCATTATTATTTTAATATATTATATATAATATAAGCTAATATGGTTTTCTAAGTCAATATGCAGCCCACAGGTATCCTGATGCACAATTTTGTAGCCCCTATTTCTACTTCAGTTTGATGCCTCTAGTCTACAATCCTATGGGTTGAGTAAAGAGCTAAAATATCTGATTCCTCCCCTAGTCACAGCTACGTATCTTGGGCTCAAACTTGGCAAATCCAGCCTTTTCAAACTGGAAATGGAAATGACCACTTCTGATCATTTCTTTGGCTTTTGAGTGAAATGAATCTGTGTATTTTGGACGTTCTTTAATCCATAACAATCCTTTCCCTCTGCTGAGCCTGTCTCCTCCATTGTTTAGTAGGGGGTCAAGAACTCTATAGAAAGTGGGAGTTTGGCTAAATTTCAAAGCAGCAACATCCTAGTTATGGCCCCATTCCTCTGGTGAAGATGGATTCTACAAAACAAAACATTATTTATTGACATTAACTGTCTTGCCACACTGCAAAGGGATTGGAGGGCACCAAAGACTGCTAATGAGAGGCTGGCATGCCAATACGATGGGTTGTGTTAGAAAGCTGAGGCCTTTGCAGTTTGTATTGCTGTGTCCCAGTACAACAAGCTGAGTCAAAAATAGCAGACTGTCACAGACCAAGGACAAACATGTGCAGAGGATTCTGAAAGGGCTAACAGACCAAGACAATTACTGTCTTTAGCCAGCTCACTGGGAGTGTGGGAAAGGGCAAAAGTGCTGGCGTGATTCCTGAAAGGGCCAGGCAGAACAGGGGATGTAACACTGGAGACCTAGGATCATAATAAGAAACTCACATTTCTATGTAATTCTTAAATGTTTCAAAACTGTTGTTGCCACAACAACTCAGCGAGGTGAGTTGTATGTCAGTGGAGCCATGATCCTACTGATATGGTTTCTGTTATCAATGGAATGGATCACAGCCAGGTCATAATTCCTCATCCGGCCATTCTTATCTACAGTTTCCCATAACATCTACCCATTGGGTTCAACTTTCCAAGTGCTAGTCTGATACCCATAAAATGTTAAAAGACTTAAGAGAAGGCATCCAGAGTGCTAAGTAGTGGTAGGTAGTACAAGTATTCATCTGTTCTATAGATGAAGAAACAGAGGGTCAGAGAGTTTTCACAGTTAGTAAGCCTCAGAGTCCAATTCCATACCCCAGTTTCCTGGTTCTAGCCTTTTTCTACACCATGAAACAAATATGGTCTTCATAAAAGTTCCAATGGACCACACAATGTCATCACCAAAAGGTACCTTAAAGAACATTTGGTACATATAGATAGCCCTTTTTCCCACACCTATTTTACAGAGGGAGAAAGTGAGGCCCAGAGAGGTAAACCTATGTATAAATAACTTGGCAACAAATAGTAGATAGAGACCCAGTCTGAGAATTAGGATTACTTGGGTTCAAGTCTGGTCTCTGACACACACTAACAGTGGAACATTGGGGAAGTCATATAACCTCTCAATGACTCAGGCAAATCATCAACACTATAAGTTGTACAATAGGAACTAATGTGCTTTAGTTGAGAGAGTTTCATTACCAGAGAGTTCTCTATGAACCAAAAAATACCTTAAACTCCCCCTCTTTGTGCATCCCCCCTCCTCCCTTTCTGTGCCTTCTCCCTCCCCCTCTCTCCTCCCATTGGCACTTAATAAAATCTTGATAATCAACTGACTGACTAATCATTTTCTTCTCAGTGTACTGACAAGTACCCTCATCTATAAAATAAAGAGATTGAACTGGATGACTTCTAAATTCTGTCAATCTAATGATGTCTGACTCCCAATACAGCCACAGGATATGGGACAGAGCATAAATTGACTAAGTTAGGAAGATTATGGGTAGTTTTCAATTATTCAGGTCAACTAGTGTTCCCCTTCAAGGCACAGGAAACTAAGAGTTGGTACCAGTCCAAAACAGAAAATTATCCTCTCCCCAAGGAACTAGTAAATTCCAAGACAAGAATCTGCCAAATAAAAATTCTTTATATTTAACACAAACTATTTAGAAACCAACAATTTTATCCCAAGGAGTCTCAGTTTTGTAATCTGTGGAATGGGGGAGGGGGCAGTGCTAATAGCTCCCAGAGAAGTTATAAAGGAAATGTTTTATAATGTCATCTTAGCTATCATTGTTCAGTTGTTTCAGTAGTGTCCAACTTTTCATAACCCCATTTGGGGTTTTCTTGGCGAAGATACTGGAGTGATTTGCCATTTCCTTCTCCAGCTCATTTTACAGATGAGAAAACTGAGGCAAACAGAGTTAAGTGACTTGCCCAGCATCACACAGTTAGTAAATATCTGAGGTCTGATGTGAACTCAGGTCTTCCTGACTATAGGTCCACCAACCTCCCCCCTTCAAAATGTAGGGATCAGAGCTAAACAGTGAGGAGTCTGAAACAGGGCAAAGTATGCTAGGATTATCTCCAGTCTGGTTCTAGATAACATGGTTATCTTAATGTAGCCTAATTTTGCATTAGCTTATTTGGTTTCCATATCACACCATCAATTGATTCTGAGTTTAAAGTCTATTAAAATCTCTTGATTTTTTTCCACACAAAAGTGTGGTCTAGTCGCAGCTCCCACATCTTATAATTACAAGCTTGATTTTTAAAATTATTTTTCCATCAGCAGCTCTATTTGGTTTTGACTCCAGGGAATATCATGCCTTCCCCAGGATAAGCTGATCACCCAAAATTTCATCATTGCACAGACTGACTCAGATTTTTATCCTCAGTTTCCACTCTCTCAGTTTCCTTTCCACTCTGATTGGAGGGTTGGAGGGTAGAGCAATAAACTCCACCCAAAATCGTCCTTTATAGAGGACTCAGAAATTTCCAAGTGAAAGGATGATTGGGTCAAAGAAGAAATCATAGAAACAAACAATTATTTCATTAAACAGAATGACAACAATGAGACCACATTCTAAAGTTTGTATTATAGTAAGTAGGAGAAAATTTATGTCTCTTAATGCTTACATCAATAAAAGAGAGAATGACTTGGGCATGCAACCAAAAAAAAAAAGTAAATAAAGAACAAATTAAAAATCCCCAATTAAACCCCAAAGTGGAAATCCTGAAAGTCAAAGGAGAGATAAAAAAAATTGAAAGTAAAAAAATCATTGA
Source organism: Potorous gilbertii (assembly GCA_028658325.1). NCBI lineage: Eukaryota > Metazoa > Chordata > Mammalia > Diprotodontia > Potoroidae > Potorous > Potorous gilbertii. The sequence continues at coordinate 527,634,167 of CM053769.1, read as the reverse complement.
ATTAATAACTAAAACAAGGAGCTGGTTTTACAAAAAACAAACAGCAAAATAGATAAACCATTGGCTAGTTTGATTAACAAAAAAAAGAAGAAAATCAAATGACTAGTATCAAAAATGAAAAGAATGAAGATGAAGTTATTATTAGGAGTTACTTTATTATTTGCCAGTTAAACTGGCAATCTATATGAAATGAATGAGTAATTGCAAAAATATAAATTGCCCAGATTAACAGAAAAGGAAATAGAACAATAAATAACCCTACCTTAGAAAAAGGTAATTGAACAAGCTATTAATAAGCTCCGCAAGAAAAAAAATCCCCAGCATCAGATGAATTCACAAGTAAATTCTTCATTTGTTTATTTATTTATTTTAAGTTTTTGACATTCATTTCCACAATATTTTGAGTTCCAAATTTTCTCCTCATCTCTCCCCTCCCCTCACCCCAAGATGCCAAGCATTCTGATTACCCCTTCCACCAATCTGCCTTCCCTTCTAACCCCCATTCCTTCCCTTATCCCCATTTTCTCTCTTATCCGTAGGGCAAGATAAATTTCTATACCCCATTATTTCCCAGCTGTATGCTGTATGCAAAAACATTTGTTCCTAAAACTTTGAGTTTCAATTTCTCTTCCTTCCTCCTTCCTCACTCATCCCCAATGAAAAGGCAAGCAATTCAATATAGGCTATGTATGTGTAGTTGTGCCAATGGCTTCCGTAGTAGTCATGTTGTGTAAGACTAAATATATATATTTCCCTCCATACTATCCTGCCTCCCATTTCTTCTGTTCTCTCTTTTGACCTTGAACCTCCCCAAGAGTGTTTAATTCAAATTGCTCCCTCCTCCCATTTGCCCTCCCTTCCATCATCCCCCCACCCTTCTTATCCCTTTCTCACCTACTTTCCTTTAGTGTAAGATAGGTTTTCATACCAAATTGAGTGTGCATGTTATTCCTTCCTTGAGCCAAATATGATGAGAGTAAGCTTCACTTTTTCCCTCTCACCTCCCCCCTTTTCCCCTCCAGCCTCTTTTATGAGAGATAATTTGCCACATTCCATTTCTCCTCCCAATGTATTCCTCTCTCATCCCTTACTTTTATTTTTTTAGATATTATCCCTTCCTATTCAACTCTGTCTCTCTCTGTTTCTCTGTCTCTCTCTTTCTTTATATGTGTGTGTATGTGTCTAAAATCTCTCCAACTACCCAGATACTGAGAAAAGTTTCAAAAGTTACAAATATTAACTTTCCATGTAAACAGTTCAATTTTAGTAAGGCCCTTGTGATTTATCTTTCCTTTTTACCTTTTCATGCTTCTCTTCTGGTCTTTTCATTAAGAATGCTTGAAAGTCTTCTATTTTATTGAATGACCATTTTCCCCCGAAGTATTATACTCAGTTTTGTTGGGTAGGTGATTCTTGGTTTTAATCCTAGTTCCTTTGACTTCTGGAATATCATGTTCCATGACCTTTGATCCCTTAATGGAGAAGCTGCTAGATCTTGTGTTATCTTGATTGTATTTCCAGAATACTCAAATTGTTTCTTTCTAGCTGCTTGCAATATTTTCTCCTTGACCTGGGAACTCTGGAATTTGGTTACAATGTTCCTAGAACTTTCTCTTTTTTGGATCACTTTCAGGAGGTGATCGATGGATGCTTTCAATATTTATTTTGCCCTCTGGTTCTAGAACTGGAGATTGGAGGGGGGGATATTACAGCAAATTTCTCTGAGAAAAGTTTCATTTCTCAAATATATAGGGAACTAAGCCAAATTTGTAAAAAATAAGAGTTGTTCCCCAATTGATAAATGAGCAAAGCCTATGAACAAACAATTTGCAGAAGAAGAAATCAAAGCTATCAATAGTCACATAAAAAATGTTCTAAATCACTACTGATTAGAGAAATGCACATTAAAATCGTTCTGAAATACTACCTCAAACTTACCAGAAAATCATGAAAGTGAGTCAACAGCTTGCTAAGAGACCCCAAAAAATGCTGAAGAAAATAATACCTTTAAAAATAGGCTAACTCAATTGGCAAAAGAGATCTGAAAAGCCAATGAGGAGAAGAATGCTTTAAAAAACAGAATTATCCAAATGGAAAATGAGGTTCAAAAGTTCACAGAAGAAAACGGGAAATATTTAATGAAATAATTTTTTAAAAAATAAAAACCTTTTTCTGTACAAAGAAAAACTTTCCAGGTTAATCTGAATTTTCCATCAGCTTGTATTGGACTCTTCAAAGATCATAGCCTTTCTCCAAGTGACTCTCTCACACCCTTTTTTCAGCTTCCTTTTTGGTGTTATCTTCCCCGCATTAGATTGTAAGCTCTTTGAGATCAGGAACTGACTTCTTTTTTCTTATTTGTACCTCCAGCATTTAGTTCCGTGCATGGTACATTGTTGGTGCTTAATAAATGCTTATTGAATTGAGCTAAAAAACACTAATCTGTTAAACTTCATCTAACTGAACTTGTTGTATGCAATCTTTTTGGACCTTGACTGTCATCCAGCATTAGAAATCTCTCCCAGCTTTGTACCATATGTCAATGTTATAAGTATGTCATCTCTGTTCATCCAAGTTATTGATGAAAGAGATTAAATAGCATAGGCTGAATCCACTGAAGATGTCTCTTTAAACGAGGGTTTCTTAATCTTTTTTAAGTCATGGTCTTCTTTGGCAGTCCAGTGAAACTTATGGAACCCGTCTCAGAATAACATTTTTAAATGCATAAAATAAAACATTTAAGAATACAAAGAAAACAAATTATATTGAAAGAGTTGCAATTTTTTAAAAAAAATTCATTTTCCTCTAAATTAGCATTAGCCTGTTTATGATTCCTCTTTGGACTCAGTCGTGCAGTTGGTTCTGAATCTCCTTAAGTAGACTGTAGTCATTGAATGTATGTATCTTCATCTTGTTTAAGAGAATACCATGAATTTGTTCAATGCTTTTTTTTCAAAATATGGCTATTTTGGGTCCACAGTTTCTCCTGACCTACAAACTAGTAATGCTATCAAGAAAGCAATGCTGTTACTAGTACTAGTGCATAAACCAGTGTTTTTCCACTAATAATTGTTACCTTACTATTTTTTATAAAACTAAAAAGTACATAAATCCTGTTTAATTAAATGCTAAAAGATTCATTGGCACAGCAGATTCTCTTGAAATGATGTTTAAAACATTAGCTATAATGAGCCAAAAAAGCCCAACTAATTAAATTAAGTCATATCAACAAATACCTATTGAGTGCCCAGGATCTTGGAGGGACTTTGTGCGGGTAACATGAACCCCAAATACATTTGCAACAGACATCAGTTTCTAAGGGTTGACACAAAGCACACCCATATTTTTTTGGTTAACTTGTCTCTGTAATCTGAAAAATTGGATTTAGAAAAATGCCATTGTGATATGGAATTAATTTACTAGTTGATAAAGAGATCCATTGCAATCCAAAATGTTGATTCACATAGCCTCTTTTGGATACTTTACCAAGGAGTTTGGATTTACATTATACTAAAAGAATTTTAACAGTCATTTAACATGAAGTGGATTTTATCATGTGACTATCTTGCACAGGGCAGTAACTAGAAAACTAAGGGCTAAAAGATACACAAAGATAAATGATTCTCTAGACGATGGATCCCGATGAACAGGATAAGAGTATAAGAAAGGGCACCTTAAGGCTGATGGAAAGTATTCACATGCTCATACTCCCTCAATGGGGCTAAGGGATTGAGTCTCAATGACTGGGGATAGCTGGAGATGATATGCTTAGTGCAGGTTATTGTGGATATGACCAAACCTTTAATGTTGGCAGCAGCTATTACAAGAGAGAAATCTTAATATAGTAAAAAAAAAAAAAAACTCTCTGCCCTGAAGGAACTTACATTATGGAGGAGGAGAAGGAAAAGGAGAAGAGGAGAAGGAGGAAGAGGAAAAGAAGAAGATGGAGGAGGAGGAGGAAGAGGAGGTGAAGGAAGAGAAGAAGAAAGAGAAGGAGGAGGTGAAGGAGGTAAAGGAAGAGAAGAAGAAAGAAGGAGGAGGAGGTGAAGGAGGAGAAGGAAGAGAAGGAGGAGAAGGAGAAGAAGAAGCCAGTTTGGTTGAAACAAAAAGGGCAATAATGAGAAACAGAGCTGGAAAAGTTGTCTGGAGTCAATGTGTGATGACTTTAAATGCATAAAATAAAATACACAAGTTTACAAAGGAAACTGAAGCGAAAATAAAAATGTATTTTTTTCCCATTCAAGTTCATAGACCCCAGTTAAAAACTGCTATTGAAACAGTTTGTGGAAGTTGCAGAAATAGAGGCAGTTTTGATATAAAGACAAAAATTCTTAACAATTAGAATAAGTCCAAAGAGGAACAGGATATGATGGTAGCACTTCTTTATATCGCCCCAGCTAAGTCCAGTTCTTGGCACACAGTAAGTACATACCAATTGTTTGCTAAATAACTGATGAATTTATCAGTCCCTTTGCACAGGATATCCTAAGCTTGGAACAAAGATCTTCCTCATTTCTACCTCTTGGAATCCCCAGTTTCTTTCAAATTTCACTCAAGCAGTACCTTCTGCATGGCCCTTCTCATCTGCTACTGCCCTCCCTCAAAAGATGATTCCATTTTGCATGTGCCTATTTGTGCACAAATCATTTCCTGAGCTCCTGGAGAACAAGGATTGTTCTTTTGTCTTGGTCACTTTTGTCTTGGTCACTTTTTGTCCTTGGTGCCTAGCACACAGTAGGCACTTAATAAACATGTATCATTTTGACCCTGCCAGTGAACTTTAACTGTCATGATTCTGGGGGTGATTCTTCCAGGGCTCAATTCTCCCTTGCTGAAATGGAGCATGCCCTTGACTATGAAATGGATGCAAGAGGGAAGGGGCCCTGAAACAGTACCTGAGAGTGGAGCATTTAGGGCAAGTACTTGCCCCTTGTTGGGAAGCTGATGCAAGACTGAACCCAGAGTCCCAGACACAAGAGATAATCCACTGAAGTTATCTCCCCTGCCTCCTGAAATTGTTTCTAAAAATAAAGAGGAATGCTCTGAGCCAGCCCAGGGGACAGTGTTAATGATTAACCCTAGCAGAGGCCTCTTTGGGGGAGTACATTCGGAGGAGTATAAGTGTAGATCCCATTTAATAAGCAGGTGATGGTCTGTTAGGAAAAGCATTGTTTTGGTAATTGACAGGCTGGAATATTTTCATCAATCAGCACAGACTCTCACCCACATTGACGGTCATCCCATTTTCTGAGACTCCTAGATTCCCCAACAAGGCAAAAACCGGTAACGGGATGTAGGGAGAAAACCATCATATTAAGAGTCTGGAAACCAGGGTTAACAGAAAGCAAACCCATCTACTGGCTGATTTAGTGAACCTGGGCTAGTCCTCTCAACTCTCTGAGCCTCCATGTCCTCATCTGTAAAATGAGAGGTTGGGATGAAGTTCAATATTCTTTTTGAAAATTTCCAAGATTATCAGATCCCCAACCTGAAAGTAACACACTCAAAAATTCCCTCCTACAAACCCATAGGACCTCACACAAAAAAAACATAAAAGAAGTGCTTTGCAAATCTTAGAACGCCATATAAATAATATCTTTTATATTATTATTATATAGGAATAAAATGAACTGTAAGTGTACTTATAGGCAAGATGCCTAATTTTCATTTGGTTTACCTTGGAACCCTCCAGCTCCTGACTATGTGGGCCAGTGTTTATTTTTAAACACTGAGTTTGGGTTGGGTTTTTTTTTAACCTATGAATTCCCTTAAAGCTTCTGACTAGGGTTATTGTTGAAGTTACCCTGAGTAAATATCATTCATTCAGCCCTCTCCACTAGGGATCTAATTTCTGCAGTTTTCCAAAATGATTTTTTTAAAGTCTCAGAATTTCAATATATTCCATTGCAATTCACATTACCCATAAACTCTGAATTAGGGGACTTAGATGGCATGAATGAGGGTAATTTAGTGATAAAGAATCATATGACGTTAGAACAGGAAGGGACTAAAGGGGACATTAATTTTTTCATTTTAAAAAATTATTTGAATTTTTTAAAAGTTTGATTGATGCCTTTTGTTTTTAATACCACAATCATTTCTCCATAATTGTATTCCTAAGAAAAACACACTTAAGAAAAACTGACAAATAGTGACTGGATCTGGTAACATATACCATCTTCTTTGTCCATATTCATCCCCCGCTTTCTCCTGCAAGTTTCATCATCCATTCTCTGAGACTGAGATTGGTCTTTGCAACTAATCAGAATCCAACTGACTTTTGGGCTTGTTTTTATTGAGAGAGAGAAAGAGAGAGAGAGAGAGAGAGAGAGAAAGAGAGAGAGAGAGAGAGAGAGAAAGAGAGAGAGAGAGAGATTGAGATAGAGACTGATAGATATAGAGATAGATAGACATAGAAATAGAGATAGATTGATAGAGACAGACAGACAGAAAGATAGATAGATAGACAGATAGACAGATGGAAAAATAAATATATTCCTCTGGTGTCACTCACTTCATTCAAAAGTCTCCCCTTGTTTCTCTGAATTCCCTGTATTTATCAATTCTCATTAAAATTCTTACAGTTCAATAATAAGTCATTACAGCACCACTTCTGTCTCTGGAGTTTTACTGCCACAAAAAGTGCTACCATGGATATCTTAGTATATTTGGCACATTTGAGACTTTTCTCTCTCTGACTACATGGGGAATAAGACCCAGAGGGAGAATTAGTGCATAAAATATCATGAATAACTCAAAATTTCAAAGTCTTTTTTTTGTTAGATGAGGAAGTTAAGGCCATCAGGGGAGAAATGACTTTACCATGGTCATAATACTGATTATAGACAGAGGTAGTACTCAGAATAGCCCATGTCTCATTCCTAGCTATGCATTACACAAACAGTGAATGAGAACATTCATGTTTTAGGTGAAGGGACAGTTTGCACTATATTAAAGTCAGAATTGAATGGATGAATGAAAAAGAATTTATTAAACATTTACTATGCATGGAGTCTACTGGAGAAGGAAATGTCAAACATTTGCCAATGAAACCCAATGCTGGATCATGAAGAGTTGGACATGACTGAACAGATGAGCAAGAACAATATGCAAAGCACTGTCCGATGTACTAGGAAAAGAAATAAAAAAGTAAGAGATTGCTTTGTCAAGGAGCTTAATTTCTAATGAGAGAGATACAATATAGAAGTTTCTGTTCCAAGTAAGATGGAAAAGTTTCATGGTTTTTAGGGTGCACAGCAAAACCTATGGTAATACATCTCCTTTAACTCCATTTCTTTTGATTATATAATATCTGTTTCTGAGGTTGAACTGTAAGACAGCACCAAGGACTTTGGTAGCTAGAACTTTCCTTTACTGGGTCTTCAGTAGCTGTGACTACAGTACCCACAGAAGTAGTTGCCATGCTTTATATCTTAATGAGGGTTACTTCCTGGGATGATGGCTTTGGGGGCTTAGTCAGAAGTCTGACCAGTGGTTCTTGGGTTTACCTGCTCCTTGGTAGCAGTTGACCAGTACCTTGGCGATGGTGTCAAGAAAGATGGATCCTTTAACCATAGTGATTGTTAGCTTCAGTGAAGGCTATGGGTCCAGACTGGAAGCAGAGCCGGTGGTCTGGGGAGGGAGGTATTGCTGTTTCCAAGATTTGGGTACAGGAACTTGAGCTCTCCCCATGGCAGTTTGAGACAAAGTGGTGTGGTGGTGGTTTGGCTTCCCTGACACAGGCCATCTCCTGTTTTACCAACAGAGTATCTCGCTATGTCAGGTAGCCTGCTTTTTAATTTTTTTCAACATTTTCAATTTTTTTTATACCTTATACCCCTGCCCCCCTTACCCCACCCCACCCCACCCCCATGTACTCTTGGACCAGTAACATTAGCATCCTTGCTGCTTCTCAAACAAGACACTATCTTCCAACTCTGTGTATTTTCACTAACTTTCCCCATAACTAGAACGCTCTCTCCTTCACTAGGTCTCCTGGATTAACTGGCTTTCCTTTTTTTTTATTTGTCAAATATTTATTGGGTAAGTTGGGAAGGTTGGCAGGGTCCAGTTTAGTCCTTCTTGGCAGCAGCCTTCCTCATGGCAGCTAGGACATTGCTGAGCTCTTCTCTCTTCCTCTTGTCCTAGATGTGAGTTCCCACCGTTTTTTGATGAACCTAAGGGCTCGCTTATCCTTGGAGACTTTTAACAATTCCATGGCCCATCTTTCATTAGGGGCAAATCCACATACCTCCCAGATCATATCTCTCACAAATTTGGTGTGTTTGGTCAAGCGCCCACAGTGGCAGTGTCACAACTTGGAAACGTTTTTAGTGACTTTGTGGCCCTTGTTGAGGCCCACAGCCATGGGATATCAGATGGCCATGGCTGTGGCGTGTAGCCCCAATGGCAGCCACAGGAGAAGAGAAGAGAGAACATTGAACTCTGGGATATGTAGCCTCCCTGGCTTTCTTTAAGTCTTAGCTAAAATCCTACTTTCTACAGGAAACCTTTCCTGATCCCCCTTAGCTCTAGGGCTTTCCCTCTGTTAATTTTCTCCAATTTATCCTGTCCATAGTTTATTTGTGCAAGTTGTGTAATTGTTCATATGTCTCCTCTATCAGCCTGTGAGTTCCTTGAGAGCAGGAATTGTCTTTTGCCTTTTTTTCATTTTCCCCAGCTTAGCACAGTGCTTGGCATATGGCAGGTGCTTATAAGAAGTTTATTTACTAACTGACTGACAGAAGTAGTCTGGCTTTCCCCAAGTATTAAGACTTGCTGAGTATCTGTGAGAAGCTGACTCAGTTTTTTAGCACACAACGATCAGTGGGATAAAGCATAATAGGGAGAGAAACTCTTTTTGGCAAACATCTCTATCCTCTGATTTGGGTGGGTTTTTTTCCACTGAACTCACTTTCTGCTAGAGATCAAAATCTTTGTAATAATTTGATGTGATATTTAATACATTTAAATCAAAGAGGATAAAGTTCCCACCTAGGGGTGAAGGCTAAGAGGGAGGCAGAGGCAAAGTATAGATGAAACAGAGTCCTGCTACCCTTGTGAGATTGAGAAAGGAACAAGACAGACACAAAAACAATCACGCAAAGTAATACATGCTAAGGGAAATGTATCCAAGAGGAGAGATACATGCAAAGTGCTACCTGATAACTAAGGGAGTCATTGCAAAAGAGGGTGGGATTAAGGGAAGCTTTCTAGTATTTGTGTTGGGTTTTAGAGGATAGGAAGGAATCTAAAAGTAGGTGTGGGAAAGGCATTCCATTCCCTTTCACCATATACAAAAGCAAAAAGGTATAGAGCCCTGGAGATGTATGGGAGACAATGAATATATGATTTGACTGGAGCATACAGTGTATGAAGGAGAACAATATAAAATAAGACTTGAAAAATAGAGTGACACTGGATTGTGGATGGCTCTGAATGCCTTGTGAAGGAGTTTGAACTTTATTCAGTAAATATAAACTTCTCTATCAAAAAACTTAACAACCTTATGCCTTTCCTACCTTTCCAAGTCTTTCTCCTCCACATACTCTATAATTCAGCCACACTGGCCTACTTGCTGTTCCCCATGTAAAATGTTTCATCTCCCATTGTAAAGTTAATTAGAGTTAAAGATCTTCCCAGCCATTAATAAGTCTCACCCATAAAGGAAGCTTTTGTTAATTTCAATGAGGCACTGAATCATGAGGGTCATGATGCCCTCTGGTTCTGAAAAGTGTAGATTGCTTTGGGGCTTACTCTTTGGAAGAAGGTTCCTGTACCAGATGAAACTCTGGGGTAGCCATTAAGAAGCCCCCAGCTTTGAAAACCCAGATGTTGGTGCTTCTCTCTCTGGTAACTATGTATATATGTAATGGTCAGATAGCTAGATCTATCTGTTGATCTGTGATGTCTGTATTGCTTATGACCAGACACTTAGAAGCCCTGTCTGTTGGTCTTTATTTCTCTGCTTGTGTTTTCTCTATTGGTGAATACAAGTAAAGAAGATTGTTGACCCCTCCCCCCAAAAGTGGCTTTTCTTTTAGAAAAGCAGATCTAAGAATCTGTACAGCAGGCTCTCCTGTGTATGCCGGGTGCTTACTGTTACACCCATCTCTGTACCTTGGCACTGGCTTTCCCCCATGCTTGGAATGCAATCCCTACTTACCTTTGCTTCTTGCAGTCCTGGTTTCCTTCAAGACTCAGTTCAACCAGCACTTTCTATAGGAAGCCCTCTCTCATTCCCCCAACTGCTAATCCTCGTATCCTCCCTCCCAAAATTATTTTAAATTTGTTTTTAATATATTCTGTGTTTACTCATATATGCATGGGTCATCTTCCGTGGCTGCACTGTAAGCTCCATGAAATTAAAGGATTAGTTTACTGTTGTCTTTATGTCCCCAATAAATGCTTATTTATTGATTGATTCATGGGCATTATGAGACTATTAAAGTGTTTTAAGGAGAGGGGTGACATGACCCATTCTATACATAATGGAAATTCATCAGGCAGAAATAAGAAGGATGGTTTGGAGGGAGGAGAAATGGATGTGGGAAGTCATGATACGTTATAATTAAGCAAAAAAAAAAATTCCACACAATGTAACTTCTAGCAGGAGAGAATTAATCTTTCTACATCATCTAGGATATAAATAGCAATTATTTCTGTTTGATCAGAAACCCTGAGGGTCTTCCCTCCCAGATTGATTTTTTTTTGACTAGGTAACAGAGTTCATTTTTTTTTTACCTCATTTCTTACCTAACCTTAATCACTGAATGGGTGTTGTCTCAGACAAACTGAGACCTGGGAAAGGCCTTAGTTTAAAAAGGTCAAAAATATTCCACTGCATCCAGGGCCATCTCCAGTCATTCTGATCTATACCTTGCCACTGGACACAAATGGCTCAGGAAGAGGCTGATGATTTTGCATAGCCCTGCCTCAGTTAAGTCCAATTCACTTACAAGTCATGACATCATCTTCCCCATGCCATGTCCTCTTCAGAACAGACAAACAACAACAGTTTTCACAAGAAGACATCAAGGTATCTGTAGTCATTTGAAAAAATGCTCTAAATCACTAATAATTAGAAAAACACAAATTAAAAGTACTCTGAGATACTACCTTACACCTATCAGGTTGACTAATATGACAAAAAAGAAAAATAATAAATGTTAGAGGGAATGTTGAAAAATAGGACATTGGTAGCATTGTGAACTGATCCAACCATTCTGGACAACAATTTAGAACTATGCCCAAAGGCTATAAAACTGTGCATACCCTTATATGAACTCAGCAGAACCAGGAAAATATTGCACACAATAATAGCAACATTGTAACAGTGATCAATGGTGAAAGACAGCTACTCCAAGGAATAAAATGATCCAAGACAATTCCAAAGGACTAATGATGAAAACTGCTATCTATCTCAAGAGAGAACTAATGAACTCTGAGTACAGACTGAAGCATGTTTTTCACTTTACTTATCTGTCTTGCTTTTTCTTTTTTGCAACATGGCTATATGGAAATATGTTTTGCATGACTTCACACGTATAATAGGTATCATTGCTTGCCTTCTCAGTGGATGAGGGAGGGTTTGCTGGAGACAAAGAATTTGGGACTCAAAATTTTAAAAAATAAATCCATTAAAATAATAAAACTCCTCTGTGAGAGCTAGCCCCAAACTTTCTTAACTTGTCCAAACTATTTTCAGAGGAAGAAAAAGTTTTGATTCTCATTTCTAAAGAATAGAAGGGGGAAAATCACAACTCCTTTCATGTAACTGTAATGTCCTAAAGAGATGTTTTGTCTTATACCTTGACTCAATCTGAACTTCAACATACACACACACACACACACACACACACACACACAAAATAGACTTCAGAGGTACCTTTGTCATGGATTCAAAACCACATACTAAAATTTGGCAAAACAGTGTCTTTCCATGCCAACTACTACAAAAACACATCATTCTTTTTTGAAAACTCTGTGGACAGAGCTTTTCCCAAGAACAACAGGAAAGGTAAATAAAATCTCTCCAGATAATGCAAATGGATAAATATTTCCAGATTTTATAATATACATCAAATACTAAAAAGCGTTCCTTGACTTTGCAACTGAATTTAATTCTGTATTTTCCGCAAATTTTACTAAATGTAGAAATCAATAAACTTACTATTCTAGAAAGATATTGTACTATGGGGTATCAAGGTGAAGTCCAGAGGGTTTGCTTCAGTAGAGGAATAGTTTAACAAATGAGGGCTGGGAACCATTAGAGCAGAATTGTATTTCAAAAACTATGTGCACCCACAAACAGCACAATTTTTCCACTGCTTCTTATCAAGCCTTCAGAGGCTCAGAATTCCAAATATTAAAAAAATTGTAGCTTTCCAGAAGTTATGTAAACAGAAACAAATCTTCTATTTCCTCCTCATACATTAGGTTATGGGAAGGAGGATTACATGAATAAATATTATTTGAGGGAAGGGATATAGAACTCCCCTTTATTAAGGCATTTACTAAGACTTATGGATATGTAAAGGTCAATCATTTTTGTTATAGTAGTTTTAGCCCAAAGTACAACCAAAGGAGAAAGCTACAAATTAGAAAATTCACTCATTTAGTCAATCACCAATCAATCATTGTATCCATCTATGCCACATTTGAGATAATTTGATATTTATTGAAATTAAATAAATAAAATTAACAGAAGGAAACAATAGAGTACTACATTCCTCACAAGGTTATGTACCTCAGTAATGGACTACATTTCTCAAAATTCATGGACCCCAAGAATGATATTCACCAGAGAAAGTTCCTAGGACTCCATTCCCCATGAGACCAAATGAGGTGGGTTCTAATAATTAAATCAGAGGGAGACAATGAGAAAAGAAGTCTGGGAGAAGAGAAAAAGCCAGTACATCTGATCTGGACAAAGGCTGCTTTCAGTGGTGGCATCTGAAAAACCAGGAATCTAAGCCTATTCCTGGGATCTCATAGAAGAAGAAAAGGATATATATGTATGAGTTGTGATGGAGATAAAAACATCAAGTAGTGATTCAAGCGAAGATCCAAAAACTGCTTAAGTCAAGCTGACCAACCATTAGTCTAGCTGCCCTAGGGATAGGCCATGTTTTACAGATTCAGAGATGTGAATCTTAGAGAAACTGCTTCCCAGACTATTCTTGTGGGAAGGGGGCATGAGGCTAATATGCATTTAGATAAAGAAATTCTCATATATACATATACAAGATGTCTCAAAAACATCTTTGTGTAGTTTAAAAAAACTGAAAAGATGTGTGTGTAGACATACACACACAATTATGTATATGTTTATATATGGATGTATACATACATATACATCATATATATGTGTGCACACATACATCTATGTATATAGATATAATATATATTTACATACATCTATTTATCTGTGTACATATGTGCATATAGATGAATACATAAATACACATATGAGCAAGGTATACTGAATTTCTGGGGAGAATTTGGAGGGGGAGGGAATAAGGTGAGACAAACTCCCATGCATTTGTTATGTGTAGTACACTACACCTAGTTTAAAGTTTAATAGTGGTTGGTATGCACTCAGGGAAATAAAGTAAAATCAAGGGCCAAAAAAAATTATAAAGTCAAACATCTAAAATTTCCTTTCTTCAGCTATGACCTTAGTTAAATCAACAATTCCTTTTGATTGTATGAACATGAAGCCAGTAGCTCTCATGCCCTAGGAACGATTCTAAGAGCTGGGGAAACACAGACAAAAAAGGAAGGGTCCCAACTCTCAAAGAGCAGCACCCTACTAAGTGTGGAGAGGAAGAAGGGAGGGAGAGATGGACACCTTGACTGACTTCACCAGCCTCATCTATCTCTACCATCAGGACCTGGAACTCCATCCCTAGATGCTTTCTTCATATGTCTTTCATTCCCCTCTTCCACTGTAACATATGCTAGAATCTGAGAGTTGGAAGGGACCTTCTTAGCTATCTAGATCAGCCCATACACCAAAGAAATCTCCTCCAGAAATGCCCTACAAGTCATGGTGTAATGGTGTTTAACAAACTACTCTCTGAAAAATAGAACATAGTCACAACATTTTTCAATTTAATCTGCATTATTATTTCCTTCATAATTTTCTTCAGTCTAGACAATCAACAAAAATGAATCCCTGATTTATGGTGTTTTTGCTGATTTCTAAGGTGCAGATGCTTACACTAAAAATTTAAAAATAGGCCCTCACTAGCCAGTTTGAACACACTCCAACTACAAGTAATCCAAGATTTCCAAAGGGGTAAGGTCATTTCACTTTCATTTTTTTTTAGAGATCAAATTGATAGGAAGCTTTTCCTCATGACAAGATGAGATTTGCCCCTTCGCAGCTTCCATGTTTCGCATCCAGCTTTGCCCCTCTATAGCTAAGTGGAACCCCACCTCCTCATGATCCACTTCAAATACTGGAGAACAGCTTTCATGTACTCAGTTTCATGTATTCTCTCCTCCAGGAACATGCGCATCCTTTAGGTCAAGCTGTATCTGGTTTCCTGGGATCTGTTACATTGATTTGGAATTTCTCACTGAGAGCCTGAAAATGATCCCTTATTTGGGGACTACCACTACCTGAACAAGTGAGATGACTAGCATGAGTCCCTTTGCATGACTTAGAAGAACACTTAGCATCTAGAATCAGCATGGGACAGTGGGGAAGACTACTGTACGAGGAAGCTCAGTACTTGAGTTCAAATCCCAGCTTAGCTATTTATTTATCATGTAACCTTGGACAAGTCATTTAGCCTGCTAATTGGAAAGGTTGGACTCAGTGACCTCCAAAGTGCTTTTGGGCTGTAGATCTATGATTCTATAAGTAAATCAGGCCTTTATTTATTAAAATACTCACTGCCTAAGAGTCTGGAGTAATGATGGGGTTACTATGGAAGGAAGGAACAACAATGGTCAGATGAGATACTTAAGCTCCCAAGGGATCATGATGTACAATCACACTCAGAGAATTATTCACTGAGCATCCAGCTACCTGAATTCCTATGTGCCAGTAACCTAGCAACAGGGAAAGGAAAGGGGCTAGCATGCTGGGGGATGGGTGACCTTATGCATAAAAGAGCAGATCCTGATTATCACCTGTTAACAGAAAACCAAAAAAAAAATTGTACGCAGCATCCAGGCACATTCAGTATGCTGAAAAGAGTCGAGACCAGGCTGCTGGATGAAAACTGGTCTAAGAAATTAGCAGCATTTATCATAAAGAAAAGATCTAGAAAAGAGAACAGCATGACAGGAGTCTTCAAGCTTTTGAAAAATTGTTATGTGGAAGACGTGTTCTACGTCAATGCAGAAAACAGAATCTGAAGCACTGACATACATAGATAGAGGCCTATTTAGACTGGATTTAAGGCAAAACTTAACAGTTACTGTTGTGCACTCCCTTCAGTGGTGTCTGATTCTTCATTCCCTCATTTGGAGTTTTCTTGGCAAAGATTCTGGAGTGGTTCACCATTTTCCTCTCCAGGTCATTTTACAGATGAAGAAACTGAGGCAAACAGGGTTAAGTGACTCACTCAGCTAGCAATTGTCTGAGGCTGGGTTTGAACTCAAGAAGACTCCAGGCCAACACAATTAGAACAGTCTAAAAGTGGGATGGACTGCCTCCAAAGAGATCTGGTACCACCTCACTACTGGTCTTAAAACTGAAGTTGCTGAGAATCACAGATCCACAATCAAAAGGGGCCACCAAGGCCATCTAGTCCAACCTTATTTTGCATATAAAGAAACTGAGGCCCAGAGAGGATAACTGACTTATCCAAGGTGACAGAAGTTGTTACCTTCAGAGGTGGAATTTGAGCCAAGAGCCTCTGATGTCAGAGCAGGACTCTCACCACTGTAGCATAAGACACTGTAGAAAGTCATACTGTTCATGTATGGGTCAGACTAAATGGTTTCTGAGACCTCTTTCAACAATAGCATTCAGGGAAATATGAATTAAGGGTAAAAATCTAGATCTAAGCTCTAGAAGAATACTACCTTCACCTTCTGATAGCATTCAGGTGAAAGTCAGTAGAGCCCAAAACTCATCAACTACACAAAGTACCACCTCCCTGACCCTCTGACCCCTTACCAACCCCCCCCCCCACACACACACACCTACACCTACTTTTGCTTGAAATTGGGAAGGTAATAATTTTGGTAAACAAAATAGAGTTCTTCCTGGAATGACCAGACGTAACATTTTGTTTCAATGAACAATTGAGAAAGAACAAATGAATGAGTATTTATTAAAGTCTATGCACAAAGCATTATGCTAAAGGCTAGAGATATAAATAGAAAAGCAAGATTGCTCTTCTCTGCTCTCAAGAACTGATATTCTCATAAAAAGCTAGAAATATAAAATCCAAACCACAAACCAATCCCAGAAGTAAATCTAACAGTACAAGATCTTACGGTACAAGACAAATGAACTAGAGCTTAAAATTCAGGCAATAAGATTGAGAGCTGGAAGAAACCTCAGAACTCTCCTCTGGTTTTATAGATGAAGAAAGTGAAGCCCAGAGGGGCCCAGTGACTTGCCCACAGTTGTGCTGCTAGAAAGGTGGATCATAGCTGGGATGTCAGCCGGGTCTTTCATCTCAAAATTCAGATCTCTTTCTACCACACTTCTCCCACCTAGATTTTTGTTTCTTGGCTTTAGGTCAAGGCCTCTATCCACTTCTTAATCACATGCAGTATAAGGAAAAAACAAAAAAAAAACCCAGGCATCATGCATGTAAGCCAGGGCCTGGGAGGTAGAGATGGGCTGGCCACACATCCACATGCCAGGGAAACAGACCAGCATACAGAAAGGTAAGCTGGAATAGACACTCCATAGAGGTGCTAAGGTCATTTCTTCATCTCATCAGCATTGACCTCAGCAGGTCAAGATCATCCCCATCCTTTAACAGGCATCTTGGTTAATTTGATTTTTGCAGAAAATAGAACCTTTCCCCCTCATGTTTGTATATGCTTTTTCCACAAGTTCCCAAACTTGCTAGAATTTATTAGTATCAGATATTCTAGCAAGTTTGACACTAGCTTTTTCTGATGTACCACAGCCTAATCTGCTCATTCTGCTTTACCACTCATTGATATCACAAGTTTCTTCCCCTAGACTTCATACATGAGTAATCTTGGATGTCAACAGGAAAGCCAATCTTTTGTTTCCCTTTCTATTTTTAAGATTTAAAGCTTACCCCACTTCTCCTCCCCCCACCCAACATCCTCCTGACCCCTGAAATTAATTTGTATTTACTTTTCTCTGTGTATGTTGTTCCCCATTCCACAAAATGTCGTCTGTTTGGCCAGAAACTTATTTTACTTTGTTCCCCAGCACCATGTCTGGCACACAGCTGGTTCTTAGTAACTGCTTCTTGAATACCTGACCAGAAATTGGGAGACACGCATGAGCATGAATTCCTAGGGTGAGGTGGTAGGGATTTGAAAGTGATGGGCAACATATTTCATCAAAGGAGGGCAAAATCGTGAACAATATACTTTATCTCAACTAATCTGCTCTCAATTAAGTCTACCAGATCCCAGGAGACCGGATTTTACATTTTCGGGATAGTATGGTGTGGGAAGCAGCAAAGAAGGAAAAACCAATCTGTTCTTTTATCAAACAATTTATTCTTAAAGTGACAAGCTCACATAAAATAGCTACAGTAGGCTGAAATATTGACAAGTAGAAAAGTTTTCGGTGCTAGCCAAACTCAAATAATTTCATTGCAAAAGTATTCCAAATTAGTATTTTGTCAGCACAGCCAAATATGTTCCTTAAAAGTGACCAGGGTTCACTCTTTATTACTTGAAAGAAATGTACATCACACTATTTTATAAACACCAAGGACTAGTGTATATTCACAGTTGATACCTATTTTACAGAATGGATTTATACATATCAGAGAACAAGTATTACAGTATGACCAAGACAGTTTTCACATCTATAAAACAGAAGAGAAATAGTTCTGCTTAAAGAAACAGGACAAGGGAGGTCCCTAACTGCGTGTGTTTAAGGTGCTGGATTCTTAGAGACTCCTCTTTTCAAAGATTACATTCAAAATACAGCTGAAAGATGTTACCTTCAATATGAAGGATGCTAGTTGTATACACAGACACCAATATCAGACATATCAGTATTGCAAAGCAAATCGTCTGCAGTGCAGACTTCTTCTAAAGCATACAAACATTCAGGACTTAGCAAACGGCCATTTGAATATTTGGGTTAAGCAACTAAAGTACTAATTAAGGCACTTAACAAGGTATTGGGATTCTACATCGTGTAAGAGTCTAAGTGGGTGATATGAGGAAATGGTTTAGTGTTAGCCATCTACAATGAAGAACACCAACATGGCGGCCATGACAAATGAGGTCACCTCTCCTACTTAAAACAGTAGGGTTACAAATCATGATTTATTTAAAACTTCCATAAGTCATTTTTTTGGATCAGGACATCCTTTCTGTTCTGAGAAATGACTTAAGTGATAGTTAAGCTCTAGAGTTTTCATTCACTTTTACACCCTCATTGGTATCCCATAACGTAGAATGCAGCCCCAGCAGAGCATGCCCTTTTTCTCCACAAGTGTTATTTACAAGGCATCTTTCCCTTCTTTGTATTAATCCTCCAGAAGAGGATCATATAACACACTCGAAAAAAAAAATCACAGTAAGTTTTCATTTCTTCACCAACATACAAATCTTTCTCCCCTTCCATCACAGTACATGAACTCCATCTTGTGAACCCTCTCTGCAGACATACCTCATACCACTAACACAGCTTCCTGTCACCATCGTGCATGCTTCCTCATAGCTTTCTTGCCCCAAAATAAAAGCTAGTAAACATTAAGTACATTGATAAAATAGTATATATACATACATATTACTTATAATACAGAACTGAGGCTTAATGGTCTTCCAAACAATGCTTTCCAACTTGGGCACCAAACTGAGGGCCATCTGCTCTTAGTTAGGGTATGAAACACTCAAACCTATCAAAGATTCATCGTCAAAGCTTCCTATGATTAGCAATAGCTAGCCAAACCTGGTGACTTGGCAACTTAATTCATCTATATGAGGCCAAATTTTCCATTCTCCCCCAGCTCTGCCATTCAGGAAAGAGATCACTAGCTAGCCTTGGGCTTCCAAAGAGTGGAGAATCAAGTTCGGTTTTATTTGGGGTCTGGTGGAATGTACAGTCCATAGAGGTCATCTGTGTCTGCACCCCGTCAGGCTTCCACTGCACATGGACAATTTTGTAATTCTGACCGTCATTATTATCCCAGAATACCTGTCCGTTGCTGCTATAGGAAACGCAGAACTCAATTTTCTCCTGAGTTGGAATGACAAGAGGCAAGTCAATAGAAAAAGAAAATGTGTCAGTATCAGAGCCTCCATAGACATTTTTCATATAGATACAGTCCACATCGGTATAGGTCTTCCACGTGTCAAAGGTGATGCGAACCTGGACTTTCTTCTCAAAACTTACATTCTTTACTTTTACTGTCCCTGTCAAAATTCTCTCTTGCAGGGAACAGTTCTCCAGGCAGACCAAATTCTTCTGAAGATGGTTCCGGAAACTCAAATAATCAGTTGATGGTTGAGGGAAATCCAAAATCAAGTTTTTCTCTTCGTGAAGCTTGAGGCCAGTTGTGATCTCTCCCAGGTCTAACAAGTCAAACTGAAGATCCCACACAGGTTCCTCCTGGAACTCAGAGAAGACATGGATTGCAGTGAGAGACAGACCCTTGGAGTCTGCAAACACGACTCTTTTCTTAGTGCGGCTGGGGGAGCACTTCCAGTCATTCTGTGTTTTTGCTTCATGCTTGATGTTGAGACATGGTTTAAGAGGTTTTAACCTGTTTATAAAATTTCTTCGCTGGAATTCATCATAAGGGCCCAGGAAACTCTTCAGAGGTGGTGAATGAGCAAGGCAGATCCTCATGGCTACATCCACTGGCATGACTGAACTCGTCAGAGGCCTGGGATCTAAAACCTGAATCATTCTGAAATGGAAAAAAAGAAAAGGCGTTATTCTCTTTGTTTGCCATCCTTCTAAGAATCTTCCCTTCCCAGTCCCAAATACACATGTGCTATCCATATAACTGAAACGGGTGGCATAGTGGATAGAGATCCAGCCTTGGGCTCTAGAACAGCTGAAGTCAATCAACAAATACCTATTAGGGCCTGTCAGGCAGTCTGTCTACCAGGAGCTGGGGGTACAAAGACAAAAATGTAAAAATTCCTGCCCTCAAGTAGTTCACGATCTATAAAGGGAAATAACATATACACACACAAGTACATATAAAATGAATGAGTCCTGTTGGACACATGCCATTTTTTACCATCAATGAAAAGTCACTTAAGCTCTTCGTGCTCCAGCCAATGGAGACTAAGTTATAGAACAGTTGCTAACTGACGTTGGTAGCAAGTTTCCTACAACAGTGAAATCATAGGTCCAGGTTTGGTGGTAGAAGGGAGGATGAGAGAAGATGTGATACAGGCTATCCTGTTACTATGAGGGACTGTAATAGAAATCATATGATCTGGGTCCCCAACCGAAGAAGGTACCTGAGTGACTAAGTAAGTCACTTCCTTTCTCTAGAGCTGTTTCCTCTGTAAAAACAGAGGGTTAGCCTAATAGATCCCGAAGACTCCCTTTTTCTTCCTTATTGTCTACAATTGTCTCTTTCCAGGAGTGGCTCACCACATTCTGAATTATCTAAATGCCGTAAGTTTTGGTCTCGGTCCTCAGCAGTATACACGGCTGAGAACAGATGCTTAATTCATTTTGATTTATTGCTCTCTTGGTTTACCTTCTGGACGTTTTATTGTTTGACTGTATTTTAAGTAAGGTGCAGGGCAAGGAAAGATAGCCATACGGATAGCTCTGTTATAAGTTTATGAGGGAGCTTGAAATTGTTATATAAAGTGAGGTTTGAAGAGTATCTGTATCCTTTATTATGCATTCCTTCTCTATTTCCCACAAATAACTGAGAATCTGCCTATCATCAAGCTGAAATACACATGCTACCAAATCTAATGAAGGGTTCTGGAGATTCCAATACTAGATGTACTGGAAATCACTGACCTCCTCTGAGCTCCCTCCTCCCCTTCCTCCCTCCCCCTTCTTTTCTCAGCCTTTTAGTCACTTTCACATATTACTAGCAGCCTAAATTTGGTGACTAGACCAAGCAGCACCTAGCTGAGAATTACACACAGTAGGTGCTAAATGCTTGTCAAAAGAATCACAAGAAATCATGGACGTTTTTCTCCAGCCCCAGTCTTATAATATCATGAGCTGAATTTATCAATCCAATTTTTTTAAGTGACTGATGCTTGGGTCAGTAGCTTAAGTTTTGGAGGGTAGGAGGAAGTTTAGGAGGCCTGGACTTGTAATTACATGAATGCAGGGAACTCTTGGGGAAAAAAACTATCAATGCCTCATGGCCAGCCTATCAGGGGGTATGACCTGAACCCACATCATCCTGACTCCAAGGCTGCTTCTTCACTTGAAGTTTATAAGTGCAATGAATATTCTTTATTGCTGCCAAGTAATCATCATTTTTAGATTCCTCTCTCGTCTCCATTTCCTCATGAAGAGATTAGAGGAGGGGGGTCGTTCTGGATGAGCCTTAAGACTTCTAATTTTAAGGTATAATTGTTGCTATCTATAAAGGTGACAGATACAGAGGACCACAATCAAGCTAAGATGTCATTTGTGGCCTCTTGTCTCAAGAACTAAGACTCCTCATAATGAAGTAGGAATTTTTAAAGAAGCCTTTTTGCCAAGTCATCTTTGGCATGGTTACTCAGCTTTTTTCCCCCAGTGCATCAATGTGGCAGCTTTAGTGCTCCGGCTCATCACACCCCACCACCACCACCCCACCCTACCCCATTCTAGATTATTTCCGAGAGTTAAAAAACAATAGTTTACTCAGATTTGGAGGACCTAGATTCTGCCTGCTGGAACAAACTGGATTAAACTTAACCCAGAAAGAAAGAATGATCGGAGAATACAGTTAATTGACTTTTAAAGTCTTCATCTCTCACAACGGGGCCAAGCTTTTTGTCTAAGATACAAAGTTAAGTAAAGGTGTTGTGGGCTACATTTTTATCTGCAGGGAAAATGGGAGAAATTGCAAGAAAGTGAGAAATCGAAAATCAAAGTGCACGCCTGCTAATATCAATCTACAACTTGTATGCAGATGACCTAGAGTCAAGATGAGATGGAAAGCAAAAGAAGCCTTCAAAAGGGGAAGGGGAGGGAACAAGAGATAGCATCCCAAATCCTTGTTGATCTCCAGGGAGTCAGAAATACAAAAATATATACATATACTTATGTACATGTGTGTATAATGTACACCTGCACATATACACTTACATATGAATGTGAATGTGCACATGTACACATACATATGTACATATACATACATACTTTGCAGCTCTCTTTTTAAACTGCAAGTCTCCGATCTGTTCTCCCCGGTCCGCTCTGCACCCCCACCCCACCCCAAACCCGCAGCTCCGCCTTGGTCCTTGCAAAGCGAGCCGGCGGCTTACCTGGTGCAACTCATCGGGTCCTGTG
The DNA here is from genome assembly GCA_028658325.1 of Potorous gilbertii. Lineage (NCBI taxonomy): Eukaryota > Metazoa > Chordata > Mammalia > Diprotodontia > Potoroidae > Potorous > Potorous gilbertii. The sequence continues at coordinate 527,611,537 of CM053769.1, read as the reverse complement.
TCAGTCACACGAGCCTCCAGAGGCAGCAGGACTTTCTCCCCCGGCCAGGGTTTCTGGGTCAGCCAACCTCCTCCGCACCGGCTCAGAGCAGACTAGCGCGGAGCGCGGCGAGAAGCAGCCGCTTATCTGTCTTCGAGGCACCGGGGTTTCACGTGAAAGCCGAGCCTCGGCCAATCGCCGGCCGGCTCCGCCTCCAGCCTAGCAATCCGGGGCCAGCTCCGAGCCCTAGCCGGGCAGGGAGAACGTGATCGGCCTGCCTGGGGAGCGCTGACCTGCAGGGAGGAGGCGGACCAAGTCAGGAGGAGCGGGCGGGGCGGGGGGCCCGAGCGGGCTGGGCGCTGGCCAGCTCCTTCGCGATTCGACCGGCTGAGTTCAGCCCACACCGCGTTACTGGGGTGCCAGGCCAGCTGGAGCGCAGCCCGTAATGGAAACCCTGCGCGCCTTGAGTGTGGATGGAAACCCTATGCGCATTTCTGCGTGGAATCTACGAGCGTGAGTGACACCGTGAGGTTAAGCTAAGAACCTAGAGACCACGAATATCCTGCTTCGCGGGTGGAGGTCCAGAGGACATTTCATAAAGTGCCCTTTCTCCAGTGCCCTAGATACTATTTGGGGTGTAATGGAAAGAACTCGGGATGGAGGATTTTCTCCGAAATTATATCAGTCTGCGATGCCCTGCCTGTATGAGTTAGTTGGTCACCCCTGGCCTCAGTTTCCCCACTTATAAAATGAAGGGTGATTTTTAACCTTTATGTGTGTGTTACTGGTACCCTTTGACCCCCTGGTGAAGCCTATGGGACCCCTTCTCTGAATAATGTTTTTAAATGCATTACAAATATGTTGGATTTCAAAGGAAATCGGGACCTATTCAAATACATATATCAACCTATTTTTGAAACAACAACAAAGTCTCAGACTCTAAATTTGGAGCCTAGATTAGATTATAGCTAAATCCCAGGAACAAGTGTCAAGCTAGTTCTCACATACTCAGTCCTGGAAAGGACCCTGGGTTTAGTTCATAGATCTAAAGCTCAAAAGGACTCATCCTGCTCGTTTTTTTAAGCTAAGGAAATAGAGGTCTGTTGGCTTGTCCAGGGTCACACAGTGATAATACATGTCTGTGGAAGAATTCAAATGCAGGTCTTCCTGGCTCCAGGGCTAAGACTCTATGTACCAGATGGAGCTGTCACAAAGCCTTCATTTTTACATGACCAGATTGGGACCCAGAGAAAGGAACATGACTTTACTTGTCATATTAATGATTTAGGGGCAGAATCACTCCCCCAAATTAGGTGTTTTGCTAGGCCCGAACTAGTGTGCTTTCTCCTACCTCTTACTGTTTTTTAAAAGATGGAAGACTGCCTTGTAGATGAAATAGCTTTTGCATCTTTAAAGCTTCTCAGTCTAGGGGACATGTACCCATATTTCTGCAATCTCTGTTCTCATGTATCCACTAGGGATATCTATATTGGCTCTCTCCTCCCTGGGGCCTCCCTTCCCCTGCTCCACCTCCCACTCACTTATCCATTGAAGCTCAGCAGCTTGCAGTAGTAAAAGGAGAAGATTTGGGAGTGGGGAAGGGAAAAAAGCTGTTTTTTGGTTACATTCTGGATCCAGATATAAATAGCCTTTTTTAAAATAACTTTGTATTTTGTGATTTCTTCATATCTTCTGCCCTCCACTGGCTTGAATAATTGACAGCTGACTGTATGTTTTCTGATGCAACAGCAAGCTTTACTTAGTTGGGAAATCCTGGCAGGAATTCCCTAGCCATTCTATCAGCTTTACACCAGCCTATTAACTGTATTATGAAATTATGAGGGTCCCTATGAAACAGGGAAACAACCATTTTAAACAATAGTGAAACTTGGGGGTTAACTCTTGGTGCACTTTTGCTCTTCATTTTGTCCTCACAGAAGCCCTATGAAAAAGTTGGACAGTTTTATTCCCATTTGACAGAACTAGAGACTGAGGTTCCAGGAAGATAAGTGACTTTGCCCAGGATCACCCATGGAATTAGTAGCAACAGCAGGACAGGAATGTGGTCAAAATACCATTAATGTATTTAATTAATTAATGTGTTATTTTATTAATTAACTAAATATATTAATATCATTAATATATTTAAAACATAAGCATTCCATAATTAATAACTTCCTAAGTCCTCTAAAACAGTATTGTCAAATTTAAATGCAAACAGGACCCCTAATTAGCATATAAGGTGCCCTGAAGCTGCATATTGACTTGATTTTAAAATGTAACTATCTATGTTTTATTGTACTTTTTATTTATTTTGTTGGATATTTTTCAATTGCATTTTAATCAGCCACACTCAGGAGTACAGTAACTGCATTGGCCCTCTGGTTGCATGTTTAACACCTCTGTTCTAGACAACAATTTTCCCTCAAGCTACAGGATAAAATTCATTCATTAACTCATTCCTTCAACAAATTTAATAAATACCTATTAATACCGCTACTAGGCCTGTATCCCAGAAAAGATCAAAGGAAAAGGATCAAATGTACAAAAATAATTATAGCAGCTCTTTTTGTGGTGGCAGAGAATTGGAAATTGAAGGGATGCCCATCAGTTGGGGAATGACTGAACAAGTTGTAGTATATGATTGTCATGGAATATTATTGGATTAAAGGATGAGAGGGATGGTTTCAGAAAAACCTGGGAAGACTTATATGAACCAATACAAAGTGAAGTGAGCAAAACCAGGAAAGCACTGTACACAGAAACAACAACTTTGTACAGTGATCAACTGTGAATGACATGGCTACTCAGAACAATGCAGTGATCAGAGACAATTCCAAAGGGCTTTATGATGGAAAACAGATCCATCCACAGAGAACTGATGGAGTCAGTGTATTCTGAAGCATAAAATTTTTTCACTTTATTTTTCTTGCTTTGTTTACTTTTGCATCATGGCTAATATAGAGATATGTTTTGCAAGATTTCCCATGTATAATTGACATTGTATTTCTTGCCTTCTCAATGAGTGGGGGAAGAACCAGAGAGAGAAAAAGAATCCAGAACTCAAAATTTTTTAAAATTAATTAAAAAATAAATAATGCATTTTAAAAAATGTATTATCTTCACAGCCAGAAGCACTCCTTTTAACCAATTCACCTCCAGTGAACACCTCCAGTGAACACCTCCAGTATTAACAATGGATTGGCATTACAGGGTTTATAGGAGGAGCCTAGCTTCTCCCTATCCTTGAATATCCCTATACAATCTTTTCTGTTCCCTGTCTCCAACAAACATTATTCAACAGTAAAGACTTGTGAAGTAATAGAGAACAGTCTCTTAAGGTCATTAAGTCCCACCTCATCTGTACTCATTTTGGACTGCTTTGACTTCTTCAACTGGTCTATGGGAACTTTATCTTGGGAAATTTCATCATCCTACAAGACCCTATCAGGCTTGGTATTTCTACCTCATTCATCCCCTCTGCACCTTTGATTGAAGAGGGAAGCCAAGAACTCCCCAAACTCTCAGATTTAGAGAGGGAACAGAGGACAGAATGCCCTCATTTCCTGCCAATAGCTTCCTATCCCTTGCTTCCCACTGACCCCACCTTTTCAGCTTTCCTTTGTGTTTTCTGTTTGGATCCCCCCAGTGTTTGGTACCCTGCCTGTGGAGACAATGCATTATTGTCTGGGCTGGCCAAATCTCATTTACCTGAGTTCCTTGGACAGAAGAACATGGATAATTAAATAAATCAACCTCCAAACCTACCTAGCCTACTACTCAGCAATCATATTGCTACCTTTTGACTTTTGTCATGAACATACCTACCTTCTGATGCCAAGTCAAAGGTCAGAAGATGGAATGACAGCCCCCAAGGAGCACAAACTATCCCCAAAGTGAACATTTGGCTTTAGGGTACTTCTGAGACACTATCATAGGCAGTTAGGTGGTGTCTTTTGTTGTTCTGTTAAGAAAGCAATGAAGAAAACGTCAAATAATGCAAATTAAACTTAAAAATGTGTCATGCATCTTTTCTTTGAGAGCTGGTTGTTAAACAGTTAGTAGCATATAGCTGCTTTTAAAGATCCTGAAGTCACTGTAATTTAGGGAGCAGGAAGGCTGATACAATCAGACTTGGCCTTTAGGAAAAGTATTTTGGCAACTGTATGAAAGATAAATTGGAGGAGGGGGAGGGATTTGAGGCTGGGAGTTCAATTAAGAAGCTATTGCTGTAGTCCAGGCAAGAGGTAATGAGGGCCTGAGCTATGACAATAGCTTTGAGGGTAGAAATAAGGGATGTTATTAGAGAGCCAGGTAAAAATTCATAAAAACATAAATAATATTCATTCTTTCCATGAACATCTACTAAGTGCCTTGGACTCAGAGAGATACAAATAAAGATAAGTGGCGGTCCCTGCTACCCTCCAAGAACTTAAAATCTAGATGGAAAAAATAAGATGCATACAGAGATAAATGATACACATTCAAATATAAATGCCCAAGTCTTGAGGAGGGAGAAATGACTTTCAGATAGAGAGAAGGATGGGAGGGTAAGTAACAAAAATCAAGGAAAGTTTGATAAAAGAGTAGCATTTGATCATGGGCCTTAGTGACTGAGTAATATTTCCACAAGCAGAGTTAGGAGGGAGGATAGTCCAGATTCAATAAGCAATATTAGCAAAGTGGTAGAGGCAAGAGAGTGCAGGATGTGTTTGAAGGATAGTGAGTAATGCTGTTTGGCCAGAGTGGGGGAGAAGGAGGAATGTGCAATAAAATAAGCTACAAGCATAAGGTAGCAAAGGCTTGGTGCCAATAAGCAGGGCTCAGACATCTGTGGGCTGAGGTGGTTGGAGAAGGCAGGAAGGAGCATTGCAATGAGGAGAGCTAGAGCCAAGAATTCATCTTGGGGGGTGAATGTGAGGCAATGGGGTACTTCAGAAGATGGAGGCTAGAATCCAAGTCCTTACTCAGACACACTAGCTGTGTGACCACAGAAAAAGCAATTAATTTCTCAGTGCCTCAGGCAACTCTGCACCAATGGAGGGAGACTCCATACTGGGAGTTCTCTATACTGATGGTCTGGTGAAAGAAGAAAGAGGAGGAGGAGAAAAAGAAGAGGTCTAAACAGAAAGATCATTACCAGTAAAGGGGATCAGAAAATGTTTCTTGGAAGAGGTGACATTTGCACTGGACTTTAAAGGATGAGAAGGAATCCAACAGGTGGATGCAACAGGAGTTGCATTCCAGACATTATGAATGAGGTGAGCCATGAAGGTGGGAGAACAGAGAGTAATCTAACTTGCCTCTAACATGGTATAAAACACATATCACTGTGGAAAAGGGGGATGCTATCACCTAGGTCAACCTGGAAGAATGGAAAAAATAGTCAGGAGACTGTAACTGGGGCAGCAGTATTGAGTACCTTCAGGTGGGGAGGCAGTCAGGCCTTCGAGTGGTCCAGAACATAAGGGAATTAATTGCAGATGAGTGCCTCCTGACCACTGGAAGCCCCTGGACCCCAAGGGGTGATATCCTTTGTGTCCACCTACCTTCCCAGGAGTGGTTTTAAGCTTTAATAGCTCAGTTTGGAAAGAGAACAGCTCTCTCTATCCTGTATCGGGTCAACAAATGGCTACCTTAGTCTGAACTTGGCAGAAATATACCAATAACCACTACTAGCATTTTTCCTTAATTCTCTATTTTAACCAGGAGATGGCAAACATCACTGTATGAGCTCTGGCCAAAGGCACCATATTAGCCTGAGAGATGATGCTATTTATTTCCAGTATGAAGCAAGAAGTAGTGAAAAGTTCTGGGTGGAAGATAGGGAAACAAAGGAACTTTCTAAATTGTCCTGGATCATTTCTTTTAGTGTGTCATCCTTGTTTTGAAAATTATCTTCAGACTAAGAAGTCTAGAACAAAAATGGCCAACAGAGAAATTAGTCATAAGGGGTGAGAAAATAGTAAGAGCACTCCTCACTGCTTCCAGGGGTTTCATTCTACCCGATCACATAAGCTGTAGCTTTGGAGACTGAAACTACTTGTTTCTTGGATTACCTGAACTACTCTCTCTGGAATCAAAGGATCAGAATTCAAATCCTTCCTCTAAGATTACCAATGTGACCTTAGATAAATCACTTAACCTTCATGGCCTCAGTTTCCTCATCTGTAAAATAAGGAAATTGCAAGATGGTTTCTGAGGTTCCTTCTAGTTCCAAAGTAACAGTTCTTAGTCTTTTCTGTGTCACAGATCTCTTTGACAATATGGTGAAATCAATGGACCTCTACTCAGGATAATATTAAATGCATGATATTTATATATACATTTATGAAGAATGATAAAGGAAATCAATTATGTTGAGTTATAGTCATCAAAGTACTTTTTAAAAGTAATTACATGCACCCAAGAAGGCAAATGTTGCTGGAGTATATAATGGAAGGGAGTAAAGTATAAGACTAGAAAGATAGGAAAAGATCAGGCTCTGAAGACCTTGAGATGCCAAAGAGAACATTTTGTATTTTATTTTGGAGGTAATAACGAATCACTGGAGTTTAGGGTGGTGACATGGTCAGAACTGTACTTTAGGAGAACCACTTTGACACCTGAGCAAGGATGGATTGCAGTAGGGAGAGTCTCCAGGCAGGGAAACCAATTATCAATAGTCCAGGCATGAGATGAAGGTCTACACTATGGTGGTGACTGTGTGACCAGGGAGAAGGGGACCTCTGCAGGAGATGTTGTGAAGGTAGAAATACAAGATAGGAAAATGTCCACGCATCCATGAAGTATGTGAAAGAGAAGGAGGTGATATTGAGGTTATAGTGGGAGGATCGGGAAGATAATAGTGCCCTTGATGGTAACAGGAAAGTTTACAAGAAAGGTCAAGTCATGGGGTTGGTTTTGGACCTGCTGAGTTTGAGATGCTGATGGGGTGTTGGTTTAAGATGTCTAAAAGACAACTGATGAGAAGAGACTAGGGCTCAAGAGAGAGGTTAGGGTTTGATAGGTAGGACTGGTGGTCCCCACCTGTATAGATGATAACCAAACCCACAGGAGCTGATAAGATCTTCAACTAAGATATATTACCGACTAAGTAAAGAGGGAGACAAGAAGAGGTCCAGGACATCCAAGGGCATGAGCTGGAAGACAAACTAACAAAGACTGAGAAGGAATAATCAAACGGGTGGGAGGAGAACCAGGAGAGAACAGGATCACAAAAATGCAAAGGGAAGGGTGCCCAGGAGAAGAGGGTTATTGACAATGTTAAAGGAAGCAGAGATGTCAAAAAGGATGAGGAGAGAAAAAAAGTCACTCAATTTGGTAATTAAGAGATCACTGATTAAAAAAAAACAATAGTTTATGGTCAGAGAAGATAATCCTTTTTTTTTTTATCATTGAGTGAGTATTAACAAACCTTTGAGGTTTTATAGGATCCTAGATTTAGAGCTATAAGAGATCTTAAAGTCATTTAGTCTATTTTTTCAGAGGAGAAAACTGAGTAAAGGAAGAAAAAAAGAAAGGAAGGAAAGGAGGAAGGAAGGAAGGAAGGAAGGAAGGAAGGAAGGAAGAAGAAAGGAAGAAAGAAAGAAACAGAAACAGACTCAAGAAAAACAAATGCCCATGTTAGTCATGTTCAAAACTGTTTCTATCATCTCTCTATCATGAGGTAGAAAGATTTAAATACAATGATTATTATTAATCCCTAAAGCTATTCAGGAGAATAATTCCTAAATCTGCTAAATTAAAACAAATATTAAATACTACTTTTTTCCATCTTTCTCTAAATAGGTCAGAGGGCCCATTTTATGACCCTTAGACTTCTCTGGGGTTCATGAGATGATAACCTTAGAGTTCAAAGAAACTTTAGAGGCCATCTGATTCAACCCACTCATTTTACAGAAAAAGAAACTGAGGCCTAATGAGGCAAGTGACTAACCCAAGGTCACACAAGCTTTTATTAAAAGCACATGTTATTCTTTTATTTGTGTGTGTTTTATTGAGCCTTTTTTAAACATCACGGTCATTTCTGGATCTTTCCATCTACCAGACTGAACCTTCCCTTTACATAGAAAAATAAACACAAAAACAATACATACGGTGACCCTAGATGACAGTGTCTTCACAGGGACATGCTCTTTTATAACCTTTAAACTGAAGCTTAGGGCCAAGCTGGTGAAGATCATCGGGACAGACATAGGTGAGAACCCTAGCTCCTAATTTTAGAAACAAGAACTATTTTTGCCTACTAATAAATGAGGCTGGCTCTTCATAGATCTTTCAGTCAGATTAGAGAGTAATTTAGCACTTTGTTGAATTGCTCAAGAGAAATATATTGGTACTAGATGACCTTCCAGATTTGACAGTCTATGTATGAGTCTAAGATTCTAATTCCAGAGTCTTCCACAGAGAACAGATTTAATTAGAAGTGACTGAGAAACTGATAGTATACCTACTAAAATTGGAATAATACACATCCTGTTTGACCAAGAGAGGATGCCAATTCATGAATCAGCTTATATTTGTGAAGCTTTCCCTGATCCAACCAGAGGAATTCCTTTTTCCCTCTGAGCTTTCATTTAATTTATATCTCTATAGTGGTACTTAGCATATTCTCCCTTGTATGACATAATTCATTTAAGTATCTTTTCTCCCCTATTATACTGTAAGCTTCTTGATTTCAAGCATATAGCTTATTCATTTTTGCATCTTCCACAATACCCCGAAAGTGCTTTGAACATAATAGGTACTCATGGTGCCATGAATATCTGTTGAATGTATGGTTACTTGAATTTGGTGAGAGGATGGCCAGAATGCAAATTGCCAAGAAATTCTTTCCAAAATGGTCTTAAGAGGACTATTGACAAGGAGAGGTAGGTGACCTATTCAGTTGGCAGTCAATGGTAAAAGTCATTTCAAAAGTAACACAAGACAGTGCCAACCAAACTTTACAACATGTTCAACATAACTACCACAGTGATGGGACAAATTGTCCTAGAACATTGAAGGTTTTTTCTAGGTCATAAGCCCAACTTTTTTTTTATGGTGCTATATCAAGAATATCTGTAACTACATTATATACATATATATATATATATATATATATATATACATGTGTGTACATATACGTGTGTATACATGTGTCTGTGTATATATGTATATACACATATATGTACTTTTGTGTGTATGTAAAGAGAAATTACTCTTGGATCTTTGTTGTTAATCATTGTATCTGGTTTTCCAAACTAACTTTTCCCTTTTTTAGCCCCTAGCTTTCTAAGCTCTTCATTCTAAATACCATTTACCCTTCTTTACCTCATTCCACAAGCATTTATTAAACAACCACTTCATATAGAGCCAATACTAGGGCCTAGGGGAGATATAAAATTTAAATGCTATAATACCTTGTATAGCCAAGGCAATATTCACAGCACTGGGGGTGACTATGAATATGCCAGCGTAGTTCTCAATCGCAAAATATAAAAGACTCTCCATATAGAAGGCAGAAGAAAAATATTTATTTAAGCACCAAAAAGTCAAATCTCAGAACCAGAAAGCAAAATCCATCATGGTGACAAAGAAGTTAATAAACATTATCACAGCAGAGGGCAAGGTCATTCCCAAACCTCCCCTCCCTCAGCCAGGGCCTTCTCACTATCAAATGTCACAATGTGTCAGTTGACCTGTGTTCTTTCCCCTCTGATCTGACCCCACCCACTCACTTCCTCCTGGTTCTGCTCCACCCTTCCTGTTCTGCCTCTCCAACAAGCTCCTCCCACCACATGTGACCCAGGCTTCCAGATCATATGGGCCTATTAACTAGTTAGAAAGATCTTTCCATTTAAATTGCTATTACATACCTTTTCTCCTAGAGCTTGCAATCTAGAAGAAGGATAAGAAATAATGCATATCACTCTTATGCATATGTAAAAGCAAGGACCCCAACATACACAAGAAGGGCTGCTATTTAGGTGCTTAGATCTGCTTTTCTAAAAGGAAAGCAACTTTTGAGGGGTCAACCATCATTTTACTCAAGCTCATAAATCATTCACTTAGTTCAAAGGAAAATGTCAGCACCCTGAATTTCAGAGAAAATACAAGGAAACAATAATCAACAGACAGAGCTTCCAACAATCTGACCGTAAGTAGTACATACATCACAGATCAACAGACACTTCCAACTGTCTGACCATACATGTATACATAGTTACTAGAGAGAGAAGCACCAACATCTGGGTTTTCAAAGTCAGAGACCTCCTCAGGGGCTGCCCAGAGTCTCCTTTGGCCAAACACTTCCAATGAGTAAGCCCCAGAACAAAACCTCATCTCAGAGTATTTATACACTTTTCAGAGCCAGAGGGCATGATCCTCTGACCCAGTGCCTCAATAGAAATTAGCAAAAGATATGTGAGGCCTATTAATGGGTGGGGAAGATCTAGAGGCAGGATAAACAAGGTTAGAAGGGAATTGAAACTCAAGAGAGATGAGGAGACAGTAAGAGTCACCTAGCCATCTTAAATGAGTCTAAGCCTCCAGGCCCAGACCAATCATAGGCTAGGGTTTTGGAAAGATTTGTGAAATAATCCAAAAAATTATTACTGGTAAGGTTTGTAAAATAATGATGAATGGAATGACCTAAAAGACTGAAGATGAGCAGATACTATCCCAACTTTTAAAATAGGAAAAATCATGACTATAAACAGATAAGCTTGATATCAAATTCTCCTCCTCCTCCACCTCTCCTCTGGTGTTCTACCCAGGGGAAGGTACACTCCATGCCCAAAAATTACTGTTTTTTTCCTCTGAGTTTATTGGCTACATTTCTTGCTCAAAGATCAAGCCTTAAATCCAATTCACTCTGGAGCTCATAGACTGGACAAATCTCCACCCACCTAGCATAGAGTGAGAGTAATTACTACATACTAATTGTTTATCTATTACCCAGGAACCCCGAGGGTCTTCCCCTCCCAGTTTGATTTTTTTTTTTTTATTAAAGGGGTCATCCCTTAAGTAACTACTTAAAGGAGCCTTATAAAATTATTATTCATTGAATGGGAGTATCTCACTCAAAGTGAGAATGTGATAAGACTGTAACCTGAAAGGGTCAGGATCTCCCATTGCATCCTGGGCCATCTCCAGTTGGCCACTGGACCCAGATGACTCAGGAGAAGAAAGTGAGGTTGGTGACCTTGCACAGCCTCTCTCACTCAGATCAGAGTTAAGTGCAAGTCATCATCTTGATGTCATGGTTCTCTTTGAGAATGAAGGACAAACACACAACTGTATTTGGAGTCGGAAAGAACTCGGATCAAACCCAGTCTCAGACACTCAATTTTTTGTGTTTCCCCGAGCAATCACTTAACCTCTCTTAGCCTTGGTGTCTTCATCCATAAAATGATTATTGTAACGATACTAATACCTCAAGAGATCGCGGTGAGGATCCAGTGAGACAGTCTGAAAAACACCGTATAAGCGCAAGCTGTTACTATCGTATCTTCACCTTTCTTCCGTTATTTGCTCTTTACCTTCTTTCAAGTTTTTTCTCATAATCATGCAGCAGGATCATCAGTCATTTCTAAAACACCATGCAGAGGCCATAGTTTGGTTTAGAGCCAGGAGCTAACAGGCACATTGGCTTTGGGAGCAATAAGAATGAGCTTTGAAAAATTTGATGACGAGTATTCGGCTATTCACCAAACACCTTACAGCTGACAGTCCATACGTGACGGTTGGGAGGAGGGATCCACACACATGCTCCAACTTATTCCATGTGCTTACAGATGATTTAGAATCAAACAGGCAAGCAAAGGCATAAACTAGGTTTGGACAAGTCCTATGACTATGAATGAAACAATCCATAAAAGGTATAAACTGGGTGCAAACAAGTTTTTAATCAGTTTGAGTGAGATGAAGAGCTTTTAAGCTATTGAATAAAAATCATATAATGATATCCAAAAAATATACTAGGGTTAGTTGAGAGAACTAGGGCTTTTGTATATCAGAGAAAGGATTGGAGCAGGAAGAATCAAATTATGAAAATACCCTGAGAAGACATCCCTCTCACCTGTACCATAGGAAAACAAGGGGAAAGGAGGGGAAAAACCTATAGGGAATGTCGTTCATACTTTCCTTCCTTCCCCCATTGACCTTGTCCTCAGTGAGGCTGGACCATTAACAACTAATGCAACCAGGCAGGAGCTGAGAAGAGATAATCTAGACACATCTCTGAAATGCAGCTGGCCACTGACCCTCAGAGTCCAAAAGAGAGCTATACCAAAGGGAAATTTCATGATGGGGGAGGTGAGGGATTCCAGTAACTTGAGGCTGTGAGTTAAACTTAGACCAAATGTGCTAAATTTAAGGCTCCTCTCTCCCAAGACCTTGGATGTGGGAGAGTGTCCTACGGTTTGGAGGAATGTTTTATACCACCTATTCTTAATATAGCTTTGAAATAGGGAATATCACTTCATAAAAGCTAACTATGAGTGGCTAATTGATAATAAATGGAGAGCACAATTACAGCTGCTGAGAGCTCAAGAATAAGGGTACTACAGAAAATACAAAAGCCCTCAGGGTTACCCCTTGATCCCTGAGGGGAAGGATAGTCAGCCACACTCTGGGGATTCATCCTGTGAAGGTAGGAGAAGAAGGGCTACATAGGCATGATTTCACTTGTTTTCATGACAATTTGGTGAAGTGGATAGAGCAATGACTATTCTCCCTATTTTACAGATGAGGAAAATAAGGCTCACAGAAATCAAATAAATTTGCCCCTGGTGAAACATCTAATATTCAGGATTACCAGGAATTAGATATAGGTCCAGTATTCATTCCACTATACCCCAACATACACTGTGCATGTGCACAACATTTAAATAGTTTAAAAGAAACTTACTAAAGAAAGTGTCAGAAGGCACTCATGTGTTCAGGCCCTGGCTCTGGTATAGGGCCAAGGCAAGGAGAACCAAGGTTCCTTTAACTCTATAATTTTATGAACTTAAGTAAAACTTGAAAGTCACCTTAATCTTTAAACTTAAAGTCACTTGAAATTAATTACTTAATTTAGCAACTTTAATTAAATATCTAATTTTAAAAATTAATTCAAGTCACTTTAATCTCTAAACTTAGTGAGAATAAAATCATAGAATTAAAGAAACCTTAGCACTCAGCAAACCCAAGCCCTTCATTTTACAGTTGAGAGAATCAAGTTTCAGAACAGGTGAATGACCTGCCAAAATCACACAGAGACTAGATCCAAGATTCAGAGGAAGACTCTACCTTCTACAGAAAGCCTTCCCTAATTCCTCTTAATTGTAACAATTTTCCTCTTTAATTATTTACTATTTATCCCTGTCTATGGCTTACTTTGTATATATTTGTTTGCAAGCTGTCTTCCCCATTAGATTATTCTCTCCTTGAGGGCAAGCAATGTCTTTTGCCTCTTTTTATTTCCCATGCACTTAGCAAAGTGCCTGGCACATAATAGGTGCTTGATAAATATTTCTTGAATTAAACTGAAGTCTGCTCTGTGTCTACCCTAATGGGGACAGGGACTGCTTTTTCTTTTTCTTTGAAACTTCAGTGCTTTGCACAATGCCTAGAATACAGCAAGTGCTTAATATGCTTATTTATTAATTGACTTTATCTATAACATTGACAGTATCCTTCATATATAGCAAAACCCCATCTACAACTTAGTGTATGACCTTCAGGAATCAAATACTGCATCACTCTATGGTCAGATTGGTGATGACCTTCTCCAAAGTAAATGGGACCTTGACAATAGTCTATTATTAAATCTATACACAGAACTCTTCTAGCTTGGTATATCCTGCCATTGTGTTTCTAATATAACTTCCAAGGACCAAGGGTCTCAGTGCTTAGCATAGTACTTGATACTCCGTAGGCATTTAATTTAAAAATATTTATTGAATGAATGAAAGGATCACTCGATGTCATGAATAAGCAACCATAGATTTTAATGACATTTGGGTAAATGTAAGTACCCACTTAACTTGGATAAAAGTTTACAACAATCAGAATTTGACAGTGATACAGCTGTGTGATATCATGAGCTCCCCATCACTGGAATGATTTAATCAAAGTCTGGATAAAAACAAAAATCCTACCTCTAGGATTTGCTCTAATATAAAAAGGGTTTCTATTCCATCTAAAACAAGATCTCTAAAATCCCTCCCACTAGATTAGGCTGCAGAGTTTGCTCTATACACTGGAAAAATGTAAGTACTGAAGAGAGGAAACATCTGTGACCCAGACCATCCATCCTAGGGCAGCACAATCTGACCCATCTGTCACAGTGATCTAGTTTCAGCCATGTACTTTTTGTGCTAGAATCAGATACCTGAGAAGATTGTTCAGGGCACTGCCACTTCAGCATCACTTGACCTTTGACTAGCTAAAAAATATCTCACATGATACTTCTTACCCAATCACTAGTGTACCACAGAAAAATTTCTGCTATGTAATGAAAATAGCCACATCAGTTATTGCTAATGCTAATGATCTCAAACCCCAAGAGTAGCCACTCTAGGTTAAAAAAAAAGACAAACAAACAAAACCTGGTTCAAATAATAACTCTAATTTTTAATATCATTTTAAATTTTATGTTTATTTTCAAGTTTTAAACATGTTTTATATAGGATTTTTATATATGTATCAAAATTTTCATTTCCCCACACCATAGAATTTCCTCTTGAAAGAAAGAAGTGCCATTAAGCAAGACAAACCATCACTGATCATTGCTGACAGCAATATGCCTCAACCTGCACCCATAGTGTCACCCCCTCTCTGATAAAAAAAGAAAGCTACGCCTTATTATCAGCCTTCTAGTTTGTTAAAGACATTGGCTTGTATTCTGATGTCTTTTTGTGTTTTCCTTCATGTTTTACTAGTCATATATATTATTCTCCCTGTTTACTTTGCTTTGCATCAGTTTATATAAATCCTCCCAAGGTTCTTGGAATTTTTTATATTCTTTCATTGTTGCACAAATATATTCCAATACAACCATATACCACAATTTGTTCCACTTTTCTCCAATTGATGAGCATTTTTGTATTTTTCAAAACGTTTTCTTCACAACAATCTTGTGGGGTAGGTAGTGCACTAATTTTTAATCATGTTTTACAGAGAAGCTATTTGAGTCTAGGAGAGATTTAGTGATTTTCCCACAGTCAAATATCTACTGGGTGTCAGTCCTCTCAGGTCCAAGCCCCATATTCTTTATACCTGTGTTTTGTCACACAGATGCACTGTGGTGGGGAAATAAGCAGTTTCTGAAAGCCAGTTCTGTAGTAAAGATTATCTTCTGAAAAACAAGCTTTGAAATCAGCAGATGAAGAATGGCTTGGTTCAAGTGTCTCCCTATTCCCCCCAATTTTTAACATCCTCCTCTTGGAAATTACTTTATATTTATCTTCTTTATGTGTTCTATTTACTTTTCTATTATGTGTGTTTTTTCCCAAAAGAATGAAACCCTTCCTTGAGGGATTCTTTTGTTTGTTTGTCTTTATCTCTTTTTATCTCTAGTTCCTGACTCTATGCCTAGAATGTAGCAGGTACTTAATAAAGGTTGAAAGAAAGAAAGACAGAGAGAGGGGGGCAGGGGAGGGAGGGAGGGAGGAAGGAAGGAAGGAAGGAAGGAAGGAAGGAAGGAAGGAAGGAAGGAAGGAACGAACAATTCTACTAGTTATGTGCCTAGTATATGAGGAGAGGATTCTCCCTGGATGGTTCTCCTAAAAAAAGTCATCTCAGTTTCCCCTGAGACAGCATTTTAGCTGGTGCTCTCCTTTAAAAGCCTTGCTGGCAGAATCAAAAGAGCCAGGGATCAGTATGTACTTTCTTCTAACCTCTCCCCACAGAAAAGATCAATTTGGTTACATTTGCTGTGTGCCTATAATCCCTGAGGTTATTTGCAAGTAATACAACTAACATTTTGTATTAAGCCCATGGTCAGAGGTTGTTACCTGTGAGTTTTCACAATCACTTAAATAAATAAAAAAATGACAAGGGACGCGTCACCAGACGGTGGTTTCTTTCTTGGTTTTCAGTTTAGAGGTGTTGTATATTAGAACTATCTTACTCAAGATGTCAGATTGTCTACTTTATCATTTATCCTGAGGAAATGGTGAACCTTACCTCTGCCTAGGAAAAACTTAATCTGTTGAAAGACAGAGAGAGCCCAGGGCTAACCTTGGATTCAATAAGACCTAGCTTCTCTCACACACATGGCTGTAGGAATATGAGCTCGTCACTTAACCTCTTAGTTCCCCAGAAACTCACTATAAATTATAGGCAAAAACTGCCTCCCTACACTAAAAAAATTATGGGTATGAAAAAATTATGGAAAATATCGTATTTTATATTCTAAAACCAAGGAAACTTAACTTTATATTTATCTTCTTTATGTGTTCTATTTACTTTTCTATTATGTGTGTTTTTTCATTTGGGTTATATTCATACAGTTTCTCTCTCTATTAGTAGAATTCCAAATTAGAACTGACCATAGATTAATAGCATTATTCTTCGTGCTTCTTTCCTACCCTCTCCAGAACAGTGGAACAATACAAAGGTGCCTCATTTCATGTACTAGCAGTATTCTTAAGGATTTAAGTATAAATCCAGTGTTTGTCTATTTAAAATTGGGGAGGGGTTCCTTATTTATCTAAAGGACTCCTACAGTAAATGGTTAGTAAAAAAGAGCTCCCTCTCTGGAGTCGGAGGACCTGGGGGTCAGCTACTATCTTAAACATTAACTATTTATGTGGTCTTGGCCAAGTTACTTATGCTCAGTGGGCCTCAGTATCCTCCTCTCTAAAATAAGAGAGTTGCACTAAATGACCTCTAATGTCCCTTTAAGATCTAAATCTATATTCTCAAAGTGACTCTGATGACTTTTAGTCAATCTCTCTCCCTCTGACATACTAACCCAAGCCAATAAAATAGACTCCAGCCACCACTGCTTCCAAAACAAAACTGACCTGAAGCCGAAAACCATCCCAGTTAATTGGAGTCAAATCTAGGAATCTGTAAATAAGCTAACTCTTCTCTTCTGACAAGCTCTGAAAATGATGAAGAGCTCAGCAGTGAAAATAAGATTCCCAAAGCTCAGCTTTGGTCCACATGCATTCAAATTCTATTCTATTATATAAGAGAAGGACAAAATGGACCACAGAGGATAGTCTTCTCTAAAAGTAAGGTTGAAATCTCAGATGATAGTTTGGAAAATTCCCTTCCTGGAGGAAAGTAGATCCAAATAACCCACAGTTTTCAAGTTTTCTGTGGTTCTGATGGGAATCAGGAGCTACTTGACTCAAATCTCTGCACAAAATTCTCTTCATTCTCTACTGAAATCTTTGAGCATATTAATCAAGAAAGTACATGCTGGGATTAGGAATCATATAATATATTATATTATATATTCTCAGGTAAAAAAAACTTCAGTGTATTACATTTTTAAAAATTGATTGTTTCAGTAAATCTTAACAGATCTTTTCAATTTTTTATCTGTTTGTCTTCCTCCTTCCAGTTTCATCCTTAAATGTTCTTGGGATGATGTGGATCCACTTCTATAAAAAGAGAATAGCACCCATATATAATAGCACCTATATAAAATAGCACCTACCTCTTAAGACTGTTGTAAGGATTAAATGAGATAATATATATAAAGTGCTTGGCAAATCCTTTGGCAACCTGAAAGAAAGCATCATGTAACTGCTAGCTATTGTTGTGGTTATTATTTGTGAGGCATTCACGTTTTTAATCCTCTGTTTGCCCCCCTCATAACCTAGCCCATTCCTACCTTTCCAGTCTCTACAATCCAACAATACCTCCTTTCTTGCTGTTCTTCAAACATGATACAGCAGACTTCCAGATATTTTCTCAGGCTATCCCCGCCAGCCTCCCACTGGAATGCTTTTCCCCCTTATTTCTATCTCTTGACTTCCCTAGAAGTCTTAACTTAAATCCCACCTTCTACAGGAGGCTTTTCCTAGTTCTTTATGCTCTAATACTCAACCTCTCTGAGATTACCAAGCCTACAGCACTGTGAAGCTCAGACCCGATGGGGCCCCTGCCCCCTGCCTAAAGGCTCTCTTCTGGACCTTCCTGGCTTCAGAGTGATTATCAATATAACTGTTGCTGGTTCCCACCCAGCCTGATGTCTTTCTTTTCTTTACCTCATTAAAGGGGCCATTCTCTGGCTCCTTCTTAAACAGATCTATTCAATGAATGGATGTTAGTTACCTCACCCTCAGTGAGTACCTGCATACACCTTGGCCTAAAGGGGCCAAGGTCTTCCAGTGCATCCTGGATAGTTATCTTCTGTCATCGTGAGGAATATCTGGTCACTGGATTCAGATGACTCTGAAGGAGAAGTGAGGCTGGTGACCTGCACAGCCCTCCCTCACTCAAAACAAAGTCAAGTGCAAGTCATGCCATCATTTGTCTGATGGCATGGTCTTCTTCAGCAACAAAGGACAAATACAACAACTACCCAGGACACCTGCCTACTTCCCAAAACACAGGATGTAATAGTGCCATTTGAACTATGTCCTTGTCAGACTCCGTATGAAGTATGATATTTGACGCTGGGTGCCATGTTTTAAGAATGATGTTGAAAAGCTGGAGAGAGTCCAGAGGAGGAAGGGAAGACTGGTGAAGATTCTCAAAACCAGCTATCCAGAGTCCAGTTGAAAACATGGAGGACATTAACCTGCAAAGAGAAGACCTAAGAAGATGAGATTGCTATCTTCATGTGAAAACTATCTTGCCAACAAGTAATTCAGCTTCTTCTGCTTGCCCCAGGTTTTTTAGACCGACACAGGATGGGACACACATATTGTTGTCCCAAAGTGAAACAAGCTGCCTGCAGAGGTAAGAGCGTCTCCCCTCCCCCACCCTGCCTTCACCAAGGTCTTCAAGGAAAGGTGAATGAGACTTGTTGAGAAAGATGTCAAAGGGATTCCTGCGCAGGAACAGGTTGAGCTGGATGGATGAGGTAGCCTCTAAAATCTTTTTCAATTCCCTGATTCCGTAATTCTGAAAAAGAATATAATAAATAACAGGGCAGAGAAACTTTCTTTATTCAAGCAGACCTTCAATTTTCAAAAAATCCATGAAGATAATGAAAATAAAGCCTCCAAGGTATAAAACTATTGTAATGGACAGATGGGGGAGGGGGGCACAGGCAGATGAGCAGGTATAATCAGAGAGGATTTTTCACTGCCCACCCTTCCCCCAATTCATTTCTGACACATTGGGTGACATTTAATGTCACCTAGCACCATAAGGTCTGCAAAGTGCTAACTCATTTGATCCTCACAATAGCCTTTTAGGTAAGTGCTATTATAATTACCCCCATTTTACAAGTGAGGAAACTGAGGTACAGATCCTCAAAGTGTCTTGCCCAGGATCACACAACTAGTAAGTGTCGGAGGCAGGATTTGAACTCAGATCTTCCTTACTTTAGGTCCTGCACTCTATCCAACCAGCCCCCTAACTGGCTTTCTTTTCTTATACCTCCACTAACATGTCAGTCTAATTCCCTCACCCAGCATGGACATAACACTGCATTTTCAAAGGTGACAGCAGCAAAATCCAAGCTCCATAAGGTCTAATAAGTTAGAGAGCCTTTGGGTTTCAGGCCTGGTGAGGAACTATATGTCTCTTATTTGAGGGCCAGCTTGGCTAAATTCAGAGAGAGGGTGTTCAGTTTTTCAACCACAGCAACTCTCAAAGATGGTCTATCATCATGTAGAGGGATTTTGATCTACATTACCAAGATAGGGCCCACATCAATGAAACTTCCGAACCCTGAAGTATCTGAGACACTTTACTATGATACTAATAATTCCTTCTTAAATACTCCTCAACTATTTATTAGATTAGATTATAAGTTACTTGTGGCCAGATACTTTTGTCCCTTTTTGTATCTCCAGTGCCAGCCATGGTACCTAGCACCTAGTAAGTGCTTAATAAATATTTATTGATTTATTAGTATTGATAATCTGAGCTGTCAAAAACTAAAAGATGAAACTTTCCTTCATGTTCAGAAACTTGAAGCTATTTCTATAACATTTTGAGCAAAATTTATTTGATAAATTTATCATTATTTTTAATAAACTCGACTTTTTAAAAAGCACAATAGAACAAACCATTTTAAAAGCAAACTCAGTCATCCACATATCCATATATCTATTAAGATAAAAACCTGTCAAGAATATTGCAAACCCTAAAGAGCTATATGAATATTAGATATTATTATTACATATACATATGTATTATACATATTCAAAATTTCCCATTTCTTCTCTTTTTCTTCTCAAAAATTTTTTGAAAAAAAAAGGGGGGTTTTTTTGCTTGGTTTCAAAATGTCAGGAAATGTTACCTTTCTACTGTTGGCTACTAATGACTTCTAAGTTCTCCCTCCTCCTTCTGGAAATGTAATCCAAGAGAAGGATGCCTTTATCAGCCATTTAAACTTCACACTTGAATCTAGGCCAATGTTTTATCACTTCCAACCATACTTAAGCTTTGGAAGATATAGGCTCAGTCCCAGTAACACTTTCTAGCTAAGTGGTTATTCTAGGAGCCCACCACCCTCAGATTCCAGTGGGAGTTTCAGCTTGTTTGTCCTTTGCTTTCAAGAGGACTGTGACATCAGGAAAATGATGCCATGCAATGTAAGTGAATTGGATTTAAGTGAGGGAGGGCTGTGCAAAGTCACCAGCCTCACTTTTTTCTCTGGAACCATCTGGGTCCAGTGATCAGGTATAGATCAAGACAATTGAAGAGTGGCAACAGGGGCCTCACCAAAGTCCAGAGGAATGATATTGGACCAGCCAACTTATGTTTTAAATCTAAATTCTGTGATTGTGGATATAGCGCCCCATCTCCTGTTCCATACCGTCTTTCATGTCTTCACCTCATCATACCATGCTACCCTACCTAATATGAGGTCAGCTCTTCCTCAGGGAGTTTTTTATTGTGTTGTGTTTTGGATTGTTTTTTTTTTTTTAACAAAGGGCACAGATTCCAAGTGTAGGATTATCTCTCAGCAGCAAAGTACTTTTGGCATCTCCCTCCACAGCAAGCAGCCATTTGGTAAGGCAAAGGTTTTATCCAGAATGGAATGAAATAAAAACACAGCCTATGCCTGGGCAGGTGTAGGAGAACTGCATTGTTATCAGTTTAATTTATGATGCATGCTTTCATATTTGTTGATCATAAAAAGTCACGGGTTGCCTAGAAACCACATTTACCTGTCAGCTTCCCAAGGAAGCTGAGGTTTCTAAGTAAAGAAGCCTATTGTATGAAAGCCCAGGCAGAGGGGCACTATAACTGACATCACATTTTAGAAAAGACAAGCTCAGCTGCAAAGCAGTGGGTGAAGTGATCTTCATTCTGCAAGCAGCCTTAACCCTTTGAGGACTCTAATATACCAAACTACTATAATTAATGACAAAATCCCAGATTCTGAGAGTTGGAAGGGCCCTCAGAAGCTGTCTAGTCGAACCCATATGTGCAAAGACTCCCCACTAGAATCTACCCTACAAAGGTCATCCAGTCTCTCATGACCAACAGGGAGTGGGAACACATCAGCTCTCAAGGCTTCATCGCATTCCACTTTTGGATGGTTCTAATTGTTCTAATAGCAAGTCCTTCCTAACATCAAGCCCAAAATTGTCTCGTTTGCCTTTTGGGGTCCCCTATCATTCTTAATGTTGATACAACTTGTAAAACTGCCTAACTTATTTCTATGGAACAGTTGATGCCCTCAGTGATGATAGCTTATCATATCACCACTGGAGTGAGGATTTGAGTTCTGTTCCATAGCAGATCCAAATCAATTAAGCTGCTTCCTGCTCCTGGTAAAGGTTTAGACCCAGAGCCTTGTCAGAGATTCCTGGAGGCAAAGCCCAGCCAGAAGGCATAGATGGGGAGGAGAGAAAAGTATAACAGGATTATTCTAGGGCCAAGGTTGTTGAAACTATTTTGTCAGGAACTCCAACTGTCTGGTGAAGTAAATGAACCCCTTTTTCAGGATCATGTTACAGGTGCATAAAATGAAATATGCAAGGATACAAATGAAACCAGGATCAAAATATTTGGTTTTTAAAGTTCAGTCACCAGGCTAAGAACAGAGAGGTTTCTGCTATAGGCTGGAGAAAAAGACTAAGAGAATTAGAGCTTACTGAGACTTTGAAAAATAGGATGAGAGTAGGGGCGAGAATTAGAACAGAAAAAAATCATCACTTTCGAGGTCAAAGGGGGCTTTAACTTCATTTTCCACATTAGGAAATGGAGTCCCAGAGAAGTGAAGCCATTTGGGCAAGGTCACACAGGTGGAAGAGCTAGGATTCCAACCCGTAGCCTCTGACTGAAGCCTTGCCACCCTGCTGCTCTTACCTTGCATTGGTTCTCCTTGGTGAGAGTCCCACAGTCTCCTGGCCAATGAATTCCAGATTTAGAAGTTTTTAGTTCAGCATGTTTTCAAAAGTTTTATCTGCAGCAGCTTCCTAAACCCATAATTATACATGATAATTCCAACATCTGGAATAAAGGGACAGAGAGAGACAGAGAGAGGCAGACAGAGACAGAGACAGAGACAGAGAAACAGAGTTTTCTCATCTGTAAAATAGTCCTAGTAATAGCAGCTACCTCACAGATTTGTTCTGAGCATCAAAGAAGTTAACACATGTAAACTATTTTGCAAACCTTAAAGTCCTATATAATTGCTAGCTATTAGCTATTATACTAATAGCACCTACTTCACAGGATTTCTATGAGGTTCAAATCAGATGATATATTACAGGGGAAAAGGAAATGGAACTGTTCTCCCAAAGTGACACTGCCATACAGGGATGGCAGTTATGGCAAGAGGATAGACGCCATTGTCCCCAGCTCTACTGACAAGTTCAGGTCTCAAACATGCACAAGATGTGCACTCTGATCCAAGGACCCCAGAGGAACTGAGGGGTCAAACTTAGATAGTTTTAGACAAAAAAAAAACTGCTATGGCCCTAATAGAAGATTTTCACAGCACCCTTGCAGCAAGACAATGAGCTAGTCTGGATCACTGAAATGAAGGTATTCTCTGAATTACCTAATAAGGAATGAGGAATGAGGGACAGGGACCTAGGAAACTTAACTCTAACTGTGCCATAATAAGCAATCAAGGGGAGGGGTATAATGACCAGTATCTGAGTCAGTTGAATCTTAGCACCCATTTGTCCTGACGTCTGGGCCCACACCAGTCAAACCAGTTCTTGACAGTTCACACGTATGTAAAGCACTTTGCAAACCTCAAAGTACTAGTTTTTATTAACAATTCTTTTTTTTTTTTGAGTGTTGATCCTGAGGATTAAATGCTGCAAAGTGAGACTAAAGATAGCACCTTCCACTGTATAGCCAACGATGGTTACCATCAGCAACATGGTCTTCTGTAAATGCAAACCAGTCAAATGGGGCAGGGGGGTGGGGGAAGCCTGGAATCTCTGCTGTGGGATCCTTTAAGATCAGTTCTGAGCTGCAGTAGGGCTAAAGTCAGAAGGGCTATCCACACTAAGTTGGCACTAATGGTGAACCCCTGGAATCAGAGGGCCAGGCCACTCAGCCTCCTAAGGAGGGGACAAACTATTTTCCCAAGATTGACCCACGGTAACCTCAAAGGCTGATTTAAAATCACTATAACAAATTGCCAATGAATTTTGTTGTGTTTGTGGGGAGATTTTATCTAAAATTTAAAAAGAAAGCATTTCCTAATGGCTTAAATGTTCTAGAGAATAAATGGGAATTTTGAGATTCTTACATGATAAATGGGTAGAATTTAATTTGTGACAATAAGGAAAAACCCTTTAAAGAACTTTGGCAAAATACACTTTATTTTAATGCTGCTAATTTTTCTCCCTTTTTTATGTTAAATTGTTGGGTTACCAAAACCTATGCTGGATATTGAGTTCTTTCGCTATTATATTTGAGGTGACAGATTATCCTGAATTAGCCCTGTATCAGTGCTGAGAATATCGGAAGCTGAAATAAAAACTATTGGGAAATGCAAACAAAACCAAACCAGAAAAAACCAAGGATTTCTATATTTAGATAGACAGACCCAGCCTCAAAGAAAGGAAGAGAGGGGGAGGAGGAAGAAGGGGAAAAGTGGCTGAATCATGACAAGTCATATCATGGGGTAAAGATATCGACTGACCAGTGGTTAATGTTAACCACTAAGTACACTCCAGAGTTCCAGTGAGAAGGGTTGACTGGACTCCAGCTCTATAATGGTAGCTAAGGGCTGGCACCCTGAATGATTTATACCAAGCTATGGTATTTGCTAACAAATAAAAATAATAAATCTGTGGCAACCGTCCTCCATCAATCTCAGAGTTCTTAATACATAACCTTGAAATCCACGTCCAGGGACTTTGCTCAGAGGCCAGCCTTTCATGAGCTGGTCAATGGCAGCAGGAGCCCAGCTGCCACCCTATGTAGGCTTTGACAATAATGTATGGCAGTGTATATCTGATCTTCCAGAAAGGAGATTACAAGAGACCTTTGCTATTCGGAAGGATATATTTATAGGCTTCCCCCTCCCCTTTTGGACATCTTAAGCACTGGCTATACTAGAGCCTAGAAACAGAACAGAGAAGTGGAAAGAGCACTAGAATGAGAGACAGGAAACTCTGATCAAAAAGGCAGTTGGTGCAGAGGAAAGAGTTCTGAACTTGGAGACATGGATGGGACCTGAGTTCAGATCTTGCCTCTTACACTAATGACCCATGTGACCTTGGTCAGTAAGTCAATAAACATGTATTAAGCACCTACTATGTGCCAACCACTGTGTGCTAAATGCTGGGCATATAAAAGTCAGTCCCTGCCCTTAAGGAACTCATAATCTAATCTAAAGAAGCTGAAAAGAGAAGAATACCCCCTTGAGGGAATATGCTGAAATCCAGGAGAGCAGCTGGATTGGAAATCAAGAAATGGCTTGTCGTGGGTGTCCTGCCCTCCTTAAATGGAATCCTCTGTCTACTCTACCCTCCACCTTCCATCCTCCATCCTCTCTAATCTTAAGGAGAGAAAACCCTCAGAGACAGGGGCACTAATGAGGTACGAGTTCTAGGGTTGATATGATCTTGAAAGATGATGAGGTTCCTGGAGGCATAATAAGGTCTAAGAAGAGTGTAACCAACGGAAAATGAAGAGGTCACATTAATTAGCTTTTCTGGGCCTCAGTTTTCTAAAGGAGAGGGTTGTACGAGATAGCCTCTGTACGAGATAGCCTCTGCATTATTATCTAACTAGATCAACAGTACCTGGTTCAAAGGTAGATTTCAGGAAATTAATGAATTTGAATGGGGAAAAAAATAGATCTTTATTTATATACTATATAATTTTATATAACATATACATATTTATATATAATATCAATTATGCATTTTGTTCTGTGCTTTTTTAAATTCTAAGAAAAATTACTAAGACAAAAATTATATTCTGTGATTTAGCTTCAAGTTCATCAGAAACAATATTATTTAACGTGTCATTCATCTATAGCCAAGCCATTTTTAACTTGAAAAAAGAAAGTACAAACAAAAAGGAAGTACAAAGAAAGTTGAGAGCATAGGCCCTCAACATGGCTCTCTCTTCTCTGTCCCCAAGAAGATTTCAGTTAACATTCAGAGGAATCTTGAGGAAGACTAGGACATCTTAAAATATAGTCTGGGTTAGCATTTTAGAATTGAACAACCAAGTCACCATCCTAGCTCCTCAAGACCCACTGTCCTCTTTTCTGGAGTTAAATAAAAAGACATCCTCCCTTTCATTGATATTTTAATTCTTTTTCAATAGAAAAAGGCTGTTCTGTCGATCACTTCAGATGGGGCAAAGAAAAAATGAGCTGCCTTTCGATGGGTCGATAACCAGATCACTTCATCCTTTATCCATTTCCCTAAGAAAAATCTTGTAATCCTAAGGACTTTTCCAAGGATTTTCAAAAGGGCTTTAAAGGAAAGTGCTATTTCTTACTATTTCTAGGGAAAGTAAAAAAGAAGGTTTGTTATCCTGTGATATTATTCTGAGATGATAGGATTCATCAGACTGCCAAAGGAGTCCATCACACACACACACACACACACACACACACACTGAGAATCCTTGTTCTAGATCAGGACCTTGGGCACTTTCTGGACCTTAGTTTCCTTACTTCTAAGGTGGTAATATTTTTTTTACTACATTTCTCAAGGGGTTTTGAGAACCTAATGGAAAAAACATTTGTAAAAGTGTCTGATATCCATGAAGTGCTATATAATGTACAGTAAGCTGTTGCTGTCATTTTCTTTATAGCTTCCTGATGAATTCTGTAACTTGCATTTCCATGGCCCTTTACAGTTTACCAAGCACTTTTACATACACTATCTCCTTAGGAACTACTTCAATATATGTCACACATATACACAGATTAAAAAATAACTAACAATACAAGGCATCTTGCGAATGAAAAGTGCCAAGTGAATGGCAGAAAAGATTACCTCTGACTGGGATGGCCAGTGAATGGAGACCAGGTAATAAGTATGACCTTGAAGGATGAGTAGAAATTATATAAGTGGAGAGGGGTAGGGGGAGAGGGACTAGGACATTTCAGCAAGAGAAAGCGAATAGAGGTAGGGGGATTTACCCAAGACCTCTTCTGAAAGAAGATAAGCGTAGAGTGCCAATACGTTCTCTATTATTTTAAAAGCAAGCCCATCCACTGAGAATGCCTTCTCTTATTTTCTTCCTCATTGCACATCTCTCAAGTGTCTTCCCCTACCATCTCCTCCTTCACCCTGTCTCACATGAAAGGGTCATCCTTTTCCTTGCATCCTCCCCCATCTTTTCCAGCAAATTGTCTCCTCTGTCTTCTCTACTTTCTCATCTTGTGTGTGTGTGTATGTGAGTGTGTGTGTGAGTGTGTGTGTGCTCCTTCTCTGCTGCCTCTGAACACATCCGTGTCTCTCCTAAACCCTCTCTTGACCCTACCATACTGGATCTCTCCTCTTCCTCACAGCTAAATTCCTTTAAAAAGTCATTTATATGTGGCACCTCCATTTCCTCTCTTCTCTTCTGAATCTTCTGTAAACTTCGCTTCTGACCCCATCATGCAACTAAAACAGCTCCCTCCAGAGTTAGCAATGATCTCGTATGTGACAAATCTTTTGGACTTTTTAAGCCTTTTCTCAATACTCATTCTTCTTGAGGTCTCTGCAGTCTTGAACAGGATCGATCACCGTCTCCTCCTAGGTACTATGTCCTCTTTAGGTTTTTGCTGATGCCATTCTCTCTCCTGGTTTTTCTCTGATCTGACTACTCCTCCTTTGCTAGATCTTCATCCAGCTCATTCCCATTAACCCTGAGTTGTCTCCAAGGTTTTGTCTTTTGCCTCTCTATACTTATCAGTTCCGGTGGGTTCAGTTATCATCTCTAGGTAAATGATCTGCAGTATGTATCCACCGCTATCCTCTCTCCTGAACTCCAGCCTCACATCACTAACTGGTATTTGGATATCTCAAACTGAATATCGCATAGATAGCCCAAACTCAACACATCCATCCTTCCATCTAGTCAACTACTGACTACTATGAAGGACACTACCAGCCTCAAAAATCACCCCAGGCTTACAATTTTGGTGCCAACCTCAGCTTCTCTCTCAAACTCACTCTATGTATCCAATCTTTTGCCTTATCTTATTGTTTCTACCTTCACATTTTTCATATAGGTGCCATTCTCCTCACTCACACATCCACCACCCTAGTACAGGCCCTCCTTATCTCATACCAAGGCTGTTGCAATAGTCTACTAGGTGGTCTCCCTGCCTCAAGTCTCTCCCTACTCCAATCCATCCTGCACTTAGCTGCCTGAAAGTATAAATTTGACTATAGTATCCCTTCCCCCCCTCCCCAACAAATAAGCTCCAGGGACTTCCTATTACCCCTAGGTAGGTAGGACCAAATACAAAGTCCTCTATTTGGCATTGAAAGTTCTTTACAATCTACTTTCCAGTCTTTCTTATGCTTGACTCTCCTCCATACACCTCATCTTTCAACTCTTGTCCTTTTCAATGATTGTTCCCCATTTCTGGAATGCTCTCCCTTCTCATGTTCACCTCTTGGCTTCATTGGCTCCTACTCAGCTCAAATCCCACCTTCTACCTGAAGGCTTTCCCAGCCTCCACAATGACTAGTCCCTTCCCTCTAAGATGACCTTTCATTCACAGTTGTTGTTTAGTTGTGTACAACTCTTCATGACCCCACTTGAGGTTTTCTTTTTTTTAAGTAATTTATTTATTTTTAGTTTTTAATATTCACTTCCATAAGTCTTACATTTTCTCCCCATCCTTCTCCTCCCCCTCCCCAAGATGACACGCAATCTGATATAGGATCTACATATACATTTCCATTAAACATATCTTCACATTAGTCATGTTGTATGGAAGAATTATAAAGAATGAGAGGAAACATGAGAAAGAAAAAAACAAAAAAAGAAAGAAAATAGTCTGCTTTGCTCTGCATGGAGACTCCATAGTTTTCTTTCTAGATATGCATGGTGTTTTCCATCATGAGTCCTTTGGAAATGTGTTAGGTCCTTAGACTTCTGTCTAGCAAAAACAGTTCTCAAACACTGTGGCTGTTACTGTGTATCATGTTCTGCCTCTGCTCACTTCAACTCAGCATCAGTTCATATAAGTCTTTTCAGGTTTTTCTGAAGTCCCACCTGTTCATCATTTCTTATAGCCTGATAGTATTCTGTTACCTTCAGATATCACAATTTATTCAGTCATTCCCCAATTGATGGGCATCCCCTTGATTTCCAGTTCATGGCCACCACAAAAAACTGCTATAAATATTTTTGTACACATGGGTCCTTTTTCTATTTTTATGAACTCTTTGGGATTCAGCTCTAGACTCACTTGAGGCTTTCTTGACAGAGATACTAGAGTGATTTGCCATTTCCTTCTCCAGCTCATTTTACAGATCAGGAAACAGAGGCAAACCGGGTTAGGTGACTTGCCCAGGGTCACACAGCTAGTAAGTGACAGAGGTCAGATTTGAACTCAAGAAGATGAGCCTTCCTGACTGCAGGCCTAGGAGTCCATGCACTACCTAGCTGCTCCATTCATACTCTATATATGTACATAGTGGTCTCCATGTTCTCTCTCATTAGAATGGAAGTTCACTAAAAACAGGAGGGATAATGTTTTTGCCTCTCCTGTCCCTGGTGCTTAGCACAGCACCTACAAGAAAGTGAGTACTTAACAAGTACTTGCTGACTGTTTACGTTTCTTACAAAGCAGTGTTAAGTGTTAAGATGGGAAGAATGCTAGGTTGCACAGTGGATAGAACACCAGGCTTGGTGTTCAAATCAAGCTTCAGACACTAACTGTGTGACCCTGGGCTAGTCACTTCAATCTGATTGCCTCCAAAAAAAAAAGATGCTAGATTTGGAGTCAGAGGACCCTGGTTCAAGTTCCAGCTTGGCTACTTACTATTTGTGTGGCCATGAGAGTCATTCAATTTCTCTGGGCCTCAGTTTCTTCATCTGTAAAATGAGTAATCTGGACTAGATGGACCAAGGTCCCTTCTAACCCTAACCTAGAAGCTTATTGTCTTGCCCTCAGCTATTGTTTTTCCCCTTTGCTTCTGCTCAGTTCTTTCTGCTCCTTCTCCTCACTGGTTCTGCCCTCTGTTCCAAGGCCTCATGCCTCTTCTTCCTTTCCACTGAGCCTGCCTTCCTCCACATAGCAAACTTTTCCCCACTACCAACCACTCTAATGACTTTATCCATAGTCCATTTTGTCTTAGCAACCCAATCCAAATTCTATCCTAACAAGGTGAATCAATTCACAAATATTTATTGAGCCAATCTGTCATGTGCTAGGCACCATAATACATGAGAATTCATCACTGGAGAATCCAGCCTTGTCTTAATTAGCTTCCATTCCAAAGCCTCATGGGTGGTCCTGGGACAAATCTAGGTTCTTCCACAGTGTCTGGCAACAGTGGTCATTCATAGGACTTATATGAAGCAAAGTTTAAAAGACCACCAAGAAATCAGAAGTCCTTCCCATCTTCTACCATAGTATCTCAAGATTGTGTGGACACAAGGCCCTAGTGGGTGAAAGGCAAAGTGGGACCAAGGGAACAGGCTCCTTTTCTTTTCCTCCAAAGTTTCAGGACGAACTTTTAGGTTTCATGGTAGAGATGTCATGATGTATCATCAATCAACAAATACCAAGAAGCTTTTATGTCATGCTCTGTATGTACTTTACAAGGCTAACTATAGGGAAATTATAAGATCAGAGATTTAAAGCTGTAAGGGCCCTTAGCAGTAAACTAGTTCAGCCCCTTTATTTTACAGATGAGCTCACTGAGGCCTAGGATGTTTAAATGATTTGACCAAGGTTACACACAATAAGTGCTAGAATCAGAGTTCAAACTCAGGTCCTCTGACTTCACCTTATCAAGCTGTTCTCTATTCTCAAAAAGCAATCCAATAGGAGAAACAAGACTTACACATGAAACAATCAGAGAACAACATTAGAAAATATATAATTAGTTGCTTAATTAGCTTCATGTTGAGTATAAATGCTTATTCCAAAAAAAGTAAGATTTAGAACTAAACAAGTGTCTACCCAAATTTCTAATTCTAAAATTAGTCATAGTGATTGGCCTTCTGAGCGTAACTGACATGAGAATGTACAGTGACCCTTAACCTCAGTAGGATTCCTATCTGGCTCAAAAAAGTTCCCCTGATATTCATGCATGGCACTATCTTCCCTCTGCATGCTCAGTTGAGGTGCCAAAGTCACAGAAAGAGATATATTTCATGTCCAACAGCTGTTTAAGCAAAAATATGGAGTCAGATCCATAGCTAAGAAAAAGCTTAGACTTCTCAATCAGGGTTGGGCTCTGGTGATGAAATATATAAATCCTTTTTGGCGTGCAATGATGATTGAGCGCAACAGGTGCCCTTCCCTACATATGGAATGGAGATCACATTTGGAAGGGCATCTGAGGGGTTTTTAACCATATTTGAACACAAGCTCTCTATGTTCAAACATGCCAAAGACCAATGACGTACCTAGAGAATCTTGTTTCTATATGGCTCCTGTTTCAGTAAGAGGCTCAGCCAGAAATGAGCCTCAATTTCTTTATAAGTAAAATGAAGGAGTCAATCCATATGATTTCTTCAAGTCTGATGTAGCTGTCACTTTGTGGGATTCTAGGATGTGAACATTTGTTGAGGACTCTCTGTGGACAGATACCACATCTTAGACATTGTGGAAAATTTCAAAAGAAGCACTACATTTGCCTTCTCATAATTATTGATCGTAGAACTTAAAATAAGGCCATAATATCTGATTCCTTGGCCTTCAGAAAAATAAGATTCTTATTCTCATTTTGTAACCAAGGCAACCAAGGCCCAGAGAGATGAACAACTGACTTTAATATATTGCTTTAAGATTGGCAAAGCATTTTAAATATATGATTTCCTTTGAGTCTCACAATAACCCCATGAGATTGGGGTCATAGTCTTCCTTTTACAGATAGTTACTAAGTGTTAGAGGTGAGCCTTGGACCTACTCTCTCCTGATTCCAAATCTAGTACTTTGTATTAGGCCTAATCTGTCTGCCCAAAGTTACCCAGTTTGTAATGGCACATTAGGGACTGGAACCCAAGTCTACTGCCTGCTAGAATAGTTCTATTTCTTTAGAGGTTTTTTTTTTAAAAGCTTTTAATGTTGCACTTCAAATTTTCTCCTCATTTTGTACAGAATGGAAGGACTAGTAGAAACTATCTTTGGCTTTTCTAAAAATTAAAGGGGGAGAGAAACCAAATGTCGTCTTTTCCAGGTGGTAGCTTATTTAACTGCCAAGGCAAAGTACCCTGCCTGGCATTGGCATTGATGCCCAGTCGACTACTCCCCCCATTACAGCACTGTCTCTAGGTGGGAGGAAGAAAGTGTTCATTGCTGACAGTAGGCAGAATGCACCAGAAAATAGCCACCATTTGGACATCCCACTTAAAGCAGTATTTTTCCTGTAGGAAGAGACACCTGGAAAATAATTGCCCGAGAAGTAATAGAATGCCTGTGTATCCTCATCGGAGTTGATGCCTACGCTTTCCGGCAGATGGTAATGACAATTTATGCTCACTAGTAACTAATGATTCAGACCCCTGGCCTAGAAGGCAAACTTTCATTGCCCCTTCACAGTATTCTCAGGCATCGTCATTATTTTGAATGTTCAGTTAAAATATCTATCCTATTCTCTCTTTTGGAAACTTTGGTGAAGGATTCTCTTTGTGTGTGTATGTATGGGTGTGTGTGTGTGTGTGTGTGTGTGTGTGTGTGTGTGTTCAGGCTTCTGAGGCATCACTTCATCAGCTGTAGAGTGAGATGTGGCAACAATTTCCCGGCAACATGAAGCAAAGAACATCCTTCCCCCACCCCACCCCCATCTCTTCCAGTTTTTCACTGCCGTGAGACTGCTAGTAGGCATGAGATAATTACCAGCCCTGGAACCCAGCCATGATTCCCCCCAACAGCAACCTGGGCCCCAATGGGAATGGTATGGGGCCTCCCAAAGGTACTTCCCTTTGGGCAATTTCTTTGAAACCTCTCTGCTATGAGCTCAGCACTGCCCCCCAGTGACAGCTCCATCAGCCTCATTGTAAGGGGACTTTTGCACCAGTGCCATGGGCTCTGAGGAAGGTTTTTATCTGTGGGCAGGAGTGAAGAGGCTTAGGTGACTAAAGGTGACAGCCAAAACTATAATTAGAAGGGACATAAGCACACCTCTGGTTCAGGAAAGCTGGCCAGCTGCATCCTTTCTCTGTTCCAGCAAGCCTCTTAGTATTTCGTAATACATTCAAGATCACCAACTGGAAACACAAGTAATTTTTTCCCCTTCAGCAGAGGGAAAAAAAGGACCCAGCTATTTCTTAGGGCTTTAGCCTTAAGTGAATTCCTTTGGTCTTTCAGAAGAAAGAATACCCTACTGAGAGGGTCTAGCCTCCTTTGCAAGGCCCTCCCCGAGCCTCTTCCTTATTGGGTCTTGATTCACCAGGGCTCTCCCCAACCTCCTTCTTCTTCATGTATTTTGTTTCTTCAGAATCACCTAGATTACCAAGGGATAGGGAGGTTCACTCAGTATTCTTTGATGAGTGGAATCTCTTCAATGGTCAACCCAGGCACCATGTTTTCCAAGGATCCTTCAATGATCCATACCACCCCCTTCCTTGTGAGATCCATCTCCCTCCACAATTTTCTTTTTATTACTCCTAGGTGTGTCCATGTCATATACAACCTCCTGCAGAACATACTCTTCCAGTGGGCAGGCAATTTTATTTGTCTTTTTATCCCCACAATGCTTGGCACATGGTAAGAATTTAAATGCTCCTTGAATTGAATTGCATCACTTCAGTCAAACTAAATTCATGTATGTTTTGCTTGAATTAATGTGTCATTTTGGTTAAACCACTGGTTTACATATTTTGACTTAATTAATGCATATTTTGACCAAACTAAAAAGTACTTTGAATGAGTTAATGCTTGCTTTAGCCAAACCAATAGCAAGTTGATTCAAAGCAGTCATTTAACAAATTTCCCTTCTTTGGAATTAGCAACATGAAGAAATGGGCACTGACTCTAAATTTAAATATAAGTAGATCTACCACAAATAGACTATGTATGTGAAGGAGGTACTGGGCTTAGAAAGATGGTCAGGAAGTAATGTACTGGTAAATATTTAACAACCAGTTGGGGGAGGAGGAAGTATTCTCAACAGACTTTTATATCTAATCTACATCATTAACATTTTCTACACTTTTAAAAATTGAGATAATCAACAAAACAGTAAATCAGTCTCTGATATGTAGTATTTGCTGATTTTCAAGATAAAAATGCTCACACTGAAAATTTAGCAATCAGTTCTCCTGCTACAATTCAAGTTTTGTCATATACCCTTGTATACGTCTTGTATATCTTGAAGAAGGTTTTGATATTTACTCAGTCATAGGTCACCCCTCTTCATGTTTACTACTGGGATAATTACAAGCTCTTTCTTTCAAACAATGTTCTATTTTCTATGTAAGGACTGCCTTATTCCTAGATGTTGTTCAATAAAAGTGAAGGATGGAGAGCCTCAGGGACACATTTAGACACAAGACTTTCACAGGTAAACTTCAATACAACATTGCTGTTACTATGAACAATGATCTCCTACTTCTTTTCACTTCATTTTGCATCAGTTCATATAGGTCTTGCCATGTTTTTCTAAAACCAACCTTCTAGTCATTTTCCACATTGCAATAGTACTCCATCGCAATCACGTGCCACAACTTGTTCAGCCATTCCCCAGTTGATGAGCAACTCCTCAATTTCTAGTTCTTTACCACAACTGAAAGAGCTTCTATAAATATTTTTGTACATATAAGTCCTTTTCCTTTTCCCTTGAGCTTATCCTTTGGGATACAGACCTAGTAGTGGTATTACTGGGTCAAAGGGTAGGCACAATTATTTAGCTTTTTGACCATAGTTCCAGATTGTCCTCCCGAATGGTCAGACCACTTCACAATTCCACACCAATAGTGCACTAGTGTTCCTAATTTTCCAATTCCCTCCAACATTATTTTCCTTTTCTATCATGTTAGTCAATCCAATAGGCATGAGGTGATACCTCAGAGTTGTTTTAACTTGCATTTTCTAATCAATAGTAATTTCAAGCATTTTTAATATGATTATAGTTTTGCGTATATCCTTTGACCCAATAATACCACTACTAGGTCTATTTTCAAAGATGATTAAGGAAAGAGGAAAAGAACTTTTATGTTCTAAATTATTTAAGGCAGCTCTCTGTGGTGGCAAAGAATGGAAATTGCAGAGATGCTTGTCGATTGGGGAATGACTGAACAAGTTGTAGTATATGATTATGATGGAACACTACTGTATTATAAGAAATTATATCTTGTTGATTTTAGAAAAACATGGATAAATTCACATGAACTAATGAAGAATGAAATGAGCAGAGCCAAGATAACATTGTATGTAGTAACAGCAATATTGTTTTAAGAACTTAAAGCAACTCATTTTGACTATTATAAATACCCAAATTAACTACAAAGGACATATAAAGGAAGATGCTATCTGCATCCAGAGAAAGAACTGATAAATAGAAGTAAGCATAGAATGATTTTGCATATATACATATATATATATATATATATATATATATATATATATATATTTGTTATATTTGTGTCTAATTGTAGCCATCTCTGGGGGGGGGGGAGGTAAAGGGAGAAGAAAAAAAAAGAAATTTACATGATAATGTTATATTTAAAAGGAATAGCAAGTCATACATAATATATTTGCAATTTCATGTACAATCATCTTTTTTTTGTTCTACTATGCTATGGAAATGCTTGTTTTATTTTATGTTAAAAATAAAATATTTTTTTTAATTTCCCCAGTTTTCTACTTTTTCTTCAAATGTTTGCTGCATTGGTTTTGCTTGTGCAATAACTTTTCAATTTCATGTAAAGTTACCTATTTTACTTCTGAAATCTTCTCTATGTCTTGTTTGACCACTAACTCTTCCCTTATTCATAGATCTGACAGGAAAAGTTTTCCATGATCCCCCAAAATTGCTTATGATATCACCCTTTATGTCTAAATCACATACCCACTTTCCCTTTTGTTATCCCCCTTTTTTTAAACTCTTCCTCTCCTACTTCCCTGTTAAGTAAGAGGTTTTTATACCAAACTGAACACACACACATACACACACACACACATATGTATATGTTCTTCCAACTTTGACCCAATTCTTATGCGAGTAAGGCTCCCCTCCTATCTTCCTCATCCACTATAAAAGCTCTTCCTTGTATGCTTCTTTTATCTGAGACAATTTTCACAATTCTTCCTTCCCCAATAAATTCCTCTTTCTCACCCCTCACATTTTTTTAGATCATCCCAGTATAATCAATTCACACTCATTCCCTCTGTCTATGTAGACTTTTTCTAACTGCCCTAATAATGATAAAGTTCGTAAGAAAATCCTTTATGATTTCTCTTTTATGTTTACCTTTTTATGCTTCTCTGGAGTCTTCTGTTTGAATGTCAAATTTTCTCGTTAGCTCTGGTCAGTTCTCTATTTCATTAAATATTTTTTCCCTGAAGGATTATACCATTTTGCTGGGTAGAAGATTATAGTTTATAATCCTAGATTCTTTGCCCTCCAGAGTATCATATTCCAAACCCTTCACTCCTTTAACATGAAAGCTGCTATATCTTTTGTGATTTTGACTATTGAATTCTTTCTTTCTGACTGCTTGCAATACTGCTCCAACCCCAATGCCACAGACCTCTACTTACAACCTCCTAAGTTATCTTGGGCTGGAAGTGTTTCATCTCAACCATTTGTTGACTGTGCCATTCTAGAATTTCATTTCATTATTTTATTGTTGGAGGTAAATGTTGGGAGAATTCAGCTTGGTTGCTGCCTCTGCTCTGCCATCTTGGTTCCACCTAAAAATACCTTATCAATAACATTGTAAAGAAAGATCTTAACCAATGGAAAAGTTGTCACAAAAAATGAAGACCAAGTTCCAGTTTTTAAAAACTAAAAGAATAGGGTATACGTATTGCAAACTATAGGGCAGAACATGTGACTTTTATTCCTGGAAAAATTCTAGAATAAATTATAAATGATTAATAAGCATTTAGGAAAGAAAACAATGATTGCCAAAACTCAGTATGATTTCAAAAACAAGCCATGTTAGAGTAACCCTATTTACTCTTTTGACAACATTGCTGGATTTGCAAATAAGGGAAAATCTATAGAAATTTTTAACATAGATTTCAGCAAAACATTAACAATCTTCTGTGGTATCTTAGTGGACAAATTAGAGAAATGTGGACTAGATGATAGAAACCTAGCTAGATTTAGAACTGCTCAAATGACCCGACACAAAGAGCAGTCCTCAATGGGTCCATGTTCATTTGGAAGGTGTTCACTCATGGACTGAAGCAGGGGACAGTGTCCTTCGCCCCTACCCTGTAAGCAAAGCCCAACTTTAACATAAAGTTAACATATACGTATGTATGTATGTATATACACACATAACTGGATAAGTGCATAAAAGGCATACTTACCATATTAGCAGATGACTATAACTGAGATAGTTAAAACTTTGGATGACAGTCCAGAGCCAGAAAGATCTTCACAGGCTAAAATAATGAACCAAACCTTAAAAGATGAATGAATATAAAGTTGTACATTTGATTTTAAAAAACCAACTACTTGAGTACAGGACAGAGTAAGCAATCTTCCTGAAAAACAGCATGCAGTTTTAGTGTAGCACAAGCTAAACATGAGTCAAAAGTGTGACGTGAAAGACAAAAAAAATTAATAAAATCCTAGACTTCATTAGTGTCCATTTTAAGAGCAGTGATAGTTCTACCCCTACACCTCGATTTTTGTCCTTAGTTCTAGATACTTTATTTTAGGGAAGACATTGACCAGAAATTGACCAGGATGGTGAAAGAATTGGAAGCTATGCCATATGAAGAATAGTTGAAGGAATAAAAGAACTTTCTTGTGGAGAAGAAAAGACATAGGGATAAGAAAGCATAAGTATTTTCACATATTTGGAAGTCTATCATGTGAAAGAAGGACTAGATATATTCCTCTTGGTCAAAGAAAGAACTAGGAACAACAGATGGACATTTCAGCAAACCAGATCCAGGCTTGCTAGAAAAGAAAAACTTCCTAACAACTGTCTAAAGGTGAAATGGGCTACCTTAAGAGGTCGGTTGCAGGACAGGACAATCAGTGCAGATTGCCCAACACTGGATAATTTAAATTACAAGTTGGATGATCATTTGTCAGTGATATTATAGATAAAATTTTGGGTCAAATTAAAGTATGAGAAAGAGGTTGCACTTCTAATTTTTAGATTTTGCAAACCTTTCTTATACATTTAAAATGTCTTACTTTTCATTTTGGTTATTTGTGTGTGTTTCATACCCACTTACTCATGAAGGTAAGGGTTGTACCTCATCTAGTCTTTTAATTTCCCTCTCTCTTCCCCCACCCAATGCCCACCACATTATTCTATACATAGTCAATAATAGCATCATCCTAGATTGAGTTGGAAGTACCCAAAGAGTCCTTGTAGTCCAACACTTTCTTTTGATGATTGAAGAAACTGAGTCACAGAGAATATAAATGACTTGTGCAGCATCACATAGGTAGCAAGTAAGAGAGACAAGATTTAAAAGTAGGTCTGCCGATTCCAAATCCAGAGCTATTTCCATATCTCAGTATCAAGATTAGGAATCAATAAACCAGGGCCCATCAAGGTCATTGACTTACATATCAAGCAGTAGGCTCAGTTTGGAATTGATCATCTCTAAGGCTCCTTCTAATCCTAATATTCTATAATTTTCTAAATGTGGCAGGCATCAGGTATCGAGGCTTCCTTGCAACCAGCTCATTTAGGTAACCTTTCCTTCCCCTACTACCACTCCCTTTCCTCCTACTCTATTTTCTGCAAGCTTTGGAAGGCTAATTAAGAAGTAGCTTTACCCAATGCCTACACAAGCTCTCTGAGTTCTAGCCTCCGTTTTGCCACTATCTATGTGACCTTGAGCAAGACATTTCCCTTCTCTGAGACTCCATTTCCTCATTCATCAAATGAGTGGGTTAAACTGGGTGATTCCTAATGTTGTTCAGGCTTGATGTAAAGAAAAACTTCCAAATGGTTAGCCATCTCCAAAGTAGAACAAGTTGCCTGCAAAAGTTCATAGGCTCATAGGGCTAGAGTTAGAGGCAACCTCACTCTCTAGATGAATTTAATATGCTCAATTTAACCACAAAGGTTAAATGGCTTGCCTAAGGTCACACAGCTTGTGAGATTCAGAGAGGGAGAATATAAACCCAGCTTCTCTGACTCCAGAGCTAAGTAGTCTTATCAGTCTACTATTGGTTCCATCTCAGCCATTGAAGACCATTGGAGGTCTTCAGGAAAACGCTAGATGGCCACTTGTCAGGTATGCTGTAGACAGGAATTTTGTTCAGGTATAGGTTGCACTGGAAGACTTTGAATTCTCTTCAGTGATCAGGATCTTCCAATTCTAATATTCTGTGAGCTCTGTGACTAGACAAGGAGCTAATTTAATGAAAATTACTTAAATAATCAATCTGCCTTTGTACCTCTTTGTGCAGCACTGTGGCAAAAGGTTCAATGTTTGCCATGAGTGAGTTTTTTTTTAAATCTCTTGCAACCGAACATATAGAAACTTTAAATGTTTTCCTCTCTTCTTGCCTTTCTAACGCTCCTATATCTTTCCAACTCTGATAAATCAGTTGGATCAATGTGTGCATGCGCATTTTTTTAAAGTCCTCTCTAGCTTTCCCAGGTTTCATGACACCGTTGCTGATCAGGGCTTTTTGCAGCTCATACATGGTCTACAAAAACCTTCAACTGCAAAGTGTTTGATGTCAAATTGGAATTTTGTTGTTGTTTAGTTGCTTCTGATTGATTCTTCCTGAACTCATTTGGGATTCTCTTGGCAAAGATACTAGAGTACTTCCTTCTCCAGCTCCTTTTATAGATGAAGAAAATGAGGCAAATAGGGGCAAGTGACTTGACGAGAGTGACAAAACTATTAGGTGTCTGAGATCTGATTTGAATTCAGGTCCTCCTGACTCTAGGGTCAGTACTCTATCCATTGTTTAAACATATCCTCATGTAAACATATATAAAATATACCTTCTGACATGGAATGATTTATTTGCTTTTGGTATTGGCAGACTATCTTAGTAAACATGCATTTTTTGCATATTTTAGATTATTGAATTTTTAACAGATTAAAAGCATTTTAAAGGTTTTATTGTGACCCAGTGATCTTATTCCATAGTAACTATTCCCTAAGTTCTCCTCACCCAGACACTATTGAACCCTTCCTAGTAATGAAAAAAATAAATAAGCAAAGCTAACAGTCCAGCAGCTATGTCTGAGAGACTTTGCATTTCCTTTCTGGGACCTCCACCTCTCTCCCAAGGGAATGAGATATGCTTCATTATCAATTTTCCAAGACTAAGAATGTTCATCACCACTCATCAGAGTTCCAGTGCCATTCTGTCAACTTAACATTTAGATAGTCCTTGGGAACTGCTGGATCTAGTCTCTTCACTCTCTTTGAGCAGATCCTCTGTGAAGGACAGAAATCCCTGTGGACAAGATGGCAGAGAATAAGTTGAGGTCTGTAACAAGGAAAATAGAAATTTGCATTAGGTGATTAAGTCAGTAAGATTCCTCAGTCATTTCCAAATGAAGTTTTTAAAAAGTGTCTCTGAGGGCTCTTGAAGAGCAAAAGACATTTCTCAGGGGTGTGCCTTAACACCCAAAAATCATCAATAAAAAGCTATTATTTAGTGATAGTGATACCAAAAGAAAAAGGTGTGTAAAGGAAGCAGTTAAAAATACACAAAAGAGGGCAGAAGAAAGATCAGAAGGGAACATAGACTAGGAAGGTAGAGTTGAAATCACCATGGGAGATTTAATATATCCTCATTTAAAAACCAAGTTGTACACAGTAGAAATTCATAGTTCTCATGTGTGATTATCTTTTTCTTTTTAATATATGGAAATGTTCATGTTGGTTGATACTTGTCAAGTGCATAATCATTTTAAAAATTTAAATGTTTATAATCAAGAAGTCATTGTGTTTAATAGTCTTTAGTTATTTCTTCATCCATTAGAATTTGAACTCCTTGACAATAGGGACTGTATTTTCCTTTCTTTGTATCCCTAATGCTTAGCACAATGACTAGTACAGGGGTGGGGAAGGCCACATGTGGCCCTCTAGGTCCTCAAGTGCAGCCCTTATGAAATTTGGATTAGGTCAAAGGGCCAAGTTTGAGGACCTAGAGGGCCACTTGTGACCTTAAGATTCCCCACCCCTGGACTAACACATAGTAATACTTAATAAATGTTTGTTGACTATAATAATATTTATTTCATGCATCCCATCACCTCCCAAAAAAAATTCATTCAGAAAGGATATTGAGCCCTGTATTTTACTACATTAATACTCTAACATCAAATAGGCTATCCACAAGACCATATGTTCAAAGTCTTTCTACCTTGGGAGAATATACCATAACCTTTGAGAACCCAGACTCACCTCTATACCTAAAGTGCCAGAATGGGACTTTGGTGAGATGGAAACAATCAGAGGAAGGTCTCTAGATCTTTGAGCAGAACCTGTACAAAGGACAGAAATCACTGTGAACAAGATGGTGGAGAACAGATTTCTGTTTGTACAAGGGAAGATAGAAATCTACACCTATAGAATGATAACTCCACCGAAACATTGAAATATTGAAGGTCATACACGTGACTAACCGATGGTCACTGGCTCCTCTCCTCACACCACTCTGCTGCTGCTGAATTGGCCACCTGACTGACCTGCCTATGACTGACAGGCAGACAGAGCCAACAGCTATGATGATCATTTTTGAAGTTGTCTTTTTTATTTTGTTTGGTGAAACTTCTCAAAATCAATTACCTTTGTTCATTTGCTTTCTAAAGAGCAGAGACTGATCTGTATATATACTTTTGTAAGCTGCCCAAGAGACACAAGTAGAGGTCTAGGTTTTATGTTTCCTCTATAAATATGCTATTAGTTCAGTATATAGTTAGCATTTATATAGTGATTTAAGATTCACAAAACTCTGTACTTACATACAGATTTGACCCTCACAATGATCCTATAAGATAGATGCTATTATTACAGATAAGAAAATTGAGGCTAAGAGAGGTCAAGTGAATTACCCAGAGTCATAGAGCTAGTAACTTGTCTGAAATAGGATTTGAACTCAAGTCTTCCTGACTCAGAATCTAGCACTCTATCCATTATACCACCTAATTTCAGATGTATACAGAGCCTTTCTTTTTCAGTACAGACCCGGATAGCTAATATTAAATAATAAACATATTCTGAAAAAAGTAGACTCATGACTTTCTATCCCTGTGCCTTTGTTCACACTGTTCCTTTCAGTTGGAATGCCCTTCCCATCCTACCCACTTTTTAAAATCTAGTCTATCCTTTAAGGCCTAACTCAAGTGCCATTGTGTCCTTCACGAAGTCAACTTCCCTGATCACAGTCACATGGGATTTCCCTTCCTCTAAACCTCCACAGTACTTTGCTCAACCATTTGGAAGGCACCTTCAGTGTCATCTCATTCAAATCCTTATCCCACTACATGCATATCCTCAACACATGTTCATACGACCCTTGCTTAAGAGACTTCCAGTGAGGGAGAACTCAGTCCTTCATAGAACAGCCCATTCCCTGGTCATAAAACTCT
Organism: Potorous gilbertii; assembly: GCA_028658325.1. Taxonomy (NCBI): domain Eukaryota; kingdom Metazoa; phylum Chordata; class Mammalia; order Diprotodontia; family Potoroidae; genus Potorous; species Potorous gilbertii. The sequence goes on along the minus strand of CM053769.1, from coordinate 527,569,123 downwards.
AATTAATTGACAGATATTAAACTATACCTCCCATCAGCCTTCTCAAGATACATAAAATAAATCAAATCTCTTCCAGAAACTGGGGCTTCAAGTCATACAATTATTACGTTCTTTCTTCTCTAGTCAAAATATATATTTTCTTCAACTCATATAATTTATGTATATTTTATTTATTACATTCATTTTTATTTATATTTATTTATTGTAATTTTTATATATATTTACATGTGTTCATATTATACAATTAAGAGTCCCTTGATAAAAAAGCATGCTGCTTGGCATAGGAACATGTAATGTTATACGAACAAATGTAAAGTTGTACATTTAATTAAAAAAAAAAACAACTACTTGAGTACAGGACTGGGTAAGCACGCTGCCAAGCATACTTATCAACAAGTATAGACATTTTAATAAATGGTCTATTATATGCTTAGCATAAGTTGATGTTACACAAAACCCGATAGGCCATGAATAGCACTTTAAAAAATCTTATATAGATCAAGGCAGGAAGAAGGCAGGGGAAGGTATAGATTTACACATCAAAAACCCATTTGAAGAAAGGAAGACCCACAGCAGGTTAAATAATAAACTGATCAGCAAACATCAGAGCTAAAACTAACATCTCAAGCTGGACTTTTGCAAAAAACAAAAAACAAAAAAACAAGAGCTCATCAGATAGAGCCAAAGCTATAGTTGATGTCTCAACTTAGGAGGTAATCAAACTAAACCCAAAAGTCCTTGATATTAACCAGCTAATTCCTGAGCCAAAGTTTAGTGTCTCAGCTAAATTCTATGGCCTCTGTCTAGTGATGTGACTAGCTGGAAATGACAGTCATAAAACCAACACAAACAAAATTCTCTTACTATACCCCTCCCTCCCCAGCTCCCCACATTCTCCTTTGGTTATGCTCTAACTTGTTAGGATTAGAAGTACTCATCTATGCCAATAGTCAATAAACATTCATTAAGCCCCTACTAAGTTCCAGGCACTCTGTTAAGCACTGATGATACAAATAGGAAAAAAGAAAGTTTGGATCTTCAAAGACATTACAATCTAATGGAGGAAGACAAGAAAGGTAGCCGAAGTGGGGAGGGCAGGGTTGAAATACCCAGCACAAGTGTGTGGTTGAGTCCAATCCAAAGATTACATCTAGTGAGAAATGAAGAGATGGCTGGTCTTGGAGTCTTCTTTGAAAGGCAGCTTTGAGAGTTCTTTGTTCTGCCTTCTGGCTCACCAATCAGAGAGAGGACAAGCACTGACATTACTGAAGAGGTGTGAGTACCAAAGCTGATACAATCTCACAGGAGTTGAGTTCAAGGAATGCATCTGGTGGAAAATGAATGATGAAGATGATTCCTTCAAGAAAAGTACTGACAAAGGCCTCATTTCTAGAATGTATAGAGAACTGACTCAAATATATAACCATACAAGTCATTCCCCAATTGATAAATGGTCAAAGGATATGAACAGGCAATTTTCAGGGGAAGAAATTAAAGATATCTATAATCATAT
>CM053769.1:527543255-527567110 GCA_028658325.1 Potorous gilbertii | reverse complement strand
GCCTCTCAGGCTCAGTTCCCTCAGGGGGTTTATGCAGAGACCTTTTGTAATGGAGCTGCGGTGGAGCTCCTGCCTGCTCTGGGGGCTTCTGGCCGAGCTGCCTCAGCCTCTGCCGCAGCGGCGGCCTCCCGAGGGAGTCCAAGTCCCAGAGATACCCCGCTCCCCTCTCAGCCCGTCTCTCTCACTGACCTGTGTGTCTGTGGGTGGAGGGACCTTCGCAGCTGCCGGAGATTACGGTCCCTGAAGCCTGGTAGGGTCTGCTCGCTCCTCTCAGTGCGGTGTGTCCAGGGCAGGGGGAGGGGAGGGCTCTGCTCCCGTCTGGGGCTCGATGGACCCCTGGGGTCGGATTTTCAGGGCTCTCTGCAACGGAAATCTCCTTCACTGTGTTTCTGCATGGCTTCCACTGTTCCAGAATTTGTCAGGAGTTCTTTTTAGAGGAAATCCATGGGCTGTGGGTTCGGAGCTAGCAAATGTGAGTCTTTCTAGTCCGCCATCTTGGCTCCACCCCCCCTTCCATATCTTTTTCTTTCGCTTCTCTTTCTTTCTACTTTTATCCTGTCCTTTCCTTCTCCTTCCCTTTTTCTGCCCTTTCTCCCTTTTATCTTCCCTGCTTTCCTTCCTTTTCTTTATCCTTTCCTTCCTCCCTCCTTCCTTTTTTCCATAGTTATTAAGAGTCTATTATATTCAAGGCATGTTGAGAAGCAGGTTGGCAAAGTGGATAGGGGATCACCTGTGGAATCAAAAATACCTTTATTTCATTCCTGTCTGACTGTGGGTAAGTAACCTAATCTCTCGGTGTTACAGGTTCTTCTAAAAGGATAAATTACAGATAAGTTGCTGATCTTCACTGATAGAGGTAGTTCCACACCAGGAGTTTCCTATGCTAAGAAAATCACAGGTCTGAGCCTCTTTCCCCTACACATGCAAAAAAGATCAGGGTACTACAAGGATGGAAGGCAGTATAGTCCCTTTCCTTAATTACCATATAATCTAATAGGTTTACAATTTTATCTGCCATTATCTATGGGAGGCCACAGAAGGGACTACTATGGATGTCCCACTCCCCATAAGAACTGATATTGAGCTAAATGTAAACAAATGTGAGGAGAAAAACCCACAGATTCAACTGGTCAAAAACTATTCCCTAACTAACACCTTCTTCACTAGGATTATGAGGGTCAATGTAGGCAGAGAATTAGATCTACCAAAGTGTCTGAATTTTCCTATGGAGGTTGGAAAAGGACTTTTATTGATTGAAAATGAGGGCAGGTAGTTGGGTATGAATGAATAGCCAAAGTGTCAGCAGACCCTGGCACCTGCTTCATGTAGATGGTAGAAGGAGTTAGGTAAAGGCATAGCCCACATAAAGTTCCCTAACATCACTAATGCATTATAACCAGCACTCTATCTTAACATTGTGAAATCACAACATGACATTGTGACCAGCCTAGTCCCCAAAAACCAGCCCAGATCTTTCTGCCCAATGCTCTGATACAGCTAGGTCTCAATAAGCACTAATAATGAATCCCTTAAAGTGACTGCATATTATTTGAATTTATACTATTTGAAGGAATAATTATATAGCATATAGTAATTGGTTGCAGCCCAATGAAAATATGCAGTAAATTCAAAAGATTTCAGACAGGAAAGGACATTAGGTTACATAAGGGATAAATTCTCTTTATTAAAAACAGCTTTTTATTTTTCTAGCCTAAGACAACCTGGGAAATCTACAGGAGAAATCTACAACACTGAGGTAAGCAGAGGTCAGAGTATGGCAGAAGCACCCATAGTGGGCCTTGGAGACAATCATAGCAACAACAGCATCTCTGAGAGCTCTCAGCCCAGAAAGGTATCAGACAACTGATCAGAAAGACATTACAGGGACCCCTCTGTTGGCTCTGGCTCTGACTGACCACTCTATTTCCCATAAGCAGTTCCAGGTTACACAGTTCCTGTGTGGAGAGGAGCACTTGCAATCAGTCACAAGGGAGGAGGGGCCTTGGTCACAGTTCCAGGGCATAGAGAACTTCTGGCATGTGTGACTGCTGAAGAGCAGGAGACCTGACCACAGTTCCTGTTCTAAGGGGAACACTAGTAATAGTGGTTGCAGGGCCCTTCCTGGGTAAAGATCAGAGTTCAGACCAAAAAGCAGTGACCATACCTCTCCCCAGATCATACCACCTTGGAATCACTGAAAACTTGCCAACTGCCAGAAATAACTCTGAAAACAGCAGCATGAAAAAGCCTGAAGCTTGGCACAGTGCTTCATCAATCCCAGACGAGCAGAGCCCAACTTTAACATGCAGTTCAAAGTAAAGAAATAGGATAGAATAAAAATGAGCAAACAACCATACACATACACACACACACACACACACACACACACACACACACACACTGAAGAACTTGACCATAAAAAGCTACTACAGTGGCAGGAAATACAAAGACATAAACCTGGAAGAAGACAACAATGTGAAAACAGTTACAAAAAAAGCCTCAAAGAAAATTGAATCCAAGTCCAACAAGAATTTCTGGAAGGATTAAAGAAAGAAATAAGCATAGTAGAAGAAAAATTGGGGAAACAAATGAAGGTGATGCAAGAAACTTAGGAAAAGAGAATTAATAGCTTGGGAAAATAAAAACAAAAATTCACTGAAGAAAATTACAACTTAAAATACAGAGTTGGCCTAATGGTAAAAGAGGCACAAAAACTCACTAAAGAAAAAAGTTCCTTACAAACAGAATTGGTCAAATAGAAAAGGAGATACAAATGCTTATGAAAGGAAATAATTCCTTAAAAATTAGAATTGGGCAAGTGGAAGCTAATGACCCCATGAAACATCAAGAAACAATAAGACAAAGTCAAAAGAATGAAAAAATTGAAGAAAAATTGAAACATCTCGATGGAAAAACAACTGACCTGGAAAATAAATAGAGAAGAGATGAATTAAGAATTATTGAACTACCTGAAAGCCATGAACAAAACAAGATCCTGGACATTATATTTCAAGAAATTATCGAGGAAATTGCCCAGATAATTTATAGCCAAGAAGTAAAATAGAAATCAAAGGAATCCAACAATGACTTTCTGAGAGAGATCCCAAAATGAAAACTCCCAGAATATTATGACCAAGTTCCAGAGCTGCTAGATCAAGGAGGAAAAGTAGCCAGAAAGAAAAACTTCAAATATTGTGAAGCAATGGTCAGAATCACACAAGATTTAGCAGCTTCCATGTTAAAGGAGTAGAAGACTTAGAATATGATATTCCAGTAGACAAAGAAGCTAGAACTACAACCAAGGATCACCTATCCAGCAAAATTGAGTATAATCCTTCAGGGGAAAAATATGAATATTTAACAGAGGACTTCCAAGCATTCCTGACAAAAAGACAAGAGTTGAATAGAAAATCTGACATTCAAACACAAGACTTAAGAGAAGCATGAAAAAGTAAACATAAATGAGTAATAATAGAGGTCTCAATAAAGTTAAAGTTTTTACATTCCTATACGGGAAGATGATACATGTAACTCCTAACACCTTTATCATTATTAGGGCAGTTAAATGGAGTTTACATAGACAGAGGACGAGGGTTTAAATTGAATATGTTGGGACAAAATAAAAAATAATGTAGGAGTGAGAAAGAGGAACACACTGGGAGAAGGGGGAAGGGACAGGTAGAATGGGGGAAATGTTCTCATATAAAAGAGGCTCAAAAGGAAGAGCTTTTACAGTTGAGGAGGGAATAAGGGGTGGAGGTAATGCTTGAAACTCATTTTCATCAGAATTTGTTCAAAGAGGGAAGAATGCACACACTCAGGTATAGAAATCTATCTTGACCAATAAGAAAATAGGAGAATGGGATAAGAAATTGGGGGGAGGGGTGATAAAAAGAAGGTTGGATTAAGGGAGGCAGTGGTCAGAATCAAAACAGACTTTTGAGGAGGGACAGTATAAAAAGAGAGGGAAGAATAAACAGAAGAAAACAGAATTGAGGGAAATATATAGTAATCATAACTGTAAATGTGAATGGGATGAGCTAGCCCATAAAATGAAAACAGATAGCAGAATGGATTAGAAACCAGATTCCAACAATGTGTTATGTGTAAGAAACAGAAAAACACACACAGAGTTAAAATACAGGTTTGGAGCAGAATCTGTTTCAGCTGAAATTAGAAAGGTAGTAATAGAAATCATTATCTCAGAGAAAAGGCAAAAAAAGACATAATTAAAAGAGATAATCAGAGAAACTACATTTTGCTAAAAGGTAATATGGACAATAAAGTCATATCAAAAAAGTTTACAGCAAGTTTCTCTGATAAAGGCCTCATTTTTGAAATCAAAGTTATCTATAGTTATGTGAAAAAATGCCCTAAGTCACTGTTGATTAGAGAAAGGCAAATTAAGACAACTCTGAGTAACAACCTCATTCCTATCAGAAATGACAAATGCTGGATAAAGGAAAATGGATACATTAATGAATTGCTGGAAGAGTAGTGACCTGGTCTGACCATTCATTCCAGAGAACAATTTAAAACTAGAGACCCAAAGGGCTAAAAAACTGTACACATCCTTTGACCAAGCAATACCAGTACTAGCACTATACCCAAAAGAAATCAAAGAAAAAGGAAACGGACTATATGTACAAAAATATTTATAGCAGCTTTTTTGTGGGGGCAAAGGAAATTAAGGGGATACTCATCAATTGAGGAATGACTGAACAAGTTGTGGCATATGATTGTTCTGGAATACTATTATCCTATAAGAAATGATAAGGAGCAGTGATTTCAGAAAAACATGTCAAGACCTATTTGAACTGATGCAAAGTGAAAGAAAAGAGTAAGGAGATCATTGTGCACAGTTACAGCAATGTAGACTTGACTGCTCTGATCAACACAATGATACAAGACAATTCCAAAGATCTCATGATGGAAAAGCTGCCATCCAGAGAAAGAATTGATGAATTCTGAGCGCAAATTAAAGTAAGATTTTCTTGCTTTATTTTTTTAATATAAGGCATATAGAAATGTTTTTGTCTGATTTCACATGTATAATTATCATATTATTTGCCTGTCTAGTGGATAGGGGAGGAATAAGAGAAAGGCAGAATATATGGGAATATTTATGGGAATATATAGGAAGTCAAAGTTTAAAAAGAAAAGAATGTTAAAAATAAATAATAAAATCTAAAAGAAAACACCTTTATTATAAACACCTTCCACAAGTGGTCATACAGCCTCTGCTTGAATACTTCCATGGAAGGAAAAAAATTTTTTTAATTGATTTGTAATGTTGAATCATATCTTTCCAAGTCTCCTCTCCTTCAGGCTAAATATGAGTATCATAATTACAAGATTGGCAAAGCATAAGCTTTGATAGATGAATGATCTCTTTTTCCAGATTCTGAAGATGGCCTGAGTACATTACATCAGTTACTGGCCCATTCACATAGAAAGCAATTTCCTCCCAGGAAAGTAGGAAAGGATGTTGATACCTTTATACCACTTCAACTTCACAAGGGGAGGGTTCTTATTAGAAGGGAGGCTAATAATGCAAGGGCTGGGAAAAACATTTAACTGCTTATTAAAATTTTGATGATGGTTAAGTTTCTCTTCCCATCCTTTAACAAACTTAAATGAATTAGGAGAGGAGGGCTTTTATTAAACATTTACTATATACTAAGTCCTAGGGATACAAATAAAAGATGAAAACCGTTCCCACCCTCAAAAAACTTACATTCTAATGGAGATGAACAACCACATAGGGGAGTAGCAGCCAGAGTTACAGGTTTTCAAGGCATTTTTAAGAAACCAATGTTGTTATCTCATAACATAATGGAAAGAGCATTGGGCTTAGAAGTAAGAGAAGTTAGTGCTATGTCACTGACAGTGTGTAACAGTCTCTATGAAGCTGCTATCTCATCTGTAAAATGGGGGTGTCGATATCTGTATTACCAACGTCCAGTGACTATCATGGGGCTGAAATGAGATGATGTAGCTAAGTGCTTTGTAAATGGCAAAGGAGGATTTATCAAAACAATTTATTACTGCTTTCCTATATAATCTCCTCTAATAGATTCTAGTATTTGAGACAAATATTTTATGCAAATCAAATAAAATGTAGGTACCACAGTTTGCATTTGTTGGGTTTTTTTACTCCATACGGTCTCTCAGGTACTCGATCTTTCTTCCTGAAACTTTTGCGCTCCACTTTGAGACGTTCCATGGGCTAAATTCTCCCCACAAATTTCAGCTTATTGGTGAATTTTTTCTATATAAACACTTACCTCAATTCAAAATTTAAGTCAGGCTTTTTGTAGACACAATGTGTCTAGGGTAGCAACAGTAGCCACTGGCATATCTATATGACTTTTTGGTTACAAACAACATATTTAACCTCCACAATCACCCTTTGGATCAGGTAGGACAGTTACTGTTATCCCCATTTAAGAGATGAGAAACAGAGGCTCGTTAAGATTTAGTGATTTGGCAAAGGCCAGATTTGAACACCACGTCTTCTAACTCCAATTCTAGGTCACAAATAGTTATAGCGGATCCACTTTCTAAGCATTTTCTCACATACTCTCACAAAATATTATGCTACCAATAAAATTATCATATTTTGCCAGCAAATAACTTGGTCAATTTATATTTTAAACAACCAAGCCTAATATTCTTTTCATTTTTCTCTCTTTTTAATTACTACAAGGTGGCAAGATAAGTAATATGTCATTCTCAGTTGAACATATGTGAACGTTTACCTGAAAACTTTTTGCAAAATAAAAATGATCTTTGTTGATGTGGGTGCCCTTATCTCTGATTTGCCTACAAATCAAACCTTTCATTTATTGGAAAGTTTATTTATTGGAAGATCTATATTCCAGAATGAAATTGTATTGCTTCACTCTCAGAACCACATTTGTGTTTCATGGAAGAACAATAAGATGAATAACTGGAAAGCTGCCAAACCCGTACAAGTAGATGCATTTGTTTCCTTTCTGGTAATTGTGTGCTGACTGACAGAGGACACCCTTCAGGTCAATGGAAAAATTATACAGCTGCCATGGGAAGAAGGAGAAATTTGAAACGATGCAGTAACAGTGCCAAGAATAAAAATGACACATTGTCGTAGGATGGCTGTATTCCATACTGTGACAGAGATGTGGATTGTACATACCTAAGTTTGTCCTTGCAAAAAAAAAAAAGTGCCCTCTTTATGTTCAAAGGATTGCATTTTTTAGAAAGGAAGTAAGAAGAAAGCCAGCTATGGACTTTATCTTCCTCATTATGATGGGGTTCATTTGCCCTTATGTGCATAGAAAGTACATATGGATGTCTAAAAGTGATTTACAAAGCTCTGCCATACTCATTCCGAAAATCAGAGCCCTTTGAACATTCTTCTTCTCACCAAAAGAGGTGAAAGTCAAGATAGGGCTGCAGTGACCGACCCAGAACCTCCAGTCCCTGCCCTAGGCAGGAATGGGATTTAGGGTTAAAGAGCAGACAAGCTGAATCACTCCTACAAGTGGAACGGAGATAGGCAAACATCAGGCCTTGCACTGGCCCAGGGATTGGCAGCCTCCGGCACAGCATATAACAGTGTGATGTTGTAGACAGAGCGCTGAGACATGTAAGCAGACCTAGGTTTAAATGATACTTTGGACTCCTACTCACTGTGTGATCCTGAGCAAGTCATTTCTGTGAACCTCAGTTTCCTCACATATAAGAGAAGGGCAATAATAGCTTCTACCTCTTAGGGGTCTTACCACAATCAAACGAGATAGCTATGTGCAAATTCTGGGGCAACTGATGCAATAATTAGAGTTGAATCAGGAAGACCTGAGTTCAGATCAGAACTCAAATATCTACCGGGTACATGACACAGAGCATGTCACTTAATCTGTTTGCCTCAGTTTCCTTATCTGTAAAACAGGGATAAAAAAGCACCTACGTCCTAGGGTTGTGACCATAAAATCATGAATAATTTATAAAGCGCTTAGTGCAGTGCCTGGTACATTGTGGGCACTATATAAATATTGGCTATCATTGTTATAATCATTAAAGTTCTTTGCAAATCTTTTTTTTTTGGCCCAGACCTGAGATGTAATATAAAGAGCTCTTAGTGAAGATACTCCCTCTACCAGTACAGACCCACACCTTCTCTACAGCCTATAACTCCAGAGAGTTACCTGAAAGCACTGAGAAGTTAAGTGATTTACCCAGGATCTACCCAACTAGTATGGATCAGAAGAGAGATACAAACCCAGATCTTCCTGACTCTAAGGCCTAAAAAATGAGATTTATCAAATACAATTTAAAGGGATCCAGGGCAGACTTTTAAGTAAGACTGTGAAACTCGTAAAGTTTGGCTTTGGAACACTCTCACCACCCCTCCCAGTGCCCCCTTCTCACTCCAGAGCCCTCCCCTCTCACCTACAATCCTCCCCACTGCACCAAATCTCAAGGGCCTATCCCATATCCTATTCTTGTAAAAACACTTATTAAGTAACAATTGTGAGCTAGGCACTGAAACTCACAATCTAGCAGGAGAGATAAAACATGAACAAATAACCATGATGCAAATTAGAATACGATAACAGTCAACTTTGAGAGGTATAAAGTACTAGGAGATGATCTAGCCTAATACCTCAGTGAGAAGATGGAGGGATTGAGGCCATCAGACAAGAACCTAACATGCCTTTCCTCCATTCATTCTCATCCCCTCCTTCCTTCCAATCAGAATAAAACATACCTCCCCTCTTCACGAAGAGTGATAATCGGTCTACCTGTATACATGATCCCACTCCTTCCTGCCCCTTTCTCAAACACCACTCTGACAATCATCTGTTCTCCCCCATTCATCTTCAATCTCTTCTTCACCAACAAGCTTGGGTCTTCTCATTCCAAAATAAAATTTTAAAAAATCTTCTCTTGACTTTCTATGCCACTCAGATGCTGTTTCATCTTTATATGTCCTCTTCATTGCTAGATTGCTTGAAAAAATTGCTTGTATACCTCATACCTCTCCTTCCTCCTTACCTCTTGCAGTCAGGATCCTTCACCTGGCATTCTCATAAAACTATGCACTCTAAGATCATCAATGACCTAATTGCCAAATCCAAAGTCATTTTTTCAGTGTGCCTTCTCTTCAATCACCCTGGAGCATTTGACACTATTAACCAGTCCTTTTCCTGGATAGTATCTCCTCTCTCATTTCTGCTTTTCCTTCTACCAGTTCTAATACTTCTGTTTCCTCCTCTCATTCTTTAGCCTTTTCCTGACCCATTAAAGTTGGCTGTTCTCAGTCCTCTTCCCTTATGTCTTTAGATTCTTTCCCTTGCCAGCCTTACTCATTGCCAAATTCGTGCATCCTGTCTAGACTTCCCTGATCTCTAGACCCATATCCCCAAATGCCTACAGTACATCTCCAACTAGACACTCCATTAGTACCTCAGGTTAACATTTCTAAGATCAAGCTTGTTATTTTTCCCCTAAACCTGCTTCTCTTCATTCCCCTGTACCATCATTCTCATCATTCACTGACTTATGTAAGTAGCAGTAAGTTATCATTGACTCCTTTTTCCCCCTAATATTTCATAGCCAATCAGTTACTTTGTTCTGTGGTTCATATCTCTGCAACATCTCTCAAATCTTTCCCTTTCTATTCTCATTGCTATCATCTTAAAGAATAAAGGCCCTCCTTACCTGAACTATTGCTAAAACATTTACTAATAATTTTTCATACCTCAAAGAATCACAGAACCTCAAAGACCATCAAGTCTAGGGGTTCTTAACATGGAGTCCATGAACTTTTTTTTAAATAACTGTGTTTTAATGTAACTCATTTCCTTGGTAATCCTATACATACTTTATTATTTTTAATGGGCCCATAGGCTTCATTAGACTGCCAAAGGAGTCCTTAAAAAAAAGAAAATGTTAAGAACATCTGATAAAATAATCAATGGTCAGTCAGTCAACAAGAACGGTGCTATACTATATGTCAGGCCCTAGTAATACAAATACAGATAGAAAGAGAGTCCTTGTATTCAAAATTCTTACATTCTAATGGGGGATAAAATATATAGAAGAAAGCTGAAACAGGGTGAGAGATAAAAATGAAGGGGGGGATGTGGGAGGATGGGCAGAGTAGAAGCAGTATGGAGTACAACCAGAAGAGGAATGAGACATAGTTGGCCTAGAACTTAAATGAAGGTTCTGGGAAGAGCTAGGCAATCAAAGGGAGAGATCATAGGGGTAGAGGGTACTTTCAATATAAGAAGTTCAGGACTTGTGAAAAGTTTCAGGATGCAGAACTGGGGCATGGTAAAGGAAGTCCAGAGTGAACCCTGGAGAGGAATGAATAATCCAATCTAGATCTAACCAAGAGTATCTTCTACAAAATAATAATAATGACAGTTAAATCAGGCTCTAACGTGTCCACAGTGTTATATATATATATATATATATATATATATATATATATATATAGTATCTCATTTGAGCCTCACAGTTCTATGAGTTTGCTACTTGAGGTGTTATATCCTCGGTTCTAGATATGAGAAAACTGAGTCCCAGAGAGGTTGCCCATTGTCACTCATCTAGTCAATACTGGAAGCAGGATTTGACCCCAGGTTTTCCTGCTAATCCAGCATTCTTTCCAAAATACTATACCACTTCTTGAGTTCAAAAAAGAAAATCTCCAACATCTGACCTCTGCTTGAAAAGCTCCAAAGAGGAGGAATTTACTACCACATAAAGCAGTCTATTTGACATCTGGACTAGTCCAATCAATAGAAAGCTTTTCCTTATATGGAGATGAAATTTGACTCTCTTCCACTTCTGTCCCTTGCTGCTAATTGTGCCCTATGGAGAGGTCAAGTAGGTTTAGTCCATTATGACAGTCTTTCAAATACTTGAAGACCATGTTTGTGGCAACATAGTGGTATCATAGGCAACATCCAAAATTAAACTCTGCGGTTTCATCTTATACTTACCAATCAGACTGACAAAGAAAACAAAACAGTGAAAGTGTAGATTTTGGAGAGGCAGTGGAAAAATAATAATACGAATGCACTGTGGGTGTAGCTGGGCCAACAGTTCAGAAAAATAACAGAAAAATGTACTTTTCAAAACGTCACTAAATTGGACACACCCTCCGACCTAGCAGTACTAGTATTAATTATATACCCCAAAGATGTCAAAAGACAGAGAAAAAGGTCCTATGTATGCGAAAATGCTTGTAGCAGCACTTTTCAATAGTAGCAAAGAACTGAAAGGTTCCTATCGATTAGGGAATGCCTGAAAAAAGAAAACAATGGAAAGATATTGTACTATAAGAAATGACAAGAATGAAAAACTCAGAGAAACTCGGAAAGGCTTGTGTGAACTGAAATAGAGTGAAGCTAACAAGATGAGAATAATAATTTAGATGAACCACAATGATGCCTGTTGCAAGGCAATACATCAAAAGACATCGCAACTCTAAGCAATGCAATGCACAATACTGACTTCAGAAGATTTGTGACAAAGCCATCAGTAGGGCCTCAATAAAGAAATAGTGGACTCCGGGTGTGAAATAAGGCATATATTTGCAAACATGGCCTTGTCTTCTTTTTCTTAAATTTACTTATTTGTTAGAAAACAGGGGACTGAAGGGAGGAGGAATAATTGGGAAATGGGAAGAGGAAAGAGCATTAATAAAATATTAAAAAGAAAAAAGAGACCATGATTCATTCCAACAATGAAAAAACAGGGTAAGTTTCATGCAGAAAGTGACTTTAGGCTAGGTTTGAAGGATAATTAGCATTTTACAGATTCACAGAATTTAAGAGCTGGAAGAGGTCTCAGAAATTACCAGAGCCAGGATTCAAATAAGATCTTCTCATTTGAAGTCCAGGCTCTAAAGAAATTGCTCTCAAATGCTTTTCAACTAATCCCTGCTAAATTTCTAATTGATAATTAAAGGTATTAGCTGCTACGCATCAAAGTGACAATCCATGTGAAAAGGAACATAGCAATGTTAGTGGACTGCAGTACCAATGTGTGAGTCTACCATGTATGCTGGCAGCCAAAAAAAAATGCTTTTATGTTGTTTTTCTTTTCTAAGCTATATTTAAAATGGCATAGTATACAGAAAAGGAGAAACAACATTTCTATTATATAATAGTTTGCTTTGGTCAAATCACATGCTCTGTTCTGAAAACTTCATTTTAAGACACTCATTGGAAAGCCAGAGTATAACAAGGAGGTTGACCAACTTGGGGAGACAACTGGAGACTAGACCACATGACAATCAATGGAAATACTTATCAGTCTTTTCAAAATTAAGGAAACCATTTTGCATAACCACAAACAAATTTTCTTTTAAAAGCCATCTAGTTTGATTAGTGGTACAGAGGACAGAGTGAAGAAGACAGGAAGTCAGGAAGATTCATGTTCCTGGTCCAAATCTGCCCTTAGATACTTATTAGCTGTGTGACCCAGGTAAGTCACTTCACCCTGTTTGCTTCAGTTTGCTCATCTGTAAAATGAGCTGGAGAAGGAAGTGGAAAACCACTCTAGTATCTTTGCCAAGAAAACTCCAAATGGGGTCAAGAGGAATTGGACATGACTGAACAAGAACACACTTTGGTTTACTGCTTGAATGACTATAGCTAGTATTTTGTGAGCTTTTTAAAGAAGGCTGCAGATGCAGATCAAGACTCACCTTGCATAAGCATTATGTACATAAAGGATGCAATATCCTTTGTCTATCTTTTTGGCCACCTCCAATGACAATATCATTGCAAAGTGGGATCTACTTTGCAGAATAATGAGTGGATGGAAAGAAAGGAAGGAAATAAGCATTTATTAAGAGCTTACTACTTGCCAATTACTATTCTAAGCACTTGGAATACAAAAGCAAGCAAAACAAAAAGTTGGCCCTACACTCAAGCAGTTTACCTTCCAATGTGATGATATGGACTGCACCTATAATTTTATTGGTATAGGAAACCACATCCACCAATGTCAGTGGGTATCTTCTCTGCAGTTTATAATTGCAAAGAGTTACCTAGAATACTGAGAGTTTAAGTGACTTGCTCAGGTTCACTATGTGTCCCTACTATTTGTGTATGGTGAGACTTGAATCCATGTCATCACGGCTTTGAAGCCAGTTCTCTATCTTCTATATCACCATTTTTCCAACTTTTCCAGAAGAACCACAAAAGAAAGGTTTAAAAGAGTAAGAGGAACCTCTTTAGACTTGATTTAGGGGCCCTGAATTTAAATTTTAAATACATAGGAATTTTAGAGTTGGCAAGAACCTAAAAAATAAATCTAGTCCTACACTTCCCTACCAGCATTAAAAACTTTATATCCTTTATATATAAGGAAGCTGAATAATGTGTCCAAGGATGAACAGACTGGGCTTCTAATTAATGCCCTTTTGCAACAACAATAGAACATGTAACAATTCTAAAATACTTCAACAATGATTAATAGAAATTTGAGTGGTGGGGGGATATAGAAGCAGTTTAAACCAAACCAATGCATCTAATATGCATTGTCATCTTAGAACACTGAGAGATGTAGCATCTTGCACAGGGTCACACAGCTAGTATGTATTAGAAGACCTGGGACTTGAACCCAGGTATCCTAACCCCAAGGCTATCTTATTGTCCATTACACACTATAGTTGCCTCTGATAGCATTGCTGAAATTTCAAATATGGCAGCATAATATATTGAAATAGAATGGGACAAGAGGAAATTGCTAGGTTCAAATCTTGCCTCTGACCCTAGCTATGTGACCATGGGCAAATCCCTTAATTTCTCTCAACCTCAATTTCTTCATCTCTAAAATGGGGATAACAGGGGGGCACAGCCAAGATGTCAGAGTAGAAAGACACACCTACTCTAACTCTTCCCCCACAATCCATAAAATACCTGTAAAAAATGACTCTAAACAAATTCTAGAGCAGCAGAAGCCACAAAACAACAGAGTGAAAGAGATTTCCAGCCCAAGGTAGCCTGGAAGGCCAACAAGAAAGGTCTGTTGCTCAGGGCACAGAGCAGAGTGCAGCCCACAGAGCCCAGCTTAGCCTTGACCACAGGGCACCTGCAGGAACAGGACTGAAATGGGCCTTGGGGATGAAATCCCTGGCAGCAGCTGTGTTTCTCAGATCCCTCAACCCACAAACATCAAAGACAGCTTCAAAGGTCAGTGAGAAAGCTTTTTCACCTGGGTAAAGAGGGAGCAGGGTCCTCCCCCTGACCCCAGGTGACAGCCAGGGTGGGGCAGCAGCAACAGCATTCATTTTTGGAGCCCTCAGTTTAAAGCCCCTGGGGGAATTGAACCACTGATCTGCATCTCAGCCCTGAGTGGTGGCCCTGGGGTGAGGAAGAGTGCTGGCTGGGGTGGTAGAGCTGGTGGAGTCTCTGGAAAGAGACTTTTACTTGCAGATCCTGGGCAGAAAAGTTTGATTCAAGCCTAAAAGGGAATTTAGAGGTCATTTCATCCATTTAAACCTCCTCATTTTACAGTGAAGGAACCCTACATCCAAAAAGATAGATAAAGGATATTGCATCCTTTATGTACATAATGCTTATGCAAGGTGAGTCTTGATCTGCATCTGCAGCCTTCTTTAAAAATCTTTAAAAAGCTCACAAAATACTAGCTATGGTCATTCAAGAAGTAAACCAAAGTGTGTTCCTGTTCAGTCATATCCAAGTCTTCTTGACCCCATTTGGAGTTTTCTTGGCAAAGATACTAGAGTGGTTTTCCACTTCCTTCTCCAGCTCATTTTACAGATGCGCAAACTGAGGCAAGTGACTTACCTGGGTCACACAGCTAATAAGTATCTAAGGGCAGATTTGGACCAGGAACATGAATCTTCCTGACTTCCTGTCTTCTTCACTCTGTCCTCTGTACCACTAATCAAACTAGATGGCTTTTAAAAGAAAATTTGTTTGTGCCTGTGCAAAATGGCTCCCTTAATTTTGAATCAAAGTTCTGCCTTTTAAAGCATTCTTCTCCTCATTGGCTTTATGGGCCTCTTTTGCCAATTGAGTTAGCCTATTTTTAAAGGTATTATTTTCTTCAGCATTTTTTGGGGTCTCTTTTAGCAAGCTGTTGATTTTCTTTTCATGGTTTTCTTGCATCACTCTCATTTTTCTTCCCAATTTTTCCTCCACCTCTCTTATTTGATTCTCAAAATAGGAGAAGAATGCTTTAAAAGGCAGAATTAGCCAAATGGAAAAGGAGGTTCAAAAGCTCATTGAAGGAAATAGTTCTTTAAAAGTGAAAATAGAGCAGATGGAAGCTAATTACTCTATGAGAAGCCAATAAATTACAAAACAAAACCAACAGAATGAAAAAATAGAAGAGAATGTGAAATATCTCTTTGGAAAAACAACTGACATGGAAAATAGATCCAGGAGAGACAATTTAAAAATTATGGGACTACCTGAAAGCCATGATCAGAAAAGGAGCCTAGGCATCATCTTTCATGAAATTATCAAGGAAAACTGCCCTGATATTCTAGAACGAGAATGCAAAATAATATTGAAAGAATCCATCAATCACCTCCTGAAAGAGATCCAAAAAGAGAAACTCCTAGGAATATTGTAACCAAATTCTAGAGTTCCCAGGTCAAGCAGAAAATATTGCAAGCAGCTAGAAAGAAACAATTTGAGTACTGTGGAAATACAATCAGAATAACACAAGATCTAGCAGCTTCTACATTAAGGTATAAAAGGGTTTGGAATATGATATTTCAGAGGTCAAAGGAACCAAGAATCACCTACTCAGCAAAACTGAGTATACTACTTCAGGGGAAAAAATGGTCATTCAATGAAATAGAAGACTTTTAAGAATTCTTGATGAAAAAAACCAGACTGAATAGAAAATTTGACTTTCAAACACAAGAATCAAGAGAGCAGGAAAGAGAAATCACATTACTACTAATTACTAAAGTTGAGCTGCTTAAAGTCCTACATGGAAAGATAATAATTGTAACTCTTGAAACTTTTCTCAGTATTTGGATAGTTGGAGGGATCATACATACATATGATACATATATCATATGATATATGTGTATATATATACACATATATCATATATCATATATATACAGAGACAGAGAGTACAGGGTGAGTTGAATAGGAAGGGATGATACCTAAAAAAATAAAATTAAGGGGTGAGAGAGGAATATATTGGGAAGAGAAAGGGAGAAATGGAATGGGGCAAATTATCTCTCATAAAAGAGGCACGAAAAAGGTTTTTCAATGGAGGGAAAAAGGGGGAAGGTGAGGGGGAAAAGTGAAGCTTACTCTCATCACATTTGGCTTAAGGAAGGAATAGCATGCACACTCAATTTGGTATGAAAATCTATCTTACACTACAGGAAAGTAGAGGAGAAGGGGATAAATGGGTTAGGGGGATGATGGAACGGAGGGCGAATGGGAGGAGAGAACAATTAGAAGTAAACACTTTTGGGGAGGGACAAGGTCAAAAGAGAGAATAGAAGAAATGGGGGGCAGGATAGGATGGAGAGAAATATAGTTAGTCTTACACAACACGACTATTATGGAAGTCTTTTGCATAGCTACGCATATATGGCCTCTATTGAATTGCTTGCTTTCTCAAGGTGGGGATGGGTGGGGAGGGATGAAGAGAGAGAAGTTTGAATTCAAAATTTTAGGATTGAATGGTGAGAATTTTTTGTTCATGCAGGTGGGAAATAATGCAGGTAATGGGGTATAGAAATTTATCTTGCCCTATAAGACAAAAGAGAAGATGGGGATAAGGGAAGAGAGGAATGTGATAGAAGGGAGGGTAGATTGGGGGAAGGGGTAATCAGAATGCAAGGCATTTTGGGATGGGAGGAGGGGAGAGATGGGGAGAAAATTTGGAGCTCAAAACTTTGTGGAAATGAATGTTGAAAACTAAAAATAAATAAATAAACATTAAAAAAATAAAAACAAAATGGGGATAACACCAAGATAATCCCAAAGGACTCATAATGAAGCATGCTATCTGTCTCCAGAGAAAAGAACTGATATTGTCTGAATACAGACTGTAGCATATTTTTTTTTACTTTCTTTCTTTCCTTCTTTCTTTCATCATTTTTTTTTGTTTTTTTGAAGTCTTTGTATACAAAATGGCTAATATGGAAATATTTTACATGATTGCATATTTATAACCTATATCAGATTGCTTACTGTCTCAGAGAAGGGGAAAGGAAGGGAGGAAAAGAGAATTAGAATTTGGAACTCAAAACTTTTAAAAAATGTTAAGAATTGTTTTAATATGCAATTGGGAAAAAGATAAAATATTATTTTAAAAATAAAAATAAATAAATGCTAATGACAGAGAAAAAAGAAAATAAAATGGGGTTAATAATAGCCATACAAACAGAGATGAAGTGTGACTTAGTAAATAGAAAGCCTGCCTTAGAGTTAGGAAGACCCAGGTTTAATGCTTCTGGCCTGACATCCCTTAACCCTTTAGTGACCCAGGCAACTCTCTAAGACTATAAATTGAAGAGAAATCATCAATCTTTATTGGTAGAAGAAATTTTCTCCCTGGGAGATGTCTATATCAACAAAATTATAGTTTCAGTCAAATATATATATATATATATATATATATATGTATATAGTGTGTATATGTATATATGTGTTATGTATATATATATAATATAAACACGTATATCATATATATCTATAGCACCTCCTTTGCAGACTTTTGTAAGGATCAAGTCAGATAATACTGTCCTTCATTCTGAAAGAGAACCAAGTGATAATGTATAAATAAGTCAGATAATGCACATAAATCTCAAAGCACCACATAAGTTCTAATTATCATTATTGTTAGATCTAGGTTCTGTAGGACAAAAATCACTAGATTCTGAGTCCTAGGTTGGAATTCTAGTTCTGCTACTTGGTAGTTTCTTGATCTTGAATGGATCACTTGAGCAAACATTCAAGAAATTAAGTAATCTTTCTGACCCTCAGTTTCCTCATTGGTAAAATGGGTCTATAATCATTTCTGTCTTTGTATCCCATAGACTTGTTGATGGGGATCAAATAAAACCTGGTATGTGAGAGTGGTATCAAAAGTATAGCATACAATAAAATGTAAGGATTTTTTAGTGGGGAAGAAGCAGAGAGGAGGGAGTACTGATTTCACTGGTGTGGAAATTCCTTTTATCAATGCATTGAAGCCCTGGCCTTGCAATATATAGTCTTAAAGAGTTGCCTGAAACTCTCAGAGGTTAAGTGAGTTGACCACCCTGAAAGTATGGGGCAGAGGCCTTATCTCTACCCACTACATCACACTGCCTCTGATTATCACCCTTCTCATCACCACGATCATCAGTATTACAGGGCCAACCAATGCTTTAAAAGTAATGTACCCTTGCTATTTATGGATTAAAATCCTCAATGTTTCACATTCCCTTTCGAAGCTTTGGAGATTTGCTGTTAAATAATGTGGGAGTAGAGGTCCTGGAAAGAAGGGTTAAAAATAGATTAGACTCCAAATCTAATCCTAATTCACTTTCAGAAACAACACCACCCACTCATTCTACCTCTCTCTTTTCTAGAACATAGAGTTGCTGAAATCTGACTTAACCCGTTTTAATTAAGAATTCAAAATTACCCCCCTCCCCTCCCCCATAAGGACTCCGTGTTGAAAAGGCTGGTCGTCAGACTTCATTTGTTGCACGGAGAGGAAGTGCTTGGTAGTTGAATTGTGCCTGAAAACTTCTGGGTGAATTACTCTTTTGAAAACTTGTCCTTTACAGGCTTCCTTGAGGTCAGCTTGATGAAGAGTCAGGCAGGCTCTGAGGGCAGAGAAAGAATGTGGTTGAACCAGGGAAGAAAGGAGGCCCTGGCGCACTGCTGAGGGATGTTGGTTTTCTAGGATCTCACCCAGGAAAAGAACATTTTAACTGGGCCAGGCCACATTCAGGATTGAGAGAAATAGAGAGAAAAAGATTCACAAAAGTACTTGGCATCTTGGTGGACTTTTTGCTGTTACTTTTGAAAGCAAACAGAGTCTCTCTAAGTCAAGAGGTTCTTAACCTGGAGTCCATGAAACCTCAAGGGGTGCATGGATGGATTTCAGGGGATCTTTGATCTTGTATGGAAAAATATATGTTCATTTCAATATCATGTTTTTTTTGCAATCCTAGTGTTTTATTTCACATATTTAAAAACATTCTGAGAAGGGCTCCAGAGGATTTACCAGACTGTGAAAGGGATCCATAACACCGAAAAAGGTTAAACACCCCTGATATAAATCTAAAGAGGATGGGTTAATAAACCATTTTAATCATCTACAAAAATGAGGTAGTTGGATAGTGTTGTCTAAGGTTCTTTCCTAATATTCTGTGATTATAGATCTAAAGACAAGTGGGATCTCAAAGGCTATCTGGTCCTACCTTCTCATTTGACAGATGAAGAAATTAAGGCCCAGGAAATTTAAGTGATCCTATAATATACAATAATATGATAGCATATTACATTATGTTTAATAGTAAGTGATCCTATACATGTGTGTATATATATTAGATATAACATATATGTGTGTATAAATGTACACATACATATAATATATATGTCTATGTAAAGACATATATGTCTATGTGTCTATACATATATATTCATACATATGTATATGTGTGTATGTCTGTGTACATACATATACACATATTCCAGGTTGACCCATTTTTAACTTGTTGCACTTTTCTATAGAAAGAATCCAATGACATCCACAACCCAAATGGTCTCAAATGAGAATGGGATTCCAAACCCATTATAATTCTTTATAATCATGCTCCTATTCCTTTCCAGAGGACAGGTAACTCTGGTAGTAAGAAAGGTAATAGGAATTCCATAGATATCAAAAATAATATCAAAAGTAGATATCAGATTTCCAAACTACAGAAAAGGATTTTACCTGATGTGGGTGTGGGTGTGGGTCACTGAGAAAGTCCTGAATGCAACAAGAGATATATATGACTTAGATAATCTGCAGAATCATGAAATTGTTCCTCAAAGGAAGGCAGATTAAAAAAGAAACATCAGGTACTAAAGATATTCTGTTCCCATGGTCTCATACATACAGTGATTTTCAAATGGCCAGGTACTTAAAACCACTATACTGTTTCATAAATATTCTTGAACTGTCACTTCCTGCACCTCCCATATCTAATCTTTTTTTTTCTCTTGGAAGGAAGAAAGGAGATTCAAATTGCAAATTATAGAGAGGCTCTTTACCAGTAGGTTCTCCATTAAGTGATGATTTTTTTGACAGTGATAGCACATGAAACAGAGAAAAAATCAATATGACCCTCAGCCCCATTTGGCCCCCTTCCATTTCTGTAATGATGGTGGTACAGTGGCAAGAAGGGGGAAGGGGGACAGAGGGTGCTGAGAATCATAGCTTTATAGAGTGTCTAAGTAACTTAATTGTCAGCATTCTAAATGTAAGATTTCCCTTCTGTCAGGAGCCAGACATTTATGAAGAAACTCATAAAGCATACTTCTAATAATAGATTCTAGATTTTTTTTACCAGAAATCAAAGTCATTCTCACTGCCCCATAATTTGAAGACTCCGACCTCTTCTTTTTACTAAAAAATGAGACAGCATTTACCCTTCTGTCCTCCTGGGGCACTTATCTCATCCTCGGCAATTTTTCAAAGATCACCAACGGTGGCTCAAGCAATTACATCTGCCCATTATTTCAGTGCCTGGGATGTAGCTGGCCTGAGTTTTATGACTTGAACTCATTGAAAGAAGTTAGATACTCTCCTACTTCCCCCTCACCAGTCTTCAGTTTTAACTCCCAGTTAACTTTGTTCCTTCTATCTTCCCAGCCTGAAGAGCATTCTCTTTTGTACAGAAAAAGGAAACAAAATCAAAGTTGAATAGTTCTCTTTGTCGGGTGCTAGGCATGCTGGGAAGCCAAAAGCAATAGGTGCCCACAATTTCACAATTGTGAAGCTACTGAAGAGCTTCAAGGCATAGCCTCTCTGCTGGTACTGATCAGATCGAGTGAGTTGTAAGGGTGCAGACAGAGAAAAGGGATTGCAGTAATGCAGAAGGAAGCCAGTGTCTGAGGAGAGAGTGCTCTGATTGTCCTTTGTAGGAAGTCAGGAAAATGAGGAAGAGAGTGAACCGATGGCACAAAGTGATTCTAGTGACTGTTCAAGGGAAAATAAAGGAGTCCTGGGTTGAAAGAGAGGCACAGAGATAGGGAAAGGATGCTGGTTTCAGTGTCCCCACCACATGCTTTGGTGGCATAGAGTTCTGGACTTGGAGGCAGGAAGAATTGAATTCAAATCCTGCCTCATACATCTACTAACCATGTGCTTCTACACAAGTCACTTAACTTCTTTTGACCTCAATTTTCTTATCTGAAAATTGGGAATAATAAGATGATCTACCTTATAGAGTACTTGTGAGAATCCAATTGGATAACATGTAAAGCATTTTGCAAACATTAAAGTGCTAGCTGGTATTATTATTATATTACTACTACAAAATAGCATACCCTCAGATAAAGCAGTGACAGAAAGAGGTAAGATCAGCTACTGTACCAAATAGTATATCTGAATCACAGTTTCTTAGCTCCTTCTAGTTCTTTTTGGCAAATGATTGACTAAGGAAGCACAGAATACATATAGGGAGAAACTAGGACAATGGGCATGCATGATAGAATTACACTTTCCATTGTCTCATCCACCCCAAGAGGCAATTCAGTCCCACCTTTGATCTTCCTCTTCCATCCAACAAAGCCTAGAAAGCCATGCGGTTTGTCTTTGTCCTTTAGTGCTCATCACTCACCTCAGCGCCTTCAGAGCTTGGCATTGCTAAAACTATTCTTACTTGCTTCCATGTTGCTTTCATCTTTCATCACTGATCCTCGCTTTTATCTATAGCTGTTTATTTCAAATCTTAGTTGGTTGCTGAGTTCTGTGTATATCTGAACCGATTTCTTTACATGACTCCTCCCTTTCATTCCTCATAGCAATAATTTTTCTGCTGCTTCTCGATTGTCTACCTTGAGAGTCATATTCAAAATAGTCACTCCTCCTTATCATTTCCTCTACTTTTTAAAGAATAAAACTATCATTAAGGCAAATCAAGAATGTTTTGGAAAAGAGATTTCTGGTTTAAATTATTAAATTTCCCCTATCACTAATAGTGGGTGTCCCTAAAGTCGTAGTGCAATTTTAAACTGTAATACCTCTAAGCAACATTTAGCTAAACTACCCCCAGTTTAGTACATCTTGTATACCTCATTTAAGCAAGGAGAGGCTTTAAACTCTGAAATCAAATAAAGAATTATTCAGATGGCAGAAATGCAGAAAGTCATAATGGAACCTACAAGATGTAAAATTAATTTTAATCTATTGAAACTTAAAACCAAGCTTACACTAAGACTTTTGGAACACTCTACATAACCTGACTTTCTGGCAGGTTTATGATATTTTTCAAACCCTTAACCTATTTTTTCTTCTTGGCAGGTGATCTATATATACTTTCATGACAATATTTATTTAATTTCTCCTATTAGTCTTTATCCAAATGATCTCTACTACCTTTTCTCATGCAGCTTTCTGGATTTTCTCACATTACTATATCTTCTCTCAGAAAAAAGTTTTATTAGAAACCACATCAAATAGCAATATAAACAATTAAACTTATTAACTATTTTGCATTTGGGGGCATTGGTATGAAGGTTCCACCAGAAAATCTGCCCATCATATCTTTTATCTATTTTGGAATAAAATATCCTGCTTCATAGCCATATTCTAGTCATGAGTCAGTCCTAAAAAGCTCAGAGATGTCTGTGACATTTAATTTATTTCCTTAAGATATCTACTTTTTTTGTCTCTTTGTTATGGCAATTGATATATGTGAATTAAGTTTCCTTAAGAAATGGAGATAGACCATATCAATGTCTGTTCTTTTATCTGCTTCCCATTTTTCAGCATCAATATTTATTTGTTTTTTAAATACAACAGGTTGAAGTTTCCTTAACTGTATACTTTGTCTTCTTATTTCTATTATTCTAATTTAGTACTGGATTTTTATTTTACATGCACATAATCTTTTAATAAGCAAATATATAGATATTGGGAGAATATGTTCTATGTGAGAGGAGATATGAAGTATCACTGTAGAGTTAAAAAAAAACTATAATTGTAGGGGAATTCAAGAACCAGACAGATGAGAACAGAGGCAGAAACCAAAGCAATATCATCATCACTACACTATACAACCCCCAAACAGAAAGATAAACTAGATGGGGAATCCAGGAAATGAATTTATGATCTGGAAGAAATAAAGAATAATTGAATTGGGAAAACTGATTTCAAGGAATTCAGAGAAAAGACCATCAGAATTCTGTAGTTTAAAATTCCACGGTGAAAGTCAGAACAGAAGAAATAGGAAGCTCCTAAGAATGACATTTTGAAGACATAAAGAAAAACAATTCTGATTGTGAAAAAAAAGAAAATAATCTGAAGAAATAAATATGAATGTACAGGGAACTCACACACTAACTTAGATTTTAAGACATGTATGGCAGTTCATGAAATTATCAAGGAAAACTGCCCTGATACTCTAGAACTAGAGGGTAAAATAAATATTGAAAGAATCCACTGGTCCCCTCCTGAAAGATCTGAAAAGAAAAACTCCTAGGAATATTGTAGTCAAATTCCAGAGTTCCTAGGTCAAGGAAAAAATATTGCAAGCAGCCAGGAATAAACAATTCCAGTATTGTGCAAATACAATCATGCTAACACAAAATCTAGCAGCTTCTACATTAAGGGATCAAAGGGCTTGGAATGTGATATTC
>CM053769.1:527505418-527542755 GCA_028658325.1 Potorous gilbertii | reverse complement strand
CTTGAGGGAATTCTATTGCCCATCAGTCCTAAACAAAGGGTAGATAGAGAAATTGGCACATGTGAAATAGATAAACCAAACGTTAATGTACAAAATTAAATTTGAGCACTATCCACTGGTTTTATATATCCATGACTCTCCTACTTCCCATTAACAAAGACAGTGAAAAAAGACAGTTATGAAACCATCCTACTTAGGATAATTCTTAGAATCTTACTCTAAAGAAGATAGGCAATATCTAGCAAAAATATATTTTGTTAATCAGTTATCATTGTCAGATAATGTATATGTAAAATACTTTTGCAGATCATTAAAATTTTAGGCAGGGTGTTCAAACATTGTAGCCCAGTTAGCTTAGTATATCAATAGAAATAAATATTCATAAATTTATTTATTTATAAATTCATTTATTTATCCATATAATATAAATATATGTTAACATCAAGTTATTATTATATAAGTTCTCTCTAAAGGAAACAAAATCTAGTTTTCAAGCCTTTCTTGCCTTCTAGGGTGGGGGACTATCATCTGAACCTTGTTTCATTCAAAAGACTGTGACAAGTCTTGTATGTAGCTCATTTTTTCCAGTACTTTGTTACACTGCTGGCTGTTTGACAAAGATTACATCTTGAATGTCAATAGGTAAATCAATTTATTCACTATAAAGTTCTATGTATTCACACATAATCATACAGTTCTTAGTGCTCTCTTTGCCCTTTTCCTTCACTTTGTTACCATCACTTTGGAAGCAAAAGAGGACTGCATAAAACTATCCACTGGCTATTTCATGGGTCACCATAGTTTTAAAAAAATCATCCCTTGGAGGCCAGCCTTCTGGTGATATGACAAGACATAAAGAAGTTGCAGTTGTAGTAAAAGTGTGATCTACTGACCCAAGAGTTAGCTTCAGAGTCAGGCAGGACTGGGTTTAAGCCCTGCCTTTGTTACATCCTGGTTGTGTGACCCTGGCAAGGCCTCTCAATGCCAGAGTATCTCTCTAAGTCTTTAAGTGGCATACAAGTATTGATCTGAATTGTAAAGAACTCTTCTTCACTAGGAATTCCATATACCAATAAAGTCACAAGTCTGGTCCAAAAATTAAGAAAAAAGAAGTTGCAATTAAATGTTTCCATTTAGATGATGATTAAAAATAATAACTGATATTTATATAACACTTTAAAATTATAAAGCATCTTGCATAAATTAACTCATCTCAGTCTCATAACAATCCTGTGAGATAATACAATTACTAGTAGCCCCATTTTATAGATAAAGAAAATGAAGCTCAGGAGAGATTACATGACTTGCTCATGAAAGATGAGATAACCAAATGTCCTTGAATGAACAATAAAATCAACTCTGCCACTTACTTTATTTACCTCTCTGAGGAAAGACTTGAGCATTCCATTTAGCAGCATCCCATTTGTCTTTCACTCATTCCAAGAACAGAAAGAGTTATATAATTTAGTCCCTCCAGGAATACGGCCACTTACTGGTCACTCGTCAAAGATCTCACAATCATAACATCAACAGTTAAGTTCACATTTCTAGACAGTCTGAAAATGGATCCTTAAAACTCTGTGACTTCACTTCCTCTATGTTGCCATCATTGCTGCAGCAATGGAAGGCAGCTCCATGGAACAAAAGCACATTTTCTACTTTCCTTTGTTTCATGAATGCCACAGCTAAAGAATGTACCACCAAGTGACCAGGTATGATAAACCACTCTATCCTTACGCAGGTTAGTCCTCAGTAAGCAGACACTGTTGCCAAAACTATACCTGAAGCTTTTCATGAATGGGTAAATCTGCCAGAACTGGTACTCCACTAAAAAACTCTGAGAAACCTGGGTCACATTCATACCATGATGAAGGATTATATTAGGTTTATATACAATATATAATTGTATGTAATACAATTATATATTATATTACTCTAAGGATACTGAATCAACCTGAGGAATGACCTTCTAGCACAGAGTGTTAGACCTCTATTTGTGATTTATGGGAAGATGTGAACAAAAACTACATGGAATACAATGGTAGGAAAGGGTTGTCAGCTGCATCCAAGGAAGATTACCCATAGCAATGAAATCATGGACCAAATGCCAAA
Organism: Potorous gilbertii; assembly: GCA_028658325.1. Classification (NCBI taxonomy): domain Eukaryota; kingdom Metazoa; phylum Chordata; class Mammalia; order Diprotodontia; family Potoroidae; genus Potorous; species Potorous gilbertii. The sequence continues at coordinate 527,540,643 of CM053769.1, read as the reverse complement.
TTAGTCAAGTACAAGAATTCTGTATTATTTTTCAAATGTCAAGGCACAACATCTAGTACAGCTCATTATTATTATATTTTGTTCCCTGTAACTGAATGACATTTAACTTCTATATATTTAGTTCCTTTAGCAAATTACATTCTAGTGGTTAAAAATATTGTTGCAAGACCATATTTTTGTACAAAAATCAAGTGAAAAGAAATTTAACCTTGGTGTATTTACTTAACTTGTCATTCTTCAAATGAAAAGTCCAAGACCAAAGAATAATCTTCATGGGAAAGTATTATCAGTATTAAGCCAAAATCAGTTAACAAATTAATAATAGAATATCTTGTAATGAATCATCAAAATCGTTTTAAGCAGGAAATACTCACAAGATTAATGTGTTAGGATAAATTAAAGTAATTTATGGAACAGATGACAATATATAATACTATGATGATAATGGGTTTTGAAAATTTTTTTGGCAGCTTTTGCATTAATATTCTTTCCTTAGTGTCCCCAAATAGAGGCACTAGGTAGTCATATCATGAAACTGTTAAAACTTTAAAATTCTTTTCTCACAATCTAAAACTAACATGTCAGCATTTATGTCTATGATTGCATAATTTTGGGGGGAGCAAAACAAGTCATAACAACCTATATGACTGGATGAAATTACAGTAATTGTTAATTGGGTGAATTTGAGGACATGTTGGTTATAAAACTTTTATCACAAATACTCACCATAGTCTGGGTGAAAAATTTGGCGAATCAGCAGAAGAAACCATTCTTTTGTCAAGCCACCCATATCAAGGCCAGCCTCACCCACAAATGTCACTTTCAATTTCTTTTTCAAATCTCCTCTTTTTCTCGTCAACTGTTTAAAAATATTACCCCAATGTGAAGATATTAAAAATGAAGATGTTATATTTTAACTAAGGGAAATATGCATTATTTTTTAATTCATCAAGTTGTTATTAAAATTTTTAAATCACTTGAATCACTTTAGATAATTAAATAATGACTATTCTAGTCCAAATGAAAACTGAGTAAAGCATTGGACATTAGAGGAAAATTGATTATCTAGAAATAGTTCAAATGATAGTAGAATAGGAAGAGCCCTAAAAAATAATCTAACCTCAAAACTCCATTTACAGATAATGAAAAGTGATTTGTATAAAGAGGCATAACTAGTTAGTGACAAAGTTAGAACCAGTGCCCAGGTTTCCTTCTTATTTGATTTATCTTTACCTATTTTGAATAATGAATATCAGAAATGAATTAGGAAATCTGAGTCCAAGATTAGGACTCTGCTCTAGCACTAAACAGTTGTGTGGCCTTGGCAATTTCTGTTGCCTCAGCTATAAGCTGGGAACATTAGAGTAGATGATCTCTAATATCTTTCCAGTTCTGATAATTTATAATTCCACTGAATATAGTGTTTTATTATAAACTATATAACCTAACTGCTATTGTAATATTTAAAAAATGAGGAATATTCATTGCCATTTAGAAAAAGTAATACTTAGTAATATCTCTGGCATATATCAAGTCCCAGACTGAACTGAAAAAACTAAGTATTCAAGTGATAAATATTAGTGAGGAATAATTTCACTATACCTCATCAAGTGAATCACTAACAAGATGTGTTCTTCTTACTTTCATATTTAGAAATAACATATTCATGTCAGGTCTTTGCCTTCGAGAAACTTTGTCCACCAGACTCTGCTATTTGAATCAGAGAAAGATCATCTTCAGTTTTTCACAAGTATAATACTGCTAAACTTTAATTAGTAAAAAGGATAGATTTTATAAAAACATACATAATATTTTACTATCACTGGGATATCATTTAATAATTTCCACAAGCTAACAATGATTATACATTAGAATCTTGTTATAAAGGTACCCCCTATAAATTTATCCCATAGGTTCATCTTATTGGTGAAACTGCCTTATGACAAAGTTTTTCGGTACTTCAGTAATCAACCTACCTTGGATGGGATCCAAGAACTAGACCTTATTGATCTTTTAACATCTTAGTGTAATTTAAGTTACAGAGAAGAAGAACCAACTATAGGAAATGCAGAGTATTTATAATGAAGTTCCAATTTATTTTCTAAAGTAGATAATTTTCTAGTTTTACCAAAAATTACAAAACAAAAAATATTATTTCCAGTAACAAAACTACTCAGGAAAATGGTATCTTAGGGCATTTCATAATGAATGATGTTTTAAAAGTATGAACAGGCAAAAGACACATTCACAGCCTCCTCCACTTGTTTTCATTAAAAAGTATCTCCCACAAGACATTAGTTTCTCTGGCTACAAAGAAAACAGAACTCTTGTGTATCAGGTGAAAGTAAAAGAAAATATTATGATTAAAAAAATAAATACTACAAATTTCATTTCAATTTTTTTTAACAACACAATCTATTTTAAGAAAAGGACCCATATAACAAGACCATTGTCATAATGTGTCCAGTAAACTCTACTAAAACTTTATGGGTCCAGGGTTCTTCAACTCTTGGTGACTAATACTCTCCTATGGATCTCCCTTCAATATTTAAAATGGGTCTGACTTTCCTGTGCAGTGGAATTTTTTGCTCTGTACTTTTTACTCTGTTCAATATTCCATTTTTAAGTAGGATTTACCTTCTCTGTGAGATATTATATTGGAAAAAACTCCATAAGTTAAAGTATACTAAGACATTAAAAAAATCAGTAAGGTCAAATGTGTTTTCTCTCCCATGGGGATATCTTAATAGGAGTTAGGCCTCTATGACCCAAAGGACTGCCACTCAAATGATGTAATTCTAGGTACTGAGACAGGCTGGTCAAAGGAGTCATCATGGCTTCAAATCACACCACATACTGAGCTACCTGCTGGAAAGCTGAGCAGACTTAGACCTCAGAGATCTGCTAGTTGTGCCTGATTAAATGCAAATCACTTCAAATCTCAGTCTCAACTTCTCCATCTGCAAAGCACAGTCCACATTATTTATATTAACTGCTTCATAGGGCTATTGGAGGAAAGCACTCTGCAAACTGTAAAGACCTTGGTCAGTCTAAGATGTTTGTCTGACTGTGTTCTGAAGTGGTGCCTTTGAACCTAAGGATTTACTGGTTAGTTTCTCCCATCCTTCTGGGTCAGACGCCCTAAGTAATAATAGGCCACAAATACCCAGGGAACTAGCTATTGGCAAGGTTCATATGTGATGTGTTTTTTTAATTTCAAAAAAAATTATGGAATAAAGTATGCATTTCCATAACATAGTAAAATAAAAAAGATGACTGCATGTGAAATTGCAAATTTATTGTGCACAATTTTCTATTATTTTAAAATATATAATAAAGTTAACAAGTAAATTTTTTTTCTTCCTCCCTATCCCTCTCCAGAGATGGCTACCATTAGACACAAATAGTTATATATATAAAATTACTCTATATGTACTTCTATTTATCAGTTCTTTCTCTGGATATTCTTTAAGAAACTAAAAATTATTCACAAATGGATAACTGCTAAGAGAAATTGGGAAAAAAATTTGCATAGTTTTGATTTAGGTTACTGCCCTCCCTCCCCATATCAAAAAATCATAGGTCAAGGGAAAAATTCTAAAAATCAATATTAAATACTATGAGTGCAAATACAGGGAAGAAAGCACCACAGATTTAGTGATAGGAACTACTCCTTGAATTATTCCAACTAAACACTATTGGGTTTCAGCATCTACACAAGATGAAGGGTGAGTTTTTCTACTAAAAATACCTGTTAAAATCTTTCTTCAGGGGCAGTGTGGGCTTTGGAACTCTCTTGGCAGGCATAATCAATGAACTTTCTTCTAGTACCCTCATAGTCATAGCCCTTTTGAGTCCTTTGATCAGTAAAGGCTGACTACATATGTCACCAATCACTCAAAGCTTTCTTCCTGGGTTGTGACAAAAAGAAATATTTGCCTTCTGGGAACTGAGGTACCAAAGGAAATAATCTTTAGATTTTATACTAATTATGCTCCTAAGGTTCTTTTTATTTTCTCAAGCCAGACACAAAAAAACCCTTATTTTTCCTATACTTTTATTAAAAAACAAACACTACAATCATGATGAATGAGCAATAAATTACGTGTCTAGATATAGAACCAAGTGTCATTATCCTCCACTAAAGTCTTACATTCATATGTCTCATAATGGTATTAAAGGGGACCCTGTATTCTTTGAGGCTATGCCAATAGAACTCAAATTTTAAAAAGAACTCAAATTTTAACTAAGTTGGAAAAGCTCTGAGTATGGGCCTAGTTATTCAAGAAATAGCCTAACTAAAATCAGAGAGGCTCATCACCAGCAAGAGGGAAAGAGGAGAGAAGGGAAGAAAGGGGGATGGAAGAAGATAAAGTCCAAAGGAATCAGGAAAACAAAGATAACTTTTTCAGCAACAGTAACTCTAGAAAGCCATTTATTGTTATAAATGGTTCATGATCCCCATAGGCAGAAGAAAAACCCACAGATGAAATTATAGATGTTTGAAGTATCACAAAGAGTCAAAAAATTTATAAGTGAAATGGACAACAAATTCAATTTGACAAATTTAATGACATACATATTGATTACACTAATAAGTATGTATTTGATACATGAATATTTTTGCTACATGGTAACTGGGTATAAAGAGTTAAGGGAGGTGTGAGGGCCCAAAGTCAAACTTCCTAAGCTTTTGTCTGTGACCAGCTTTTCTCAGAAAACAGCTGTTCTAATTTTACCCCATTACACAATGGGCAAATTCCCGGGGATGGTGGACATAGGAATAAGATTGCTTTTCTTATAATCTTTGCCTTGGACAGTCACCTGGGGAATAAGGGACCCAACTCTGAGAAAACAAAACAAAACAATCAGGCACTGGGTCTGGGGAGAATGCAGAGAAATGAAGAGCTGCGGTTTGGAAAGCACTTCTGATGTCAACTATAAGAAGGTTAGCAGGAACAAGCAGGAAAGTAAAGTCTGAGTGAAGGCTTCTGCAAGAGTAAATAGCTGGTTAGGAAGAAATCATGGGAGAATGAGGTATGCTTTGAGAGAATGTGTTACAAAAGAAATGATGGGCTCTTGACCACTGATGGTACACAGCTCATAATGGTAGGCTGAAATAAACTTGACTGGCACAATATGACCAAGAGTGCTTAAGTCACAGCCATCAACAAAGTGGTTACTAAAGAGAGTGGCAAGTACAAAATACAGGAATAAGATTCAGAAGAAAAAACAATACTCCTTAGGAGATAATATCCAAGAAGGGAGGCAAAAGATGTATATTTCAAATGTCTTTGGATAAATGTACAGTGTGTAATTAATAAAATGCAGGATCTAAAATATGGATGCAAGTAGGTAAATTCAACCTCCTAGGTATCACTGAGGCCTGGTGGACTATTATGTGTGACTAGAATATGAAGACAGAATATGTACATTGTTCAAAAGGAACAAATCAGGAAAAAAGGAGCAACGAAGTAGGAATCTAGATCAAGAATGGTAAGGGAATATGTTAGGGAGTAAAAGAAGTGATGCTGTGATTATACTACAGCTCATCAGGTTAGAGGGAGGAAATGGATGATAGGCTCAGGAAACACTGAAAACCTGTCAAGGAGGCACAATATAATAGCCATGAGTTCTGGAGTTCTTTGTTAAAAGTAGGACAACTAATAAATTCTAGACATGTATACATACATATGTTCTTCAAAAAGTGTAGGAAGTAATAAGGATAACTCTTTTCAAGGCCTCATTTTTTTACCAAAAAGAACTAGTAAAAAAAAAAATAGAAGTAATAGGAATCCCAGGAGGATATGATCACACTACTTATAAACTTCATATTCAATAATTAGGGAAAAGTTGGCAATGGTCTGATACAGACACACCACTAGCCTTGGGAGGGTAGGTTTAAAAGTGAATGGACTTCAATCAGTGAATATTATGGAAATGCTTTGCATGACTACACCTATATCAAATTGCTTGCCTTCTCAATGAGGGTGGGTGGAGAGGTGGGAAGGGAGAGAATGTGGAACTCAAAGCTTTAAAAAGTATTATTAAAAATTGTTTTTACATTCCACTAGAATGTAAGATATATAGGTAATGGGGTACAGAAATCCATCTTGCTCTATAGGAAAATAAAAGGGAAGGAGATGGGAGGGATAACAGTAGGGAAGAAATATTGGAGGAAGGTGTAATCAGAATACACGTTGTTCTGGGGTGGGGGGAGGGGAAGATGGGGAGAAAATTTGAAATACAAAATTTTGTGGAAGTGAATGTTGAAAATTGAAAATAAATAAATTTAAAGAAAATAAAGAATATTGCCAAACATCAAGACGAAACAGGCAATGACTGATAAGAACAATCTAAAAAGGGTTTTATATTGAAAGCAAAAAGAAAATCAAAGTCAGGATAAAAGAAGTAATTTTACCTTTTATTAATGACCAAGTATTGATTTTTCTATTCCTCCTATCCTTTCCCTCTTTGAAAATAAAAGAGAGAAAAAGAAAACTCGTAACACATATACACAGTCAAACAAAACACATTATGATAAATTGGCCATGTCCAAAAAAGTTTGTCTCATTCTAAATCCTGAGTTCATCCCCTCTCTTGGGGTTTGGGTATCATGTTTCATCCTCAGACCTTTGAAATTCGGGTTGGCCATCGGACTGATTGTAGTTCTTACATCTTTAGTTTGCATGAAACATAACAGATTTTTGCTCTAGTCCTTTAACTCTACGTGAATCTTTTATGTTTCAAGTGTGTTTTTGGAGGCAGTTGATGGCACAGTGGATAGAATACTGGGCCTGGAGTCAGGAAGACCTGAGTTTAAAGCCAGTATTAGTCATGAATTAGCTTTGTGACCCTAGGCAAGTCACTTAACCCCAGACTGCCTCAGTAGCCCCAGCTGTGAAATGGGATAAAATAATTCCTACCTGAGAGTTTTACTGTGAGGATCAAATGAGGTAATATTTGTAAAAAGCACTTGGCACAGTGCCTGGCATAGAGCAGGTATTATGTAAATGCTTAATCTCTTCCTTTCCCCTTTTCGAATAAGCAACATATTATTGGATTCTGCTTTCTAATCCTTTCTGCTATGCTCTTCCATTTTATGGGTGATTTTAGCCTAGTCATATTTACTATTATGATAATTAATTGGGTTTTTCTCTTACCTTGCTCTTTTGTATTTTTCCTTGTCTTTGTTTCCTGCTTCCTCTTTATAAAAAAGAAGAGAAAGATAAGAGCACATAGTGTATGTTCATCCTTTGTTGCCAAAGAAAACCATGCCATCAGAGACATGATGGCATGACTTGCACTTGACTTTGTTTTAAGTGAGGGAGGGCTGTGCAGGTCACCAGCCTCACTTCTCCTCCAGAGCCATCTGCATCCAGGGACCAGATATTCATCAGGATGACTGGAGATGACCCAGGATGAGGCATTTGGGGTTAAGTGACTTGCCCAAGGTCACACAGCTAGTGAGTGTCAAGCGTCTGAGGTGAGATTTGAACTCAGGTCCTCCTGACTCCTGCACTGGTGCTCTATCTCCTGCACCACCTAGCTGCCCAAGAACATATAGTATAAAATGCCAGTGCTCTACATTTGGTACAATTTGCTTCCACTCCTTTGCCCCTCTTCTCTTTCCTTCACTAAAGTCTCAATGACAGGTTCTTCTATTTTCTTTTAAACCTTCTTTTGAGATCTATCCTCTTTAGTTAGTTTTGCTTATGAATACTTTCCCTTAACCTACCCTCTTGCAGTTTCTTTCTTCTCTCCCTTTTTCCTTTTCCCTCCTGTTTCTTTACTGAATGAAATGTATCTTTGTATCCACGTGTGTGTGTATTTGTGTATTCTTCCCTTCTTTGACCAATTCTGAGAATGAAGTTCACTCAATACTCTTTTTCTCACACCCTTTCCGCACAGTATACAATTAGGTCATGATAAGTATAAATAATGAACCCCTCTGAAGTGGCTGAATTATTTTAATTCACACTACATATTTCTATCGGGTTGCAACCAATTAGCATATTTTTCATAATTATAACTTCAAATAGTGAAAGCTCTAAAACATACAGTCACTTCAGAGAATTTATTATTTGCAGCAATCTGAATTTAGCTGTAGTGTTCTACTTGAAAACTGATTATGTGAAGGAACTTTTTCCACTCTTCTTTTCCTCTCCACTTCTCCACATAATACATTCCTTTTCTCTTTTCTTCATTTAAGATAATCAAAACATAACAAAACTACCCTTGGGTTTTTTGTCTTCTTAGATTCCTTATATGGCTCTTGATGATAATTGTGTTCTGAGGGGACACATCTAATTTCTTCCCATATTAGAATGTAAACTATTTATCCTTGTTTAGTCCCTTATGATTTCTTGCTCAATTTTATATTTTAAAAATATTCTCTTGATTTCTGTGTTTGTATTTCAAGGTTTCTATGCAGATCAGGTCTTGTTATCAGGAATGCTTGAAAGTCCTTTATTTCATTAAAGATCCATTTTTCTCCTTGTATGATTACACTCTATTTTGTTGGGTAAGTTGTTCTAGGTTGTAACCCTATTTGCTTTCTGAAATATATTCTAAGCTCTCTGCAACTTCAAAATGAAGGCTGCTAAATATTGTGTGACTTGACTGCTGCTCCTTGATACTTGAATTCTTTCTTTGTTATTCCTTTTGGTATTTTTCCTTTGACCCAGAAGCTCTTGCTTTTGCCTATATCTTTCCTGGGAATTTTTATTTTAGAGTTTCTTTCAGGGTATAACCTGTGGATTTTATTTTTACTTTGCTCTCTAGTTCTAAGAACTCTGGGAGTTTTATGATTTCTTGAAACATGAGGTCCAGGCTTTTCTTTTTGGGGGTTCAGGCTTTCAGGAAGTCAAATGTTTCTTCAGGTTTTTTCTCCTTGATCTGTTTCCCAGGTTAACTGTTTTTGCTATGAAATATCTTATATTTTCATCTATTTTTTTCAGTCTTCTTTGTTTTAATACTATTTGTTGTGTCATGGAGCCTTTAGTTTCTATTCAGTTGGTTCTCATTTTCAGGGAATTTGCTGTATGGGTAAGATTCATATTTCTTGTATTAAGCTGCTAGATCTATACTTCCTTTGATGACTTTCATTTCTCTTATAATTTCACACTCACACCAGCACTCATTTCATTTATAAAACATATGTCTAATTCTTTTAAAAACTCATTTCATCTCTTCCAGAAACTCTACTTGAACTTGTGCTCAAGCTATATTATTCTTTGAAGCCTTGCTTATAGATGTCTTGAAGTTATTCTTTTCTTCCAGTTTTGTGTCTTGAATACACCTATCACCATGATAGCTTCTTATGGTGGGATTTTCTCTTTTTCCCTTGTTCTTCCAACCTACTTTCTAACTTTGGATTTTATGTTAGGGTAGGACTCTGTGCTCTTCCGGAAGGAATGTCTGGGCTAAGTTTGTGTCCTCTTAGGTCCTATTGCTGCTTTCTTTGGGGGTGCTGAGTATTATGTTATTCCAGGATCTCAGAAAGAGCTCAGGCACAAGCTTTCAGTGCTACCAAACTTGCTGGATCCAGAGCAAAGTCTGACCACAGCCCTCTTTGTCTGAGCTCTGCAAGCTTCTGACCTGGGTTTGGTTCAGAGCAACACAGTTGTGGGCTTATCCCTGGTTTGAGTTTCAATAGACTGTTTCTAAACTTAGCCATAATCAGCCAGCTGGAAAGCTCTGATGGTCCAGAGTAACAGAAGGACAGGCTTCCTTTTTGTCTGGATTTCCTGCCCGGATTATTTTGCTGCTTAATTCAGATTAGAGACTCAAACTGAGACTTCCAGTTCTCTCCCAGAGTTAGAGACTCATAGCTGCTGCTGGCTTTTAACTTGTTTCTTACATAGTAGATAGCCCAGGGCCAGTGATCACTTCTTGCCATGGAATACAACACAAAGAAGAAGGCCCCCTCCTCAGTCTTCCTTCTATTTGTGATTCAAAACTAGGTAATGAGAGGCAGAACTGCCACTTGGCATATGTTTTTGTACAAGGTCCGGCTCCTCTGTGTCCTGGGACTTCTTTCTCTAGTGAAGAGCCTCGGTCCTCTTTCAGTCCTTGAGCTAAAATACTCTCTATGACTGTTCCTGGCTAGATCCCATCTCCAGTATCCATAGGCCTCTCTGTTTGTCTCCCTATGCCAACTTGGACTGGAAAAAAATGAGTCATGGTGATCTTTTCTTAGATTTTCCAGTCAGGATTCAGTCTGTCTAGATCTTTGTGGAGGGACTGTTGATGAAAGCTTAGTTGTATTTCTTTCCTTCCATTCTACCACCTTGGCTCCTCCCCAGGATGGATTTCCAGAGTTAAGGAATGATGACACAGAGAAGGGAGGACTAACTATTCATTCCTCACTTTGCTTCTTTTTTTATTCTAAGGAAAATTATCATGATCAGGACAAAGATTACAGACGGAGTTGAAACACCAAAAAATTGAGAATACTGTAAGGGAATATCTAGGTACCATCAGTAAATTTGAGTTGCCAATCTTGGATGAACCACATCCTAGGGAACTGAAAGGATTCAATGTGGTCACTAAGTCTGTTAGTAATTTCTGAAAAACTGTGAAAAACGAAGAGATGACACAAGGCTGTAAAGGAGCAGATGTTTTTCCAGTTTTCAAAAACAGAAAAAGAATAAATCCTTCAAGCTAAGAGTCTGTAGTATGGCTTCAATTCCTGGAAAACCCCTTGTTACATATTGTTAAAGGTATGGGTTATGAACATTTTGGAGGGAAAGAGGTGGTCACTGAGAATAAGCAGGAGGTCATGTAATACTAACTTCACATAGTTTTTTTCTAACAGGGTTACCAGAATGAAAGCTTAGGAGAATATGAATGATATATGTCAGAATTTCAGTAAGGCATTTGACAAAGTGTTTCACGATAGACTTGTGTTCAAGATGGAGAGTTGTGTGATAAGCAATAGCATTTAGGTGAGTTCAGAACTGGCTGAAAGACTGGATTCTTCCCCAAAAGGATATGAACAAACAGTTCTCAAAAGGAAAATTGCAAACATATGCAAGACTGCTCCAAGTCACTAATGGGAGAAATTCAAATCAGAACAACTCTGAGGTTTTACTTCATATCCAGACAATTTGGCAAAGATGGCAGAAGATGGGAAATCATTGTTGTAAGGGATGTGGAAAAAGAGATACACTTAAAAAGCTCTAAATTGCTCCAGTCATTCTGGAAAGCATTTTGGAACTGTATTATCAAAGTAACTAAAATGTCCATACGTTTTGATCCAGAGATCCCACTGCTAGGTATATAACCCAGGGATGGCACAGATAGAAAGATTCCATTTACATAATAAGAAAACATTTATAGCAGCACTTGGGGTAGAAAGAAGAAATACACTAGATGACTAGAGAATGACTGAAGACAGATTGGTTGTGGCTGTTAGATGATATAATGGATAGATTGCTGCATGTGAGTGGGAAGACCAGAATTCAAATCCTGTCAAAGATCCTCACTATGTATGCCCCTGGCAAGTTATATAATCTTTTTCTGCCTCAATTTCCTCATCTATAAAACAGGAATAATAATGGATGTGTACATTTTAACAATCAAATAAGATACTGAATAAGTGATTTTATGAACCTTAAAGTGGTATATAAATGTGGTTGTTGATTAGTTTCAGTCATGTCCGATTCTTTGTGACCCCATTTGGGATTTTCTTGTCAAAGAAAGTGGAGTGGCTTGCTATTTCTTTCTCTAGTTCATTTTACAGATTAGGAAACTGGGACAAACAGGGCTAAGTGACTTGAACAGGGTCACAAAGTTAGTACATGTCTAAGGCCACATTTGAACTCAGGTATTCCTGACTCCAGGGATGGTGCTCTATCCACTGTGCCACCTACCTGTCTATAATATAAATGCTAGATTTATTTTTATCTCAGAGGTCACAGCAATGATGGAAGTGGCACATTTCAGTTCCTTCTAAGGAAACAGTTCACAAAAATTAGAACTGTCCCAAAGTAGAATGGGCCAGCTCAAATGACAGTCAAATTCTCCATTACCAGAGGTATTCAGGAAGAAGTTGAACAACTAATCAATCACATGAAATTTAATGGGGATAAATGCAGTTTTACACTTCAGTTAAATAAATCATATGCCAAAGGGTTTGGTAGGGGGTATTCTTGTTTAGGTATAAGTTGGACTAGATGGACTCCGAGGTATCTTGCAACTCTGAGAGTTTATGCTTCTAGAAGACGCAACAGTAGAGGGATTCTAAGGTTTTCTAGATAAAGTCACCTTCAAGAAGTCATAATTCAAGAAGCCATAACTCCAAGAAGATATGTATGTTTGGGAACTGGTATATATAAGACAATAAGGTGCTCAGAATTCAGTTTACTTAAGGTGGAATAATAATACTTCTCTCTTCTCTATTGGCAAATATCATATTGGAACAAATGAGGTCTTGGGGACCATAGAGGAAGTTGGTGGGGAAAAGGGAGGTAAAGCAATGAATGACTTTTCTCTTTTGAGGAAAAGGTATTACTAGATAGTCCAAGAAGGAGAAAGGAACACTTTCAGGTCCCAGCTCTGTCAGAAAGAAGGAATTGAGAGACTCCTAACTCCCCCATCCCAGGGCTCAGTTTACATATACGTAGACTGGTCTGAATAGTTTGATTTAAGGAAAAACCCTCTCCTTGGGTCCATTCCAAAACATCTCTCATACAGCCTGAAATTTTCCACCAATCAACAAATTCATTTGGCTTAATCAGTAGGCTCCCTAAAGGGGAGAGCTACAACAAGCAGTAATTTAGAGCTTACTTTAATCAGACTTCTTTCCTAATACCTAGCTGAGATACAATGATAAAAATGAGAGTCCTTATGACAGAGTTTCTCTTCTCATCTCCCACCTCACCCCACCCTACTTGAAGTGAGAATGACAGAATAAGCGAGACAGAATAAACTAGCCTCAGTGATTTGGTGAAAAAATGTGAGTAATGAGTTCCAATAATGGGTCCAGGACTACCTTTGTAAACTGTAAAGAATGTGCAGCTTCTCTAGGATAGTCACCTTGATTCATAAAATCAATTTTAACACTCTTGAAGGGGAATGACTTCATGATAGTAAGTCTAATGAATACAGAAAATATTTCTGTCATGTTTTCACATTCTAAAGAAAAAAGAAAGGCCCACAGCAAGTCAACTATAACAAATAATAAATGGCAGCAATTTGAAGTCTTTGAAGATAACAGGAAAGCTCAGTACTTCCTCTGTGCCTTTCTTATCTTGACACAAAGTTGTTATTTAATTTGTGACACTTAAATGCAAAGGTATCAAACATACCCAGGCTGTTAGCAGCTAGCAGCATCCCCAAGTATAGCCAAACTAGATTAAAATGCAACTAGGAAATATTTAACAAAATAACTAAAAAAATAGACAACATTATATTTTAAAGCTAAATCAATACATGACCCAAAGGATCCTTATACATGTATTAGTGACCTCCATTTCTATTTGACACCACTTCTGTAATGCAGTCTCCCCATGGTTCCTTGTAAACTCTTTGAAGGCAGCACCTCTCCCCCCACCCCTGTCTTTGCTTTTCTAGCACAACATTTTAAATCTAGTAGGGCTTAATAAATTTTGATTCTAGTTTCCTTAGAATGTATGACACATATTGGAGCCCTCTTCTCCTCCTCAAATTCTTCAGTACATATTCTGATATTCTGGAAGACATGTTTACTTTCTTATAAAAGTCTCACATGTTCTAATTGTTTCAGAATATGCCTATGAAGACATAAAATGGTCACTACATTGTTAGTCAATATTTTACTGGTTACTTAAGGTTGGAATGATGTAGTTCAGATACTTGAGCATTTCATTTTTCTACTACTTTTGAAAATCTGATAAGATGTTGTCGTAATGGCAGCCAAAAGAGCAAATTCAAAGTTGGACTTTAGTAATGGAGGAATAGTATCCATAATAAAGTTAGTTGACAGTCCCACTGTAATATGTCTTGATTAGAATACACATGGAATGTAATGTTCACTTCTGTGTGTCACATTTTAGGAAGGGAATTGACAAAATGAATTAGGTCAAGAGAAGGACAACCAAAATGGCAAAAATATATCCTATGCTGGTAGGATGTCTTAAGGAATGAGGGATGGCCAGGCTGGAGAAGAGTTGGGTACATTGTGGAGGGAATTTTTGTTCAAGTGTAGGAAGAGACTCCAACTGTGAGTAAGGGTACCATGACAGCTAGTTGGCTTCAAGAATGTGAAGAACTGCCATGTAGCTTTGAGACTTGCCCCGATTGGCCCTAAAGGGTTGAATGAGGAGAAGAAGGTGAAAGTTTCAGGGAGGTAGATTTTATAAGAAAAAAACTACTTCAACACTGAGCGCTATCCAAAAGAGTAATGGACAGCCTTGGGAGGCCCTGGATGACCTGTCACTGAAGGTGGCTGTGCTGTAGAGGGCATTCCTACACAGGGGCAGATTGGATTTGATAAACTCTGACTGTCCCTTAAACCTCTGGGGGCTGAGATCCTGTGAAGCATAATTCTGGGAGAAGTCTGTGTTCAATATGAGCTTCCTGAGATTACCTGAGCATCCACTATTTTAAAAGTTTATTTGGAAGTTTCACCAGTTACGCCAGGAAAATCACAAAGCATGTTCACTGTATTGATTATAGACAACATATAACTTTTTCTATGATCTGGCTTACCCTGGCAATGCTTATCATCTGTTGCTCTGAGTCCCTCTGAATAATGATTTTTTTTGCAGCTATAGAAATAACAAATGGATACTGACAGAAGGAAAACCTGCTCAAAAACAGAAACAGAAAACAGATTAAGGAAAAACATTTCTTTTTTTTTTTTTTAGTGAACTATCCCAGGAAATCTACCTAAAAATCACTGCGTTAAATGGACACCTTTATAATCTATTTACTAGGCTGAAATAAGGCCTTTCTTCTGAAAGTAAATGACAAAACCACTTTTTAATTAAATCAATTTTTTTTCCCATTGCTATGAATGATCAGATGAGAAAGGGCTGCATTTGATCAGTTATCTGTCTTACCTTCGAGAGTTTCCAAAGCACTGCCAGGTATGATATTCCTCCATAAGATCAATATGATCCAATGTAGAATTATAGAAATCAGTATAAGGAATAAGAGGAAGGTGAACCAGATCGTTTGCAGCATCTGAAAAGAAAACTTCTGGCATGATCCTCATCATCTTATACTGCAAGCAACTTATGTGCTTATTTTTTTGCTATAAAGTATTTTAATGTACAAAGTGAGAAGTTATTTTTGTTAGGAGATTCTTATTTCAATAAATTCAAACTCAATTTGCAAGGAATGCTTTTAAATTGAGTAGAAACTTCTGCCAATGATTTCTTTACAAACATACATGAACACATAACACACACACACACACACACACACACCATTGTGATCACAGCAGAAATGGGCACCTACCACCATTCCCATATACTCTTTTCCAACCTCAATCATTGTCTTCCATGATTCCTTGTAAAGTAATGGAAATTCTTTTCTTAGGAATCCAGTTTAGCTGATCAGCCGTAACTGCAGGCTTTACAATATGCCATTGAAACTTCACTGATACACAGGAGGATATAATCCAGTACAATATTTAAGAATGTATTTTATTATTCAAGTAAATTTATTAAGAAAACTACCACTGAAATAAAAGCTACTTCACAATTCTCTTTGTATGACAGATTTTAAGTTTATCTGAGTAGGACGCTGAAATCTTCAGGGAAAGATAGTATACTTAAATTCACTTAAATAAATGCAAAATAAAATCAACAGAAGAAAAACCTACTAAGTAAAGCCAAGACTTTGGCTGCTGATGGAATCCACCAGGAACATTTTGTCATAGGTGGGAATTCTTCAGGCTTTGCAGGAAACAAGCGTAAGGAAATAAACTGTAGCAATCTGTCTACTAATTGCTTGAATCTCTTTTGTGATAACCTAGGAAAAATTTTTGAAATAATTCTAATCAAATTCAACATTTTCCACATTTTGGTGACATGCTTATTGGACAAAACATGCAAATATTTCTAATATTCTTTTAAAATTACATCAATATTTTAAATTATGAGGAATTAGAGAAGATATAAACTCTTTAAATCATGTTTTTAATTAAATAAGAAATAAACACCAAAATGTGATTATTGTAAAGTTGATTATCAAGTATACTGGTGTATTAGACTTTGTTACTTTAATTACTTTCTAATTTTGAGATATTTTTTGTCTCTCAGCTTTTTAAATAAAAAATAAAAATTATTCTGAAAGTAGATATAGTATATTAAAAAAAGAGAATTCTATCTCATATAAATGGCTTACAATAGTCAATCTGAATTTTATTACCTTTTAGGAAGAACCACAGAATGTTAGAGGTGAAAAGGACACCCAGAAAACATCTATACCAATTTTCTAAGTTTATAGATAAGGAGATCGAGTCTAAGAGAGATAGAAGGTCTTGTTCAAGGCCTTCTAGCTAATAAAGTAACTATACTAAGCCAAGAACCAGGTCTTCTGCCTCTACTTTTCACATTATATTATATTCCTTCCCCGAAGGCTCTAAGTAACTAATAATGAGCAAGGTTAAAAAAAGGTAAAGTTTTTATATGAAGAGAAAGGTATTGTGTCAAATCACTATTTCTGGAATATCTGAAAAACTGGCAACAGAAATCAGTCCCATAAAACCAAAAAAATTAGACATTCAAAATGATATAAAATTGGTTATTTCTACTAATGTACATGCATTTATAATATCTTTGCATAGTAGCTTTTACAACAGGTTTTTGAAGTACTATAATTTGTAAATGCTATTTATATTTGAAAATATTCAAATGCATCTTATTATTAAATCTTTCAAATGGATTCAAACCGTAACACTAGTAACATTCAGTATCATGGAAAAAATTACTTTTTAAACCAGTGAACAAGGAAATGGTGGTCCGCTTCCACTAAGGCAGCTATCTGTCGTAGCAAGTGGGCATAGATGACATAAGTAGATGTATTATTAAACTGAGGATTCTGCAAAAGACATTTTGGCATTTTGTTAAAATTTTGCAAAACTAAAAAGAAATAGATGACATTCTAAATAAATACATACTAAATGAAATAAAATTAATGGTAAATTATAACTTAGGAAAACAAATTTCAAACATAAATATCAGGTGAATATCCTTTAATGCTTAAATTGTTTTTTCAAAATGTACAGAAAATCTTTAGAATTTTAGGGAAAATAATTACATTCATTAAAAAAAATTTTGAAAAGAGAGTAAAAGGAATGGGAAACATTATACATTTTCCAAGGGAGAATAAACTGTTAAATTGAGGGAGAATAAATCTCAGAATTGTACAAGACAATAAGTACAATAACTTAGGTGCCTATAGCTCAAATGAATAGCAGAATATAGCAATGACTGCAGAGTATAATAATATTAAAACTTCAGTCCCTTACCTTTCCCTCTCTCAAGCTATCTTTCTCCCTCTTATTTCTAAGAAGTTCCCCCTTATTTTTTATTGGCTCTCATTTATTTATCAATACTACAGTGACTTAACTTATATATGACTATGAATCACAGAACATCACAATCTTGAAAGTATCCAAATCCCAAGGAAACCAAGGGGCAATGGTAAAATATACAGGATAAGTCTAAGTAGTTTACAGCATATTACCAACAATCACTCCCAGGTAAGAAGTGATGTAAAAGACACCATCTAGGAAACATCTAACTGGAAAAGGAGGTGAAGCAGAGTAAGGGATAGCAGAGGGACAACTCAAGTGCTACACTGCTCCCCAGAGAAAGTTCAAGGAGCCTCTAGTAACTTGGGCAGATCCTCTTTGGACAAGTCATGGTCTGACATAAGAGTCCTTCAGTCAATTAACATTTACTGAGGGCCTTCTACGTGCCAAGCATTGTGCTGAGCACTAGGGCTGAAAAGAAAGGCAAAACATATCTTCTGCTCTACAGGAGCTCACAATTACACAGAATGAAAAGGCATAAGTAGTCTGTGATATTTACTGATGGAGGAAGTATTCATATTGATTAGACTACATATTTGCTGAAGTATGACACAACTAAAAATTAGATCTAATTTGACACAAATACTTGGAAAATAAATGCTGATTCTTAATGCAAACTTAAACTACTGTGTATGTACGTCCTAATTTCCCAAACATATTTCAATTTATCCTGAATATGTCATATTTCTATGTAATTGTTTATATACTCTTTCTCCCATTAGATTGTAAACTCTTTGAGGAAACAACATGTTT
The DNA here is from genome assembly GCA_028658325.1 of Potorous gilbertii. Classification (NCBI taxonomy): domain Eukaryota; kingdom Metazoa; phylum Chordata; class Mammalia; order Diprotodontia; family Potoroidae; genus Potorous; species Potorous gilbertii. Next base: position 527,522,360 of record CM053769.1, on the reverse strand, counting down.
TAGCATAGTGTCTGGCACACAGTAGGTACTTAATGCTTGTTTTGTTGCTGAATTGATAGTTTCTATATGTCAACTTCTAAATACCAATGTTTCAAGTATAGGTAAGTAAATTAAAAGGTAAATTGCCCAACACTTCTAAGGGTCTGAAGTAACTTTCTAAGACCTAGGTCATTATTTCAAAATGTACAAAAACATCTAGAAGAATTCCATAGGACAATAAGCCTTATTTCAATTGTTGAAAAGCAGGAATTGGAAAAAGGGAGATGGCCAGATGACAGATTTTCAAAAGACAAGTCACAGTAAGTAGCTTAGTCTGAGGTTCATAGCTCAAACGAATAGATGGATATGACAAGAGTAGAAACTTTCCTTGTCTCTCCATCCCTGTCTATTGTTCCTTCTGTCTCAGTATCTGCTCTGTTCTTTCTCCTCTACCATTCTCTTGCTCCTTTTTTCTTCCTTTATCTTTTCCTATCTTTTACTTTCTTCTCCTCCTTCCTCCCTTTCTCCTTTTTTAAATCACTCATAGTATAGAAATGAATTTAATAACTTTTCATTTCTTTCATGCAGTTTTATGTGCTCTGTTCTTAATTTAAATTTAATTTAATTTTAAATTAAATTTAATTTTAATCTTAATTAGATAAGATGCATATTTGTTTCTTTCTTAAAAAAACAAACCACAAAACAAAAACAAATTTTAGATGCTTTTGCATATAGACATCAATTGCTCCCCCTTCTGTGTCCCTCATATGTTCCTCTTCCCAAAAGTTCTGTACATAGACAAGAGTCTATAGTTTCTCACAAAATAGCTTTCTCAAACATTTCTGAGAAGAAATAGGAAAATTTGAGATCCAGCAACTACGAGAAAGTAAATAAAGAGCAGGAATTTTTTAACTCTCAGGCCAAATATAAGAAGGAAAAGAGAAGCTTCTTTTACCCTGTGTGTTCTGGTCACATGTGCAACTAAAGTGCAAGCGGCAAAGAAAGTAGTTAAAACCACTTTGACTAAGATTCATTTTACAAATTTGTCAACAGTTAGTTCACAAATGATTTAAGTTCTCTAAAACAGTGAGATATTCTCACCCAAATGAACAGTTTATATTTTTATTGCACTGTGTTATACACACAGGTTTATGTGACCTGAATCACTTAGCTCAGTTTTTAGTGTCTTACCTGTAAGAGTATAAAATATGCTCTAAGATCATCTTTCGATCGTGGCCTGAAAAGAAACAGAAATCTGATCAGTGACTATGATGAATATGAAATCCCTACCGAATTATAAGAACTGAGTCATGCCAAAGGAGCTTACGACTACTGGGGTTAGGAAGGGAAGGGTTAGCTAGACAAGGAGTGACAGGCATAAAGATGTTATCTAGATTTATTTTGTCCCCCAAATAATTACATGAGGAATCTTTCCAGACCTCCATCTCCTACCTGCCAGATGAGGAGGCTGGACCAGATAACCTTAAATATATGTTTCAGGTTGAACACTCATTCACATGCTTCTTCACAAACTATAAAAGAAAGAGTATTTCTATGGACTGCTCCAGAAAGAAATGGCACATTTGAGCAGAGATTTGCTGCTCTGAAAACCAAGGAAGAAGTAGACCAGGTTATTTCCAGACACTGTGGCTCAAAGCAATGAGGAAAATGCAAACTAGTGCTAATGAGATACTTTTTAATTCTCCTTAGACCATAATTGCTACTTGAGGCCAAGAGGTGGTACAGTGGAAAGAGTGCTTGAGTTCAAATTTGATCTCAGTCACTTGGGCAAATCATGTAGGCTTTGTTTGCCTCAGTTTCCTCAAATGTAAAATGGGGACAATAACAGCGCCCACCTCCCAGGGTTGTTGTGACGATCAAATGAGGTAATAATTGCAAAGTACTTACTGAGCACAGTGCCTGACCTACTGTAGGTGCTATGGAGCTGCTGCTGCTACGACTACTAGTACTACTACTACTAGTACTAGTACTAGTACTACTATGCTACTACCGCTAGTTATTACTGCTCTGACTACTACTGCTACTTGCCGCTGCTGCTGCTACTATTACTTTTACTGCTTCAAATCTTGTGAGAAAACTTGGGACCAAAGTAAAGTTAACACAGTAAAGTTGAAGAACAAGGCAACTTTTCTCTACTTAAAGATGATTTTTTTGATTTGTGCTAACTGGTCATCTTCTGTTACATCTTTTATGCCTGATAAGTGAGTTAATGAATTTTAATTTTTATGAAAAATATAGTTTAATATAAATAATGGTATAATACTTCCTTTTAGTTCTTAGTAGTTCAGTCCTAAATCTAATTTCTGTAGTTTAATGTTTTTATTACTATAAGACTTACAAATGCTGGTTGTGTGACTTGGTCAACAGCAAATTAAAATGTGGAGTCAGAGGTCACAAAGGTAGTGCCTGGCACATAATAATTCTGTACTAATCATTTGTAGATTGACTGATTACTGTACATTACTACTTTATAAACTTTGAAGTAACCACTTGAAGTAGTTCTGATAATCTTTGGAGAACTAGAATAAAACTTAATCTGTAATAAAACCAAGGAAACTTTCAAATCAGATTGCCAAGTTTGGTGAAAAGATTTAAAACTAACCAATTTCAAAATGATGAATGTTACACTGAAAAGGACTCTTGTATTTCTTTTGACACTAAGTATAGTACAAAAAAACTTTTGTGCGCAATAGAAGACTCACTGTGAAACTTCTTTTAGTGGGTGTTATCATGTAGGCACTGCCTAATTTGCTGAAAGCACATGCATGGTCTGACACTGAAGTTTTTAAAGGAGTTTCCAGAATGACTAATTTCAACACTGACATTACTCAACTTTGAACACCCAATTTAAGAACATAATATACATGTGAATAATCAATTCATACCATTCTGGAAGTGAGCTCTCCTAATATGCCAAGGAATACTACCTGAGCAACCCAACATGGCAAACAAAACCTCATTGCAAGTTGGACTTAGAATTGGTTGTATGATTACCCTAAAAGAGTAGTTCATAAGATTACAGATTAGTGTTTAAAAGAGACCCCCCCCAGGTCCCTTTTTTTAACCTCTTCATTTTACAGGTGAAGAAATGGGGCTCCAGGAAGTAGACCTCATTTAAGTAACTTGGGCAGGTCACACACTGTCAGTATGACTAGAGGTCCCTAGTGGAGTACCCACAGTGCTATTTAATATTTTCTAATCAGGTACTTAGATAAAGACACAAATGACTCGCCCAACAAATTTTCAGATGACATCAAGCTGGGATAGATAGCTAACACACTGAATGATAAAGTCAGCATGTAAAAGGATCCTGACAGGTTAGCCTGGGCTGAATTTAATGAAACGAAAATCAAAATGTGAAATCATACACATGGGTACAAAAACCAAATTTCCTAAGTATAAGATGAGAGAGGCACTGATAGATGGCAGTTGTTTATGAGTTAGCAGTGTGCTCTGACTGCTAGGAGAGCTAATGTGCTCTTGGGCAGCATTGAAAGGAGAAAAGCTTTGAGAAATAAGGGGCCAATAGTCCCACAATATCAAGGGTTCTCAAAATTATATGTCAATAACTCCTCTGACAGCTTGGTGAAACCTGTGAATCCCTTCTCATAATAAGATCTTTACATGCATAAAATAAAATGAATGGATTACAAAGGGAAATAGTTACCACACTATTTCATAAAAACAGTTCACAACTCAGACTGAGAACTCCTGCCATACACGCTGTCAGACTTCGTCTGGGATACTGTGCTCAATACCAGGAATTCTGGGAACACAGTTTAAGAAGGACAGACACAGGGAAGTGTCCAGAGGAGGGCAAAGAGGACAAAAGGCCTTGAGTTCATGACAAATGAGTTTGAAGAAACAACAGATGTCTTGCCTGGAGGAGAGAAAACTCATCGTAGCTCTCCAACTATTTGAAAGGCTGTCGCATAGAAAAGGGATCCAACTTGCTCTGTTTGGCCCTGGGGGCACCCCCAGTAACAATGGGCATTCTGGCCAAGACTGGAGAATCCATTATCAGCCATGGGGATTCAGCATGGTGATGAAGTTGTACTACATGGCCACTGGGCTCCCTTTCAACTCTCAAACTCTATGATTCCTTAGCCTTAAGTATTAGACCTTCCACAATCTGTCACCAACCTCCCTTTTCATACTTATTTTCTATTCAAACTGTGTTGTGAGCCATCCTCCAAACACAGGACTCTCATCCCCTGCCTCTGCACAAGTTGAGGCCCAGTCTGGAGTGCTTTCCCTCCTCACTGATGCCTCATAAAGCCCTGTTCTTCAGTTTCAGATCAGAAGCCTCCTCCTGGGGAAGCAAGCCTTTCCAAATCTTCCCAGTTATTAATTCTCTCCTGAGCCGATGTGTGGACCTGTTGCACCCTCTAAGTAGAAAACAAACTCCTTAAGAGTAGGGATTTTTTTTGGTCTTGTTTTCTCTAGGCCTAACAAAATTCCTCCTACATGATATGTACTTAATGTTTGCTCAGTTGAAGTGAAAGAGGAAAAATAAAGAAACAAATTTAAGTGCACAAGTTTTTTTTTTTCTAGCTTAATTGCTCAATTTGATTAGCTAACAGGAATTGGAAGGCTGAGGCCCTGGGCCCTGGATCTGCTTCCTAATATTTTACCTAGTACAGACTCCTTGGTTATGCTCTGCCTGCGTTGCCAGACTACACTGTACAACTCACCTAGTCTTTCCTTTTATCATCAGCTTTAGCACAGTAGGGGACTAATAAACGCTTGTTGACACAGCCTTTTGGCTCCTCTCATGCATTCCTTGGTCTATGGAGGAGGATTTTTTTTAATTTGCCCCTGGGATCCAGATTATCCTTCACTTACCTTGCAGCTATACTTTTGCTTGCTTTCCTGAAAGTTCACATGGTCCTGGCCTCATGGAAGGTCTTACATTTGATTCACTCCTTGAACATAGGTTTGGTTTGCTTGATGAGCATTAAGTAGCTGGTTGTTAAGGCTGGTTCTACTTTTCAGCAAAACCTTGTTTCTCCACCTCTTTTTGTGATTTAGCATCTTATCACCTCACTAATAGACATGTAGCTTTGATGGTGGGTAAAAGTGAATCATAGAAAAAGCCTTAATGAATGAAACCTCCACATTTAAAAGATGAGAAAACAGGGACCCAGAGAGACTTGCCCAGGGTCATACCTTCTCTGGAGTACCTCTCTTCACATCATAATAGCTCCTTCCAGTGGCTGGAGAAAATTTTCCCTGATGTCTACCTGCTTCAAGTCTGTTGCCCAGAAAGTGTCTGTTTCGTCTGAAGCACCAACAATTCTTGGTTCATTTTGTAAAAGGACGGGCAGGTCCAAATCCCATGAAAAATTAAATATTTTCTGTTTTAGGTGATCAATCTATCTTCCTTTTTCTCTTCAATAAGGCATCACGCAATTCCTCTTAGAAGAATGATTTATACAGCAGTTCTATGATTGAGAGAGGGGGGAATGGCACCGTGGGACAGTCTGGATGTGTGATTTCATCAGTTTGGATAATACCCACTGTGGAAAAACTCACCTACCAATGCAGATCAACAACTCATCCATAATTTGCCATTTTAGAGAGTTATCTAGGGAACTGAGAGATTGTGACTTGTCTGTGGTTACTTGTTTATGAGTTATGTACACCATCTCTCTTGCAATATGTGATAACAAGATAATTTACACATACAATCAAAACAACAGACATTTGCCAAGGCTTCACAGAAGGTTCCCAGTCCTCTACTCTAACAAGGTTCAAAGTACTTCCTTTCACCTGCAAATCCGTTGTGCAAATAAGGAACAACAAATTAATGTGTTTTTAAGACAGGATGGATTTGTAGTCAGAGAATAGGGTTTGAATTCCAATTCTGCTACCTACTACCTTATGACCTCTGGAAAATCAATTGACCCATCTAGGCCTTAGTTTTCTCATGTGAGAAATGAAGGAGTTTGAGGAGACTGTCCCAAAGTTCCCTTAACTTTAAATCTATGATCCTAAGAGCTTTTCTCTAGGTTCTGAAGTATTAGAATGGAATTTTTAATGATGCATTTATTTTCAAAACAGCATTATAAAAAATTTGGATGGCTCAAGTTATCATTAAAGAATAACAGTAATTTTGTAGGTATGGTATCAGAAATTGTTTAATGAGAAATTAAGATGAATTTCTAAGAAAAAACCCTATTAAATAATATTGTATTTTACCTTAACTGGAAATATTTCAATTTGATATTTTAAAAGTATAAGCTACTTATAAACACCTTACTTAGTATCAGGGAGTTAAAATTTAATTATAAAATAAATAATATATTTACCCTTTCCATTCTCTTAATAGACTGTTAATGATACCCTTCAGTACTGACTTCTGAATATCTTGAGGCTATAAAATAAAGAAAACCAAAATGTTAGCACCCATGTGAAAAAAATTACTTTTTTATGTTAGGTACATTTATAGACTTAACTGGGAAAAACCTGTATTTGATCTGTAATAATTTTATAGCACAGCAAGAAAAATAAAAAGTTTTTGCTTCCTTTTTCCAGATAGCCTTAAACCCAAAGCACTCTGGGGCACTGGACAATTAAGCCCCCACCCACCTGGCACAGAGTGGATGTAATAACTAAATTGCAATTGTTTCTCTTTTACCCAGGAACCCTGACAGTCTTTCCCTCCCAGTTTGATTTTTTTTAATTAAAGGGGCCATCCCTTGAGTAACTTAAAGAAGACTATTCACTGAATGGTTGTATCTCACTCAAAGTGAGATTGGGATAAGACCTCAGCCTGAAAGGGCCAGGGTCTCTCATTGCATCCTGGGCCATCTCCAGTCATCCTAATGGTCACTGGACCCAGATGGCTCAGGAGAAGAAAGTGAGGATGGTGACCTTGCACAGTCTTCCCTCACTCAAATCAAATTCCACTGCAAGTCATGTCATCATCTTGATGTCACAATCCTCTTCGAGAATGAAGGACAAATACAACAACAACTCATGAGGGTAATATGACAAGAATACAAATAAAAAGAGACCATACTTAACACAAAAATTAATTTATTGTACTAACATCATGTCAACACTGCCCAAGTTATGTAAATATTTCTTCTTAATTGTCACGAAATGATGCAATTAAAAACAAAATGGCAAGATGAGAATTTTTATAAAGTAATGGAAAAAATCCTAAAATATTATTCAATTTAATAATATATTTTATATAAATGCATTATATTAAATATTTTTATATAAAACATGCTGCACAACATATTTTTCAAACAATATTAAATGTCACTCTAATAAATTATTTGGTTTAAATAAAAATATTTAACACAGTTAACATACTAAAACCTTGGTAAGGAGAATTTTTTATGTGTGTTGTGCTTTCATAAAAGGTATATGACAAGAAAAATATTCATCTTTGAACTGCATTAAAAAAAACTGCTTCCTCAGATCAAAAATCTTCAGTGGCTCTCAAATATGTATAGAATAAAAATTCAAACTCTTTAACCTTATGTTCAAGACCTTTCCAGACCTAACAACGTTTCCCACTTGATCCTGATTTTGCTGGTCAAACTATGAGTATGATTTGACCGATATATTGACAAGTGTAGCCTCCTCCACCCCTAGAACAACTCTATTAGTGCATCTTAACCTAGCTTACAGTTGACTGCTATATCTAATAGGCATCTGCTGACACATTTCAAAAACCCTGCAGCCTCCTTTACTCTGCTAAGTATAAAACAGTACCAGCTCTAGTCCCAGACTTATATTCTTAAATTATGTAAACAGTCAGGAAGTATGCTTCTTTGTGGAGAAAATGGGCAACTGGCAGAACTTTCTGGCACATGTATTTTATATCCTTTCTGTGTCTGCCACTGCTTTGTGCATCACCAATAAAGATGACAGTTGAATTTAAGTAGTGCCTAGTTGTACTTTTCTATTCTTTGAGATCTCCATTTATTCTCTTCTTGGCAAACTCAATGAATTTCATGGCTTTAAGTATCACTTCATATAGGTAATTTCCCAATCTATTATCTTTAGGTTTAAAAAAGTTAAAGCTTATAAATTCACTAAACACTTTAGAACATTTATTATATGTGTATTTTAAATAATTTATTTTATAATACTTACAGTATTTAGTAAAGCATCATACACAGCATTCACAAATTTGGCATTAATCCCAGAATCTTCAATGGTATTGAATGGGGTATTGGCATCTTTCTGCAAAGTCAATTAAACAGATGAATCAATTAAACAGTTGAATATGTCATATAAGTTTATAAAAGTAATTCTTAGTAATAAAATTGAAACTATATCTACTCTTTTTTTGTTCTGATGATGTAAAAGAATCTTTTTATAAAAAATTACTTATATTGAAAATGAATCTACATATATATATATGTGTGTGTATGTGGGTACATATGCATATATATATATACATATTCATTTTTGAAGCCTGAAAAAAGAACCATAGAGTAATATCTCTACCAATAACAGACTAGAATAGTTTTTGTATAGGATTTAAATCATTAGTTCAAAGATATTTGTTTTAAAATCTGCTTAATTCTCTAGTGCAGAAAACAAGGCAAAGGGCAAAGTAATCATGTTTTTGTGAAAAATTTTAAATTAAGAAAATACAAAATGGATTAGAAAACTATCAATTAACCTTAAATGTAGCACTGAGCTCCAGGAAAGAATCAAATGTTGTTAGATAAAAATCATGGACCTCTTTCCATTCTCCTGATGACTTGACTTTTTCTATATCTTCCCTAAAATGAAAAGTAAAGATCACTTTAATAGAAATAAAGTTAATACACACATAATTACAGTATACTCTCATTCAAAAATAGTATTTTCCCTCTTCATAGGTGAAACTGACTGAAACATGTAATTTTGAAGTACAAGTAAATACTGAAGTTTTTTTTCTTCTTCTTCAGAATTAGCATCTTCTTGTTATTTGTTCTTAAATACAGTTTCATGATATGGTGATTTCTAAATTAGATTACAACATTACTCCACCTCCAATTTTGCCTCAGTCCTATCTCACCCTGCCTAATGTAGCCAAGTGCCTAGTCGACAAGGACATGATGCATATCCATGTCTAAAGAGGGTTCCATTTTTTGAGTAAGTTCCTACTATAGCTATTATTTATCCCTTGTAAAGCATTTGCCTTCACCATGTTTCTTTTTCATGAGAAATAATAATTGACAGTTTTATAGCTTTTTCTAATTCCTTTTTTCCTTTTTTTCTTTTCCTCATTGCAACCTAGTAAGACAGCTTGAACAGGTACAGAACTAAAAGCAAAGACAAGTCTGGTTAGTTAGTAGTGAAACTGGCATTAGAATTCAAGTCTCTTGACAGTAACGTCTTAACTAATGTCATTTGAAATTCTAATAAATGTATTTCCTTCATTAACCTGCATGAAAATATCAGCCTAGATTATAAGTAAATATATGTGAAGCATGAATGAAAATAGTTCATACCTTGGATTAAAAAACAAAAATAAATGCTGAATTGGGCTTCAGTTGAGAGATCACTGGATTGGAGGAGAAGGACCAGGGTTTAAATTTCACCTCTGGTACTCATCTTCTGTATCTTAGTTCCTTCATTTCTGAAAGGAGAGAGTTGGTCTAAGCCACTCTTCTAGTTTTAAATCTACAGTATTATGATTCTAATAATTTAAATTGGTGGTCTTCAAGTATGGAGGTACATAAGAATCCAAAAGGTCCAAACAGGGCACACCACAGCCATGGAAGGCCTGATACTTGGATGGTTCTGTGGTTTCACCTATGTCATTGGGATGGTGGCAAAAGTACATATTGGAACTGAAAGATGACATTTAAATTCTGACTCCGCCACCTGCTGCCTAAACAGCCTAGGCAAGTCATAGTATCTCTGAGTCTATGATTCCTCAGCTGTAAAATGAGAGGTTTGTACCCGATGATCTCCAATGGGTTTTTCAGCTCTAGTTCCTACCATCCCTCCAATAAAGAAAACTGAAACCTCAAGCCCACCATCTCATCTAACGTGATTCTCTTTGAGTCTTTCCATAAATCTCAATAGTTTGAGAATGTTTTCTGTTTCTCTGGACATCTTGGGGTTAACAATCAAGGCAATACTAGTAATGGATATTTAGATGGTGTTTTAAGGTATACAAAGCATTTGACGTACATGATCTCATTTCACCCTCACAACCCCGTGAGGCAGTTGGGTGGTCCAGTGGTTACAGTACTAGACTTGGGGTTCAGTAAAATAACAAAGCCAAACTTCAAATCCTGCAACTGACACTGCCCACCTATGCACCCTGAGCAAGTCACTTGACCTTTTTTCATCTGTAAAAGGGTATCTGTGAGAATCAAATAAGATAATACATATAAAGTGCTTTGCATACCTTAAAGTGCTATATATAAATGTTAGCTATTGATATTATTACTAGAGGGTTAATGCGGCATTACAGATAGACTGCTAAATAAACGGGCTGTTAATATTACTTTTCTGGTACTATAAGGCAAAACTCTGGTTATTATAACCCTAGCTACAGTGTCCTTGAAACCACCCTAGCCCAGTAAAAAGTATAATGAAAGCCAAAAATAACTGCAACTACTGATCTGTATTATAACTAGGTTTTGTCATATCATATGAGTGTAGAGTTCTACATGAAAGCTTTAAAAAAGGGAGCCAAAGAGTAACAAGTTTTCAGAGGTTATCCAGCACCATCCAGGGAAGAGTGTATCCTACCTGACCAATATAAATATCCAATTTACTTGGCAGGTACATTCTTATAAGAGTTGGATACTATAAATTATTATAGATGCATTTTAAGTCATTAAATGATCATAATCATTTATATCACTAAGCGTATGGTCAATTTAATCATCTGACTAAAATAACTTAAATCGCATATTTTAAATAACAATCATTAATTGTTTAAATTAAAACACTTAAATATGTATTTAATTCATTACAATATGTTGTCACAATATATTGGTTCATGAAAAACCATGTATTTATATTGTATCGTTTTTACAGGATTTCCCTCACACTTTTAGAATAACCTTATCACAGAAACATGATTCACTGGTCATCATTATGGTAACTTCATTATTATTTAAAACACAGAAATAAAGTACCGTGAAAAATACAGAATAACATGATTTAGGGAATACCTGAGAATTCACAGGCTTTTAGATTTCTCATTTCTCAATCCCAAAGTATAAAATCTGTTGCTGCTGTGGCTGTTTGTTTTTATATATTGTGTAACTAATCTGTTCCATTGTTTGACTTCTCTATTTCTTAACAACTACTGAACTAGTCTGGTGATTACTGTTTTGTAGTATAATACGACATATGATATTGTTAGGTATCCTTTTTTTCCATTTAAAAAAATTTTCCCATGAGATCTTGATCTCTTGCTCCACCAGATGAATTTTGTTATAATTTTGTCTAGTTCTATTAAGTAATGTGTTAGTAGTCTGACCCGGCTCTGAATCTGTAAAATACATTTCATTTTATGCTAGTATAGCCCAACCATGAAAAATTAATTACTTTAAAATTATTTAAATTTCCCTTTAGTTCTCTAAAAAGTGTTTTGTAGTTGCATTTATATAATTTCTGTATATGTCTCAATAGACAAACTCTCAGATATACGCCTTCTGTAGCAGTTCTGAATGGAATTTCTTTTTCTATTTCAAATCAATCCAATAAACATTTATTAAGTACCTACTGTGTGCCAGGTACTATACTAAGTAAGCACTGAGGATAAAACGAAGAAATGAGAGCCCCTTCTCCCAAGGAGTTTACAGGCTAATAGGGGAAGACAAAACTTAAAAGGAAGCTGGGAAAGCAGTTGGGGGGCAGTGAGGGGAGCATCTTGTTCCATGGAGTTGAAACCAAGCAGAGTTGCAGATGGAGAGTGGAGGGAGTCAAAAGTCCAATTTTCTGCCCTCTGTGAAGGAAGGCTTTGGAAGAAGCTTAGTATTCTATCCTTCAGCTCCGTATCAGAGGGGAGAGACGGCTGATGGGAAGGTGGCTGAGTGGCCAAGTTTAAGTTAGCAGCACAGTGACGAGATTAAAAGTTTTCCCTGCTTCTGCTGGGAATAGCATCTGATTAATTTTGTATACTTACATAATGCCCTGCTAATTTTATTGTAATGGTTTCTACAAATATTAAAATTTTGTCTCTAAGATTCTCTAAGTAAACTATTCTATATCATTGTCAAAAAGCATCAATTTTGTTTCTTTGTATTCTTCTTCCCTCAATTTATCTTTTCTCATTGTATTGCTTTAGCCAGTATTTTTAGAACTATATTAAATACTAGTGATGACAACCAACACACTTGTTTTTACCTCTGAACCTACTGGAAAGGCCTCTAGTACTTATTTCTCCATTGCAAATGACATTTACTCTTAGTCTTAGACTTTCATAAATGTGATTGACCATCCTGGGAAAGGTTCATTTATTTCTAGGCTTCCTAGATATTTTTTAAACATAAAAGAATATTATATTTTGTCAAAGGCATTTTGCCATTTATTGGTGTAATCATGTGATTTTTGTTTTGTTATTAATATGGTCTATTACACAGTCACTTTCCTACAACCCTGCATTCATGGAATCAATCCTACCTGATCACAATGTACAATACTTAAAAATATGGCTGCAGTCTCTTTGTCCACATTTTATTCAATATTTTTACATATATTTTAATTAGGGATATTTTTACTTTTAGGAATATAGTTTTCTTTCTCTGATCTCTTTCTCTATTAGGCATATTGACTAATAAAACTGCACAGCACAGAGATACTCTTGGAACAAAACTACTAAGCTAAATAAAATTGAGAAGGAACAATTAAAACACAGGCAACAATTAAAAAGTTTCTTCAAGAGTCGAAGAAAAGTGACAAACACGTAAAAATTAAAGTTGGTTAGAAATATAGGCTAGAGGTAGTTTTGAAAGAAAATGAGGCCATTAAAAAGTGATTTTTAGAAGTAAAGTAAAAGGAAAATCATACTCTCTCTACTGAAAGGGGTCTTAAAAATCATTCTCTATCTTTTTTTATGGGCCCTGATGACCATAGTAAAACCTAGCTACCCTCCTCTGGATTTTATCATGCTCCCAGGAACCTCATTATTGGGCAGACTGCTTTAACCTTGGTACTCACTCTTCATCAGCACTCTCTGTACCCAGTACCCCTCTGAATGGAAGTGGAATGGAGAGCTCCTTGCAAAACTTTCACTTAAGGAGGGTGCTCAGGCCAGCCATCTCTGCATTGCCCACCCTACTACATTCATTTGGACTTTATCTTGCCCCTGGGGTACTTCTCTCCTGTATCCCACCCCCGATTCCCTTTCCTTTTATGTGTTATCCTCCTAACATCATTAGCAATTTGAGGACTAGAACAATCTTATAAATTTGTTTTTGTATTTGTATCCTACATGCTTAACACAGTGCCTGGCACAAAGTAGGTGCTTAATAAATGCTTACTGACTGGCTTACTAGATTACATTTCTATAGAGTGTTCTCAGAGCTATCTAAGGTATTCAAGCTTTAAACTTCATGAGGACTTTTGGACACACTCTAGAGGTTTAAAGGCCTTCATACATTGTATAGGTTTAGAGGCCTTCATACACATTTTCACAACACTTAAGAAATAGATCATACAAATATTATATTGTCACTTTTCAAATGAGAACCTGAGGATCAGGGTGTTTAAGTGATTTGTCCAAGGTTATAAGCTGGAAAGATGTGGAGCAGTGATTCAAACTCAGGTCCTCTAATTGTATATTAAGCATCCTTTCCTTTACACCACGTTCCCTCTATAAAATTCTTCTATGTCATTTCTGAAGCTTCCTTCTTTATCTAAAAGATAGTTTTTGAAAGTAGAATTTTACGTCTGCCATATTAAACAGCTTTTAAGAAGCTGTTAGCTCTACAAAGTGTTGGCTACTGGAGGATTGATGGAGTCTTACTATTTGTATTGCAAATGTAAAAATAACTACTGACAGTACAAATTTGAGGTTGTGAGTCTAGCATATTATACCTATATGTGTGGTCTGCCCTTTGGTTGAAGTTTGACTGCCATTACTAAAGTCAAGTTTTTTAATCATCCCTTTTGTTTCATATTCTACACAATTAATAAACATTTATTAAGTCACTGCCATGAGACTGTCATACTTCCAAGTGCTCTCTAGCTTCTGTTATTGCTTCTTGGAAACCAATCGCAAGCAATATTATTTTGTTCTATGTTTTTAGATACTATTCTGCTTTTTAAACTTTCTTTGCCTATTTGTTCAAATTATTAGCCATAAAATCTCATGAGTTTCAAATTTAAAAGACTGTTGTAAGGATCATACAAGAAAAATTACAGATAATACTTATTAAGTCACAAAGCACTATATAAATGTCATCTGCTGTTGGTGTTACTACTAATAAGTATTTCTATAAAATCCGCCTTATCAGAGCTGCTAACACATGGAAAAATGAGTTGATTTTACTTCTTCTTTCCTGGGTCAACCAGTGTTAGAAGCAAAAATGAGCAGTGAAAAAAACTGAAAAATAGAGAAGATGACAGCAAAAAGCTACAAATTGCATTATCACTCTGAATAATAAGAATTTGGCACACAAAACATATTGATTAACTGATAAGAATGCTGCTGATAAACTAACGATAAACACCAATAACTGAGGAATTCCATGGTAACCCATGCACCCAACATCTTGCAAAAGTAAAAAGAACAGCGTATTCTGTAAAAGTCTCAAGGACATGAAGACAACACTTATAAATATTAAATAGAGAGCTGAAACTTACTGAAAGTCTTTCATGGTTTTGGTTCTAATGGGAAGGGCAGTTTCCAGAGGGACTGGTGCTTTCATTTCAGCTGACAATGAATCAATAGACAGGCGCTGTTTTTGTCTAACGTCAAGGCAAATTGGTGGCAGATCTCTTACTGTGAGGCATAAAACAGAACATTCATATAATTATAAGCCATTATTCCCAACTATGAAAATACTAGATAAATATGAATAAAGAAAATAGGTATAGAATATGAAATTTGTTTTTCTGGCTAACCATGGATTTATTTATAATAAAGGAAAACTGGCAGGAATACTTTGGTTAATAGTTATGGCAATAATTGAATAAATCAAAAAATGCTAATTAGGCACATAATATTCAAAGGATACTATGGGGTATACAATAAGTATGAAGACTATGGTTCCTGATATCAAGCAACTTATAATCTAGCAATCAAGTTGGGGAATCAAGACATAAATATATGTAAAGTTCAATTAGAATACAAGAGGAATTTAAAAGTTCAGTACCATAAAATAAACCAGTACCAAATGAATGGTATAGACCACAGGCATCAAACTAAAGGTCAAGAGAATTCCTGAGTGGTTTGAACCAGATTAAAATATAATTGGAAAATGTTTAACAAAATGAATACAATATAACAAAACACAGAGAATATTAATTTATGATTTTCTAGGTCAACATGTGGCCTCAAGGATTCATTTCTATTTGAATTTAACACCACCAATATAGACAATTAACAGTACAAGAGTTATGGAGGGATTATATATTTAAAAGTACAAGGCACATTTAAGGGGAAAAAAATCTCATAAGATTCTCTCATTTTCTTGAAGAGGAAAGTAATGTCTTCAAAGTTTAAGTGTCATTTCAAGTGTCACACTGATTCTACCTGTACAGCTTACAAGCTACTTATATTGAGGTGAGAAGTGGTAAGAACCCAAACTAGGGGAGAGACTATATGAGCCAAAGATAAGGCAGATATGAGAGATTTTGTTGAGACAGAGTCAATAAAACTTGGCAAATGACTGGATATAGGGATTAAGGGAGAGAGAAGGGACAAGGATGATTCCAAGGCTGCAAATATGGATGACTATGCAATGCCCTTGACAAAATGAAGTGATTTGGAGGAAAATATCAGTTCTATTTTGCACAAGTTGATTTTGAGGTGTCTGTGGGACATCTGGCTTGAGATGTCGAAAAGCTTGAACGTTTTGATGCTCAGGAAATAGACCTAGAGTAAGATACACAAATCTGGGCTCCATCTACATAGAGGTAATAATCGAGTCCAAAGGAATCGATAAGATCACCACTTGATATAGTAGAGACAGAGAAGAGAATAACTCCCCATGGCAGAGCATTGTGGTACCCATAGTAAGTGGGTGTGATCTAGATGAAAATTCATCAAAGCAGACAGACAAAAAGCAGTCAGGAAGAAGGAGAATCAGGAGAGAAAAACTTCAAGAGATTAGATCAAGTGAGTAAGTTTTAAAGATGGTAAAGACAGGGGCATATTTACGGGCAGGAGTGGAGAAAGAGACAATCTATAGTAAGACTGTAAATGTCACAGAGAGACAAACAGAAAGAGACTGATAGAGAGAGAAGCAACAGGAGGAACAAATATAGCAGAGAAGTAGAAGACAGCTCAGTCAAGCTCATCTCAACAACTATGTCAACAAAGATTTCAAAAGAGGACCACACCAAGTTGTAATCAGCAATTCCAAAGAAACTTACATTCTGTCAATTTTCTAATCTGGGTTAGTCGAGGGAGACAGAGGAGCGTGGATACTAAGACGGTGTCTAGTGACTGGAGATGGGGATGCTGCACAGAGCTTTCTAGTGCAGGGATGGAACCAGAGCCTGCAGCTTTGTACTTGAACAGGAAGCAGTCCCAGAAATAGCAGGGATGGATCTAACGCTGTGCAGGAACCATGTGGCAACTCTGTTACTCAAACACCAGAGTCAGGTCACTGACCCAGTACATACTTAGGAGGTAACTTACACCTAGGTATGGTCATGGTCATGGTCCAAAACTACGTATTGGACAAGGAGTATCTGAGTATCTGAGTGGCACTGACCCTGGAGTTTTAGATTTTTTAGATTTCAAGACTCTGGGCTTATTTTCAGCACCTAGACTAGTCTAGGATTTGTT
>CM053769.1:527462853-527486804 GCA_028658325.1 Potorous gilbertii | reverse complement strand
TTCTCTTCCCAGTTTTTCCTCCACCTGTCTAACTTGATTTTCAAAATCCTTTTTGAGCTCTTCCAAGGCCTGAGCCCATTGGATATCTATTTCAGATGTTTGGGATACAGAGGCCTTTACCTGATAGTAAGCATTGGTTTTCTTCGTCAGAGAGGAATGGTGGAAACATCTGTTCCCCAAGAAAGTAACCTTCTATGGTCTTATTTTTTTTCCCTTTTCTGGGCATTTTCCCAGCAAGTTACTTGACTTCTGAAATTCCTGTCCACCCCTGCCTACATCCGCCCAGCTAGTGCTTGGGGTCTGAGATTCAAATGCTGCTCACCAGCCTCAGGGCTTTTGGTGGCAGGCCTGGCTGCTATTCAATGGGAGCTTAAGTTCTGGTGCTCAGGTGGGGGCAGGGCCGCCTCCCAGGCTCAGTTCCCTCAGGGGGTTTATGCAGAGACCTTCTGTAATGGAGCTGCTGCTGAGCTCTTGCCTGCTCCAGGAGCCTCTGGCCACCCACTGCCTCTGCCTCTGCCTCCCGAGGGGGCTTGAGTCATGGAGACACCCCGCTCCCCTCTCAGCACGTTGACGTTTCTCTCACTGACCTGTGCATCTGTGGGTGGAGGGACCTTTGGGGCTGCTGGAGCTTCTGTCCCTGAAGTCTGCTAGGATCTGCCCGCTCCTCTCTGTGCCATGGCCAAGGCAGGGCTGGGCTCTGCTCCCTTCTGGTGCGTGATGGACCTTTGGGATCGGTTTTTCAGGGCTCTCTGGAACGGAAATCTCCTTCACCACGTTGCTGTGTGGCTCCTCTGTTCCAGAATTTGTTGGGAGTTCTTTTTATAGATAATTATGGGCTGTGGGTTCAGAGCTAGCATGTGTGAGTCTTTCTACTCCACCATCTTAGCTCCAGCCCCGGGGGGTTGAATTTATTGAGAAAGATAATGAGTTCTTTTTTGGATACATTAAGTTAAGGATTCCTATTGTTCATCCTGTTGGAAATATTTAATAAATAGGTGGAGAGTCACAATTGAAATTCAGGAGAAAGAACTGATCTTAATCTAATATATCCCTTTACAAATCATTTCATCAACTGTGAGATTTTTGAAATTACCCCTTTTTGTAAATTAATTTGTTTTCAGTTTTCAACAATCACTTCTATAAATTTAAAATATTCTCTCCCTCTCTCCTCAAGGTGGCATGCAATCTTGTATGGGTTCTATACATTCTTATTAGACACATGTTCACAGCAGTAATGTTGCATAGAAGGATTAAAACGAATGGAAAAAATCATGAGAAAAATGAAATTCCCCTTTTTGACATCTGAAAGTCTGACATTTAGTTGTATAATAGGTTTTTTTATTTTTTTGGTACATATTTAAAATCTAAACAGAAGCTATTTTATCTTTGAGGCAATAGAAAACTATTGGAGTTGGCTAAATAGAAGAATCTGTTTTAGGAAAATTACTGATAAAAGTTATACAAAAAAAGAAAATTACTTTGACACCAGTGATTAGGATAGATTTGAGTGGGAGTGTTTTAGAGGCAGGATTTGAATTCAGATCTTCCAGACTTCGAGGTCAGCTCTCTATTTGCTACCCAATACTATCTGTCTTTCATGTGACATAATACCATAGCTATTAGAATATAATTTTCTGGAGGTCAGAACGTGTTCCTTATTGTATTGATGTAATAATAGTACTTTATATAAGGCCTTTGATTTAGTTAGGACTTAGTAAGTAATTATGTGTGTTAAATTGAATGGAATTACAATACATAATACACTGCATATGCTAGGTCCACAGTCAAATTGGCTTGAAAGAAACTTGATTAAATTCCAATAGCTTTTATTTGAAAAATGAATGGTTGAAACAGTATTTGTGGTTATTAATGGTTTCTAAAATGAATGATGGATTCAATTAATTTTATTTGTAAAATAAGATTGACCCAAATGACCTCTAAGGTCCCTTCTGGCTTAGATAATCTATGATTCTGTGAATTAATTTGGAAAAACAAAACAAAAAACCTCTCTTGAACTGGTTTGTAGATCTTCTATTTAAATTTATTTCATTTAGGGAAAACACCCAAATGCAGAAAGATTTCCCCTCTCCTCCAGTCACCTCATTCTTCAGTGGGGTAGGGCTGTTTTCTGGACATTCAATATGCATTCAAGCTTGGCACATGGTGCAGCTTGAAGGTCATCCTAGTTTGGGTAGAGCAGTTTACAGTAGTCACATCCCAAATAATGAAGATCCAAAGAAGCAAGAGGTGGGTTGTTTGAGGCAATCAGGTCTATAATGAGAACAGTTAACATGAGGGGTCACTAAAAATCAGGGACCAGAGGCAGAAATCCAAAATCTAAAAGTGTTTGTCAGCAATGTGGCAGAGTCAATTATATCAAAGGGAAAAAACAGGAAAGTACAGTCTAAATCCAGGTAAAAGTTCAAGAGACAGGGTGTCCAAATAGGTTTGAACTCACATAAAAAGGTATTACTTCAATTTGACTGACCTTTTTGAGCTCCAGCATTTGGGGATAATCCTATCCAACTTCTTGCTCTGAATGCCTTTCAGAACAAAGCAATTGCCCCTGGATTTGATTTGACAAAAAAGTGCTCATAATAACGAAATCAATACTAGGTCTAAAGATAACCTTTAGGCATGGTAATATGAGATATTATCTTCTATCTCAAAGAACAAAGGTAAAGAAACCCATCAACTTAGCAGTGGGAAAAGGACCTTTCAGACAATATAGATAGTTCTCAGATGCCAAAGTAAACTTCTAAAATCTAAATCTCTAATACAAAATCATTAGCATTCTATAGTAAAATAAACTTTCATTTTCAAATAAACCTTAAAATTTGAAAACGAAAATGTCCAAATTGTTTCCCATTGAGGAAAGAAGTGTCTAAACTTTTAGAAGAGAGGTTCTTAAACTTTTTTTGTTACAGCCTTTTTTTTTGGCAGTCTGTTGATGCTTACAGATCCACTCCTCACAATAAATACATAAAATACATAGAATTACAAGGAAAACAAACTACAGTTAGTCTCTTCTCATCACAGACTTAGAAGTACTGAGCCCCCATCACCCCCAGATCTGCAAAATCTGTGTAAAATCTTTTGACTCTCTTTGTAACAGAGAAGTCTTGAGTTTTTATTTTCTTTTATGAGGTGTCTACAGTACCTTATTGTAAAATCTGGGTTAAATATTTGGTCATAGGTTCTGTGTCCTCTGCTCACCTTGGAGTGTTGGATGAAGTTTCTGAAAAACTCCTTAAAAATTCCAGTTTAATTTCTTATGACTCTAGATATATCAAAACCTCAATGGGGAAAGTTGTGATGTGGAAGAGTTAACTGTACATTGAAATAGCTCTTATACTTTTTTTTTTAAGTTCATAGATCCCAGGCTAAGAACTCCTATAGTTTAGCTAATTAGAATTTTAAAGGTAAGAATATTCTGATTTTCATTCCCAAAGTAAATAGTAGGACTTAATAGTAGTTTCTTCTAGACTAGTATATACCTCAAAGCCTACTAAAGGGTAACAAATTATTTTCAGGTCTCAAGTATACAGAAATACTAAAATGAATCTCTGTGCTGTGTTGGATTCAGAAAAATACAAAGGAATTATTTTATATTTGCTGAAGCACTGATATTGGCAAGTGGACTTACAGGTTCATGGCTGGAAGAATAGGGTTTTGGCAAGACAGGGGATCTGAGGATTTGGCATTTTTGAATTTGGTTCCACTAAAGGCCTACTTTGCTATCTCATCATGTCATCAAGGTGACCCCTGGGCTCCTGAAGTCTATGTCAGCAGAACAGAAGCTCTCACAGGTATCACCAAATTGGAAAGGCTTCAGTTTGGGCCTGGTGATATTCCACTCATTGGTTTTTCCAGGGACCAGACATCACTGGGTCAGTCACATGATGAAGAAACTCAGAGAAATGATGGACCCTGATCAAGGTTATAAGGTAAAATAATGACAGATCTGGGACTGTAATAGCTAATGCTAATACCTAGCATTTATATAGTGCTTGAAGTTTTAGAAGCACTTTATATGCATTATCCCATTTGAGTCTCACAACAAACCTCCTCCCAGAGCTCATCTCAAAACTCTATTTAAAGTGGGTGCCCGAGACAGCCATTTCATCATTTCCTACCCAGCTGCACTCCTATGGACTTTATCTTATCCCTTGCACTTGGGGTTCTCTCCTCCATCTCCACCCCTTTTCACTTTCTTTTAATGTGTTGTTATACTATGAACTCTTTGAAGGCAGCAATGATTAGGGATTCTAATTAAAAACATCTGTTGAGCTTAGAATTCAGGAGGGGGATAATGGAATTATTAGTTTATTAGGTGGTTTTTCACTCCACCAAGTTCTTTTTTCCTTTAGGGCAAGATGCAGCTGCAACTGTATCAATTTTGTACCTCTGGAGGCACTTCATTTGGTTCCTCATCCCACAAAAATCTTGGGAGTAGTTGTGAGACAAAAATTCCTTGTTTAAGTAGCTCACCCAGCCCAGAAACTTGTTGATTCTCAGTTGGGGATTTTATCTCCATATTTTTCATTAACGTGTTTCACAACTGAGGACTGTCAAAGCATAACAGCTCTTGTTTGCCCTGAAAACTGCTTCTCCAAAGTCTACTCTAGGATGCTTACTCCTGAAAGAAGCTTATTTAAACTTCCTCTGCTGTCCTACTGCAAAGTTTGGATAAGAAACCATCAAGTAGAGGATAACATTATTGATAAGAGGACAGTGATACTTTAACTACCACCAACATGGAAAAAACTAGAATTGCCCCCCACCCTTTATCCCCCCCAGTTCCCAGGAAGCCAACAAGAGGAGCTGTGAAACCACAACACGAATGTGATGTGTCAGGGCAATATGCAAATGCCTGCATGGCTCCCAAGCCCTAATCCCATCAAGAATGCAGAAGATGTTAATTTGACCATCTTTCACAGCTCATAAATCTACCCACTCCACAGCCAGGCTGCCAGATGCCATGAAGTAGACCCTCTGTCAGGCTGGCAGCCCCAGTCTAGGAGCCTTGGCTTCTGCCTCAGTAAAGACTAATAAAGAGCTTTGTACTGTGGGGCTCCAGAGAGGCTTCTCACATTTGGATACAATGGAACAAAACAGTAGGCAATGGGAATGTCTGATTATCTGAACTGGTGGTCTCCCCTGGGCTGCATTCTGTATACTGAGCGATGGATTTCACATTCATTTGCCAGTCTTCCCATGCTGATGGACCGATCTTGCTTTGGAACAATCACCCCAAAGACTCCTGAAGGATTAGTTTATTGAGTCCCTGCCTATAAATACAAATTGAGCAAAGTTCCTTTTGGATGACAAAGCTAGCCTTTTTGTATTAAAAATCTAGTGAACTTAAGCTATATTATTTCTAGCCACATGAACTCTGACTTTCCTCTGGGGTAAGAGCATAAACACTTTCTTCACTTGGAATCAAGGATTTTTTCATTCACCCTGAATCACTTACATTGGTTTCCCTCATATGTACACAGATTTAAAGAGTAAATAATGACATAGCTTCAACCTCTGATTGTAGTCTAACCCAGAATTTGAGTCCCTAAAATCTCTTCAAAATGCATTCTGATTAGGCATTTTAAGTACAAGCATCGTCTATGCACAGAATACAGGCGAGGAAATCTGGATAATTAATTGATTAAGTGGCTTTTGAACCCTCCTCCCCTACTCCACGGTTCTTAGCAACTTCAGGGCAAGATGATTGAGACGGGAAGGGAGACTGCTGCGTGTGCTTGTTAAGGAACTTTTCCCAGTCGTTCATACCTTGGTAGAGGTAGAACTTCGCCATAGGAATGCTCTTTACATGGATGAGATCGTAAGTCCAATCAACAAATCCGCACTTTCTGCAAACTGAGTTCTAGAACATCAAAGCTTAAAAACCCTCTGGTTCAACCTCCTTTCCTCATCCCTTTGCATTTACAGAAGGAAGGAAGGCTCAGGATGTAAGTGACATGCTCAATCAGTCTGTAGTAGAGTAGGGACAAGGACCTGGTTCCTTTGCTTTCCTAGTTGTTTTCCATTTGATCTTTTTTGCTTTTCAACTTTTTTTAGAAGCAGTCAATTTTACTTAATTTTAGACTTACTTCATTCAGAGATTGATTTACATTTTCTAACTCATTTTCAGGTGTACATGGTACAAGCTGGGTGAAGCCTACAAGTTGGGATCTCAATAACAAGGATTGTGCTGCATGATGTAGTTTCTAAGTATAGTCCCAAGTACTGATGAGAGAGTTAAAGGAAACACTCCTTGACACTTCACTGATTTATAGATCAAAGAATGCAAGTTCACTTGTATTTTCAAACAGCAGAACGGTGTGATGGGTGCAAAATGCAGAAAAGCTTTAGACTCCATGTAAGGAAAAAGCCTCTCAACAGTAGTCACAGCTGCCCAATGAGAACTGCTGGCATTCCTGGTGGCTAGGTGCCTCAGGAAGTAGTGGACTGCCTATCACTAAGGCTCTTCAAAGCAAAGGTTGAATGTCCACTTCCTACAAACATTAAAGGAAGGCTGCTTTCCAAGTATGGATTGGACTATGTGATTATCTCTGTTGATAATAAAAATTCTTCAGCATTTTACTATTACAGTGTCTCTCTGGGGGCCAAGTAATCAATAAAGTAACAAAAATTTATTAAGTACCCATTGCACTAAATGCAGGGGATACAAATAAAAAAGATGAAATGATGTTACTTTGATTGGTTGTTGTCCTTTGTTCTTGAAGAGGACCAAACACGATCAAGGGACCGTGTGCCCGACTGTGGCTGTTCAGGTCAATGAGCTTGGAAGACTCTATCACAGGTCAGACACAAACAGTTCATATGAACATTTGGAGTGGAGCTGCCTCTAAATCATGTTTCTTTTGAGCTTCTTCAATTCTGTTGGAGGGTCCTGTGCCAGTGTCTCCCGTGTCTCTAAAGAAATTCCAAAGTGCTCCAGAGAGGTTTTGAGAGTATCCTTGTTTTGCTTTTCCTGACCTCTATGTGAGCACTTCCCTTCTGTTGAGCTCTCTGTAATAAAACAGTCCTTTAAGCAAACATACTTTTGGCATTCCATCATTGGTGTTTCATTTTCTGCAGTAGAATTTGAATGCTTGGCAGTTCAGCTACCTCGTGTACATAGAGGATGACCAGGTGGGTGTCACATAAGGGCTTACTAAAAGAACTGAGTGGGTAATTGCAGATGACCATTTCTTGGATATGATAAAGGTATAGGTTGGGCCAGATTATTTCCAAAGTCCCTTTCAACTCTGAGATACTGGAATTGAACTTACAGCTTCACAGGAATTTCCTCCACAACCTGCTTGATAGATTCTGTTTGAAGACCTCCAGGAATCTGGCAATTTGTTACATTTCAGGGCAGTTCATGCCATTTTGAAAAAGTCCTAATTCCTATAAAGTTTGTTTCCAACAAGCTTAAATTTGCCTCTAGAATTCCCTTATTCTGCCCTCTGGGGTAAAGCAGTACAAATTTCCCCATGATACTTTCACTTGGAAGACAGTGCTCATGTCTTGTGTTTCAACCAATTCATCTATCTGTTCATCTCCAATACCCTGACTCTCTTGTGTGCCCCTCTTGGCCAAAGCCCTGAACTGAACACAACCAGAGGTGCTCTAACGAGGATAGAGCATGGTGAAGTTATCCTCTTTCTTGTTCTGGAGAGCACATCTCTCAAAGCATATTAACTCATAATGAATTTCTAGCCATGAAGACTCCCAAATATTTTGCCTCATGGTATTTAGCCATACCTTCTCCCAGTTTATACTTGTGCAGGTAATACCTTGAACCCTTGTAGGTCTTTATATTTATTCCATATTAAAAGTTTATCATATTAGATTAGGCCCTATGTCCTAGTCTGTTGAGTTTTGTATCCTGTCATCTGTTTTAGGCACAAAACTTCATGCTATCTGTAATTTCATTAAGTATGTTATCCTATGTTTTTATCCAAATCACTGATAGAAATGTTGGATGTTACAAGGCAAAGCCTTTGTACAGTTCACTTGAGACCTAGATCCATAAATAATGACTGCTGGGGTTCAGTCCTCAGTTCTAAATTCCACCATAATATATTACTGAAATGGAAAAAAAAAATAACACTGATTATAAGCTACATTCAGGTTTTATACCTAACAAGTTTGTCTGTATTTAGAAAAATACAAGGTACTCTCTTGTTCTAATGATGCAGGGCACAGAGTTGGGGGGTGTGGTTAGTAGGTACAGGTCTCAATCAATACTATCTACAAATTTGATTAAATGTTTGAAATGCCTAATCCTTATGGAAGTAATTTTGAAAATAGTCATTTATAAACGTCAGCAAAAATTAGAAAGATTCTGACAAGTGCTGTCAAGGAAAGAAAAAATTGAAACACAGTGCCTGTTACAATTTTCATCTGACAATTGATTAAGTTATATATGTATACATACACATATATGTAAGTATAGGTATATGTATGTATAAGCAATTATTTGCACAAAGAATTAAGATTTTCTATAGTGATACACAATACAACAATGTAACTGTGTAAAGGTTGGCTTTGATTTAGCTTCTATATAGATGAACTTTGAGATTTACCGTTATTTGCTTCACATTTGTACAGCATTTTAAGTGTACATATCTTTTTCCTAACTTTGTGAAGTAGGGGGTAGAACATTTTTTGCAGATGAAGAAACTGAGATGCAGAGCAGTTAAGTTCCCCAAGATGAACAGCTTATACACAGAAGGGGAAGATTTGAGCCCAGGCCTCCTGGCTCTGTATTACACCATTGTGAACATTAGTTTTCTGAGAGTAACTAAATTGGCGTGATTAAAATATTCAAAATTCCATCACTTTAGCTTATAGAAAGAGCCCTGGATTTAGTGGTATAAAACAGATTCAAATATTAGCCCTACTAACTGCTGTTATGTCTTTAGTTACTTAACCTCTTCTGGGTTCAATTTCTTCATCTGTAAAATGAGGTTAGACTAGAATTCAAACTTCACAGAACAAATCCCCTAAATAAAAAGATTTGTTCTGTAAAACCTGGACTTAATCAAAAAGTTGAATCCAAGGACCTAGAAAGCCAGATGTGACCTCAAGGCTACAGGTTCCCCCATTCCTGGACTAGGTCCCTTCCAACTTTAAGTTCTAAAGGCCCTTTCTAAGTTTTGGGATGCATCATTCCTCTCTGGCAGATTTAGAACCATGCTACATTACTCTGAAAGTGTAGTTGAACGTAATTTTTATCCATCTTCCCAAGGATGATTTGATACACCATTCTGGCAATTACTCAAAAATACCAGTGAACAAAATTGTTTATTTCATGTTAAATGGGGTACGGAATGTGAGACAGTACATGTAAAACACCTTAGGGATGAGTTAGGTAGCACTAACTGCACAAGAGGTTTAAATTTACCTCAGAAAGAGTCACCAAACAATGATAAAATCCCACCTTCAGAACATAAGGCATGTCATGCATAAACCTAAAGCAAAAACTATTTGAAAAAAATGTTTCCATGCTAAACTATTGAACAAGATACAATTATTCATGGGAAATGACACATCAGAATTAATTAATATAACATTATTGTAAACCTGGCATGACAATCAATTCCAGAATCACTCAGGGTGAGTAATATGGGACAAATGTTGGCAGAAAAAGTACCTAAATATAAGACTCTTTTAACTCATCTCAATATACCTAATCAGAAAATTGGGAAGGACTGGTAGACAGTTCTCTTTTTGATCCTGAAAGACTATACAAAATTGGCACACTTACTGGTATTCAAAAGAGTAATTTTAGGATTATATCTGCAATTATTAGAGTGCCATCTAAAAATATTCCAAAAATCACAACTTGCCTTCTTAAATAAAGCCAATAATATCAAGCAATTAAAAAACACTCCAGACATATCTGGACTCCATTTTTCTCAGGAGAGTATCCATGATTTTCTATAACTATTTACAATAATTCACTGCAAACAATGAATTCAGAAATTAATACAGAATCAAGGTAAACTGGAACAGAGGGTATAAAACCAGAAATGCCCTCAAGTAGCAAACACCTTTACTGGGTAAACTTTCTTCCTTCATATCTGAGGGATAGAAAGATTTTAAAAAGTGATTGAAGATGGGCACACAATGTAATGCAACACTTCTGTACCAAGATTCTTAAGCATGCTTAAGAACATGAACAGATAGCCCATCATTTCCTGCAATAGCTGCCAACATGAAGGAAGACCATGTTAACTCATGGTGTTCTACCTGGGCTTACCCTGCTAAGTAGGGTTCCAGTTAGGCAGCTGTTCTTCCCAGTGGAGCTGTACGGGAAGCAGAAGTACCAGTTCCACTGCATTTATGACAGAAATGATAAGCAGAGAACTGGGACTACTGTAGGGTCTGTAAAGAATTTATTGGTTATGCATGTAGACCGCGATGATGATAATGGAGAGGCAGACAAAAAAAAAAAGGTAATTAAAAAACACAGAACAAGCAAAATATCAAAACTAAAAATCTAATGGCCCACTTAAAATATACTTTGTGGTTGTTTGCTATACTACCACACTGTATGTTTATTGAACCCTACTAGACTGACTGTAAGGTTCATGCATGCAGAGACAATGTCTTACTTAGCTTTGTATCTCTCCTGGTGCCTAATAAAGTACTTTGCACATAATAGGCACTTAATAGACAGTTGCTAAACGAAGGAGGGGTTTCCAATGGACTCAAGGTATATAGAAAAGTTTCGGATTCACCCAGTGGAAAAAATCCTCCAGAAATTCACTATTTACAATCAAAGAAGAAATTAACTATATAGACAGATTTTAGTTACTAAAAATTATGAGCAAGTTGCTCTAGATTTCCACATAATGATGTAAAAAAAATTTCTACCATGAAACCAAGGTTACCCCATTAGCAAACTGGTACCTATTGCAGTCACAGCTCTTTGGAATATGTGTTTGATATACATAAAGTAACCGTTAAACAAAAACCTCTCTAGGATATTTAGTAATTCCTTTAATTGGAAGGATTTTCAAAGTGTGCTGGATACTTCCATAATTAAAAAACTGAATCTGGCAAATAAATCATCCCCAACTGACTGAAATTACTGTTAATAAATTCAGCTATCTTGCCAACAAAGCCTCTGGAATTGAGTGAAAAGTCTCTCTATTGTACAAGATCAAATACAGATGAGCAATACATTTGAAAAACACTTTGTACAAGGCTGCAATTCTGAAACAGTAGATTTATATTACAAAGCAATGTAAATAAATACAAGGCTAGTACAAAAGCTCTTATTTACAGTTTTACAAATGACATTGTATTCAGTGTAAATGTTGTGTCTGAAAGAACACAGTATTAGTAAGACAAGTTCCTGTTGAGGACATTACACAGTTTCTGCTAAATTCAATGCATAATGTAAAAAGGTTCAAGTTACCTGTTTATAATTTAGTACAGACAAACCCAGTTTTACCTGGAATGGCATCTGTTAAAGTGCTGAAAAACAGGAAGTATTTAGAAAACACTGTACATTATTAAAGCTTTATCAAGTCAGAATGTTAAACTTCATTCACATTTTTTTTATACCACATCTGTGGCCAACAGAATTTTTCAGCAAAGAGTAAAACTGAGAGGTCACCAGCTGCTTAGATGAGGTCATGCTGAGCATAGCTGTCTTCATAAAAACCAAACCAAAACAGCCCTTCACTTATCTATCCCTCAGCTATGGCTTCAGGCTTCATAATCTGGTAAGTAATCAAATACTCTGGATAAGCCTGAAAAAAAAAAGAAAGAGAAATATTTAAGAGTAAAACTTATCTTTTCTCTCTAAACATCCAGATCATATTTATTAAGATTTCTAATCCTACTGGAGACATCACTGTCACAGGTACTAGGCAGCATGATACTATACTTTGATGAGTTCACTAAATATAGACATAAGCTAAATTTTATTAAAGTTTAGAAAATATCATATTCTTAAAAAATACAGTTTGTCAATAAGACATCACAATGGACTTTAAAAAGTCTACTTCTCAAATACTTTTTGAAGATGTGATAAAGAATTGTTACCTGTTCTCCTCTATAAATGACATATTCTGCTAATGCCAGGCCATTAACACTTGGTCGACCTGTGACTGAATGGTGTCCAGGAGGAGAATGAGCCATCTTCATTGCACTGAACTGCAGGAAAGATTTCCCTAATGTCACCCGGCAAAACAGTAATTGCCTGTGTTGGAAAGGAAAAAAGAAAAAATTCAGAAGAACAAGTCTTTTAGGAATAACTCATACCTTCTACTTTTATAACATTTTGTGCTTATCAAAGAATGGCTCTAACCTGTTATTTCATTTCAGTCTCAAGACAATTCTCATAAGGTAAGCAGGGCATTACGACAATCTTTCAAACACAAAGGGAAATAGAATTTCTCCTCCCAAAATAATATGTCACTTTCCCCAGCTATATCTGTAGCAGTGAAATAGTTTTTCAGAGATGAATCTCATCCCCTCCTTTTTATCCCTGTAAAAGCTTTATAGAACAGGGACTACTGGGGAGCTATTTTCCTTTTGTATAGGGGGGTTTGACAACTAATCTCTCTCTTATATTACACTAGTGTAAACTTCAGATGCTCTGCCTAAGCCATAGGCTTAAAAGGACTCTGCTTAAGCTACCCACCTGGGATCCTGCTACATACTACTCAATCCTTTATAAATTCTACTACTTGAAAAATCATTCCCATTTGGCTACTCCATGAATTCAAGTACCAAATTCTGAAAGCACAAGTAACACCAAACAGAATGAATGAAAGTATAGTAGAAAGAATAGTGGGTTTGGAGTCAGAGGTTCTGGCTATGATATGTATATGATCTTGGGTGAATTGCTTACTCTAAACTTTACAGTTTCTTCATTTGTAAAATAAGAAGTTTAAAACTAAATGATCTCTATGATCTATGATCCTATAAAGGATGGCTCTTTCCCCTGCTGGGACAGTTTTGCTTGTTTATTTTGCTAAGCAAAAGTTCTAGTATTTTTTTGTAACCTATTGGATTGATTGCTAGAATTTTTTCTTTTAGCAAGGCACTTAATGCATGACTATTTTTTTTAGGAGAAAAATAGATTTTAACTGATATAAGCAATGAGGGGAAAAGGCAGATGAGTTCTCAGGATGTCTTTCTTATGGTTATCTAAATCCATCCTCCTATTTAAATGGCTTTCTACTAAGGAAAACTCATATATGTTATTCAAGACACTTCTAATCTAGAAAACGCTCTCCATATACCAGAAACTATGCTAATACTTTTCCTGGGAATATTTTTTCCAAAATAGAACCAAGCAGATGGGTGTAAATAAATGACTTACCTGTGGCAAATGTAACAAGATCTATCTTTGTGAACTGGACACCCGGTACCACCTCCAATTCCATATACATACTGATTACTTTTGGAAGAGTTCTCAGCAAAGTAAATTCCAGCTCCAAACATTCCACCTATATAGGCATGTCTTTCATCAAAACCTTTATGAATAATTGCATTCACAAAGGGAGAACCTAAAATAAAATTTTTGATATGGATAAGGCACAGTCACAAGTCTAATTCATCTCTCTAATATTACTGAATCCAATCAATCTTTTCTGTGACTCCATGGACTTACTGGCAGAACAGGCAAAATATACATAACAATTTTTCTTACACCCTAACCTTTTTTAAATTCTGTTTCTCTTGGTTTGTTCTACCTTTCCATCCCAGATCCAGTCTAACTATCGATGTGGTACATTTTCTTTAAACTCTGAATACCACCTTTTTTCCCTCCTGTGGCCTCTCATTTGCTTCACAGGGCCAGTCAGTGTAGGCCCTAAGCCAAAAGGGAAGTAGGTAGTGGATCAGGGCCAGGGAGTGGGGTGATAGGGTGGGCAGAACAACTACAGCAGCTGCACAACTAATTGATTCATCAACAAACTGTGTCTATCTTCATATGGAGAGGTAAAGAGAAGGCTGCGGATTCCACTTTAAAGAATTACTGATGAACAGAATCAACTATTTATTTGAATTAGTAAGAGAAAACCAAGACCATCTGTGCATTTTCACACGTAAATATCACTCATTATAATCAGTAAATCAAGTCAATAAATATTTATTCTGCTTGAGTTCTGTGTTAGGTACTGGGCCTAGTGATGGTATAAATAGGACTCTGAGTTTTGGCAATTGAATGCCATTTAGATTTCAGTTTCTTTGCTTATTTACATAACTCTCTGCAGCACTTTGAGCCCGAGATCTATGTTCCATCTCTGTTTAGGGTAGTACTATAATTAAAAGCTGTGTTTTGTATTGGTATTGAAAAATCTCACAACTTCCTGAAATTATATCTGGCCAAATGAAACCAGTAGTTATACTATATCCTCCCTCTTTTTCTACCCAAGTTCTGGCCCCAACAGATTCTAAGGCAGACCTCTAAAGTTCCATAAAATGCTAAATTTATAGGTAAATACTTAATATGTTTGACCTAAAACTGAAAGGCCAAGTAAAACGTATGTGTTCCTAAAAGACTGAGACTGCAAGAGTTAATTGAGCTTGCACCATTAACTCAAAGAAAGATTAACTGTAGAAAGCCTCCATACACAAAACTTCCCCTTCAGTTAAATCCTTACATTTTGGTTCAGAACTTTTGAAATTAAACTTGAAAAGAATGTAGGTATTTTCCTACTTCTTTTTTTAACTACGTTGTGAATTAACTGAATTATACTGTCACTTTCTAAAAGATTCTAATAAACCAAGTCTGTTGAATTAGAAAAATAAAATAGAAATAGCCTAGAAGTCATCAATCATATTTATTCTATTTTGGGATTCACCCTTGGTATAACCATTACAAAGCACATATTTTAAGAAGACACATGTTAATTATTACATCAGGATAAAATTTATTCAAAGCTAATATTAGAAACCATTTGCATCCTTGAAAAACAAATTCTTCAATCAAAGAGTAAGAAAATGAATGCAATTTAAAAATACTGCTAAAATTGAATTTACATCAATAGAAATTAAAACAGATGGCTTATCTAGCCATGCAATTTTCTCAGAATGAAGAACAGAGAATAAAGTTATTGAAATTGCTTGGGGATCTTACCATGAAACAGCATTCTTTCATTTGCATGGTTATGATTTTCTTCAGAAACCTCTTTCCTTCTGTGAGTGTATCTTTCCCAGAGTTTTTTGTTACAAACTTTCTGAATCTGCAAAAATAAAACCAGAATTCAAGCCTCTAGTTTGGTATTATAGCTATCTTGTTCATTTTAGCCAAATATTTCCATATTTTCTAATTGGAAGGGATGCAAAAGTGATTTTCTCCCAATAAAATGTTTCATTTGAGTCAAGTTAAAAATACTTCAAGTCACAAAAATTACACACACAATAAAAGTTGGGAATCTAAACTCTGTAAAGGAAAATGAGGATTTTAAAAACTAAAGTTTGAACTTTAGTAAAGAAATAAAAATTATATTAATAATAATAGTTAATATTTGTTGATCACTTTTGGCTTGCAAAATAATTTAAATACATTTTTATTTACTCCTAACAAGGTATATGTATACTGCTCTATTGTACAAGAGGAAAATGGTTGCCCATGACTACCAAGTTATTAGAAGTGGAATATGACTCCAGATTTCCTGAATTCAAAATTCAGCACTTTCCCCACTAGAAATACACAGATTTTGAGACAGTTTGACTACCATACTCATAAGATAAACTGATTCTAATTTACAGCTTTTTTCCTCACTGAGGTAACCAGTGTAACTAAAGTACTTTAAAGTCTAATGTTTATGTATATAATAAACACTGTTAAAAGTGCTTAGAATTTTACCTTTTTATGAAACTAAGAACATAGTTGAGACATCAAAAATGTCTTAATTTCCTTTAAGAACTGTTTAAAGTCATCACTCAAAAAAGAAGAACCAGCCCTCCCATTAGGACACCTAAACATTCTTCTGTCTGGCTAAGTAGCTAAAAGGAACAAATGTGAATATTGCCAGCTGTGTTCTCAAGATTTAGCAGTCCTAGAGCAAGACCATTTTTCCACGCTGCTTTTCTGAGTGTGCTATAGCCCCCTGCTGGTCTTCAGGTACTGGGTGAAATTCAGAAGCCGAGGGGATGATGTGGAATGAAGCACATGGCCTGTGCTGGTGGTAAATAGGTTATTTTAATTAAATTACCCAAGATACCATTATGGACGTCAAAGAGCACAAATCATGGGCATGAAAATAAAGATGATTTAAAAATGATTTTCTGAAGAACTACCAAATGACTGAAAACATTAATTCAAATAAATACTTTCATTTGTAGTGCACTATTACAACCTATCCCCAACAAACTTGTATATATATAAAATTTTGTTTTGTAGTGAATTTTCACCACTTTGTTAAGTATTGCAAATTTTATTATGGTCAACTCATCTTAATTCTAGTGCCTTCCCTTTGTTATTTTCTATATATCTCATACATAATCCATTTGTACATATTTGCTTATTGTCTTCTCTGTTAGAGTGCATGTTCCTTAAGGGCAGGGTCTGTATTTTGCTTCTTCTTGTACTGCCAAAGCTTAATACAGTGCTTAGTACATATCAGGGATTTAATAAATGTTTACTGACTGATTGAAAAAACTGAGTCCCAGAGAGGTTAAGACTTGTATGGGGTTACAAGGCTGTGATCTAGCCAAACTAGCCACTTTAACACTAACCTACTATGCCTTTTATCCAATCATCTCCTTGTCCAGATGAACACACTCTGCCTTTACCCCCACCTTAAGATGCAGCTCAAGTACCATTTTCTGCATGATCCTTCTTGACTCCTCCAACTACCAAGTATCTTCTTCCCTAAACTATTTTGTATTTAATTATTCTATACACATTTGTATTTACTAATTTTATAGTTGTGTTACATATTTACGCTTGTACTTATCTCCCTTATTAGAATATAAGCTTCTTCCCAGTACAGACGGTTTTATTCTTTAACCTTGTATCCCTAATGCCTAGCACAGTAGCAGGACATACTGACTGAGGTACAGACCAACTCAGTTCAGTTCTTAAGTTCAAGTCCATTGTTCTTTACACTAGATGACCCTGCTACTCCACTGATTTTAAAGAAGGGTAATCAAAGTCTCTTGTTTATTTGTGGATAATCTAGGGTATCTTATCTCTACTGCATAGTAAAGGCCTATATTAGGACATATGTGATAAAGTATTGACTGGCAAAAATGACTGATTTCCACAAGTGACCATGTTTAATAAAATTAGAGACCATCTGAACTAGAAGGAATATTAGAGCTCTATCTCTCTTCCTTATAGTGACAGCATATGATACTTTAAATAGGAAGTAGTAAACAAATTGACTCATTATTTCAAGAAAATATAGGTTAAAAAAAAAAGTTTAACACATTTGACCTCAAGCTTCTAGATAAATTAAGGAGTTGTTAAGGAAAGGTAGGAATGTTTATAGTCCATTCCTAAACTTATGAGGTGATGTTCCTGTATAAAAATATTGAGCTGAATGGGCCATTAGTCTGCTCTGAGTAAACAATTTGTATTCTTAAATGAAAATTGATTACAGCCAAGAGGGTATTGAGAATATTAATTTTAACTGACAATTCTACACTGCTTTGAAATTTACAAACTTCTCTCTATTTCACAATAACTCTGTGAGGCAGGTTTCACAGGCATTAATCACATCATTTAAAGAAGAATAAATAGCCTCAGAGATGCTAGGTGCCTTGTCTAGTCAACACAGCTAGTAAGTGTCATGTGATATTTGAACTCAGGTTTGGTCAGCATTCATCTATGACAAAAATCACCTCCCCAATTTTTTTTTGATCCTACATTCCATCAATAAAATGCTTTTGACTACCCCTCCCAATATGTATACATATTAATAATTATATAAATGCACAGATGTACTAATAACTATGTACTTTCTAGCATTTAAACTGAAGACTGAAAAAGGATGAGTTAAATATGTTCACTGCTTTAAGAAAATAACTTATAGCTGTGTGGAGGATGGATAGGAGAAGGGAGAGATTTGAAACAATTAAGAAGTAATTGTAACAGTCCAGGTAAGAAAGATATGATGAGGGTAAAGACCTGAACTGTGGTGGTGAGCATTAGGAGAATGAAAGAGGACAGAGGTGAGTGATGTCATGAAGGTTGAAAAGACAAGTTCCAGCAACTGACTAGACAAGTAAGGTTTAAGAAAAGTGAGGAGGTAAGGATCTCATACAACTGGAAGGTAGTTTTTTGGCAAAAGATAATGCAATGAGATCTGTGATGCTGATCACCACCTACCACACCTGCTTGTTCTGGGCCACTAAATATAAAGTGGGTTCTTGTGGTGAAGTGGGGACTCTCGCTGGGTACTACTCTGGGGTACAGGGCTGATCAAAGACATGAGTTAATTTGGGAACAGGATTTGGGGATGTGAGGGGAGAGGGCTGGAATTTTACCTGTAAAACTGCTGCAGGTGCCTGAGTCACTTCAGCCCCAGGCTTATTTTCAGGCACAAGTGGAGGGAAGTGGGGAGAGCAAGGGACTGATGACTGAAGATGAGCAAACAGGGTAGTGTAGTTGTGTTGGAGTTAAGCCTGTGATTAAGTATTGTGGAGGGGTTAGTGTGTGACTCACCCACCCACCTTATGGACTGATGACACCACCACCTTGGAATTATACCAAAGTTCTCATTTTAGAGACCACTGAAACATTTAACCATCATAGTTAATTAAAAAAATACCTTAAGAATATTATATCTATTAAAGATTCCACCAGCATGACCTCCATCTCTGTGTTCTCGCACTGTACTCTGCATCTGAAGAAACCACAACTTCAAGATTAATGTAAATTATTAAAAATTATTTATCTAATGCTTTACAATTTATAAAATAGTTCTCTCATAACCACTTTATGAAATAAATACTACAGATATTATTATTATTCCTGTTTAACAAAGCAGAGAAAAAAAACCTCAGAGGTTTAAGAGACTTCTTCATAGTTAAATCATTTAGCAAGATTAAAAAAAAAAATCTCACTTCTGATTCTACAAATACAATGCATGAATCATTTTTATCCATCTTCAGAATATAAAACTTTATGAAAAACACTTAGCCATATTCTCAAGAAAGTCTATTTTTTTAGGTGAAAATGAGGATGTAAAAGTAGATTAGATTTAATAACTGCACCATTTGTGATATAAATCAAACATGCAGCAAATGACTTCTTTGCTCCAATTCCTTCTGCTTTAATAAGGAGGTAAGCCAAAGATTTTAGTTAGTTATGATCTAGATAGATATTTCTAGGGCCACTGTTTAGCCCCAGACACTGGGAGGCACTGCTGATGAATACTTTTCTTGGATTGGAGGTTCTGTTGGTCCCTCTTCCTCCATTCTGCCGCCTCCTACCAGACAATCTACTCTTTAACAAAATTCCATACTGATTTTATTCAGTTCTAGCACTTTGTTAATAAAATGAAGGTATGAATTGTGAGTATATCTGAAATGTTGATTTTTAAACCTATATAGTTAGTAAGGTGCTGGGAAATGTGATTCCACCTTTACTACAAGTTACGTCTAATAATCTAGAATCCTTCAGAAAGCTAATAGAATGTTAAATTCTGTAGTAGTTGTAACTAGAAACTTTTAAGTGAGTCAGCCTTGTATGATGCTGGTCTATGCTTTTCAAACACAAGTTATGTGAAATCATACCTCTTCTTCCACAGACTGAAATTCTTTATCTTCAGGAGATAGATCTATGAGAATTGTTCCACTACCAGAAGTATTCAGAGTCAAGTATGGGTTGAGACCTACAAAAAACATTTTAAAATTATTATAAAATACTTTTCAAAAAACAATTTTATCATCTGTAACCAAAAATAATTGCTTGCATTCAGGAGCAACAAGTGTAAAAACAGATTTAATTGATCCTTGTTGGCAGAATGTGTTGGTCTTGTAGGTAGGTAAGGACTCAATAGATACATTCAGAGAAGAAACGATCCAGAAGCTGCAGAACTAAATGAGACGATCTGTGATAAGAATCAATGACAAGCACTGGACAAAGAGCTGTATGATTTGGATTTTAACCTAAGTTCTACCACCTATGTCTATGTGACTTTGGATAAGACTGCTAACTTTGCTGGGCCTCAATTTCCTCAACTCTAAAACGATGGGATTGTGAACTAGACGAAATCAAAGTTTCCGTTCAGCTCTAAAACGTCTATGGCTCGAGGTAGCTACAAACTGTCAATCATTATTTCACTGATTCTGCTTAAAAAAAATCACTAGAAGTAATGTGGGAATGTAGTAAAAGTGTGGCACATGAGGCTAAGTAAGAAGTAACTTCCTTTTACATTTTGCTTCAACTGTATATTTACATTATGGCTAATTTTGTTTTTCATACTTTTAAAAAAGTTATAGAGAAACTAAAGAGAGACAAATAGGAGAGGAATACAAAAAAGAGTTCCCTTCAAGTAAGACACAGATTATAGAGTCCAGAGATGACTGATGGATGACTTGGTATTTAATTTTGAAGGTGTTCAATAATTTTTCATGTCTACTGAATACGGCACAACAGAAAAATCTGCTTATTGTAGGAGATAGTCTAACTGAGCACAGAGCTTTCCGATATCAGGTTAATACAAAAATAGAAAAGACGATTGATTGAGACTAGGGTCACCATCCTGGAGATTTCAAGATCTTAGAGACAGCTGAGGCACGGTAGAAAAAGTGTTAGGTCCGGAGTCAGGATGACCCGAGTTTAATCCTGCCTTAGTTATTTATTTACTAGTTCTGTGACCCTCAAAGCCTATTTCCTCATCTGTAAAATGGTGAGGCTCAAATGAGAATGTAATGCAAAGTGCTTTGTAAATTTTAGATGGCCCAATAAACACTGTCTTATTGTTATTTTATCTAGGAGAAACAGACGATTATTTGCCCTTAGCTGGCTTAGACATTCACTTATCTAAAGGTAAATCATGAAGCTCTCCTGGCTTCCTTATTGACTTCATTATCCCTCACTTGATAATCTTTCTTTCTTCTGGGAAAGACCAATCCAGCTGTCTCAGGTGGAGAACACCTCTGGTGACTGGCACATGGACCTGCTTTTCATTATTTCCTCTCTCTCTGGGAATGTTCACATGTCACCTGCCCAGGGGTTTTTTGGTCTTTTGCTACTCAACACTCCATTCTACCTCAGAAAACTATTTCTTATACACATACCCACCCTCCTTAGTTCTCCTTATCCTTGCCTTTTCACCTCTAATTTCTGTCCAGTTACATCAAGAAAAGCTTCCTTCTGAGATAGGATTAAAACTAAGAATCACCTACCCAGCAAAATGAAGTATAATATTTCAGGGGAAAAGACAGAGTTTCAATGAAACAGAGGACTCCCAAGCATTCTTGTTGAAAAGACCACAGCTGAATAGAAAATCTGACTTTCAAATACAAGAATCAAGGGAAACACAAAAAGGTAAACAGGAAAGAGAAGTCTTAAGGAACACACTGAAATGGAACTGTTTACATTTGTACATGGAAAGATGTTATTTGTAACTCGTAAGACTTTTTTCAGTATTAGGGTAGTTAGAAGGAATATAGAGGTGTGTGTAGGTAGATATGTATGTGTATATTACATATGTGTAGGTATGTATGTGTACATATGTGTATGTATACACACACACATAGAGGGCACAGGATGAGCAGATTATGAAGGGAGAATACCTAAAAAAATAAAATTTACTGTTGAATGGCATGTACTAGGAGTAAGAGAAAGGGAGAGGTAGAATGTAGCAAATCATCTCACAGAAAAGAGGGAAGAAAGAGCTTTTACAATGGAGGGGAAGAAGGGAGAGAAGAAAGGAAATAATTGAACCTTACTCTCATGGGATTTGACTTAAGGAGGGATAGTAATACACACTCAATTGGCTATGGAAATCTATTTTACCCTGTAGGAAGGCAAGGGGGAAGGAGACAGGAGAGGGAAGATAACAGAAGGGACAGTAAATTGGGGAAAGGGATAATCAGAAGCAAACACTATTGTGGGAGGACAGGTCAAGGGAGAGAATGGAATAAATGAAGAGCAGAATAGGACAGAGGAAAATGTGGTTAGTCTTTTACAACCTAACTATTATGGAAGTGTTTTGCATTGTTACACATGTATGATCTACAATGAATTGCTTGTTTTCTCAATGAAGGGGGAGAGGGAGGGAGAGAGAGAATATGGAACCCAAAGCTTTAAGAACGAATGTTAAAAACTGTCTTAGTATGTAACTGGAAATTAAGCTATACAGGCAATGAGGTATAGAAATCTGTTTTGTCCTATAGGAAAATAGAGAGGAATGGGGAGGGAAGAAGGGTGGGTAATAGAAGGGAGGATAGATTGGAGGAAGGGATGGACAGGATGCATGCTGTCCTGAGGTGGGAGGTGGAGAGAGATAGGGAGAAAATTTTGAATTCAAATCCTTGTGGAAGTGAATGTTAATAACTGAAAAATAAAAAATTATATATTAAGAAAACCTTCCTTCCATGGTCTTCCTTCCATTTGTGAGACCAAAATAAAATAAAGTAAAATAAAAGGAGATAATCATGACTGAGTGGTGCTAGTGAGAAAAAGGAAAGTCAAAAGTTTTAAAGTGAAATCAGACCTAAAGAATCAGTCATCAATCCCTTCCTCAAATCTGAAAGTACCTCAAAATTCCATTTAGTACCTTCATAAAGCATTTAATTCCTTATGTTCCTCTAGTGAACCCTCCTTTTTCCTTTGACCACCAGAATTCTAGGTAAATATAATAATTCATGTATTTTTGGAGGGTTTCATGACCAGAATACTGCAACAATACTATTTCCTATGTTATTTTATATTACAAATATACAGCACTTCAGCTACAATATGAATTAAATATAGCCTTTTGTGGGCCAGTCTAAGAACCTAATCACCATTTGTAGCATTAATTCTATGAGAAAATATGTTCAAAGTTCAAACACCTTAAAGTTACAGGATTTTTTTTTTAGCACTGGCAGGGCTTTTGGGGAAATCATTTAGATCAATCTTATCATTTTAGAGGGAAGGAAAGTAAGAAGAGAGATCATATCAGCTAATAATAGCATTTCTATAGCACTTGAGATTGGCCAAGCGCTTCATATATGTTATGTCATTTAGTTCTCACAACAAACTTGTGCAGTAGATGCTATCATCCTCACTTTACAGATGAGGAAACATGCAGAAACAGATTAAGTGACTTGCCTAGAATCACACTACTGCTAAGTGTCTAAGGCAGGATTTGAATTTGGGTTTTTCTGACTTCAAATCCACATATGTCACTTAGTTGCTTTCTCAACTTGTCGAAGATAACACAGTAGCACAACTGGGACTGGAATAGCACCTAACAGTTAGAAACTGCCTCAGAAGTAGTCAGAAAGATCTGAGTTCAAATCCAGTCTCAGAAGTTTTCTAGTTATATGTCATTATGGAAGTCACTAAAAACTTCTCAGCTGGCTTCCCCATCTGTAAAATGGAAGAATAGCAATTAATTCACAGGATTCTTCAATATCTAGTTAAAATTGCAGCTAAGAATTTACAGTACTGGTGACCAGTGGTTGTCTAACTCTTTATTTAGAAAGTTTATTCTTATACTGAACCTAAATCTGTCTTTTGGTACCTTCTATGCATTGTTTCCAGTTTGACTTCTGGGACCAAGTGGAATCCCTTTTCCATAGAGAGGCCTTTCAAATTTCTGAAGACAGTCATTAGGCTCCTCCTTAAAGTGTGTCTTCTCTAGGGCAAACATTCCCAGACCTCAGTTTCTAGGAACTGAGCTTTAGCCATAATGACACGCTGCCTTTCCAGAAAACAAACTTTTAGAACACAAATATTTTTTTAATTATTTTTTTTTAGTGTTCTACAATCACGTCCTTAAAATTAAGATTTCATCCCCCCCACCTTT
>CM053769.1:527419632-527462353 GCA_028658325.1 Potorous gilbertii | reverse complement strand
GATCTTGTTAAAAAAAAAAAAAAGCACATTTAGTTAAGAATGGAAATACATCTGATTGTATGTCATTATAAAGAATATTCAGACACATGTATACAGTCATTCTGAAATATTTTCAATACTTTAAAAATGGAAGTGACTTAATATTTATACTCTAGTATTGATTGTGAAGTTAAGATAAATTAAAGAACTGAGGAATAAACTACTTAAAATCTAAAATTAATTTAAGTACAAGAACTTACATCAAAATCAAACAGCAAAACAAAAACGTGTTTTCAACTCATTGTGAGAAGTTAGAATTAAGCATACTATTTTATTAGGGACTAAAACCTGGAAGGCTGGAAATGACCAACTCCACTGTTTATATTTGATTTCTCTCAGATTTACTATTTTCTCCCCACTTTAGCCATACCCCTTAGTTCAGACCTTAAATCCAACCCTGACTTGGTCTTCCTTATTCTGGTCTCTCTGTTCTAATGGTGAGAGTAATTTTCAAAAAGGGACACTGATCACAGGACCAGAGTTTTCAAGTTGGAAGAGACCTTATAAATCATCTAATCTGACCCTTTCAATTTTAAAGATAAAATAGAAACCCAAAGAGATGACATGGTGTGGTTGAGATAATACAGACAGGAAATGCATGAGCTGAGATGTGAACTTAGATTGTCTGACTTCAAATCCAGTTTTGAGAAAGAACATCCCTCTATTTTACCCACCTCGTCATTATTGTCAGAAACTTCTTTAAGGCAATAAGGATCTGGGGAAAGGGATGGAAGTTGGGTGGAAGAAGGGAAAATGCCATGGAGAAAAGGAATCAGAAAGAAGAGGTTAGAGACATTATAGATCTGCTTTAGGCCTCTGTTTTTATTCTAGATTTGTTCCAGACTGATAACTGTGAAGTACTTCACATAGTGGCTGGAAGGACTAGAGTTCTTTCAGGGGAACTCCAGGTGGGATCCAAGTGGCTTCATCCCCAGTCCACTGCTTCTTTCACATCACCATTACCAAATTTAGATATTTAAGTGGTTTTAATACAATGCTGTATCACATCCCTTCACCTATTAAAGAACCTATCTTACTGCCTGTTACCTACCCCTAATGCAAGTAACCACATAAATATAAATTGTGATGATTCCTTTACAAAGTCAAAGTTTCTCTGATTGGCTTTTAAGATCCTCAACAATCTGGTCCTACAATCTGACAAGTGCGGGACTGTGGAAAGAGCACCGGATTTGAGGACCTGGGATTCAATTCCAGCTCTGTTGCTTACTCGACTGACAAGTAACATCATCTCTCTGGATTTCAGTTTACAAAACAGGAGGTGTGGATTAGGCTAGATAATTTGAGGTTCCTTCCAACTCCAAATTCACTAAGGAAATAATGTTTCTTCTAACTACTTCCCCACAAACTAATTCCCATCTCTTTGCTTTTGAGGATCTTTTGATCAGAAATACTTTTCCTCTGCTCAACAAATATCCATCCTGTGAGGTTCAGTTCAAGGCTTGCTTCTTCCAAAGAGCTTTTCCCTGAAGGCTA
Source organism: Potorous gilbertii (assembly GCA_028658325.1). NCBI lineage: Eukaryota > Metazoa > Chordata > Mammalia > Diprotodontia > Potoroidae > Potorous > Potorous gilbertii. Next base: position 527,460,820 of record CM053769.1, on the reverse strand, counting down.
CAGACTAAACTGACCTTTTCCTTCTCTATAATATAACTTTACGCTTACATATTCCTTTCTAATTGTTAGTCGTTAGTCCTATCTCCCTAAGGCAGACTTTGTTGTAATACTTCTTTCACAGCACCTAGCAGAGAGTTAAAGCACTGAACAGATGCTCAATAAATATTTGCTAATTGGTTACAACAAAAATGAACAAATGGTAAATTCAAGAATATCTTTAAAAACTAAATTAAAGCTCCAAAAGAGATGACTCATTCAATTTTAATACATGTATAACAGTATTAAGGAAATAATCCATACTCCAACAAAATGGTTGTAAACCCTAAAATCAGAGAAAGTAGAAACTATGAGAACTGCCTATGAAATTTAAAAAAAGAAAACCTTTAGCACCAAATGTACTGTTTCCCCTCTCAAAGTAGATTTAATATTCTTCTACAGATTGACTCAAGTAACAAAATCATTTAGTGGAAAAAACCTAGAAACAAAAATGTAATACCACACCAAGCCTAGTTATAAAATACAGCTACTTACCTGTTCTCTATCAAATACATCGATTAAATGTTCAAGTCCCAAATTTCTTACAAACTGATTTATACTAAAATCTACTCCTGGAACTGGAAAAGAAGAAAATACATTAAATCTCATGTAAAGCAGCATTTTGCAATCTGTGTATTTTAAAAAATTTCACAGCATTTAATTATTTTCACAAGATCAATACAGACATAAGAACATTAAGAAAAATACTTAATAATCACTTAGATGAACAATACTGACTTGCATTGCTTCTTAATGACAAAAAAAGTGCTAAGATTTCAAAATCCTCAAAAATAAGTTGTGATGAAAGAAGCTTTGTGGTTAAAAAAAGACATCTTTTAGCTTTAAAAAAGCAGTTTTGCCTTATGGCATTAATTTTTATGTTTGCTGCACTGAATTCTAAATGTATTCTTAAGTATAGTCACATCATGTACAAACTATTCTTCTGAATATCGTTAGATATTTTTGAAAATATGTGAACTAAAAATATCACACCATAGTGCATGACATGATCTGACTAGTTAATTTCCAAATGACTTACAGAAGAAACTCATAATTGTACTGAATTCAGTTGTCCCCATAGTCCTCCAACTTTACATGTAGATTGGGGTATACTAGCATAGGTAGAAAACATTATCTTTGCTCATCTAAAGAGTGCTAGACTTGTTGTCAGTAAGACTTAATATAATTCTATCTCAGACAATGTGATGTTGGATAAGTTACTTAACCTCTCTTTAGTCCTCAGTTTCCTCACCTGTAAATATAGCACTTACTTTACAGGATCATCATAAGGATCATTTGGGTTAAATATTAAATGCTTTTCAAATTTTAAAGTACTATATAAGTGCTATTAGCCATAGATACTCTAAGCATAATGAGGGGGTAGGGAAGTGTTCTGTCTTACCAGGTGGAGGAGAGGGGAGTCCAGACATTTTTTGTTCACATCCTTTGCTTTCTTTAGAGTCAAAATGACCTGGGGTGGGGGTAGAGGGTGTTTCAGGAGATTGTGCTACTGATATCCTATACTGGCCCCTATACTATGTTATCTTAAGTAGCTTATATATTTTCAAAAATTTCTAATAATATTCAAAGTAAGGTTAAATAAAACTTAAAGAATATATTTAGAACTTGGAGCTTAAAGCATAAAAATGAATGTTCTATTTTTAAATGAAAATAACTATAATGTAAAACTTTTATGCTTCTGTAATAGTGCATGGAACTAACTATTTATTGGCAAAACTATCGGGCTAACAAGTGTTGCTAACCTTCAGAAACAATATTTATACTTAGAAAACATTACTGAAATGGTAGTGTCTAGTTCATTAATTCTTGCTTGGAAGGAAGGATATATAATAAAATGATGACTATTAATTCATTCATCATAACTAAAAGAAAAGTAAAAGTTCAATATTCTGATAGCTGAGTTAAGTAGTAATCTCTGAACTTCTAATTTGAAACATTTTTTTTCCAACACTCAAGCAAAATACTGATGTAAAACAATAATCTTCATTTAAAGTTTTTCACTGGAAAATTGTCTTACCTTCCTTTTTTTCCAGACCAGAGGCACCCTCTGTTCCACTTGAATTAACAACTGAAGAGAGTTCTGAAAAACTACCAGATAAATTGTCAAGACTGCTGGCTGCAGAGAGGGTGGATGGGCTGGAGGGAACTGACAGAGCATCTGCTGTAGTGCCGGTGCCTCTCAGACCATTGATGACTTGTGGTTTGTAACAACATGGCAAGGCAGAAGGTGGCATGGCTGCTGTCAAAAGAGCACTGACATCGTCTGCCTAGAGGTCAGAACAGATAATCACAGATGTGATGAACACTCATTTCTATTGTACATCTCTAAAATACACCAGAAAGAGACATATTCTTTTTTTAAAAGGCTATTTTGTAAAATTTAAAGATGAAGGCAAACAAGTCAACATTTAGGAAAAACAAATATGCTTTGGTCAAGATAAATTTGGCAAATGTAGTTCATCATGATTAAAATCTTCACTTTGACTTCAACTAAAAGTGTATGGAGAATGGCATAAAAAAAGATGAAGAAAAGGCTGATTTAATTGTATTGGCATTGCATCAATGCAACCCCTTCAATCTATACTTTAACCAAACTGAATGACAATGTAACATTTTCAGGAAAAGGTTCAATGCAATGTTACCATGTTTGTCTCCAGAAGCAATGCAATTTTTAAAGTAAACAACATTCTTTTCTAGAGAAAGTCTCTTGCACTGGCCAAATGTCCTCAAATCTGGAAGCACAATAATTTCAATTTTTAAAAAAAATTGATATTTATTTTCTTTTCAAAATTCAAACATTAAGTTGCTTTAACATTTACCTCTTTATCTACTGTAAACATTACCTCTATAAGACAAAGAGATCTATTTGTTACTGATTATATTACAACGGCTACTCATTTTTCTCCTCTGAGTTTCTAAAGTTCTATGTCACACAATTCATCATTTAGTTAATACAAATAGTAATTCTGACTTAACAAAAATAGTATGTTTTTCAAACATTGCTTCTAAGGAGACTGTTTGGAATTTGGAACTCATTTTCCTACAGAAGCATTCATAAATCTTCAACTGCCCACAGAAGCCTATTTAATTCCTAATTTGGTTATTTATAGTATTTAAACTGCTAAAGTTGTCATTATTTCTAGGGGAAAAAGTACTCCAAGTACCAGCTAGGTTTTCTAACCTTTACTCTAAATGAGGAAGGATCTTTATCAGGGTAGCTGGGAGTTGAGAAGAAAGGCAAATAACATAAGCTCTGGTGGGAGCACTTGTTGGGCTAGACGACAGAAGCTCCATTAGTGGGAAAGAGGGTAAGAAATTCCTGACAACTGGTGGCAGGGGAGGGATGGGAAAAGGAAGGAAAGATAGAAGGGAAATAGCCAAGAAGGAAGAGAAATAAGTGGGACTCATTTTACACGTTTTGTTTTGTCTTCACAAATATAGTAAACTGTTGAGCTCCTTGAGAATAAGGACCTACTTTTTCTATAGTTTAAAAAAAAATTTGGCATAGTGCTAGGCACAGAGTAACTATTCAGTAAACTTACCTGACTGGACATATCTATTTTTTTTTTAGCATTAAAAAACAATTTTATTTTTCCCCAATTACGTGTAAAAACAATTTTTGGAATTTGCTTTTTTTTCTTTTATGTTTTAAGTTTCAAATTCTATTCCTTCCTTCCCCCTCTGAGGAAGTAATGAGATATAGGTTAGATATGTGTAATCATGAAAAACATTTCCATATTTGTCATTTTTGTGCAAGAAGATGCAAATAAAAAAAGTGGAAAGTAGTATGCTTCAGTCACATGTACTAGATTTTATCAATTAATTTTTAGTACCTGGAAAATAAAAACTTAACACTGAATTGGTAGATTTAGCCCATGACACTTTAGGGCAGAATCCTAAACTAGGAGTAAGGACATCTTTCCTAAACTCCTTGTCACAACAATCACTAGCTGTGTGAAAGTTATTTAATTTCTCCCAGTCCCAGTTTCAAAAGAGATACTACAATTGCATGACCTCACTCAGGTTTGATGCAGAGAAATGCTTTCCAACCCTCAAAGTATTCTGTAAACGTAAGTTATTCTTAGAAATCCAGCTGATGTCAGGAACAAATAATCCACGACTTACAGTAACCAAGTCCAATGGGGTTTGTCCTTCCTGGTTTTTCAGTGTAGGGTCAGCTCCATGCGCCAACAACAAGGCACAAAGTTGGGTTCTTCCTTTCTGGGCTGCTTCATGCAGAGGGGTGAAAGCCCATTTATCAGTGGCATTTACACAAGCATTATACTTGATGAGTAATGCTGCTACGTCAACATGCTGTGAATGAGAATATATGTGGCATTTGAGATACTGGTTTTTTCTATCACACTAGTTTCTTAAGAAAGAAACTACAGTTGTATGCCATCTTTATTTCCTAAATGTATTCTGAAATTTAAAAAAGGGTTGTACTCTTTTTTAACAATGTAAATACTTAGTTATCATCATAATAAATTTTGGTAACCTCAGAAAACCAGTTAAAAGAATTATATTGCTTTAATCATTTTCTAATTTTGTACAAGGATAGCTATTGAATATAAGAGTTGCGCCTAATTATTCATACTATTCTGCTGAAGGAATTCAATATAATTTTAATTTAAGAAATTCGGAGTCGTACAAGTTAGTAGTCTATTACAGCCAGGTCTCCATGACCTCTGTATCTTCTGAGCTATTGCAGCAAGGTAGTTTACAAATAAAAGAGGGAGGTGAGGAGCGGGGAAAGAGAAGATGATGCCAAGGTAGACTTGGGAAAAAGTTTACCAGCAGGCTACTATACTACCACTTACTTTGAAATTCCCATAGATTTATTTAGGTGTCAAAGGACAACTTACCCCATATGATGCTGCATTATGTAATGGAATTAGACCACCTTTGTCCTGGGCATTCACATCAGCTCCATGTTGCAACAGATATTCTGCAACTTCTAAATTGTTGTAACCAGCTAATAGAGAAAAAGAAGGGGGAAAAGTTAAAATAAAAAAGTCAAATACACTTATACTTTCAGATACATAAATGAAAAGTTATGTGTAAAGAGACTTCATAATGAAAATACCATTTTAAATAGTGCCAGAAATTACTGACAGCCAAAAATATTTGAGAAGAGAGAAAACACATTTCATTGGAAAAATACAGTGAGAATATTAAAAACAAAACATTCCAAACTTCCTTATAATGCTCCATTAGCTGTATCTTACAGGCATTCTTCCAGACCTCTTTAACATAGTTTAAATCATATATTTAGAGATGGAAAGGACCTCAAAAGTCATCTACTGCAAAACTCTCTTTTTTAATAGATGAGAACACAGATTTGGAGATGTTAAGTGATTTGCCCAAAGTCATACAAGTCCTCTGACCCCAAATCTATTGCACTACTCTGTTGGTAAAGCTATAGTGAAAATATAATACTATATACATGTACCAGTAGAGATATGCAGTTAAAAAAAAACAGACTTGGAATATGAAAGCTTTAAGTGGATGAATGTATCTCCAGTGAGCCTTAGGTCCCAATTTATCCCAAAAGATTTACATAATGAATTTGGGAAATTTATTCACTTACCGGCTAAATGTAATGGGGTTGAATGTCGGCCCTGAGTATCCCGGCAATTTACATTATCAGGTGAGGATAACTTCTTTACTCTGGCTAAGCAGCCCTTCTTGGCTGCATCTAGCAAAGCTGCATCTCCCCTAAGAAGATCCTGGATGTCTGTATCTCCATCTTTAACCAGGTCCAAGGGAGTATTTCCATCTCGATTTTTCTTTGTAGGATCTGCTCCATGCTAAGCACATGAAAATCAGAAAGTTATAAAAACTGATTTTTGTCAGTAGAAAAATCAATTTAATTATGCCAAAGAAAAGTATCTTGCTTATCCTCTGAATATATGCTTTTAAGGCTAATTTTATTTTTACTATTTAATTTACATGAAAAAATAAGAAACCAAATCAAATCTGCAGACTGTTTTAGAGGACAATGATTAATATTTGTAAACACACTCTGCAAACTTCCATTCATTGTTCATTAAGAATTATGTATGAACTTGATGCTTTATTTTGGATGCCGGTTTAATGCCAATTAGACTAACTGAGACCTAAATCAGGGCAAGGGCTACTCTATGATAAGAAAATGGAAGAGCTGTGAAGTAATTAAGGTTAAAAGCCTTAGGAAAAACATTTAAACAGTTAACAGTGAACCACTAACTCTGTATGTGTGAATAAAGCTAAATTATAAAACTGACTCTAAAAAATGTCGATAGACTGATTTAGGATGACAGACTGTATTAGCATCTTAAAAATGATAACCAGAGAACTCACCCCAAAAGGTACAGTAGAAAACACACTGAATTTGGAGTCAAAATGCCTGAGCTTCAGATTTTAGCTGTTCTCCTTACTATTCATGGTGACTTCAGGCAAGTCCCTTAAACTCTGGTCTTCAGTTTCATTTACAGGATGAGAAGATTGGAAGAAAGGATTTCTAATGCTCCTTTCTGGCTGTGAATCTTATGAGTACCTCAAAGGATAAACTACTCTGTGTGATTCCAAAATTAATGATTCAAAGGAAGTAAAAATTTCTTATACAATTATAGGATTTAGAGATGGAAGAGGCATTAGAGATAATTAGTCCAATGATTCCCAACATTTTTGACTATGAACATCATTTGATTAAAAAGTCACAGAAGATTTAGTAGTATCAGACCTTAAACTCTACGGTAAGAGCATTGTTGAAGTGTAAAAAATGGATAATTTTGATTATTTTAAATTAAAATTTTCTTGTACAAGTAAAACCTATGCAGCCAAGAAGAGAAGGAATGCAGAAAATTACGAAAACAAAACTTTCATAGACAGTCTCTCAGACAGAATATGATTGGATTGGAATATTGCTGTGGTGTAGGAAATGATTAGCTAGTTGGTTTAGAAAAACATGGAAAGACTGGGGGCTTATGAAGTAAGATGCTATTCACCTTCAAAGAAACAGATAAGAAGTAGAAATAAGCATAGTGGTCTCACACATGTGTGTGAGCATATGTGTATGTTTATAGACATCTATGTGTATATATATGTACGTATGTGCACACACACGTGTATATGGGGAGGGAGGGAAGCAGAGAAGGACAGGGAGGGGACGGGGAAAGAGGAGAGGGGAGAGGGAGGGAGGGGGCGAGAGAGAGAGAGAGAGAGAGAGAGAGAGAGAGAGAGAGAGAATGAAAGAGAGATTCACACTTAATTGTAGCCTTCTTTGGGAGGTGTTGAGGGAGGGGAAGCAAATTAAGTAAAAAGTGCACAGCAGAGAACAAAAGAAAACCTACAAGGAAGAAAAGCTGAACAGCTTTGAAAACAATGTGAAGAATTTATCATATAGATTTTCTTGAAATGGAAACTTATCATTTTATATTGAATCCTCTTTTATGTTCTGCTGTATACACAGCAATGATTTTTTTCTTTTCTCATTTTGTATTTAAGCTTAAAATAAACTTTAAAGCTTACAAAAAATGTTGGGTGATTTCACTGAGATATTAGTATCTATTGATTTTTCAACAATTTCCTTTGAAAGATGAGGAAACTGGGGCCCATGGTAGTGGTGGTGGTAGCAATAATCACAGTAATAACTCAAAATTTTATATTATTTCAAGGCGTGTGAAGCTTTTCTCCCATAAGAACTCCATGAGAAAGTTCTCATTTTACAGAAAAATAGATTGAGTCTGAGAGGTTAAAAGTCCGTCACACGGTGATCAAGGAATAGCACATGAATTTGAACCCAGTGTGGGAAATTTGAAATAGTTTGCCTCCCTAGATAGAATTAGATAATGAAGTCGGTTCTTTTTCTTAGGCAGTTTAAGTTTATTATTGCTATTGGAAATATCATAGGCTTACAGGATCATGAGAGGGAAGAGAAGGGGAAAGGAAAAAGCATTCATATAGTACCCACTATATGGTAGGTCCCATGCTATAAACACTTTACAAGTATTATCTCATTTAATCCTCATGACAACCCTGAGAGGAAGGTGCTATCACCATTTTACATTGAGGAAAACTAAGGCCATCAATGGTTAAGTGACTTGCCCAGAGTCACACAGCTACTAAGTGTATGAGGTCAAGTTTGAACTCAGGTCTTCCCCAATTCCAGGCCCAGCTCTCTATCCAATTTGTCACAGGAACTCTGGGATTAGTCTAATCTCCTTGTTTGACAGATGAGAAAAAAGAGGCCCATAGTAGTGAAGTGTCTTATCCAAAGTCATATCACATCATTAAACATGGTTCATAAATTACATGCATTATTTATAATTCAAATATCTGACTCTATACCTGTAGAAGAAGTTTACAAATTTCATATTTTCCTTTTGCTGCAGCTTCATGGAGAGGTGTGAATTTCCATAAATCAGCTACATTAACCACTGCTCCATGTTTAACAAGCAATTCTGCAACTTCATAATGTCCGTAAGAACATGCATTGTGCAAAGGCACCAGGCCACTAGAAAAAAATTAAACAGTCAGAGGAATAGATGATTGGTTTTCAAGATTTTTTTCTCAAGTAATTTGTTTAGAAAGTTACTGACCCACAACTACATATAAACAGCACTAAATTTCACAACTTTAATTCTATGATTAGTACTAAAATAGAATATTGGATGTCTTTTCTTATAGAGAAAAAATATTTCTAACAGAAAATAGAAATTTTCCTTTACGATTCCAAAAAACTGTAACGCTCTGCACATAAACCTTTATAAATGCTAGGAAGCAGCTGAACTGAAATGTGAACTCTATATCCATACCAAGAGACAAAATTCTTGGAAAGTAAAAGAGCCATACAATTCTCATGAATCAATTTCTACTAAATTGAGGGGATAAAAAAGAAAACAAGGTCATGCTTACCCTTTATCTTTAGCATGCACATCAGCTCCATGTTGTAGCAGGTATTCGACCACAGACACTCTGTTGTATCCTGCTGCAAAATGAAGTGGTGTGGACTGCCGCCCTTCAATGTCTCGACAATTGACACTCTGGGCAGTACACAATTTCTGTACAAAGATGTTACAAAGATGTACAAAGAATGTTAGCTGGCACATTATCTGAAGAAAACAAGCAGTGAATTTCCTTGTTGTTTTACTAATCTGTGAAATGTTCAACTAAGTTTCTGATGACTCTGCTTTGTTCTTTTATAATCTCCCCTTCATTACCATAAAGCTTTTATCAAAATCCTTATCTTCAAATGCTAGGATTTATTAAAGCTGATACGTTACAGAATTACTATTATTTTATACAAATAATCTAATGAAGACATATGAAATTTCCCATGATACTTCAAAAATAATTTATATTTTTTAAAGAAGATGTTATAAACATGTGGCATGCCAGTATCAGGGTCAGAGAACTGATCTAGGAGTCAGAAGACCTCAGTTTAAGTCTTAAGAGACTGTCTGACCCTGGGCAAGTTACTTAACCTCACTGTGCCCTCAGGCAACTCTTTATGACTAGGTTGCTGAGAAGGTGCTCACTTGTTCCAAGACAGGAAGTTTTTTTTTTTCCATTAGCAGTTTCCAATTAAATCACAGGTTCAGTCTCTAATCCTAACCCCCATACATACATACATACTATAACCTAGCACTCCTCACTGTTCCTCTTATTGGAAAGTATACTCTTTGTGAGGAGGGATCATTTATCATTATATCCCTAGTATCTAGCACATTGCAGACAAATTCTTATTGATTGATTGCTGTATATCGACAACAGAACAGGCCCAGAATTAAAAAGCACTGGCTTGACTGCACTTGGTAACCTGGCAAAGTGCTACACAAATCCTCCAGACCCGAACTGGTATGAAAGATAACATGTAAGAAAAGCAACATCAGAAAAGGAAGAGGGCTACTTGTGTAGTGAAGCCTAATAGATGGATAACTGCATTAAGACCTAAAGGAAGTCCTCCAGAAAACTGGATAAGCTGTACTGTGGGGAAACTAGCAGAAGAACATGGAATGGAATCCTTTAGGTGTAGAATGTGTGCACATGCTAGAACTGGAACATTTGGAGGGAGCATGCAGTTCAATAACGGATCCTCTGAAATACTGATGAACTGGAACTTGTTCAGGGAAGGTGGAGACTGTCTCCCACAAGGATCTGAAAGAACTGGGGGAAATTTAGTCTGAGGAGAAAACTATGGGGGGCTATAGTAGTTGACTTTATGTTCTCATGGAAATTGTAAGAGATAAAGATTTAGGCTTAGTGTATGGAGAAAAACTCCTCAATAAAAAAAGTTCTCCCAAAGTAGGTGCCTTGGAAGGAAGTGGGTTTCCCATTAATGAAGCTATTCCCAAGTTAAGGGTGTTGTAGACAGGATACCTATTTAGCTTCAGGCTGGATAAGAAAATCTAGGATCCTTTCCAACACATTCTGTAAATAGTTTCCTGAGGAACTGACTCAATATACTCAAACCATGCCAAGTGAATCCCCAAAAACCTCTTTAGAGAAAACATTTGGTTAAAAACCTCCAGAATTTATTATACATTTAATTAATAGTCGGAAAGGAGTAGAAAATATAGGATCTAGCTGGGCCTTGTTTAGGGAAAAATATTTATTACAACTTTAAAAGTCTTCTTAGGTATACTGAAACAAATGTCAAATTGAGGGTAAAGCTTTTTCGTATATTACTCAAAACTTCTTACTTAGTAGAAGAAAAAGATGATGAGACACAGACATATACTAACAAAGAACAGAAGGGAACTTAAAAATTTATTTAAGAGTTTTTTTCTTTTTGAAGTAATATGACATATCATATTCTCTAGAGGGGAAATCCAGATATTCTGAACCACAAATTTTAAATATGTATGAAGGAAAACAAGTTTATATCTTACTTTTACAGTTTCTACATCTCCAGCCTTTGCAGCTTCCAGCAACTGTCTATCTGCATCTGAATTACTCAATGGAAGTCCCTCTAAAAAGAAGAAAAAATATTTAATTCCTATGTGGAACATAAGAAGTATCGATCTGTTTCTCTGTTTGAGTTGTTTTTTCTTTTTTTGCCTTTTCCCTGACTTTCTTCTAGCATATAGTTAGAGGGGACCATGCCAGATGAAAACTTAAACAGTTTTATTTTAAATCCCCTACACACCTAGATATAATATGGCTTTGTGAGAATAAGTGATCACATACAATTCAAACACCAACTAACCACAAATTATATGGTAAATAGAGACCTATTGTATAACTTTGTTAGGTTAATATAATTTATCATTACAAATAATTTGAAATCTCAGTCAATAGTGAGACTAGTACTTTCAGGTATGTCTTCTTTCCTTCACTCCCTATGAACAATACTGTGTTATCCCTATGCCACAAAACTCTGGCAGTTGAGTAAAGTTTCATATATGATATAGTTAAGTTAAACAGGTCATTCTAAGCCATCTCACAGTTTAAAAATCAGTCAGTCCACAATTAAATATTATACAATCTCCCCACATTTATTTAGATATTATGCAAGGGGAATTAGGTGGACAGACCACTGGTTCTTTTTGTACTGATGAAAGTGTCTGGCATCCAGGTAATAGCATCATAGGGCCCACAGTATATTAAGAGCAGGTATGACTGAGAAGAACCTGTTCATCATCTTTTATCAAGCTGTTTCAAATGAACAAAAGGGGTACAACTAAAATCCTGGCAAGGCTCCCTAGCAGTAATAGAGAGGCAGGAACAGTACAATGTGTTTCTAAAAGGGCAAAAGACTCTCTGTAAACTGCATCCCATGTGAACTAAACCAAAGACAATGCTTTTGTTTCTTGTAAGCAGATCCTAAAAATGTGGAGGGTGGTATTTTTTTTGCTTATCTTAAATCCCCTTAGGAAACCTTTGAAAATTCATGGCAGTGAGAAGTAATCTCGCCCTAGCTGACTACTTTTCTGTCAGATATTCTAAGTGAATGGATACCTGATCTAACTATTTAATAGTTAATATAAATCTATTTGGTAGTCAAATATTTACTCAATGTTTACTAAATGACAAGGCATTATGCTAGGTACACCATGCCTCTTATATATAAGTATATACAACAGAAATAAAAGAGAATAAAGAAAGAAGTGCCAGTGTTTAGAGTATGAAATACTTATCAGAATTGTTGCTCCACCCAGAGACCCTAATAAACTTTAAGATATGAATTAAAAACTGGTTATTCACCTAAGCAACTAACTTTAAGAGGACAGAAAATAACAATCCAAATTATGATTAGCACCTAAGAAGATATGGTCACTAAATAAACTGATCTGTCTAGAAAAGAAATGAAAAACAAATTCAGGAATTGTCTTCTTTGTCTACTTCTACATTTAACAGCTAAAAGACTAGAGAGACTTTCTTTTTAAAGGTCTTACAATAAAAATACTTCATACCCTGAAGAAGTTGCTGTACATTTTCATTTCCCATTTGTAAAGCTGTGAAGCCTTGAAGAGATACAATTGAAGGATCACATCCATAGCTCAAGAGAAGTCGGCAAGTCTGCAAATGACCACAGTGTGCAGCTCTATGGAGTGAAGTCTGACCAAGATTATCTAAAGCATTAACCTTAAAAAAGCAGGAGAAATGTCAGAGATTGCAGAGTATATTAAATGCCAAGAAAGAGAAGTTAGTTTATTTATTCATAATTAATTCTAAGCTGCTTCTTTACAAAAGTCTTATATAGTCACAGCAATTTTAAAATTAATCTACAGAAAGATTTCATCAATGTACAAATGTTAATTACAAATACAGAAATAGTTCTCTATTTAGCATTAAGATTTTTTTCTTTAACAACAATATTTTAAACTTTGTACTGGCTTTATTTCAGTGGTACTATCTGATTATGTAAAGTAACATCACTAATTATATGATTTGTACTCTATTATAGTAGTATAAGAGGTGAAATGACGATGTAAAAGAAACAAAGCTCTTGAGTGAGTTGAGGTCACTAGGACATTGTGAGAAGTCAGTCAGTCAACTAATTTATGTAATAGGGTGGTCAATTTGTTGCTGATCACAAGCATGTCTCAATGATCTTTAAATGAGATTACAAAATAGATTACTTTTTATTTCTACTGGAAACTGAAAAGGAAATGGATAAACTAAAATTTCTTTGAACAGTAAGCATAATTCAGGGCAATTATTACAACACTTTAAATAATATTCAAATACAAATTTCCATTAAATCATTCCCAAATGAAAACTAGAATTGGCTACCATTTCATGGTGTCTTCCATCAATTTTAAGCATCAAATATTTTGAGACTTTAGTAAGTCAAATACACTAAAAGTGACCACAAAAAAAAATTGAACAAGATAAAATAAATATAACTTCATCTAGTCAGTTATAGCAAAAGAAATGTAGAGTAGACATTAGTAAGTACTTTCACAAAATAATTTGTGGGACTTTGGAAGGCATGGCAGAGGGAAATAAAACACTTCTTTCTTTGAGAATATTTTAATATTGGAGTAGGCAGATTTCAAGGGAAGATTTTAATACATCATCCTTATTTGGGAACAGAGAGAAGTTCTAGATGGTGGTCTATTATTCCTTTTAATGTGAAATGGTACACTGCAATTTATCTTTTACCAATTATTTTAAAAGGTTATTGGGATATAAATGATTATTTTAGGTCCCAAAAGGACAAGAATATAGCCATTTGTACACCACATGTCTATCATGTTTCCTCCAAATGGCTAGCTAATTTGGCTAATAATACTAATAACTAATTAGTTACTAATAACTAATCTAATAACAATCTAACTGTTACTAATAACAATCCTACTGCAACCACCTTCATACTTTCTCATATAATTTAGGCCTCCATATCTCACCTCTTATACTACTATAATAGACTTTTTGCCTTTGTCTCTCTCTAGGACTTTGCCTGGGTAACATTTCTTGAACAATCTTCTTAAGCACTGTGGGATAACGGGGGAAAAAATTCTGGAATTGGAGTCAGGAGAGGCCAGGTCAAAGTCCCACCTCTAGATTTTTAATAGCTTCTTCCAAGGCTCGGCTCAGTTGTCCTCTCCTTAACAAGACCTTGTTTGATGCTCCTTGTTGTCTGAACTCTCCTTCCACCCTTGAAATGACTATGTGCTAATTTATCTGTGTGTATGCTGTATCCTTCCAGTACAAATGTAAGCTCCTAGGAGGTAGGGACTATGTATTTTCAGCACTGAGCATGGTGCCTAGAATGTAGAAGGTCCCTTAATAAATGCTTTTTGAAATCAATTTGATTGAAAGAGATACCTTTGCTTCATGCTTCACCACTACTTCAACAACATCATTATGAGCTTTTTCAGATGCCACATGCAGAGGAGTCAAGAATCTTTAGAGAAAAAATAAAAAGTCAGTGAATGTACTTGCCAGAAAACACCATTTGACTTATTTCTGAAAACAGACTTACTCTTTTGTTTTTTCATTGATGTTTGCTCCTTTTCTTAGTAACAGTTCACAGACTTGTTTTCTCTTGGGGTATGGAGATGCAGCAGCACAGTGCTAAGTAATTTAAATTGTGATATAATCAAGGACCATAATTAACTACATTATTACTTAAAAATGTGTTTTTAATCAATGTTAAAAGAGTTATTTGATCTACTGTGTTCAGTATTTGACTTAATACTGGTCTCAAAATTTCACTCTCCATATTCTATTTAGTAGAAACTGAATATGAATAACAGTTCTAAAAAAAAAACCTTAAAAATTATACTAGGCTGGCATTAGCTACTTGATATTCTGGCCTGCTTTTCCTATTTCCTTCCTATCTGTGGAGAATTATGATACAGATTGCTAACACATATGGGAATGAATAAATGAGGAATATGGCCAACAGTCCTTTTCAGATTGTTATAATATGGTGGATATAAAAAGGCAAAAGAAACTAAAAACTTTCTCCCAAGTTTGGGATGATCTCTATGCTAGGTATAATAATTGCTTTTACAGGAGATAAGCTTTGTAGAATTTATATTCCTGACTCTCCCTAACCATGGCTACAGACTGGGAATCTCAGAACAGGTGCCTGGCTAGTCACATTCTAGATGGTGCTAGAAATATCCTATTCCTTGGGGTTGGGAGCTAAAAGAAAGAAAGGGATTACAGGAGTATAGGTTTTCTGTCAGTTAAACATTTTTGTAGCTATAAAACCCTAAGTTTTTATAAGAGGAAATTTAGAGTCAATTTATATCCTAGGCATCATGACCTGTGCCCTGAAACAGATGGTACTCATATTGGTCTAAATATTAGAAACAACTGATTTCATGGAATTTTAATGCAAGCCAATGGTTAGAAATTCAATTAACAATGGAAAGGTATAAAAAAGAACTTTACAAATGATTTACGGTACATGTTTATAAAACATGGCTAAGGGAAAATTTTAAACAAAATGACAATATGTTGAGCACAAATGAAAAACAACTAATGTTAAGAGTATAAAGCTTCAAAACGGCTTTGGAGCCAATAAAAGCCATACTGCATTAGACTTAGTGTAGTATTATAAGTCACTGTTCTTAAAAATAAAACCATAATATCTGAATTATTACCAATGCTGTTTCATGAGTTTGAGGATGCTTGAAATTCACTATCTCCAGTGAGACATGTTTTTTGATTCGGGCAACATCAGCTTCTCTTGCAGCCTGCAGCAATGAATGTCCTTTGAACTCATCTAGAAGAAAACCATGTTAGTTTGAAAGAAACCTATGAAACATTGTGTTTTTTTAAGTGAAAGCAGATAAAATTTATTATTTCCCTCAAAATTACTTTCTATGCTACAACACCTGGAAGAAGGCTCTAAGAAATATCCCAATCCAAGAAAATAGAAGAATGATAATTTTCTCATGAATATTCTTTTCAGGGGACAGTTTAGACTGAATCCAGTCTATGGAAAGTTTTCTGCTTTCGGCAGGCTTGGATAACTTTAAAACATGCACAGTCCAGAGAATCCTGACAAAATTCTCTAAAGTATTTTTGATTAAAGAGAATACATCAATAATGTTTGACCTCTTCATCAATAGTGTAGAAAAATGGAAAAAATACCTTTGTACTTTTTAATCAGTGGGTGACTTTTATAGGAATCAGTCAACTTGTCCAGGTTCTTGTTCTGTGCTACCACAGGAATGAACAAAATTGATAATGTGTAAGTAGTACTCGACTTCTTTATTAACAGGTGAAGTATTCACTTTTTAGTATTCACCTATAGGTGAAAAGAGAAAGGGCTACTAGTAGCTTTCAGTTTTGTTAATTCCTATGGGAGAAAAGAAGGATTTTGACAAGCTGAGTTTCTCCCAGAAGTTACCAGCTGATTAAAAAGTAGCATTTTCTCAAGGTTCACCACAATTCTACTTCAACATTGTAAAATTTCAGCTTGGTAAATTTTAACTTGTGAAATCACTATCTTCAATTATTTCCAGAGCCTTAGGGCATATGTGAATATTCCAAACATGCTATCTAATTTATCACCTATCTGTACGTAAAAGTGAACATATACTTCAGTGATGAGCAATGGAAAATGAGACTTCAGAACTGTTTTTACTACCACAGAAATGTTAAAACAATATTATAAAAGTAGTTCAAAGAATGATAAAGATTTAGAGTTGGAAGAGACTTTAGAAATCTAGTCCAGTTCTCTCATTTTACAGATGAGGAAACTAAGACCCAGAAAGTTTA
Organism: Potorous gilbertii; assembly: GCA_028658325.1. Lineage (NCBI taxonomy): Eukaryota > Metazoa > Chordata > Mammalia > Diprotodontia > Potoroidae > Potorous > Potorous gilbertii. Next base: position 527,444,092 of record CM053769.1, on the reverse strand, counting down.
AATGGCTTGCCAAAGGTCACAAAGGTATTAAGAAGAGTCAGAATTCAATCCAAGGTCCTCTAACTCCAATTTTACGTTCAGAATAAAATAACTCAGAAGTCTTATTTAAAACAAATTGAGGAAATTATTTTAATCACAAAAATCCCATCATCTTTAACACAGATACATGATTCATAAAGCTCATTTGAAAAAAAAAGTGAATATATTGAAATATTTTCATCAACTGAGAAGGAAAAGCACCTTCCCTTCAAAATATTTTAGCTTTTTTGTTTAAAAGAGATGTTCCCAAGTTTTAACAGGAGCTATTCGGTGAAAAAAATAATCTATACGTTAAATATATTTTAGGAGTGAACAACTTTAGCAAAACCACAAGCATCTTAGTTTAATATTCATCCATATATACTCACAAGCTAATCTTTCTTTTAGCTGAGGTGTGGGAGCCAAATCAATGGCACTTTTATTGTGACAATTTAGCAAGGTTGGATCTGCACCGTAACTTAACAGGAGAGAACACACTTCAACTCTATTCTTAGACGCAGCTTCATGTAAAGGTGTGAACTGCCACAAATCCATTGCATTCACACAAGCACCATGCTAGAAATAAAGCACACATTTAACATTTATTTTTAAACAGAAGTTGTGGTTATTAGTACTATAAGATATTTTTACATACAGGTAGTTAAATGGGCAATTTCAAAGAACTTTAAGTTGATTACTCAGAACTGGAAATACCTTTTCCATAAAAATGACATTATATAGATTTCCATTAATTCATAAACGCTGATTTAACTCAGAAAATAACTTACATATGTATATATGTGATATTTAAAATCAGCAAATCTCAGAAGTCAGAGAAGACCTTAAGAGGTCATACTTAATGCAGTACTGCCATCCACAGCAACTGACTTGATACTCTGCTTAAGTAGATCTATCTAACAATAAATCTGTTGTTAGATAGCTGTAGTGATAAGAAAGTTGCTCATATTAAATGAAATCTGCCTTCTTTTCAATTTCTACTCATTGTTTTCTTTTACTCTATGGAGTAAAAAGGATCAAGTCTATTTCCCCTTCGGTATGAGAAATCCCTGAGATGGGTAATACATCTCCCCTAATTCCAGGCTATAAGCCTCATGATATCAATACCTTCAACCACTCCTCCTGACATCATCTGAATGTCCTTCTTTTGACTGGTGTTAGTATATCTCTTAAATAAATGTGGTATCTGTGACATGGCTGAGGAAGTAAGGGAAGGGACTAACGTAATTAAGTGGGAGGAAGGGACATGTAAGAATCAGGGCAGGGAAAAGGTATGTGGAAACCATGAGGTAAGCCCTTTAACCTTCAAAAGATGGGAACAATTACTTAGATGCCCGTAAGAGATTCCATACCCTCTGGCAAATGCAATCATAGGATTTAGAACTGGAAAAATTCTTAGTTATCATCTAATTCAACAACTTGATTTCACAGATGAAACTGACAGCCTTATAAGTTATGTAAGTTTCCCAAGGCCACAAAGGCAGAGAGTAGTAAAGCCACGATCTGAATTTAGATCTTGATTCTCAACCAATGCTGTAGTCATTTTTCCACAGTTGCTCTACATACAGGATAGCTGTAAGTCATGGACCTAGTTCATAACAGTCTGGATAATTAAGGTAATAAAAACAAAATATATTCATATCAAACAAATCTTTCAATGATTTTTAAAAACAGTCACTGATTTTCTTAATGGTTATGGACTTCAATAAGGATTGCCTTTTAAATATTATGTTTTAGGAGTTCTGAAACTTGAACTACTGTCACAAACTATACAACCCTTTAATTTGTTGATTACATGATGGCAATTTTGTCTTTGTATTAAATCGTAAAGTTTATATATCATATGTATGTGCACAAATGCGTATAATAAATTGTAAACTTGCAAACTCACAATACGGTCAGATGTGTATATACATATAGGAATGAATTTGAATAGCTCTTCTCTGTTTCATATCAAGGTACCACTATCTTAAATGTAATTATAAAAAGTTTTACAACTTGTGACTATAGGACAAGCAGTGGGGCACAGTAGATAACCTCAGACATAAGAAAATTTGGATTTAAGTCCTGTCTCTGACATACTGTCTGTGAATCACTTAACTTCTCAGTAATTCAGGCAAGACATAGATAAGACACAAGCCTGGGCACACAAAATAGAGGAAATGAATGTTAGAGAGATACAAAGGAACTAACCTTCACGAGAAGTTCTGTTACTTCATAATGACCATAGGAACAGGCATTGTGTAGTGGCACCAGATCTCTAAGATTTGACAGAAATACCTGTTGTTACATATGCACTTTTCCACGCATTTATGTTAACCGTATAAATTTCTACATTATGGTATATTCTAAGTATTATCTGTGGCAAACTGCAGAAGCAACACTATTTTTTAATAACTAGAGACAAAACTAATTCATTTTGAAAGAGGGTTTACATAAAATAAGCATCAAATCTACATTAACTTAAGCTAAACAGCATAATCAAAAGAATAAATTTAAAAAATATATTTAAAGCCATTCAGGCTTTTCCTTGGTGGTTTGAAAAAAATAAAACAATTTTCTCTCTTGATATGAGTTTCCTTATTCTGATTAGCTTAAACCGTAGCTAATTACTGAGTGGCTCCAACTGGTCCTTTCTGCTTGGGCCTACTATAGGCAGGCCCTCATCTACTGCTTCCTGACCTGAACTAATAAAATTTCATGCCTAACATTAAAGAGAGAAGTTTCAAACATTGGACCCATCCAATTTATGTGAAATACTGTTACGTGAAAAGAGACTTAATTGCTACAGGACAAGACAGATTAGGGTTGTTTTTATCTCCTATCAACAATGGGAATACATAAGACAACTAGCAGAAAACACACAGAAGTCTAGACAAACAGATTATGAAATGCTAGCCCATTTCTACCAAAATAAGTTAACATATGTAAAAGCACTTTATAAACCTTAAAGCATTACGTAAATGTTAACAATAATTGTTAGTATTCCTTCTACCATTGCCATCACCTCCTTGGCTGAGGAATAAAGTACAACAGGCTTCTGTGGAATATATAAGAAAGAAAAATATCTAGAAGTCAAGCATAAAAGGCTAACATATACTAATCCAAAGGTATTTTCTTATTCCTCTGTCTCTGTTGACTTTTTTCCCTCTTTTATTTCCTAATATGGGCAAACTCAAAAATTTGGTCCTATCAGTGGCACTCAAGGCTTTGTATAACCTGGCTTCAATTTATCTCAAGTTTTATTTTGCACCACTCACAGATCTCCTAACATTTCTGTCTTTGAACCTTTCCTTATGCTATTTTTTTCCGCAAGAAATACTGTCACCTTCTCCTTGTTGCTGTTCTAAGACTAAGACCCTCCCCCAAGGTCAAATTCAAAATTCAGCTGTTGGTTTTTAGTCACTACTGATTGAACTATAGCACAGCTGCTTATACTATTTCACCTGGCATGAAGCACATGCCATCTTATATTGATTATGTACCTTTTACCTTATATAGCCTAGCTCCTGAACTATATTATAAGCCCCTTAAGGGGAAAATAATCTCATTGTAAATCTACCACAGCCAGCACAATGCCTCGTATACAGTAGACAACTTTTCATATTAAAAAAAAAATCTTAAAAATAAATATAAAACTTTTCATTCATGGAACAAGCTCAACAAATAAAATAAACTGCAACTAATTTTCAATTTCATTTATGTTGAAACTTAATAGCAAAATCACACACTGAAAAACTAAAAACCGCCTAGTATAACAATGGTAAATAGCAAAACTTTATATAATATGATGGAATAGTATAACATAATAAAGAGTAAAGACACAAAACATTATAGATTGAAGAAAGCTGAACCAGAAGATCAGAAGAGCAATCAATATGCACATCCTTGTTCAAAGAAAAACAAATATAATATTACAGTGTGGAAGCACCTGTAGGCAATGTAAGGCTCAGAAGGAGGGAATGATGAAAAAAGGCATTATTAATATTATGACATGGAAGTTTATTTTTAAAAGTACAAATTGCTGCAATTGGATTTATTTTTAAAAATAATGATTTAAAAAATATTCTCTGTAATAAAACATTTTAAAAGGTTTTCATTCTTATAAAGTAGAAAATTAACATAATTTTACCCTTTGTCTTTAGCATGTACATCAGCTCCATGTTGTAGTAACAACTGCACGATCTTAACTCTGTTGTATCCTGCTGCTAAATGGAGTGGAGTTGACTGAAACAGTAAATTAGACTAATTATTACTAATCACCAAAATAGTATCAGGTAAATCAGGTACATCACAGTAAAGTGTAAGGAATTAAATATCTATAAAGACAGAGCAGAAGTTTCCAGAACTGCAGTTAAATTAAATAAGATATACGTTAAGATAGTAAGTTAATACTAAGTTAAGATACAAGATTCAAAGGTATACAATACTTAAAAAGTCCAATAAAGTAAAGAACTCTATCAAGTCAGTTTTACAAATTAGGCTTTAAAAGTCCATTAGAAATACTGTAGGCACTAAGCAAGTTTGCTATTAACTTTTTCGTTAATGTAAAGTAGACAAGTAAATGCCAAATACTAATAGTATCACCAATTTTGTTAGAATTTTATACTTGGCCTTGGCATTTTGTTTAAATAAAAATTTCTGCTCTGATAAAACTGGTTAAAAATTTTAACCATAACAGGAACACATTTACCAAAAACAACTGATTTATTGCAAATGAATAAACAAGTGATTTGTATGTGGAGATACCTTTCTGCCATCACTTGCATGACAATTGACATTTAACGGCGTAAGCAAGGCCATCATTTTTTCCTCATTGCCACTCCTACAACAGAAAATACTTTAGTAATTTATATATTTTTTGAAATATTAACTTCATATATACACAAACAGAAAAAAATCTATTTTTCAAAGTTGTACTTCTAAAAATTCTAAAAATGATTTATCACAGACATTTAACTTTATCTTACCTAGCACTTTCCAAGAGTTCATCTTTCTTATATTCACCTGCAAAAAATGAAGAAGTTATTAATTATCTGGTAGACGGGTTTTTATTGAGATAAAGTCATTAAACAGTGAAAAAAGAATTATAGTTGGCTACATTAATACCTCATTTATCGACAAGTCACTTATATGGCAGTCTTTGCTCTTTAATGCTACCTCTTAGAAGTTAGCAATTAAGAGACTGAGTTGTCTAAGGATATATCAATAAAGGAAAAAATTTATTTAAAGGAGATCTTTTCTAGGCTTACTCTTAATTTAAATATAATTTTAATAAATTTGATTATCAGAAGGTAATGGGGGTGGGATAAAGGGTTACTATTAGAGAATGACACTTTAACAAGGGGAGATAGCTGACAACTAAGGAAGGAATAAAAGTGATAAAAGCAGATCCCAAAAGCAGAGCAGTTTAGGACTATTCAAGAGAAAGATAAATAGCACTACACATCTCAATAGTTCCCAAGGACATCAATAAATTATAGCAAGCAGAGAAAGTAACTTCTATTCACTATAAAGGGTCCATAAGTCATCTCCCTGCTCACACCACCATCACCAAACCCACACCATTAGATACTGTTCGACATGTAACATATTTTAGAAAGAAATTCATTAAAATGACTTTTTAAAAAGGTCCTTAAAAGAGTAAGTTTCAGTTGTTGGAAAAAGTAACTTAATTGGACCAGCTTATTTCCCAATTGTGCTACCAAAAATGAGATTTTTTTTGTAATAAAAAAACACTGAATAAGAGTAATACTTGGAGAATAATTTTTTGCATGAGGTGGCAATGATATAATATATGCAGTAACTAATTTTTTTTAAAAAAAGATGTTTTTGCCCCTTTCAGAAAAGAATTACATATTTCAACTGCCAGTATAATACAATGTTATTTAAGATAGTATAATTATTATACTATCTTAAAAGTGTGGATAAGCTCCTTAGCTCCTGGTGGAGGGAGGGTGAGGACCAGGAGCATGCTCCCTCAGCATTGTGGAAAAGCACTGACTGGGCTTGGAAGTCAGAAGACATGGAGCTCTGGCCTCATAATAACTAGACTGGCCATCTTGGACAAGATGCTTAACTACATTAAACCTTAATTTCTTCATTTAAACCATGTGGTTAATGATACTTGTTTTATAGATCTCCTAGGGCTGTTGTGAAATGAGACCATATGTAGTACTTTATAATACATTCATGCATCAGGTATTATCATTAATGGAGGAAAAAGCCTATTTACTGAAGACTTTGTTCTTTATATTCATTCTGAAATATCGGGAGAGATCAATGCCTTACCAGTTAATACTGCTTTTGCAGATGGGTCTGCCAAATCCAATGCTGTCCTTCCATCTGTATTACGGATAGTTGGTTCAGCTCCATGCTGCAAGAGGACTGCAAAATAGCAGATATGTTTTTCTAATGAGAAGAACTTGATGATGTTGCATTCAGAAATTAGTATTTTCAAAAGGTCTGGACTAGACAAAGTCCTGAAGATGCTAAAAGACTCTTTATCTTAACGACATTACTATAAATTCTATACTTGTTTATTATGCCTGACATATTAAATATCCATTTATAGACATACAGTCTATTTCTCTATTAAGTATCCTAATAAAATGTATAATCATATAAGGCAAGAGCTCTAAAAATCAAATTATCATTTCTACCCAGGATTCAAATATTACCATATAAACCAGATGTAACAATAAGATTTGTTTATAAATAAATTTCCCTAAGTGATCCTAATTCCATAATAAAATTGGAAATGTATTTTGCCAGGAAAAAAAACTGTTGGCCTTCTAGATAGACTCTATTTTGTTATGCAGTATTTATATATTTTCATTAGCTAAAAATCTATATGTTGTCAAATATTCTTTAAGGTATTCAGGGTGCTATAGCTAATGAAGAAAAGGAGAGATCAGCTCTATTAGCCAAAATCTCCTTAACAGTACTTAAAAACAAACTAAAGGACTTCACTATACTTTCTAAATTAACTTACATAAACTAGTCTGAAGCCCTTAGCACATAATGTTCACAAAAGACAGAAATATGGGATGCTTTTAGGTTATTTTTTAACTGGGTGCCTGATCCCAACAAACTGGTTTTATCTTCTACTCCCAAAGGTTTCAGTTATTTGCATTATTTGAACATTTTTTTCTAGATCTAACTTCCCTGGTATTTTCTCTTGTCACCAGAGTCACTTAGTTTAGACAGGTTCAGTGAAACAAAATGCTAACTGAGAGAAGTTCTCAAGTAGAGAGCAACAGCAACAGGGAGACCATTTACAAAAAGAAATTCCTATTACTTACCAACAGACCATATACACACTCTTGTCAATTATTCTTTTGAAATATCTCATCTCTTTTACTTTTGATCTCAGTATCTCCATAGTCAGGAATGCAGAAGGCATTTAATAAATGCTTGTAGACTGGTTATCTTTTTTTCATTTCTAAAATCTTCACCTAGGCTCTCAGCATCTCATATTACTTTTACTAAGATTCAGTTTAGCAAAATTTGAACATGACAAATAAATCCTAAATGAGATCTCTTTAAGGAAGTAAAGGATTACCTATGCAAACATCAATCTTTCCTTTAATGGCAGCTTCATGCAGGGGAGTATAATTCCAGTTATCCCGAGCATTTGGATCTGCACCATGTCGCAAAAGGAGATTGACAACTTCAGCGTGACCAAAGGAGCAGGCATTATGGAGAGGAATAAGACCCCCATCATCACGAGCTTGGACGTTAGCGCCATTTTGTAACAAATATTCAACTACATCTTTTCGACCAAAACCTAGGAGGAAAAGCACATGTTATATGTAAACCTTCAGATGCTGCATCCAAAAGCAAATTCTCAAAATGCTGATTAATTCGAAAACTTCTTTTTAACACATGTCAATATACTTTTAAAAATGTTCACTTCTGACTTCTTTGCCAAGCTACCTAGTTTCCATAGATCTACTTTGGCAACATCCTGAAATTCCTATCAAACAGAATAATAATCAAGAAATCCAATGAGAAAATACAGTAAGTAATTTCTCCAACCCCTGAAATGCCTAAACGGTCAACAGGAAAGGGATAGTAGCCCTAACCATCTCTCCCCTTTCCCCGCTCCAAAAGCTAGCACCAGACCAACCCAACCTCTCAGCATGTGACCGGACACAGCCAGGGAAACTTATATGGAGCCTGCAAGGCTCTCTACAGGCAGCATGGACAGAAAGCTGCTCTTAAATAGGCCCAAGATAATATTGTGATAGAAATGTTGAAAGGATCTTACAGCACAGCAGGTTCATATTAGGATATACCAAGCCAAAGGGTTATCAGATCTCTAAAACTTTGTCCTGAGTCAGAGAAGGTCCTGAAGATCTAGCACTTTGAAACTAAAAGATGCAAAAAGTTCTAACTTCAGGAGGTGGAGGTCAGCTCAGGAACCCAGGGTAAGACCAAGACCTGGCTAACTACTCCATCCAAAATCTCAGAGCCCGGCCTTATCACAAAGCCTCAATTCATGAATTAAAGCTGGATAGATAAGTAAATAAAAAAACAGTATGAAAATTATTGCAAATCTAGATAGCCCTCAAGGAGAAAGTAACTCCATGACAACATCAAGTAGAATAAAAAAAAAGGAAAATGTACATGAGAAGAGAAAGTCAATCAATGAATATTAAGTATCTATTATGTACCAGGCACAGTGCTAAACACTAAAGTTGCAAAGAAAAAAAAAGAAAAGGAAAACATTCTCTGCCCCCAAGGAACTCAGTCTACTGGGGGAGAGATAACATGCAAATGTCTATGCACAAACAAGATAAATCAGAGGGAAGGTGCTAACAGTAAGCGGCATGAAGAAAGGTTTTGGTAGAAAGTGGGATTTTAGCTGGGAGGCAGAGATAAGAAAGAAGAGTATTCCAGGAATGGGGTCCAACCAAAGAAAATGCCGTAAGTCATTAGATGGAATGTCTTGTAGGAGGAACAAACAACAAAATTCGTGTCACTATACTGCAAAATCCATTGTGGGATGGGAACAGGGTATGTGAACACTAGAAAGGTATGAAGTAAAAGACCAAACAGAGGATTTTACATTTTATCATGGAGGTGATAAAGATTACCAGAAAGTAACTGAGTAAGAAGTAACATAGTCAGACCTGTATTTTAGGAAGATCATTCTGACAACGAAATAAAGGATAGACCTGTGGCAGTGAGACCAATCAGTAGGCTATTGCAATAGTCCAGGTATAAGGTGATAAAGAATTGCATCGGGATTAGTGTCAGAGGACAGAAGGGACATATGCTAGATGTTATGAAAGTAATGGTGACAGACTTTGACAACAGACTGGATATGGGATGTGAGAGACAATGGTAAGTCAAGGATGATTCCTAGGTTTTGAGCCTGAGGGATGGAGAGGAAGGCAGTGCCTTCAATAATAACACGGAAGCTAAGAAGAGGTGAAGGATTTGGGGGAAAGATAATTAGTTTTGGACAATTCTGAATTTAAGATGTCCAATAGGCAGCTGGAGGCACTAGCTTGGAGAGTAACAGAGTTTAGGGCTTGATAAGCATATTTAAGGAGGATCGACATAGAGATGAACTGAATACATGGAAACTTATGAGGATAATGGGAAAAGGGAAGAGAGTACCCATAGTTAATAGACTTGACCTGGATGAAAGTCTTGCTTGCAAAGAAGACAAAGAAGGAGCAGGTCAGGTAGAAAGAGATCCAGGAGAGAGTAGTGTCATGAAAATCTAGAAAGAAGAGTGTATCAAGGATAAGATCAACAGTGTTAAAGGTTAGAGAGAGGTCAAGAATAAAGAGAATTGAGAAAAGGTCATTAGAAGAGATCAGTAATTTTGGAGAGGGCAGTTTCAATTGAATGCTGTTAGGAAACCAGACTAGAGAGTGATAAGAGGAAAGGAAGAGGAGACACTTATTGTAGATGGCATGCTCAGGGAGTTTAGCCAACAAAAACAAGAAGAGATATAAAACAATAGCTAATGGGAAATGGATGAATCGAGAGGCTTTTTGAGAACAGGAAAGATCACAGGCATGTTTGTAGGCAGTAAAGAAACTTTCAGTAGACAGGGAAAGGTTGAATGTGAGTGAAAAAAGTGATCACAGAGGAGGCAACGTGACAGAGAAAATGGGATAAAAAAGGTTCACTTGTATATGTAGAAGGATTTGCCTTGGCTAATTTATTACATGAGATGGGTGAAGACAGTGGCAGAGGAAATGGCAAGACTTACTGAAGTAATGGACTCTCTGAAAGCTAGAAAAGATAAAACAGAAATCAATGATTCCATAAGACAGAAATGTTAGAATAAAATCAAGATGGAAAAAAATAAAATGTAAGATATCAGATACCAAAACAATTGACATGGTCAATGGGAGACAGATTTTGAAAAAAAGCATAGATACTATATTCCAAGAAATCATAAAGAAAACTGCTTAGATTTATCAGAAGCAAAGGGCAAAAGTGAAAATAGAATTTCACTAATCACTTCCTGGGAAATGGGGGGAAGAGAAAAACTCTTAAAAGGAAAAGTCCCAGAAATATCACAGTCAAAATCCTGAGCTCTGGGTAAAAGAAAGAAAAACAATAACCATACAACAAAATAAAACCCAAGTGTCTAGAAAAAAACAATTTACGTATCAAGGGACCAGTATGGATAACGCAAGATGTGAAAACCACGACTAAAAATGAGAGATATACACATTGGTATACAATATTACAAAAGGCAAAAGATAAAAAGTTTTAGAACTAAGAATAATTTATATGGAAGGATGTGTATTCCAATAGAGGAAAAAAAAATCTACCTCTAGCATAATCCAAAACTTTTAAGCATTTCTGATTTAAAACATCAAAGGTGTGTGTAGAACTCTGAGATAGAGACACAAGAGTCTGGAGAAAAATTTATTTGAGCAAGTGGAAGGAATATGATATAGTGCTAACATTCTAATAAGAAGAGGACAAGTGTCCTATTAGAATCTTAATGTTTTTGAAGGGTAATGAAGGAGTTAAATGAAAAACCAGTATTCTTGAAGATGAGATGAACTTCACTTACCTGAAATAGGCAAATGATAGTGGAACAGCACAAAGAGTTTGATACAGAAATACATCAAACTCAACAGGAAAATAACAAGGGAGAGAGGAGGGGTGGCATTACCAGGAAGGAAAACACAGGTTTCCTGATCCTGAAGGGAAAACAGGGAGGGGAGCAAAGAACTACAATCTAAGGTACTGCCATAGACTGTCTCTTAGACAACAGGGGAATGGCTGAACAAACTGTGGCATGTGAACATAACAGAGTATTATTGCACTGTAAGAAATGAGGTAAGTGCAAAGAATCTTAGGCAACATGAACTGCCAAATGAAGTGAGTAGAACTATGAGAACAATTTACACAGGGACAGCAATACTGCAAAGACAAATGCTAAAAGATTTATTAACAAGTCTGATCAATATAATGACCAACCATGTCTCTCTGATGATGCAGAGTGGTGAAGGATGTAAGATATAAAGTCATACATTTTGGAGAGGGCCACTATTCTAATTGTTTTACTTGACCATACTAAATAGATTTCTTTCTCTCTTCTTTTTCAATGGTGGGGAGGGGAGGAGATGACAATAAAGGAGGAAGAGTTAACAATAATGATGTTAAAGATGAGACCACCGAAAGTTTTAAAAATTGGATGAAAGCAAAGAGAAATTCTGAAAGAAGCACAGATAAAAGCCAAGCAATTTGAAAGTAATATGCACAATTTTACACACATAACAAATAGTATGAAATTTGAGATTCATGGTTTTATTGAGAATCTACTTTTTAAATTGTGAATATGGAAACCCTTTTTTGTGTTTAGAGTTCAGAATAAAAACATTTTAAAAATATTTACTTCTGCCTCTTTAATAAATCAGATTATGTCCTTTGAAGTCCTTGTGGTTATCATGCTGCCACTTTATGAGCAAACCATCCATAACACTGAATGTGTGTATGGCTGACTAGTTTCAACTGTCTCTAGCTCCAAGAACATCTGGACTCAGGGGGCACTTGGTCACCTTGCTAAAAGAGCCTTTGTGTGGCTAATGGCTATCAGAAGCCTCAATCTTAGGCCCAGGAGGAACACTGTATCGCCAAGTACATCTAGTTAGTTCAACCCATACCTGAATAAATTTGCTTTATATCTGATAAATGATCCTCCTCCCTAAAGAAGCAGTCTATTTCATTTTTGGACTACTTTAATTCTTTGGGAGTTTTTCCTTACACTGAATTTAGGTCTTTTTTTTTTAATTCTACCAATTCCTCCTTCTTGTCTTTTGGGGTCAAGCATAACAGTCTACTCTCTCTTCTACATTTAAAATAAATTAATTTCTCCTCTTATTTATAGGATATTATTTTTGTTAATATACCTTCACTTAAAAACATCTTCTACCACCTGCTATAAAGATTCTATGTATTTTTTTAATGTGTGAAGGTTGCATAATGGGAACAACGTACATTATCAGGGAAAACTGCTAATATTTATTTAAAATTGTCAATACTAATTTTGGATTACAGATACTGGAGGAAAATAGTTCATGTTATAGTATTTTATGGATCTTTTTTTTCCTCTCTCCCTAGGTGAAAAGAGGAGCTAACATTTCATACTGCTTCAAGGTTTACAAACTATGTTACATAGATTGCCTCTTAATTTCACCATTTTAAAGATGAGCAAACTGATGCTCCAAGAGGTTGCGTGATTTGACCATGGCATAGCATTTGAATCCAGGTCTTTGCAGACTTCAAGTTCAGCACTTTAGTCATTAGAACATGCTGTACCTCTGATACTACCTAATCCAACTGATTAAATTCTCTCCATAAAGAGGTGTCCCAAATACATAAAATTAGTTTTCTCCTGAATTCCCTTTCTGCACTGCCCATGGTTTGAGGGTTATTTCCACCTGGAAGTCCCACTGTCATCTCAAACTCAACATGTCAAAATTAAACTTATTTTCTTTCCTATATTTATTTTATCTGAAGACATGGTTTGTTATATCAGTAAGCTCGTTAAGAATAAGGAGTATTTAACTTTCATCTTTGTCTCTCCAATGCCTAGCACAGAACTGGAACATAATACCTTCCAACCAACAAGCATTTATTAAGCAGCTAGGTGGAGCAGTAAGTAGAGGAGTGAAGGAGTTAGAAAGACCTGAGTTGAAATCCAGCCTCAGACATTTACTACCTTGAGTGACTCTAGGTAAGTCATTTAACCTGTCTGCTTGAGCATCCGATCTGTAAAATGGAGATAATAACAATACCTACCTCCTAGGTTTCTTGTTAGGATAAATGTGATAAAATTTGCAAAGTACTTTCAAGTGCCAAGCTATCAGGATACAAAGATAGGCAAAAAATAGTTCCTACCCTCAAGGAATTCCCATTCTAATGGTGGAGAAAATATGTAAATAACTATGTATAACTCACTCGGTCAAGAAGCATTTATTTAAGCACCTATGTACCAGGCACTGTGATAAGCACTGGGGATATAAGGAATGGCAAAAGACAATTCCTACTCTCACTGGGAGAGAACACATGCAAACAATTAGGTACACAAAAGATATTTATATCTGTGTGTGCATGTGTGTGTCTGTATATGTACACACACACATATATTCATAAATAAATAAAATAAATGAGATAATCAACAGAAGAAGTCACTAGCATTAAGACTATTCAAAGCCAAGTTCCCTGACTACATTTTTATATGTGATGCCTGAATTTCAGAAAGGCATATGAAAAAGAATTATGCGACTATAGATAAGATGGAGAAATGAGGGCTAAATGATAGTAGTTTGATGAATCTGAAGCTGCTTGAATGAGAATAGGTCAACCTAGAGGGAATTCTTTAATAGAATGACATAAGAATGCCATTTATCTGATTGTTTTGGTAGAGTAGATGAAAGTTAATCTTAGAGAGAAGGCCCTAATGGTTTGTGGGACTTGGACAAGACTTCTGTACAAGGTAGGATTTGGACTGAATCTTGAAGGAATCAAGGAAAACTAAGAGGTAGAGATGAGGATGATGAACATTTCAGGTATAAGGGATGGCCAGCCACTGTAAAGATAAAGAGATGGGAATCTCAAATGGGGAACAGAGTGAGGAATAGTAAGTAGGCCAATGTGGATGGATCATAGAGTATAAGGAAGGGAATAAAATATAAAATTTTCTTACTAGAAAAGAAAGGTCAGGTTGTGAAAAGATTTAAAGGTCAAACAGAAGACTTTAAATATGATCTTGGAGATGGACAATAAGCCACTGGAGTTTACTAGGGGTGTTTGTTTTTTAATTGGTTTTTTTTAAAAACATAGACCTGTGCTTCAGGAAAATCATTGACAGGTAAACAGAAGATGGACTGGGGTAGAGAAAGACTTGGAACAGGGCGATTAATTAGAAGGCTATTGTAATAGTCCATATGAGTGGTGATGAGGCACTGTACAAGGTGGGTAGAGTGGATAGAAGGGGTCATATATGAAAGATAGAAATGTCAAGATCTGGTAAGGATAGGATATGTGGGGGTAGAAATGAAGAATCAAGGATGATATTGCGTAACTGGAATGATGGAGTTCTAGATCAGGCTGATACAACCTGCTGCCTGCCAAAGAATTTTAGGTGACTCACAAATTTTCACAGGCTGCCCAAAATTCTTTGGTGTGCCACAAGCGGGCCCAAGAGTCATAGGCTGGGCAGGCTGTCCTAGATAGTAATAAGGAGAATTCAAAAGGGTTGGACAGAGTTGGTAGATTAAGAGTTCTATTTTGGATATGTAGAATTTGAGATGCCTATAAAACATCCAGTATGAAATATTCAAAAGGCAGTTGGATAGTAACTCAGGAGAGACATTTATTTAATTTCCCTTTATAATGACCTTCCCTACTCCTGTGGATGGCGCTATCTTCTCACTTGCTCATGTTGATTAACCTGTCATGCTTGACTAATTCTCTCATTTCAATGATCTTAACAGTTTGCCAAATCTTGTTAATTTTATCTTCAAATATTTTGGTATCAGTTCATTTTTCTCTATTTCTTATGATATGATGAAAGTACAACAGGGCCTTTCTCAGGACTTGCCTGGATCCAACTTTACATAGGAATTGCAGATAAAAAACAAATATTAAACAGTTTCTGATCTATTGGAAAGAAAGCAACATATACATAGGTTAAATAAATCTATCATAATGACAGCAAAATAAACTATAGCATAATATGACCATGTCACTTCCATGTTTCATTCTTCAGTGGCTCCTTATGGCCTCTAGTATAAAATAAAATTTCAGCCTAGCACTTACAGTCCTACACAATTGCGTTATAACCTGCCTTTTTTGGTCTTATTTCAGTCTTTTTACCAAACTGGCCAAATTGAATTACCAGCTAATTTTTTAAACTCAGCCTTTCATTTATATGAAACACATCCCTAAGAGTTCACACAAGCAGCGAGTCCCCCATGTCTTTAAAATGCTCCTTTTTTAGCTCCCGGAATTCTTATTTTCCTTCAAGAGTTATTTCAGTTGCCATCTACTTTTTGAAGCCTTCCCCTATCCCCCATCTGTAACATTCTTCTCCCTTCACAAATTACTATGCATGTATGTATATGCATGTGTATATGTAGACACACACGTAAGGGATACATACATGCATATGTATCCTAGCACAGCACCTTTCATACTGCATGAATGAATGAAAGAAAGGCATTTATTAAGCACTTGCAAAGCACTCAACTTTAGAAATAGAAAACTGAAACAACTCTTTAAGGTGCCAGGTTAATTACTATCTCTGTAACCTTGAGCAAATCATTTAGCTTCTTGGAAGCTTCACCTGCCCCCAAAGAATTGTTAAACAACAAAGTAGGAGATAAGTATCAGATATTTTTCTTGTATCTGTAATCAACATTAATACTATCAGTAATTGATTATACATATGGAGGGTTAACAAGAAAAATTAAGTTTTTGTTTGGTTAAATTATTTCAATGACTTGCCATTTATTGATATAACATTACCTTGGGTAAGGTTATTGGTATATAATAACAACTTTAAATTCTGAATATTCTAAATGACCTTCAGAATGGCAAAAATAAAAGTCTCTAAGAAAATATAACTAAAGCTTCATTTGGTCCAACAATTTTTAAAGAGGAAAATGATTATTTATTTTGGGAAAATATCACTAAAATTTTTCATTTACCTTTGAAAATCACAAGTATAAACAACCCAAACACACATGAGGGAAAAACACACCAGTTTTTGTTGTTACTAATGAACTTTATTAGAGAGGCAAATTTGGAAATATTTAAATCTCACACATAATATGAGGCCCAATGGAGAGGTGCATACCTACTAAATTTACTCACTAGATATTATAAAAATACAATGTTGAGGGTTTCAATTCAACAAACATTTATGAAATATCTATGTGCAAAAAAAGAAACGGTTTTGGCCCTCAAGAAACTTATGCTACATTAGGGCTGGGAGGTAGAAAGAGGATGAGACATATCTTGTACATAAATAACTTCAAGCTGATACAAAATAATACAAAACAATTTTGATCTGTATGTAGCCTAGGTTTACCATTAGTTCAGAATTTCTGTCCCCTCAATTTATTTTTTTAGGTTTCCTAGTGCAGACATGAAATTAGTTAAGTGAGAAAATGTCAAAGGTTAGTACAGCATGGAAATAACTATTACTGATTCAGAAGGATAAGTAGGGGAGAGATGATGGTGCTACTCTGACAGGAAACATTTATTGAGAGCATATTATGTACCCTGCATTGTGCTAAGTACTGTGGATACAAAGACAAAAGTTAAAGAGTTCCTACCCTTGAGTACATTATAGTTTAGTAATCCTTTTATGAGGAGACACTAGTAACTGGTGGAATCCAGAAAGGTTAAATGTAAAAGGTGGCTGCTAGACCTGAGTCTTGAAGGCAGCCAGGGATTCTATGACATGGACTTGAGTGAATTCCAAAAGCAGTGACAGCCAGTGAAAATGCAAAGCAAGTAAGACAAGTGTTTTATGTGAGCAAAGATAAGAAAACTGGGTCTCAGAGTGTGGGAGAGGGAGTAATGTATAATAAAGCTGGGAATGTGAGCTAGGGTCAATTTGTGAAGGCTTTCAAATGCCAAAAATAGAGGTTTATATTTGATCCTAGAAATAATGGAGAGGCAGTGGAGTTTGTTGAGCAAGCATGTCTGACCTATGCTTTAGTAAAACCATTTTCATAGTTATATGGAGGACAGATTGAAGTAGGGAGAGATTTGAATAATTAGTTAGAACAAATAAGAAGCTATTGTAATAGTCCAGATAAGAGGTGTTGTGGGTTTGAACTACACAAGTGGTCATGTGAGTAGAGAAAAGGGGACAGATATGAGACTTATTATGTTAGTAGAAATGGGATCTGCAAAATGGCTGGATGTATGGAATGACAGTAAGGAGTCAAGGATGACACTGAAGCTGAGAACTTGAATTGCTGGAAGGATGGTCGTGCCCTCAACAGAAATATTAGTCTGGAAGAGGGGTAGATCTAGGATAAAAGATAATGTACTCTGTTTTGGACTCTGATGGGGAGAGACCATTTAAAAAAAATTCTGCTTCCTCAGCACTTAGTATATGAAAAGTCTTCTATAAGTGCTTGTTGAGTTCAAGAAAACATTCCCAAGCACCTTTGAAACTTGTTTATGGGTAGTCAAAATTACGTTTTGCCAAAATGATTGCTGCTCTAGGGTCCTCCCTAGAGGTTCCAACCCTGGGAGTTACAGAAACCCATATATTATGGGAGCCAAAGGATTAAAGAAAAACTAGCAAGTTGCAGAAGCTAGGAGGTGGGAAATATAATTAAGAAATAACCTGTTCAGGTGCAAGAATGGATCTCTACAAGACTTAGAAATTGACCTTGACAGCGCTAGTTTTGAGAAAGAGTATGATGCAGTGAATAGGGGGCTGGCTTTGGAGTTAGAAGGGTCTGAGTTTAAGTCCTGTCTGATACATAATTATGTGACTTTGGGATCTCAGTTTGTAAGTTAGATGATTTGCACAATTCCATCAGTGAGAAAAGGCATTCCTCACACCACTGAAATCAGATCCTCCTCCAGCTCTAGCTTCTCTAGAATTTCACAGGCCCAGACACCCTATTCTACCTGCCTCAAAGCAATAAAAATCTCAAGTTTAATCTTTAGAATTGTCTAGTCAGATTATTTTTATAAACACTACATGAGTAACTATAGGTTCAAATATAGGAACAGTACTTGAGGCAGAGATTCAAATTAGATTCCCTAGATACTGAAAGAAAGAGACTGCAGTCCTCCACCAGGCTACAGAAATAATAAACTAGCAAGGACTAGGTTGTAGTAACCAGATGAGTTTATTTCATGAAATTTGGACAAGATATGTGTGCAAGACTATGCCAATAATGTTATAATAAGGATAAAGAATAACAGAAGTGGAGCAGCCTATCTGAATATATTTGGGTAGAAAAAAGGAAGGTTGTTAACACCTATGAGCAGAATAGGGAAGGCAAGAGATAAAAGAATATAAAGCTCTTCATTTCTGAGAGATGTGGAAATTTAATGTTTATTCTGCAGGCTGAAGATATGTGGATTAATAAAGTATTTTGACAAGTCTAAATTTCCTCTATCTTACACCTGAGCATTGGGTCATGACAGGAGGATGCTTGGGGAGCAACAATGGTCAAGGCATATATATGAATGTTGATAAAACAATGACTGAGAATTCAACAGAAGGAGTGCATCAGGATATGATGTGTACACATTTTAAAAGACAGTAAAAAGCAAAACTAACAATAAGTGATGTAGTAGGAAGAGTGTTGAATTTGGGGTCAGACCACTGAGGTTCAGGTTTGAGTCCCATCTCTCCCTCCCGATGTGACCTTGGGCAAATCCCTTCACTGCTCAGTTTCCTCACTTACAAAACAAGGAGGCCAGGTTGGAGGTATTCTGAGGCCCCTCTCACCCTAAATAAGATCATAAAAATAAATCATGCCATCTAGGGTGGTACCCCAAAAGTACAGCAACTCAGATATGTGCTAGCTGCTGCACAAAATAATAAAGAATGCAGAAAAAGCAAAATCTATGGACTTTGCTGGAAAAGGAACAGGATTTAAATGGAGACCACTATACCACAACGGAAATAATTTCAACTTTTGGGAATATGCATTTTTCTGATGACTTAACAAAGGGTAGCTAAGATTAGTTTAGAGATTACAAAGGGAAGGACTGATACCCCTTTGGGAGCATCAATATAGGGGGGCTTATAATATGCAATCTTGGAACACAGACTCTGTCCTGAAACTGTAGCTAAAGGTTCTCTGGGATTCTGACAGTTTTATCTTTTATCAATTTAGGAAATAAAAATCAGTGAACAGGGTCCAGTCGAAAGTGAAAGGATATATTTCTAATACTGCAGTTTTGTGATGTTTTTGGAAATTAGAATAGTCAAGAAAAATAAGATCCAAATCTCTAGATCCAATCCTCCCTCCCCACTCCAAAATATGAAGTAAAACCAAAGCAATTTGGTGTTTTCTTTGATAATTATGTTCAGACCCTATCTTTGGAAGAGAATCAGTAGTATTTTATCTTAAGACCATTTATATAAGAAGGCTGAGTATTTGCTCATATGGTATGTTTATTTGCCATGTGGACTAACAGTGAATATAGAGGAAAACCCCTAGAGATTTTGAACCACCAACCAATAAGCATTTATTCCTAGTCAGATTCTAGAGAAATATAATGACAAAAGTGAAAAAAACTTTGCCCTCTATGAACTTATATACTACTGGGAAAATCATGGACATAGTTATACAGGAATAAATAAAAGGTGAGAGGTGGGATACGAAGAACTGGGAACTCAGGAAAAGGCTTCATGTAGAAGCTGGCACTTGAACTAAGTCTTAAAGGTAACTAGGGGTTCTAAGAAATGAAGGTGAGGGGAAAGTGCATGGCAGATATGGGAGACAGCCAGCACCAAGAATGGAGAGGGTAAATGGAGTGCTATATATGTGGAAGGCCACACTGGACCATTCAGTACATAAAGAGGAATAGTATGTAATAAGGCTGGGAAGGTTAGATTGGAGCTTTCCTCCACCAAATTTCCTATGTCTGTGATTTGGGTACAGTAAAAACAGGCTACTGCCCTTAAGTTCAGAAAGCTGTTCCAGTGTTTATTTTCTTTTACAGGGCTCTACTGTTCATTTCACCTCCTCTTGCCCCGCTTCCATTTATAATTTTCACAGCTCTACCACTGCTACCTCTTCTCTTGTGAGGGATTAGGTAGCATTTATCTAGATAATGAATCGTTCAAGTGGAAGATGGTGCTCTGCAGGGCAACTGAGCACCAGAATTAGATAAGTGAGAAAACCCTCCATTTTCTCCTTTTGAAAAGAGTGACAAAATCTTTCATGTCTGAGAACTTCCTCATCCAGGTCAATATCATACAAAGAATAGTATGTTGCAGTCCATGGTTCACTGAATTTATAGAAAGAGCAGCAAGGTTTCTTGAGTGAGAAATGGGAACATCATGTGCTAGGTGAATCAGATCACTGCCACCATCTTCACTGAGATCCAATGGAAAAGACTCTAACGCTATGGCCAAGAGCTGGGAAAGTAACATCACACTCCTTTCCCCCACCACCACACCACTGGCCCAATGCACCACGAAAAGGAATAACCCTTGAAGGCATGACCCTCGGGTGCTATAGTACACAAAGACTTCTTCCACTCCTTCCCCCTAATCACGGCTACTGAAGACTCATCTAGGAAACTTCTCATCACCAAAGTCCTTGACACTTTCAAACTGTTCAACTAAGAAACAAATATTGTTTTAAAAATGGAAGTAATGCAAAAGAAGATGAATTCTAAGAACTAGTGGGCCTTTTCATCTGATGTTCAGCCGAAGACTCCTGTATGTGTTGTCTTCCCCTATCAGAAAGTGTACTACTAGTGCTTTACACACAATAAGGGCTCAATAAATGCCCTTGCATTCCTTCTGTCTGTACTTCTTTCTTGTCTCTTCTGTCTCTGTTCACTCTGGGGTTACTTGAAAAGACTGGCCCTTGAATTGGAGCTCTTCCCTTCTCTTTCAGTCAGTCAACCAGAATACATTTATTAAGTGCCTCAGGCACTGTGCTAAGTGCTGGAGATACAGAAAAAGGCAAAAGAAAGTCCTTCCCCTCAAGAAGCTTTACAATCTAATTGAGCTAATGGTCAGAAAACTAAGGAGCCACAGTCTATCAGTTGTGTGAATTTTCTTCAGTTCTTTAGATAATTTCAAAAAGGTCCTGTATTTTTCTTTCTTAATTCCAGGTTTGGAACTACTCTGGACATTCAAATGTCTGAAGACTGGTTCCCTTAGTCTACTCAAAAAGAAAACCATGGCTTATTAATATTTATTATTATTATTGTTAGAATCAACCTTTTCTTTTTAAAGAAGAATTAAATGTATTTGGTCCTAACGCATACAATCATATTCCTTTAGTTCACATTATGGGTTACAAAAAGTCTGAACAGAAAAGATTTTGATTTTAAGATCAAGACTTAAAAGGCAGGGATGCCAGATTCCTGATCAAGAACAGAGTACAACTAACAAATGCTGGTAAGAATGTATTTTCTCAGTGCCTTGAAAATTTAATAAAAACGGTTTAAACTAAAATGTGTTGTGGAGGAAGAAAACTGCCCAAGTACATATACCAAGTTAGATATAGAGAGTAGCTACAATTTATGAAAAAAAAAAAACTAGCAAATGAAGACATCCAAAAATTCCCAAAAAGCAAAATCCAAGGAAGTCTCCAGTGATAAAACCCAGGATTTCAAATGTCTATATATAAATGTCCCAAGTTTACATAAAAAGCAAGTCGAACTAGAGGTCTAAACATAATGAAGCAAATTTAACTACACTGGTATTGTTGAGGCTCAGTGGGATAAAATCTCTGACTGGAATATAGTTCTGAATAAACATAGCTTACTCAAAAGAAAAAGGTTAGGTAAAAGGAGGGTAGCATTAAGAGGAAATACTCAGGTAAGAGTATTTAGGAAGCAGAGCATGGAAGACAACATCTTAGGAAAGGTCAATGAAAAGAGTTAAGGGAAGTGTAGACTATATATGTTATCATTGACTAAAGAGTTTATGGACAGAAAAGAAGAAACAGTTCAGGAAACATCACAAGCCTGGCATAGAGGCATAAAATAGTGATGTGGGATTTCAAACATTCAATCATTTGCTGGAGCAATATCTCCACCAAAAGCAATGCATTTGAAGACAATTTCAGCTTTCAAAAGGTGAAGGAACCAACGAAGTCACATTTTATATTGATCTTATTCTAAGAGAGAAAAGCTAGTTTCTGGAGGAGAACCTTGCTCCTTATCTCCTCCCGCCTTTTAAGTGACCATGGTCTCTTTAATATTCCTTGAACTGGACACTCTATGTCCCAAGTCTGGGCATCTTCACTTTCTGTCCCTTATGCTCAAAACTCTTCCTCCCTCCATCTTCCTCTCCTATTTCCCTCTGGCTTCCTTCACATGTCAACTTAAATCCTACCATCTGCAAGAAACCTTTCCTGATTCCTCCTGAATGCCAGGGCCTTTCCTGTTGCTTATTTCCAATTTATCCTGTACATAGCTTCTTTCTACATAGCTGTCTGCACGTTTTCTTCTCTATTAGACTGTGTGTTCTTTACTTTTTCTTTTGATCCCCAGCACTTAGTACAGTGCCTAGCTTAATAAATGCGTGTTAATGAACCTTGAAGAGAAGTGAGCACTATCTCCTAGAGTCTGTGATGGAGAAAGAGAGGAATCACTGGGAATGACATTCTGGGAGTTCCAGGTTCTGGGAGAACAGGATTCAAAGGGTTCAGTGGAAGGCTAGTTAGGAACCCATGAACCTATTCTACAAAGGAAGCTATAAACCCAAGAGTGAAGACTTTCAAGAATTCAAAGGGAAACAATTTTAGTAATGAATAAAAATGGTAGCTGACTGAAGATATAAATGTAGAAACAAAGAATAACTCAACCAACAACTTTTTTTAAAAGGTATATTCAGAAATGAAAAGGCAGGTAACAGAGGGAACATGGCATGGTTCTCTAAGAGCTGTCAACTAGTTGAATGATTCTGTGAACCAAAGTGGAATTATTTGAAGAGAAGTACTGAATTGTCTGGACCTCGGACCTAAAGACTGTACTTCTAGGCATAATCCCCTAGAAAATCAGTAACAAAAAGAAAGGTCTCATATGTACCAACGTATTTAAACAGAATTTTGAGGGGTTTGAGAATGAAGTGAACACCGTATCACGTCAGAGTTTTTGGACACACTGGTTGTTTTTGCACAATTCCCCCACCTATAATAATGTAATATAATATATAATAATATAGATGGTATTGTTGTTATATATAATAATATATAACATAATATATAATATAATATAATAATATATAGCATTTTAGGTTCGCAAAGCACTCTGCAAACACCTCATTTTATCTCTAACTCTTAGGAGATTGTTAGGAGAGACAGAGTTCAAATTGAGGTGATGCTCATGCAAATTGAAGTATTCTAGGAAAAATGATCTGTAGGGATAAGCAATGAAAAATGAGAATCTGATACCTAATCAGAAAATTCAATCCCATTGGTATGTTTTTTCCTTAGGAACTCAACCCTCGCTGAAAGTATGTGATGTAATTCTATAGTGAAAAGTATCTAAGACTCTGAAGTTTTCTGTTTTTTTTTAAAAGTCAACAAAGTAAAAATTTAGACAAAAACTCTTGCAAAACTTAGTTGATATTTCTTCCCAATTTTTGGAACTACAATTTTTCTAAAAATTTCATGGCTGTACATACTACTTATTAAGGTTCCTTTTCTGCAGTATGTGGCCCTCATGCTACCACTACCACTTTGA
Organism: Potorous gilbertii; assembly: GCA_028658325.1. Classification (NCBI taxonomy): domain Eukaryota; kingdom Metazoa; phylum Chordata; class Mammalia; order Diprotodontia; family Potoroidae; genus Potorous; species Potorous gilbertii. The sequence continues at coordinate 527,420,146 of CM053769.1, read as the reverse complement.
GTGGGGGGGAAATCCATGACTTTTTAAATGTAATTATTTGACTAGGAATCCAAGGAAAATGAAGTTCTCTCATTCTCAATATTGTCTCTTTTGGTGATCATCAGTGTTCCATGGGTTTAACTATTATCTTTATGTGATGAGTCTATGTATCAAGACCTACATATATCCAACTACAGTCTCTCTCTTGAGTGCCAAAACTACATCACCAACTGGATCTCATAGCTCCAAATGTCTTAAACAGAACTCTTCTTTCTCTCCAACCGCATCTCTCTTCGGAAATTCCGTATTTCTGTTACAGGGGATTACTATCCTTCTGGTTAATCAGATTTACAACCTTTAAGTCCTCAATCCTGAACTCTGTTATCCCACATATTAAGTCAGCATATCTCTCAAATCTGTTCCCTTATCTTTGTTCTCACAGCCTGTTATCACCTCCACTGGAGGACTACAAAGGCTTCTAACTGATATCTCCTACTCCAGTCTTTCCCCTTCTAATCCATCCTCCACGTAGATG
>CM053769.1:527394091-527419132 GCA_028658325.1 Potorous gilbertii | reverse complement strand
GAGTCAGGAGGACCTAAGTTCAAATCTCACCTCAGACACTTGACACTCACTAGCTGTGTGACCTTGGGCAAGTCACTTAACCCCAATTACCTCATCCTGGGTCATCTCCAGTCATCCTGATGAATATCTGGTCACTGGATTCAGATAGCTCTGGTGAAGAAGTGAGGCTGTGACCTGCACAGCCCTCCCTCACTCAAAACAAAGTCAAGTGCAAGTCATGTCATCATTTCTCTGATGTCATGGTCTTCTTCGGCAACTAAAGGACGAATACACACCTCCTACTCAAAACTATCAATGGTTCCCCTCTACCTACAATATAAAATAACAAACTTCCTCACCTGGTATTAAATGCCCTCTACACTGATTTCATCATGTCTTTCTAGCCTTATTTCTGACTGTTCCCTTTCATATTCATATTAAATTTTTGTCAACCTAAACTATTCGGTATTTGTTCAACATAACCCAGGTTTTCCTGACTCCAAAATTTGTTCACTCTATTCCTTTTGTTCAGAAAGCTTTCCCTCTAATTTTTAACTCCTAATCCATCCTCCAAGGCCCAGCATGTAGCACCATGCCTGGCACATAAACTTAATAAATGCAGGCTGATTTGTGGATTAATTAAAATGCTACCTTCTCCAGGAAGCCTTTGCAGTTAGAAGTGATTACTCCCTCTACATTCTCTTAAGAGTTTGTTTATATCATTCTTATAGCATTTAGAACACTATAATTTGTATTATACTTACTTATAAGCATTTCATTCCTCTTAAGAGCTCCTTTTAAGCTCCTTATGGGCAAGAGACCACATTTTACTTCTCTTTGTAAAGATATATCCCATATGTTTCAATTCAACAAACATTTATTGAATACATACTATTTGCTGGGCATCATACTAGGCGATAGAGATAAAAAAAAAAAAATCCCCTGCCCTCAAGAACCTTACATTCTACTGAGAGAAAACAACAATACATTATGTATACAAAATACATGCAGTAATCTGATTTGCCTTTTCAAACTTAATAAATATTATTTTAATTGACTGTAAGACAACAGAGTAGACCTCCTGCCTTGAGACTAGCACCTATGGCCAGTCCCTGCAGTAATGACAGGCACAATTTCCTCACTTTCCTCAAGAGGGAGCCCTTCAATCATATTTGGGGGAGTCACAACCAGTTCAAAGACCATTTCATATTTTCTTCATGTATGACTAATCGTTACTTTTTTAAAAAATCTACTTCGATTCCAAACACTGGGAGCCCTTAAGAAATCTGAATATTGATGCCAAAAAATTAAGAAAATTGTTTTTCCTCATAGTTTTATTTACCCACTGGCCCTGTTGAATTGGAATGAAATGAAATAGAAAAGCATTTATTAAGTAGTTCTTTGTGCTAAGCACTAGAAACACAGGCTTTAAAAATGATGATTGTCCCTGCTCTCAAAGAGTTAAAATTCTAATTGAAAGAGAAAACACACATTGGAAAGTTCACCTGTAAGGGAAATACAAAGTCCGGTAGGTCCTTAGGGAACACCAATCAGGTTTATGGCAGTACTTGAGAGTCCAGAGACCTGGTTCAGAGAAGATTGTAAAGCCTACCAGGCCTCCATCTTACCAAAACAATTGCAATTAGTAACTTCCTATTAATTGAAAGAATGTGAGAAAGGAAGATCCTAGCAGAATATGGGTAGGAAGGAAGATATTAAGTTGGTGCAAGTAGGGAAAGGAGTCAATAAAATATAATTAAAGTAAATCCAACAAATATTTATTTAGGGTGAATAATTTTCCTTATGTTCTTCCAGAGTCTTTCCAAAGAGTCATCAAGGTACACTAACACTTACAGGTAGTTCATTTCTCTAACTCACTTTCTCCATTAATTTTTGAATGTTATCAGGTATCCTCAAGATGTATTTAGACATATTTTGAAGCTAATTCATTCACAGGGACAGATGAAAACAGAGTTTTCATTATCTTCCTCTGCCATGGGTATCTAGTACTAGTCACCGCACCAATCCAGCACAGAAAACCATTGACTGCCTAACAGATAATCCAGAGGACCTTGAACTCTTGATATGGTATATTGGTTCACTTTGGTTCTTTTGTTTAAGGTCTGATCATCTACGTAGATATGCAACTTTTTATTCTTCTACCAACACTATAGGTAATGCATGTGGATTATAGGATTCTGATTATACTGTTCACCAACAGGTTCTTGAGATGTGCTCTAAGGTCACCATTCACAAATAAACTTTGTCAGAGGAGGAGGTCTGTCCTCTATGTTATTTTTGGATTCTAACAACTCCAAAAATTTGGTGAGTTCCAATTCTAAAACTTGGTGGATTCCAATTAAAGTCTCAACTTTTTAACTGTACTTTGACTAATTACTGGATTTCTAACCCTCAAATACTCATTCCAACTTGATCTCATACTCATTTGGGGGCTTCACTGCCCTCATTTTTACCATATTCTATGATTTGTTATACACATAGACTATAAACAGACTTCTTTCTGGGCTGAAATGTAGAAGCCACAAGTATGCAATATGCCTGCTTTGAGGGAATTGGCTTTGAGTTTTACCATCCAAAAAAATTTTTTCAAGTATTTTTTATGAAAGCTTTCCATGTCATATCTGCATTGCTGAACAGTTTTTCCACTGAGGATCTCTATTAGCCTTTCCCTCTTTGCTGTGTCAAATTCTATAAAGCAACTGATCAGGCTATGTATTCTATGTTTCTCATATTCATTATTCAGTAGTCCATAGCTCCTGAGAAAGTTCCTAATTTTGGCCATGGCATATTAATCCTATGCCCAGTCTAATGAACTTCTCCTTTTTATCATGTTCAGGTAAAATTCTTCCATACGTATTAGGAGGACTGATCTACTTTCTTCATCATCTCTCTGAGGTTCTGGTAATCTGCCTCCCACCAATATAGTGGACTAAGATTGGATAGTTTCCCCACCACTACTCTGCGACCTAGGGAAGTTATTCCGTCAGACATGTGATTGCATAGGTAGAGCTTTCACAGAAGACACCAAGCGTAAGAACATAATACTTGCATAGGAACAGTCTAGTTCTGCTGATAAGAATCTCATCTGAGTTTTCTGCATAGGTAACAACCCAGATATAGTTCTAAGTCTATACTTCACATTCTGTGCTATGTCATCATATTCATTTAATAATATCATTCCTCTACTTCTGATGGAGGACCCTGTGATCCAGTATCTGGGTGCTGTCTCCTATCTGCACCTTAGTTGAAATATTACAGCATTTAATTGGGTCTGGTAGTATATCTAGCATATCCTTAGTATTTTTGTTGTTCAATCATTTCAGTCACGATCCTGTTCAGCATTTTTTTGGCAAAGATACTGGAATGGTTTGCCATTTCCTTCTCCTTAGTATGCAATGCTGTATAATATACTTACAATGTCTCTCCTATACTGTTTAACATGTTTATTAGATCATCATTCTCACATTCAAGGTCTAGTCTCAATATCAGTAATCCCTTAGGTGTTTTCCCATGTGTAAGGAGATATTATATTCTAAGCATCACTCTCCAAGATTCATTATATTGACTCATTATGCCAATATATAACCAATGACCAAAAATCAGTTCAAAATCTGACAAAACAATTTGGCCAGTTCAGCCATAAAATGTAAGTATTGCTAGGAGCAATGACCAAGTAGGATAGGTCAACACAGTTGAATTTTGAAGAATCACAGAGATAGAATTTTGAAAATCAACTGCCAAGTTAACAAGAAAAATCACAAAAATGTCTATACTCCCAAGTAAATGAAGGCCAAATGTTTCTTTTTCCCAAACTATTTCCCCCTTGTGTCTCCAGAGAGAGAAAACTTCAGGCTTAAGTCTAGAATGATTTTTATAGCAGTTCTGTTGGTTCTTTCTTAGCATCTGATTCATTCATTTACAGAAACACTAACTCAAAATGAAATAAAAATCAACTGGAGACAAAATCCCCAGTAAAAGTACAAGCAAAGAAGAGGAAGAGGAGGAGGAGAAGGAGAAGAAGAAGAAGAAGAAGAAGAAGAAGAAGAAGAAGAAGAAGATTTAAGGGTAAGCAATGCCAATCCAATGGGCAGTGATGGGCTATAAGACAGAAGTAAGTGGAAAATTGATAAATTTACACATTCTAGTACAGCAGCAAATCCTATCTGGGCATGTCATTCCATAAGCATGTCAGTGAGCCTGATGAAATTCCAATAGCACTATATTCAGTTCAAGGTCACAGTGTCCTTCCTTTTCAATTGATTGGTTGATAGCATGAGTTCAAGTTCATAACCAAGGCCCCTCTTGGCTCTCCATAGGGTTCAAAAGTTCTAGGACTTCCCCAAAACCTACCCTTCGTCAACCCCCTTGCTGATGAAGGAGTACACATAGAAGGCCTAACTTGCACATATGAGAAACCCAGATACTCAGCGATGGGTACATAATCAGAAACATGGAGCAAAATGACAAATTGCTAGGACCAAGACTGAGGCACAAGATACCTAGGCAGCAAATGGAGAAACACTAGCACATAGATAGATGACTTGATCTTGCCCTAAGTTTCCCTGAGACAGGAGCTCACAGTACTGCAGCCAAGGAATGGAGGCTAACCCTAGAAATGACAGCCAAGAAAATATAGTGGACTAAAACAGACAATTTTTAGGGTGGGAGGTAAGGTAAAACCTGTTTCCGATATCTAGTGCCTTTAAGTTCTTGCCCTTCTATACAATGTCCCTTTATCTTTAAAAATAATGAGCTTCTATCCTTTCCCACTGCAATTCCTTATAACTATTATCCTATGCTTATTCCTCGGTAGACAAACTGTCAGAATGAATGGTCTATACCATACCCGTTGCTTCAATTTCTTTACCACCCACTTTCTCCTAAACCAGTCTTACTTCTACTCCCCATGACTCCACTGTAACAGCTTTCTCTAAGGTTACCAATTACATCTTTTTAGTCAAATTCAATAGTATTTTCCCAGTATTTATTCTCCTCAAGCTGTTCCATTTGAACACTGTTGCTCTCCTCCCTCCTTTCCCTTGTTCCTTTGGCTTCTGTGACATTGTACTGTTACTTCTCCTCCTACCTCTCTAGTTGTTCTCTTTCTGTTTCCCTCACTGGCTCCACATCCTCCTTACATCTCCTGACTCTAAGTGTTTGTTCTGCCTCCTCCAAATCTTGGAGTCAGAGCTCATTATGACCAACACAAGCCAAGAGGTTTTTTGTTTTTTGTTTTGTTTTCTGATACATAGAACTCCAACACCATCATACATTTCTTTATATCTCAAAGGCACTAGAGTTACATTCATATTCCCTTCCTAGCTTTTGACCTCTTGTTACCCAGATCATTTGACAGAAACTCTAACCTTTTGTCCTCTAGTTCCCTGGTCTGAGTTCCTGGCCTCTTGGACTCTTAACCTTTACTTTTCTAGTCCCAAGATAGATATCTATTCAAGTGTCTTTTCTGACTCTTCTGAATATAAACTCTGTTTTACAGTACTGTAAGACCTCTCCTGTCTTGCCATATTCTCAGTCCTGGTCAGTTCTATCCAACCCTGACTTGTTGCCACTTACATCCTGGAGTCCTCCCTAATTTTATTTTCTACTTCTCAATAAGAATTCCTTATAATTTGGTTGTAATCTAATCAACCCTTTCTGTATTCCATCAAAACAATATTCAATCCGTACATCTCTGCTCATGTTGTTTCTTAACTTTTAATGCCCTTTCCTTTCTTCTCTACCAAATCAAATTTTGTATGTCCTTCAAGGCCTAGCTTAATTTATACCCATCATCCATGAAGTCCACCCAATTCACTTTCTCCTTTTCCTGAATTACTAGAGCATTTATAACTTGCTTTGAATCTGTAGTATTAGGAAATATTTGCTTATAAATACTATCTCCCTAAGTTACAGGTTTCTCAAAGATAGGAATGTGTTTTTACTTCTTTTGTTTTTACCATAGAGTGTCTGTCTAGTGAAGTTCAGGAAATATAAGAAATACTAACTGGCCAGATTTTTTTTAATTTGAAATATTCTTCCAAATCACTAAACCTATCATCAAGAGAGAAACTCAAAAAACAGAATCATAGTAAGGTTAAATAAGAACACATTTCCTCATCCAATTCCACAAGAACATTGTAAGAGTAGCCATTGTTTCTGCCTTGTTTTTTCATATCTATTGGAACCTAAAGGCTCAGAAAAAAAAGAGAATTTGTGAAGTACTTCACCAAAAGTGAAAATGTCCAAGACCTCTCTGGGACAGAGCTGACACAACAGAAACTTTGTTGGTGTGAGAGGAGCAACTTCTGTTACTAATCTAGTCAGAAAGCATGATTATCAGCCCCATGGTGCAACTGAAAATTCACTACACATTCCCCAAACTTCCTTAAAAGGTAATAAAATTGCCCCCAAGCTTTCACTGATCCAGAAGACTAAGGCCTGAACACACTGGTGTAACTCCCTGGTCACCTTAAGGCATAAAACTCTAGTAAATGTATCTGGAATCCTGAACTTGAGTAAATTTCTGTGCAAGTTGACAGACCCTTCTGACCAGGCATGCTTCCATGGGGATTTGGGAGTAGGAGAGAGTAAGTGGCATTCAACTAAACCAGCCCTTCCCATGCTATTACTGAGTAAACTTCTTTTATTAAATGCTACATGGAAATGAAAGTATCATTTCATTCTAATCTAAAACCTGAACCACCAGACTTCCCTGAGTCACAAACCCTAAACTGACAGCACTTTGGGACAGGATACAAAGAAAAGGACATAGCTTCATCATCCAGGATTGGCTGCCTCTCTCTTTCACTGACCTTGGACTCAGACTTACAGCCTCCTCTGAGATAATTGGAAATAGCCATTGCCATTGCTTCTCTTATTGCTGCTACTACTGTTGCAGCCAGAGACACAAGTATCTGGGGGAGACATTCCACACCCTGGAACAGATGGGAAGAGTTACAAGAAGAGATGATACTAAATTGCCAAAACTGAAAACTACTGTGAATTTCTGGGCTGAGTCCAGAAAATGAGGCTGATTTCCATCACTGTCATCTCCCATTTTCTCTTGGATATAATCCTTGATCCTAAAATGGGGCATGGATACCCTCCACCTTCCATTCTTCTTTTCTTTTTTTCCCACAAGCCATGTGCCAGTGTAGTATGGAATCTCTCTTTCTCTCTCTCTCTCTCTCTCTCTCTCTCTCTCTCTCTCTCTCTCTCTCTCTTTCACACACACACACACACACACACACAGAACTGCAAGGGTAAATATAAGAAATTGTAGCCAATCATACAACTCTGTATTGCAGCACTTCATCTATTTCCTTTCACTTTTTTCTGTGTACAATGAGTGATCGTATTACGCTAAATCTTTGAATCCAAAATGTGGTGGTCATGAACTGAGGGCGTTTTTTAATGAGCTATATACAGACCAAAGATTTGATATTTGAATATTTTATAATATTCCACTTCAAATTCCAGAGTTGGCAAATGTTAGCCGAAGCAAACTGTTCCGTGTTAATGGCACGATCTAAGCATCTATAGGTTGAACATCCTCCTCTAGTGGACAGTTCAGATATTGCAACCTTTAAGGAAGGCTCTCACATGCATGTAAGCTTATAAAGAAGAGGTCACTGAGGTGCTGACTCAAGCAGGTTTCCACCTGATGGGCAGCTGAGATGTTGCACTCCTTCCTTAGGTCGGAGAACCTGAATCACAGAAGTAGATCTGGCCAGCTTGTCTAGTAAGAAATTTATACTAATTGTTCTCTGATGTACAAGTGACATAGTTGAAACTGACACGGAAATTGAAAAGTACAAAGAAATCACCCCATTAGCTTCTACTCTCCTAATCACTGCCTTATCATGGTGGGAAGGGGAAAAGGGGAGAGGGTCCTGTAGCTTAATAAAACTGACCTCTGCTGCGCAGGGGTACCCAAAACAGACAAGCCGTAGTGGAGAGTTCTGACAAAAGGTGATCCATTGAAGAAGGAAATGGCAAACCACTCAGGTATCTTTGCAAAGAAAATCCCCAATGCTAAAAGATATGACATTGGAACATTGGGACAGTCCAAGAGGTTAAGAAGGGTCAGACAACGAAACAACTGAACCACAGTTAGCTTCTATTCTTAAAGGTGTCCAAAAAATAGATTGTAAACTTATGTCTCACTTTTCATTTATATCCCTAATGTCCGGCATTCATTTAGGCCCTTAATAAATGCTGGATGATTGATTAACTAAAAGTTAAACAATCCAAAGAAATACAGCCAGTTCCAAGTAAGTCAGCAAATTGAATATTGCATAAGTTTATCCCAAGTACTTTTGCAGTGGCAGTCTCATTCTCAACACTCCAAATCATTTTTGTCTGAGTAAATGTCATTCAGAATTTCAGAGCTGGAAAGAACTTTTAGGGGTTATCTGAACAATGAACTATGAAGAAAGAGTTCCCTATACAATATCACTGAAGAGTGATTATCCAGAATGTCCTCAAAGACTTCTAGATCTGGAGAATTCACCATTTCCTGAGGCGGGTAGAAACCTTAGGTGTTTGGGATTTGTTGTTGTTCACTACAAGTAATCTTCACTACAATTCTCATTTTCTCCTTTCCATTCATACATTCACCTCACTACTTCAGGCCCTCATCATTTTTCACCTAGACTTCTAGGTCTAGCTTCTAATTGGTCTAACTCTTCTTCTCAAGCTTCTCCCCATTCCAATTCATCATCTATCCAGCTACCAAAGTGATTTTCCTAAAGCCCAGTTCATCCTCCTACACAATAAACTTCAACCACTTCCTATTACCTTCAGTATCAAATAGAAAGGCCTCATGAAGAATGACATTTAAAGTCCTTCACAACCTGGCCCTTCTGATCTTTCCAGCCTTCTTACACTTTACTCCCCTTTGTGCATGCTACAATTCAATAGCCTACTTCTCTTTCCTCTCACAGTATACTCTATAGCCTCTATACCTTTTCATCAACTGTCCCCTATGCCTAGAAAGGTATCCCTCTTTTCTTTTACCACTTAGTTTCTCTGGATTGCTTCAAGATTCAATTCAAGTTCCACCTTGTTCAGGAGACCTTTCCTGATCCCCCAAGTTACTAGTACTGTAATTTCTCCTCTGACATTACCTTTCTCATCTAATACTTAGATAGATACATAGATATATAAATAGATACATAGATGGACAGAATGTACCTACCTACTTACATATTGTCTCCCCCATTAGAATGTGAATTCCTTGAGTCAAGGGTCTGTTTTTGCTGTCCTTTATATCCCTAGCACTTAGCACAGTGCCTGACATATAGTTAATACTTAATTAATCCTTTTTGATTAACTTTTAGATAGCTTAAGTCACTAGGAATTTTTTCCTTACATGAAGAAAAAATCAACCCAGTGGTCCTAGGTCTGCCACTTGGGGTCAAGCAAGGTGATCTAAGGTGTCATCGGTCTCTGAACTTCATTTTCTCCATCTGTAGCATGATGATACATGATGATAATACCTGAATTTCCTACATCACAGGATTATTATGAAGTCCAGATGATACATGTAGAGATGATATCTTAACTTATGATATATGTTAATATGTGTTAAGCACTTTGTAAAGAAAAAAGCAAAGGTATGCTAAAACCAGTTGGAGAAAATTTTTAAATTTTCATTTTGATCCTCAAATATTGATAAACATTAGAAACAGAGACTTCATTTCTTGCTTTCTTCACTGTCTAGACTTAAGAAAATGATGGAGAAAACATTAATAACATAGATTAAACTTAAAAGGGTGTCATGGATACATTTTTTGGAGAGCTCATTACTGAACATTTACACACCCATTACATGAATACTATATAAATTGAACTGTGACTCCAGTTTCCAGTATCTCCCAGTTATGTGTCACCCTCAAATTTGATCAACCTATATTCATCCAAGCCGCTGAAAAATGTTCAATAAAACTGGGTGACAAAGCCTTATGGCCTTCCATCAGCAATATCCATTCAGGTTAATATCATCTATTAATCACCATTCTCTGGGTCTGGTCATGCAGCCAGTTCTAAATCTGCTATATTAATCTATATTAATCTCTGAACCTAATACTGAAGGAGAGAATGAGAAATTTTGTCAAAAATCTTAATCAAATTGAAGTTTACTATTTCTACTGTGGGCAGCTAGGTGTGCAGTGGATAGAGTGACAGACTTGAGTCAAGAAGACTCATCATCTTCCTGACTTTACTAGCTGTATGAACCTGGACAATCCTGTTTACCTCAGTTTCTTCATCTGTAAAATGAGCTAAAGAAGGAAATGGAAAAGCACTCCAGTATCTTTGCCAAGAAAATCCCAAATGGGTTCACAAAGAGTCCAACTGAAATGATAGAGCAACAACAAATAAATTTTCTACTGCATCCACTGATCTAGTGGTCCTGTCCCAAAAAAATTAATAATCTTACTTATAGTATATTGTGATGGTATAAAACTAAAATTTTATAAGTAGAAAATTATCTTTTGTGAGCTCCATGTTATTTGGGAGTTTTTTCAGTTCTAAACAGAGAAAGAAAGAAAAAACAAAAACAAATTTCTCTTTGGACTCCTTAGAGAAAAGTGTTACTCCCAGACCTTCCTCTATCATAGCTGGATTTAGTTAACATTTAACAGAAACATAGGCTTACCTAAATGCTTTAATTGTTCTACATGGCTCCAATTATCAGCTATTCGCTGGGGGAATGGGGAAGGAGAGCAGGGTAACAACAAGCCTGTTGGGCCTAACATAGCTAAAATTTTTAGCTTCTCTCTGAAATACAGGAATTTATATTCACTAAGGTACATACATGCCTCATTCTTCCCATTCCCATAAAACTGGCAACACTTCTTTCTTATCCACTCTCCTCAGGTTATCATAGTAACTTCTTATATTTTCACCAGAGGTCCTAGGGATGCAATGTCCTTCTCTTCTTTGGTAACGGAGTCTGCCACATTTCAATCTTTGCCTCCCCACCCCCATATTATGGTACTTTTTACCCTGATCATCTTACATCCAGAGAGGACTAGCAGCCATTCCTTGGTATCTACCCAGGCACGGATGTTCCACCAGCCTAGTTAATGCGTGGCTACTTGAAATACATACTCATAGCCTGTGACAACTGTTGCAGGTTGGTGAGTTGAAGGATTGGAATGGTCTAAAATAAGGCAACTACATCAGCCTCCTGTGCAAATTTCCAGGGACCGGGCCTCACAGACCTAACTCCTGCCTCGTCTGGGTGGGTGTGTTTTGGGGTTTGGTTTGGTTTGAATTGATTTTGCTAAATCACAGAAGTATAAGGAGGTGGTCTGGGTTAAGAACCCTGAGAAAATAGCTTCAATCAGTTTGGGTCAGTGCCACTGGTCTGAGTGAATACACTTCTCCTATTACTAGTAGTTCTAACATTTGTCATTCAGCAATATGAAATCACTCAGAATATTTTTTGCAGTGTGTAACTTACTGACTATTGGCTGAGAAGTGATATGGTGACTTACAACTCCAGCAAGGTTCTATCCGGATCATGAATAGTGAACTGTGGTGAATATGTACAATAATAAACCACTTGGCAACAAGGAATTTATGTTTTTGTAAGTCTCAGAATATAACCAAAAGCTTCAATTCAATTACCTAATCTCATTTCTAGAATTGTTGGAGTTTATGAAGCATAAGCAAAAGACATGAGTTGATTTCTGGCATGTTACTATATACAGAGTATGCCTCTGACAGATTGTATAAATGATATTCACATATCTCCTTATCTAAAGGCAGTGCCATTTTCTTACAGAGACCAATTCTTCAATGCCTTCTAAGAAACCTGAGGCTCCTCATGGTTGGCTTTCTTTTAGGCATGTCAGAAATGGTGGATTGTTCAAATTACTAGAAGAACCAAATAAAGTCAAGAAACTCCTGTAGTCACTGTAGTTTTTTTAATGAATGGGGATGAAGGATAATTTGAGTGTCATTCAGGAGAAATCTGTTCTCCAATTGCCTTTATCAGTAGATAAATGAGGCCAGATACTCATTGGGTCACTGCAGGGCCAGGTGTTACTTTTTCTGGCTCTCACCCATAGCTTCCAAGATAAGAATGGCATCCACATATTGCACATGAGAAATTCCACACAGCTTTAATATCCTTTTGAGAGTCGGAATTCTCTCAGAATGAATTTTCAGGTGTGTAAGTACTACCAATCATTAGTCTATGCCTATAATCACAATATAGACTTTCTATCCCCAGTGAAGGGAGCTCTTTGGGTCTCTCCTGAACAGTATAAAACCCTTTATAATCTGACTTATGTGACACAGTGAAATTTTTTTAACAATCTCCCCTTAAATCACTGGGTAGTTTCTTCAATGTGTGGAGAGTGACTGAACTATTAAATCCTCATGGGACCAAACTAGAGGCCTCTGGCACCATCTAGAGGTTATAGATAAGCATAAAAGGGAGAAGATTCCTTGGTTCCATGTAAGAATATGTTCAAGTTGAACCTGGTTACTAGGGTATCATCCCACCATGGACTGGTATTTCACGAATGTTTGGCTCAGAGGGCTGTTCTGAGGAATGTACTTGATTATATTTTCTTTACTTTTCTGAAGATTATATAGAATAGCCAACATAAAACATCACAGTGAGAGCAGATTAATGATGAGATGCCACATATAGAGATAATGGCATGAGCATAATAGTTAAGAACCATTTGTGAACTTCTGGACCTCCTAACGCATTTCTCATTTGTTTGCATGTTTACTTTCTTACTTGTATTTTATTAAAAAATGAGGGAATGTTATAGTCCAAGTACTTGAAGGAGAAGCAGTAAAATATAGAAGTAGGAGAAACGGAGAGGAAAGAGCTTCAGCAGCAAATGATTCAGGATACATCTCTATGGTTTTAAAATAAATGTGATAACTGTGGATTATCTTTCAATAATATAGCTTTATTTTATTCAAGCAATTATTTCAAGAAATGGAGGTGCTGGTAAGACATAATTCTTAGAGCTAAGACACAAACCAGATTCACTGGCAGGAAGTAGACTATCCCCCCAGGAGTCCAGTGGAATTTGAAACCAAAGGAAGTTTGGTCAGCATAATCTTAAAGTGAATTGAGGTGCTCGATATACAAGTATAGTAAGGAAATTATCTGTATGACAAATGGGACTGACCTCAAAAGCTTGACATGTGCAGTTCTATGTCAATGATATTATGACAAAGATAAATAACATCAAAGTTAAGACACCTTGGATCACTGGGTGACATTTGGAGAAGGTGACAGAAGAGTAACACTTGTGTGATAGGGATAGGAAGAGGGAAGAATATACCTTAATAACTATTTAATCCTGCATTTGGAGTTAGAATTTGGAATTTTAACTAAATTATAAACACAAGTCTGTTTCCCATAGCTTTTATTGGAACTGTTTGGGCCAACAAAGTACGAAAATAAATTCAAGTTTTTCCTACATTATTTCCAACCCTGGCAATAACAGAGAGAAAACAAGGAACAACAAAAAGAAATAAAGTACTAAATCAAAGGTTGAACAAAAGATATCATAATGTACGTGGGTGAATCTAATTCATTTAATCATTTTTCTATTTCTGTATTCACCTTTTATATAACATAGTTGACTAATGAGGAGCCTCAGGATTCTTAGAAGGCATTAAAAAATTGACCTTGATAAGAAACTGGCACTGGAATGGTCAAAGTTACCCAATAAATATTATTTTAGTAGAGTTATATTTCTGTAGAAGAAAAAAAATCTATGCAACTGTGGAGGTATGTAATAAATAGCTTGCATCACAATTGACAACATCTGGGCAAAGAAACATGGGGAGATAATCCTAATGGCCACATATGTCCAAATAATAGTAGCTACTGAAATTGAATATATGGAATCTTCAAAAGAAATAATCAGGGAGCATGTCTTGAAATGGCAAACCTTCACTGAAATAAACATCATAAGCCCCTTTTGAACTCTGAAGGAGCAAAACTCTTTCAAGGTTGAGTCTAGATGCAGACTGAGGCTTCTGATGACAACTGTTGTCAAGATTTACCTCACCAATACAGCCATTGTTTTACTAGGCCTTATTCCCCCTCCCCCCCCCCCGCTCTCTCTCTATACATATACATATATACATGTACATATAAAATACACTCATCCTTTTATTCTATATTAGCTTATCAAAAATAATTTCATTCTCTTCCATGTTTCTTGTTGCATGACCCACAACAACCCATTTTTATTCCCTCTTCTTGGAATCAGAGTAACTTACTAGTAAGTAAAAAATAATCACTATCAGGTGGTAGAAAGTACGCTGGTCCTTTTAAAATATTCTAAATGCATTCAATAAAGGACCTTGGAAGCGCAGATTAAAAATTCAATTGGAAAATAAATAATCTAATCCTAAAGAATGAGTGGGTCAAATAACAAATCATAGAAATTATTGATAAATTAAATAATTCTGATTGCTTAATTTTTAAAGTGATAAATTAAAGTAAAAGATAACAATAGGACAACATACTAAAAACTTTGGGACGCAGCCAAAACAGTACATGGGTAAAATGTATATCTCTAAATGCTTATATCAATGAAGAGGGACAGAGAGAGACAGATAGACAGATAGACATAAGACAGAGACAGAGAGAGAGCGAAAGAGAGAGACAGAATATCAATGAGTTGGACATGCAACTAAAAATACTTAGAAAAATGAAAATTTTTAAAACCTCAATTAAGCAAAAAAAAATAGAAATCCTGAAAATCAAAGGAGAGATCAATAATATTGAAGGCAAAAAAATGAAATAAAACTTAAAGCTGCTTTATGGGGAAAAACAATAAAATAAATAAACCACTGGTAAATTTGATTTTAAAAAAGAAAGAAGAAAAACAAATGACCAGTATCAACAATGAAAAGGGTGAATACACCACCAATGCAAGATGAAATTGAAGCAATTATTAGGAGTTATTTTGCCCAATTATATGTCAATTAAGTTGACAATTTAAGTGAAATAAATAACTATAAATTGCCCAGATTAACAGAAGAAAAAGTACAATACTTAAATAACCCTCTCTTAAGAGAGAAAAAATTGAACTCACCAGAAGTGAAATACCTATAAAAAATCCCCAGAATCAGATGGATTTACAAGTGAATTCTGCCAAATATTTAAAGAACAATTAATTCCAAACAAACCATTTTGAAAAAAAATAAAGGAGTTCTACCAAATTCCTTCTGTGACACAAATATGGTTTTAATATCTAAATCAGGAAAAGCAAAAACAGAGAAAGAAAACTATAAACCAATTTCCCTAATGAATATCAATGCAAAAATATTAAATAAAATACTAACAAGGAGTCCACAGCATATCTATATCACAGAGGTGGATGTGGGATTTATCCCAGGAATGTTAGGAAAACTATAAATATAATTGACCATGTCAATAAAAAAAAGAACAAAAATCAATTAATTATATCAATAGATGCAGAAAAAGCTTTTGACAAAATACAATATCCATTCTTATTAAAAAGCACTAAAAAACTTAGGAATAAATGGAGCTTTTCTTAAAATGATAAGTAGTATCTATATAAAATCAAGAGCAAGTATTATGTGTAATGAAAGGGAATAAACTAGAAACCTTCCCAATAAGATAAGGAATGAAGCAAGGATGCCCATTTTCACCATTCCATATTGTAATAGAATAGCTAGTTGCCACAATAAGACAAGAAAAAAAGGAAATTAAAAGAATAGTAATATGTAACAAGGAAACAAAATTGTCACTCTTTACAGATAATACGATGGTATACTTAGAGAACCCTAGAGAATTAACTAAAAAATCATTGAAACAGTTGACAACTTTAGCAAAGTTGCAGAATATAAAATAGATCCACATAAATCATCAGAATTTCTGTATATTGCAAAAAAAAAACCATCGGGAAGGGATAGAAAGAGAAATTCCATTTAAAATAAACATTATAAATTACTTGCCAAGACATACCCAGGAATTATATGAACACAATTACAAAACATTTTTCACTCAAATAAAGACAGATCTAAACAATTGGAGAAAATGTTAACTGTTTAAAGTAGCTATAAAAAATAATAAAATTTACCTGGAAAATCAATAATATCAAGGGAATTAATTTTAAAATATAAAGGAAGGTAGCCTGGCAGTACCAGATATCAACCTATATTACAAAGTGGTTTGATGATTACCACTTTGTAATATGATTTGAAATTTATCCAACAATTTGGTACTGGTGAAGCCATAGAATGGTGAATCAGTGGAATAGATTAAGTACAGAATACAAGACCAAGTAATCTAGCGTTTGATAAACCCTAAGATCTAAGCTCTGGGGACAAGAACTCTCTATTCAACAAAAACTGCTAGGAAAACTGGAAAGCATTCTGGCAGAACTAGGCATAAACCAACATCTCACACCATATAGCCGTTTCTCTCTTTAAGCATTACACAAATTAAACTTTATGTAAAGAATTCTGAAAGAAATCTACATTTCAAAAAAATTACAAAAATTCCTTACACAAAGCAGATATTGAAAGTAAACATTGTACAATAAGATACTGTACCACGTAGGCAGAGCAAACAACAGTGAGAAGCATCTCTAAGTAAGTTCTCACTCTCACCAGTACTCAATAGTCATCCTCATATTTTCAGCATAACTGGTATAATGTGTTCTTGCAGGGAAAAGTGAACCATTTCTTAATAATAAGTCACTAAAATTGGAAATGAAAAGAATTAGAAAATATGGAGGACAAAAATTGTCATCTATAGCAGTGACTTAAGTCTGCAGTATTGACTGTGAACACAATAGTGAAGGATGCTGCCCAGGTAAAGGAACATGCAAAAGGCTGTACTTGCATGAAGTTGAGTTATTTGTTGAAACAAAGAGAAGATGTTATTTGAGAAATGGAAAAACTATTAATTATATGAATATGACCAGACTCAGAAGAATATTTCTTTAAGCTTGATGACAAATCAAGCGAAGTTTCAAAGCAGAAAGTTTCAAAATAGATTTAAAGTTGGAGTACTCTGGAGGAACACAGGCATCTATCTACAGCAAGCAGTAGTTAGTTTGGATTTTAAAATCGTGCAGGATTTCATAATGTGCAAGTGGAGAGCCTGCTGCTAGTGCAGATATGGAAGCAACAAAAAACTTCCCAGGGTTCCTGCATAAAAAAAATTACAGACAAATGTCCCAACTTGCTGGAACAACTCTTTAATATGAAAGAAACTGGCTTATTTCAAAAAATGCCATCTCAAACTTACATCTCAGTGGAGAAAAAACTACCTCTGCTAGGGCATAAAGTTTTGAAAAATAGAGTTACTCTTCTGCTTGAAAGTAATTCATCTAGGAACTGCAAATTAATTTGTTCTTGTGAGCCACTCAGAAAATTCCAGAGCATTGAAACGAATCAGAAAGGCAACATTACCTTAGTATTATGTCACTGTCATGGATAACCCTTATCATCTTTGAACAATAGTTTATACACTATTTCATTCAGGAAATTGTAAAGTTTTGTAATGATAATGGTATTCCTTTCAAGATTTTACTGATTTGGGATAAATCCCCAGGTCACCTTCCCCATATGGATGATTTTAATGAAAATATAGAAGTGATATATCTTTCCACTAACACTACCTCATTATTACAACCTAAGGATCAGGAGTTATTTCAAGGGGCAACATACTGCACCCTTATGTTAACTTTACTATACAATACTCTGCATACTTTATTATTAACTTTACCTTTCATCTCACAATTCTGCTTATTATGGTACAGTATTTAACATATCTGCATTTTAGTATATTTTGTTACTTGTATTAAGGTATCATTTTGTTTATGCTTTTGTCATATATGCTAAATAAAGTAGGTGGGAAGGGGAAAATTCACACAATATAAATATTGTTCTAAGTAGAGATCTGTGGAACAGTCTACTTATGTAAAGTGAGAACTGCCTGCATGCTAACATAAGATCAAAATTGGTATATGATTTACACATAAAGGGTAATATCATAAGCAAAGTAGAGAAGGATGGAAAAAAATTATGTTATATCTATAGATAAGGGAAAATTGTATGCCTAAACAAGAGATAGTGAGGATTGTGAGAGATGCAAAGTGGATAATTTTGATTACATGAAATTTTAAAAATTTGTACAAACAAAATCAATGCAGCCAAAATTAGAAGTAAATCAGGAAACTTGGGGGGGGCAATTTTATAGCAACTTTCTCTGATAAATCCTTCATTCTTTGCTTATATATAGGGAACTGAGTCAAATTTGTAAACATAAGAGCCATTCCCTAACTGATAAATGGTCAAAGGATAAAACAGGTAAGTTTCAGAAGTTGAAGCTATCAATAGTCATGTGGGGAAAAAAAATGCTCTAAAGTACTAATAATTAAAAAATGTAAATTAAAACCACTCTGAGATACCACCCTTCAGATTAACTAACATGACAGAAAAGGAAAATGACAAATGCTAAAGGGGATGTAGAAAAATCTACCAACATAGGCTTGTTGTGAGGAAAGTACTTTGAACATCTGTAAGTGCTATGGAAATGTTGAATTATTTTAACATACAAACTTCCAAGTGCCTGGATTCACTCAATATATAATCGCACAACATAAAGTGTGTAGTCCTTAAGTTTTAAAAGGAATATAAGGCATGTAGGACCATAGAATCATAGATATAACCCCTATGTCAAGATTCATTGTTATGGAACTCTCTCCTCATTAGTGGAGATGAATGCCCTGTCCTGCATGAGAGGTAGGATGGAGTTGACAAGAAAAGCTTCAATTCTCATCTGGTCCCCCTTTTCCTGGTCAGTCCCTTTTGGGACTCGAAGCATCAGTCTTCCTCGGGACTCTTCAAACTGCAAGTTGCTTTGGGTGCTTCTGACTTCCTGCTTTGAGAACAAAAATGGAAGAAACCAACCCCATTGCAAGTTGCTGAAGGAAAGACTGAGAAAACATGTGAGGAACTAGTAGTCTCTATCATGGCCCTGTTCCCCCCTTGCTACTCTAGAGATTTCAGGTAATTGTCCCTCCAGTGAGATGTTGGTTGAGCCATTACTTCACTCTCAATGGGCTTCTTCACTCTCATACTGTCTGGTATATATTCTCCTATGTATACCTTCCCTTATTTCTGTTTTGTTGTTGATTTGTATAAATGGGTTTCTTTGCTATATGTGTGTTCATTGTAGAACTGGTATTAGGTGGAGAAGGGGTCAAGCCTTGTATAGAGAACTTAGGATCCTCATTCCCCAAAGGACAAAGCTATCAAATTACATGGAACCCAATCATATCCCCTTAGATTAACAATATTTAAGGAAGCAGATAAGATATACTTCTAGCCCAGTACTCTATCTGAGGAGATCAGAGTGACCTTAGCCTCCAATTTCTTGCTTACCCACTTGGCAAGAATGAAAGCCTCCCTTGGAAAAAGTCAAGGGGAAAAGAGACTTAGAGATGTGTGTTCTGTTTCCCTTCAAGCCACACAAGGATAAGCCCTCCCCATACGTGGCCCCTTTCTACATGAGGGGCTCACTACACATTCCTTAATAGGTTTAGAGCTAGAAAAAACCTTAGATATATAGTCCTAAATATTCATTTTACACATGAGAAAACTGAGGCCAAGAAAATAAAATGTGCTAAATTTTGTCTACCAGGGACAATGGATATGCAGTGTGTCTTTGTTTCTAGATTTCCTCCGATTCCAAGTGACCAATGACATTTATTTGTAAAATGGTTGACCCAAAGTTGAGAGATTGTCCCTATGAAAGAGCAAAGTCAGTTGGCTTTTCTTTCAACAACATAATTAGTCATTTAAGTGGCGTAGTGAGTAGAATTTGGCACCTGGAGTAAGACTCATCTTCCATGAGTTCAAGTCTGGCCTCGGAGACTTTCTCACTCTGTGATCCTGGGCAAGTCACCTAACCCTGTTTACCTCAGTTCCTCATCTGAAAAATGAGCAGAAGGAGGAAATGGTAAACCACTCTAGTATTTTTGCCAAGAAAATCCCCAATGGCAACAATAACAACAAATCACACAACTGGTATCATGCCCTAATCAACCGATATAGCCAATCATACTATCTAAGGTGGTTCCTTTTATTCTGATAGCTCTAGTTGACCATTTTCTATTTCCAAACGAGGAATTTTCAAACATTCTTATACTATCGTGCTCACATTTAATATGATTTAACACATTAAGTAGAAGACAAGAAACATGTATTAAGCATTTATTCTGTGCCAAGCAATGAGAAGACAAATCTAAGCAGGCAAGATAGATCTTGCCCTGAAGGAGCTCGAATTCTGGTGAGGGAAGACAATACACAAAGGAGACCTAGAAAGCGCGGGAAGGAAGGGCACTTCACTATGTCATGAGGCAAGCCAGTAAGTGGTTTAGGGAATAAAGCAAAGATAATTGAAAGTCCAAGTGGAAGAAGCATGGATAGGGAGCAAGTCACTACTTCCAGTAGTCATTTTTTTTTAATATTAGCAGATAAACTCCAAATTATGCATAACTGAAAATCTTGGTCTTTCATATTCTTTTCTATTCTACTAATCCTTAAAAGTCGGTGTGCTTTTTAAACCACTAGGTGGGAGCAATTGTCTCAGAACACAATGGTCTGAGAAAAGGAACTAAGGAAGATAATGAGTTTTTGCTGATTATCAGGGGTTCTTTCTCCCCTTCAACAAATATATAAACATACGCATATTTACATAAACATAAGCGTTTATGTAAACTAGATTATATGCTTGCTATTTTATGTGTGTATATGTATATATATTTGAGAAAGCCCATTATTGCTGAAGAAAATGACCAGTTATTGAGTGCAAGAGTATGATTGAATTACAGTAATGAGTAAGGTGACATGATAGCTATCTTCAAGTATTTTTAGAGGTTGTCTCATGGAAGAGGGATGAGATTTGTTTTGTTTGGCCCCAGAGGGAAGAACTAGGAGCAACAGGTGGAAGTGGCAAAGGGGTATATTTAGACTTCATATAAGGAAACTCTTACAGTTAGAGCCATCCAAGAGTGGAATGGATTGTCTCAGGAGATAATGGGTTCCCCATTGCTGGAGGTGAAGCTACTTGACAGTTATGTTGTAGAGGGGTTTTTTGTGTGCTGGACTAGATGGATTTTGAGATTTCTCCCTGAATTTGACATTCTATGAAATAATTCACAAAACAAAAAAGAGACAAAACAAAAATTTACAGAAGTCACGGCAATACCAGAAAAGTAGTGATGTTAATTACCCTTTCAAATTTTCTTTTTAAAAAGTTTTATTGATGCATTTTGTTTTTACATTACAAATACTTTCAGATTACTTCCACTTCATGAGAGGTCTCTTGAAACAAACAGCAAAGTTAATATAGTAACCTTATCTGAAAGTTTATACATTTCACAATTGTGGGTCTTCCCACTTGTCTAAAAAAAAAACACCAAAAATCTATTTTCTCTCCTACTCCCATTTAAGCAAAACAAATTCCCTAAATGGCTGCATATAAAATATGTCTCATTCTGCACCCTAAATGCATCACCTTTATATGATATCCTACTACTGAGTTTACCAGCCTCAAGTTTCTCCACTGCAATCCATCCTCCAGTCACCAAAGTGACTTTTCTAAGGTACAGGTCATACCTTCCCACTCCTCCTCACCGCCCATCCCCCCACAACTCAATAAACTCTAGTGGTACTTATCACCTCCAGGATCAAATACGAAATCTTCTGTTTGGCATTCAAATCCATTTATAACCTAGCCCTCTCCTACATTTTTGCTCTTCTTACAACTACTCCCTAACACTTACCCTTTGATCCAGTGACACTGGCCTCCTGGCTGTTCCTTAAGCAAGACAGGCCATCTCAGGGCTCCAGGCATTTTCTCCAGTTGTCCCACATGCTAGGCTACTCTCCCTCTTCCTCTCTATTAAACTTCCCTGGCTTCCTTTAAGTCCCAACTGAAATCCTGTCTTCTACAGGAAGCCCTCTCCAGTCTCTTCATTCTAGTCCTTTCCCCATCCTGTATATAGCTTTTTGTAAATTTCTGCTTGTTTCCCCCATTAGATTGTGAATTGCTTGGGTGCAGGGACTGTCTTTTGCCACTTTTTGTATCCCTAGTGCTTAGCATAGTTCCTGGCACATATTAGATACTTAAAAAATGTTTACTGACTGTAATGGATAACATATTTCATTATCAGTCCTCTGAAATCATGAATGGTTATGGTATTGATCATAGTTCTTACAGCTTTCAAAGTACTTTGTTTTAGTGTTGCTATTATATAAATTGTTCTGGTTCTGTTCATTATTAAAAGTTCTCAAAATTTTTTATTTTTATAATATATATGTTACAGTTATTCTTCTTAGGTTACTTCATTTTTTGTTAGTTCATATAAATTCTATAGGTAACAATCCTTAAAGTTCTAGCAAGCTCTTTTCACTAACCTCAAATTGCTTTAACATCTGATGTCTCAGGTAAGTCAACTTCCCCCTCTATACACTTCTCATTACTCTACACATATTCAGAGTGTCAAAGATGGAAAAGACCTTTGAGGCCATCAAGTCCAAATTAAATCTGAACAAAAATCCTCTCTACAACATATTGGACTAGTGTTGTCTAGCCTTGGCTCGAAGATCTCTACTTGAACTTTCTGTACTCCCTATGTAATCATTTTTTAAAACATCTGTCTAGGTCAGTACTCTAATTTTATCAATTAGCAATCAGTCAAACTACAGTAAGTGCCTGATGTTTCAGACTCTAGAAATACAAAAATAAAAATGAAGCAGCCCCAGTATGAATCTGATAGCTATCATCCATTACCTTGTAAACTCCTTGAGGATGACATAGGATTCCTGTAGTTTTAGAGAGGCCTAGAGCACTTAGAGCCAGTACCTGAGGCTTGAGACCAGTTCTCTACTCGCTGCCAAAATGAATTCAACAACAAAAATGACAATAGTCATCATATGCTTTATTAAAAAACATAAATTTGTATTTGACTTAATGAATCTTGATCTAGAAGCTGGAGCTGGAAGTTTACACTGTTTTTCCTCCTCAAGAACACAAAGAGTGGAGGAGGAGGCAGTTCCTCGGACAAATAAAATTGTGTGTCCTTCCCCACCTACTCAACCTTTTTTTAGAATTGAAATATGCTAACAATGAACCTTGAAGGAAAAAGGCAGGAAAGTCACAAAAAAGCAGCCTGTAGTTTGAGGGGGTGGTTTAAGAAAGGGACATTATCTTCAAGCAGCTGGCCTAGTATTATGCATTCATTATGTACACATGCTATAGGATTCCTGTAGTCTTATGGTGGCCTAGAGCACTTAGAGACCTCAGTAGGCCTGAATTACTTCTCCAAAATGAGAGGGTAGGCTGGATGACTTTCTAAAGGCCCTTACAACTCTAAAATCTTGTAACAATGACCCTCAAGCCTAGTCCTTTCAAAAACAAGCTGGGGAATGGCTTTTAGCAGCTAGACCCTTTTTTCTTTATTATACTTAGACAAGCTTTAAAGTTTGCAAAGCACTTTACCTATTAGTGATTGGCCTACTATCTCTCAAAATTTTCACAGCCCCTGGGAGCTGGGTGCTATTATTCCCATTTTTATAAAAAAAAAGGATTAAGGTCCAAGTACAAGATATGTCTCGGGTGAGATCTGAAATATAATTCCCTCACTGTACTCTCCACATTTCTACTATCGACTAAAGAATTTATAATTATTCAACGAACACTTGTTAAGCGTTTACTTTCGGCCAGCCACGGTTCTAAGAGCTAGGACTACAAAGACAGCCCAGATGTAAATAATAAGGGAGAAAACACTAGCATTAAGGAGGAAAAGCTCTCTGTAGAACATGTGATTTTTTGCTGGTACCTGAAGGAAGCCAGGGAAAGCAAGAGAGAGGGAAAGGTGAATGTCAGGCAGGTAAAATTCAGTCCGGAGATGGAGTGTCCCGTTCCAGAAACAAGCTAGTGTTACCGGATGGGAGGGTATGTGCGGAGTAGTGTGTTGTAAGAAGATTGGAAAGGTGGCGGGAGGCTGGGTTGGGAAGGGGTGACGTGGCTACGGGACAGACTCGAGACAGGCCGACCACCGCAGCCCACTCTAACTGCCCAGCGCGCCAGAACCGAGCGGAGAAGGGAAGACGAGGGGTCCTGGCTACTTGGGGGAGCCCCGGAGGACTCACCAACCGTAGTTAGTTAGGCGCTCATTCATGCTCGCCACCCCTTCTCAGTGTTTATACTCCTCTCCAGGGGGCTACACACACCGCGACGCCGCCCGGGCTGGGAAGCAGAAACAAGACGGCCCCTGCCCTCGCGGTGTTCACCCTCAAAGGGTGTAAAAAGATAAGCGAATCCCCGAGGCCCGCGCGGAAAGCGAGAGCTAAGGCGGCCGAGCGCGGGCTGCTCGGGGACCCCTCTGCTAGGTGGCGAGGGGGGCGGGCCCTCACGGCGGCGGGAATCCGGCTGGGCCTCTCTTTTTCTAGAAATCGGCTACTAAAAACGGAGAAAATGGGGCGGCAGGGGGAAGGGCCTACAGGAGGGGAGGCGAACAACCGGAAATTTCCCTCAGGAAGGGTCCCCACGGTGCTTCGGGCCTCCGCGCCGCGCCGAGGTTCCCAAGCACTCTGGGCAGGCCAAAACGCTCAAAAATGAATCTCGGCTTAGGGAACATGCGCAGAAGACGTTAACCGAGCGCTGCGGGCGGAAGAGGCCCCAGCAGTCAACATGGCAGCCAGGCTCCGGACCTTCTCCGCCTGCGCCTCAGCGGCCTCCTTCCTCTAGTCTAGCTCCCTGCAGGCCCCTCCCCACTCTGAGCAAAACCTGCCTGACGCGTCAGTCGCTTCTGCGCACGCGCATCCGCGGCCGTCCCGTGAGCCTCCCGGAGTCCCCAGAGCCAGCCCGAGTGGCCTTTGCAGCCACCGTCGCCGCGGCCGCTCCGGGAGCGGGGGGCGGGGCGGGAAGGACTCGCGCTGCCTGAGTGGCTGGGCAGCCGAGGGAGCTCGAGGCGTCCGGGGCCTGGGCGCGGGGAT
>CM053769.1:527380295-527393591 GCA_028658325.1 Potorous gilbertii | reverse complement strand
ATACACATGTGTGTGTGTATATAAAACATTTTGCAAACTCAAAAGTATTGTAGAACTGTGAGTCATCATCATTTTCCCCATTGTGAAATGACAGCAACAGAAATAAAGGACCTAAATGATTAGTCTTTGAGTAATCAGGAACAGACAACTGTGTATCCAAATAAAAGGAAAGATAAGTGAATAGTATTAAGCCTGACTCATAAAAACAGAAAATGGATGATTAGTATAACTTAAAATGTTGGACTTATTACATATAATACGGAACGACAACCTGCTCTTCCCATGCTAAATTAAGCAAGACATAGTACAGAAGTCATAACTACAAGTTATATAAAATGATAGGACTTAGTCTGCAAAATTACTTTTTAAAATTACAAAATAACAGGCAGACTAGAGATCTTCGTTCCAATCCTTCCCCAACAGATACTGGTTGTGTGATGTTTGGTATGTCATTTAACCTCTCAGTACCCCCAAGCAACTAGAAAGACTAAGTTACAGACAAATCAAACAGATAATAAACACAACGGAATCTTAAATCTGTACATCCTTCAGTCAGTTGCGTAATAGTAAAGATGTAAAATGTGCAGCTTAGTGGTGAAATGGATATAGTGCAAGGCCTAGAGTCAGGAAAACTCATCTTCTTGAGTTTCTCAGACACTTAATGCCTTGTGACTTTGGGCAAGTCACTTAATCCTGTTTGCTTCAGTTTCCTCATCTGTAAAATGAGCCAGAGGAGGCAATGGCAAACCACTCCAGTATCTTTGCCAAGGAAATCCCAAATGGGGTCATGAAGAGTTGGACACAACTGCAAAACAACTAAACAACAGCACAAAATGTGAAATACTGCTTGTGAAAGTCTGCCTCTTTCCTTTTAGCATTCTTTGCTAAGATGCCCTATATCTGTGTAGAGATGATTCTCATAAAAATTTGACATGGGACAGTATGTAAGCACATAGGCCAATGGTGGTGTTTTCTTGATTGTCATGTTTCATTATTTATAAAGGCCAAGATTTTCCCATGCCTTTATTATCTTTTCCTTTGGAATAGAGCCTTTGATTCCCTCACAAATGTGTTGCTTCCAGCATGGATCTTCTCTATGTGCGGTAAGTCTTTTTCTATTTTCTCTTTGTTTTCTTTTGTGTCATTTCTAAATACTCTATAAGCACAGGCAGGACAAAGATATTAGAATCCAAGTGTGGTAACACTCCTATCTTTACTCATGAAAAAATTTGTTATAATATTTTTGTAGGTCTTTTCTATTTTTCTTCCATTTGTTGTGCTTTAATTTTCATTTTTAAATGCCCCTGGAATGACTCTGTTTAGTTGGGTCTCTTACCAAACTTTCTTTAAACTGGTTTTACCTTTCACTGGTTTTTCTCTGCATTATGAGGTGACACTAATCACAACTTCCCATCATTTTCTTTATGAGGTTTTAGAAATGAACTAATTAATACTCTAAAGCAGTGTTATGTTTGGCAAGCATCTCTAAGCACATAAGTCAATGCTTATAGCCTAACAACATTTTTAGAATTCCTTGGTTTCCTTGTTATAGCGTTAAATAGATTTTATTGGTTAAACATCTTTATAAACATTTTAATTAACATCAATTAACCTCCCACAGTCCTACATATATGTGTATGTATATATACAAATATGTACATGAAATGTAGAATTTTAAAGTTGTTAAGGCAGTTAGAATTCATCTTGTCCAAGACCATCATTTTACAGATGAGAATGTTGGACTATATGATCTTGGGATAAGTTAAGCAATTTGACAAAGGTCAAAGGATCACAAATTTAGAGATGTTATTTAGAGTTATGCTTAGAGGGGTCAGGTGACTTGCTCCAGCTCACCCAGGTATTAAGGAGCAGAGCAAAGATTCAGACCTCAAATCTGACTCTAAATCCAGGGCTCAAGGAGCCAGTTAGTGACAGGGTTAAACTTAGAAGTCTGATCCCTTGGTTTCCATTTTATCTTTGAGGACAGCACCATGCTTTTCTACAAAATAATAGCATTATATTAATTTACATGAATGCCTATGGAATTTATTAAACCCAGGATAATTGTTTGCATGTCCAGATATACATATGTATGTATCAGAAAGTGTGTATATGTACAGTGTGTGTAGATATACACATATCATATATGTAGTATATGTGTATATTTCTACATATACAAAGAGGTCTTATAACATAGCAAAGCAGTTTTACAAATCAAAACCTACTTACTGCCTGTAGCAGCCATGGGATGGGGAGTTGATGTCCGGTGACTTAAGACTTTCATCAACTTCAGTACAAACTTTTAGTATATACACCTAAATGTTATAGTGCAAATTCTGATATTAGGGATTATAAGACTTTCAAGTTAAGTAAAATCTCATTGTTTTCTTTAAAATTTTGTCTAGTAACTATTTGGTTGTATGAGGGGTTTTGGTTGTTTTTGTTTTGGGGGGGTTGTTTTTCCTTTACCCTCATAGCAATAGCTTTAAAATACACATACAAAATTCAAGAAAATTGCTTCACTTTTAAAGTGGGATTCATGTAGTGTTGTGAATCGACACTTTTATAAGATATGCCTTTGATCTTGGTAATAAAGGCATCTCCTGGGAGATACAGCTTTCTCAAAGGGGCCAAATGACTGACACACACACAAATTTTAACCAGTTCTTTAATAGGACCAAATACAAATAGAGAGGCTTGCAAAAAGTCACACCTTTTATAACTGCTGGGGTATCCATCCTCTATAAAGTAACCTTGAATGTAGGATATAAATTAGAAATGCTCTAGACCATAAAGCCATCTCTTAGTTTAAAGATACAAGACTATACTGAAAGGCAACCAGTAAGACTGAAAGTCTTTCCCTGGATGCTCCTTGATCTTTGAATGACTTATAAGAGAGATAATTTTGCACCAAGACAAGAATATAAAATTACTGCTATCTGTCCTAAAGGAATAGTGTGCTTAAGATAATAGACACACATTTTATTGATTTTTCTGTGTCCCCTGGATTTTTCTGTGTCCCTTTAGTTTTGAGGCAATTGCCTCACCCTTGTAATGCCTGAGTTGTCCTCTTAGAATTCTGGGGTACTGAGTTGCATGTGCATTCAAACTTACTAAGAAAGAAAAATGGCCAACCCTTGCTAGTTGGTAGCCATAAAGGTATTTTGAATAATCCACCCTGGTCCAGGCTGGAAGTTGCTTTCTTATGAGGTTTTAGTACAAATATGAGTTATAAAATATATATTTTGCCCCACAATTCCATCATTTTATTCATATAACTTCTTGCTAAGCAGTCTACCCCACCTCTTCATCTAATCTATGCATTGCTACATAACTATGGCTTGCCCACTTCTGCACCTCCATTCCCTCTGCCCTGTTAAAAATCTACCTCTTCCAAACGCCACCACACTTTCAATGGTTTTCTCATTCCCACTGTATCCACTTAAACCTGCAAACCTCTCACAGACACTGCAGGTATGTATATGTGTGTTTATGTGTGGTTCATAAAAGGTAGCATGATATGGTAGACAGATCAGCCTTGGAGTAAGGAAGACCTGGGCTCCTGTCGTGTCTCTGCATACATATTAACTGTAAAACCACAAACAAGTAAGTCACTTACTTCTCAAT
This sequence comes from Potorous gilbertii, assembly GCA_028658325.1. Taxonomy (NCBI): domain Eukaryota; kingdom Metazoa; phylum Chordata; class Mammalia; order Diprotodontia; family Potoroidae; genus Potorous; species Potorous gilbertii. The sequence goes on along the minus strand of CM053769.1, from coordinate 527,389,964 downwards.
GCCCCTATGCAACTTATATATTTCAATATACATCCATAGAGATATATCTCATGAAGATTACAGAGATATGTATTTAGTTCTCCATATTTCTGTGAAGACATTTATGGAGATGTGCGGAGATATAGCTGTGATTTTTTTCTTGACATCTTTAAGTTCTATAATAATAACCCCTTCCATTCCCTTTTCCCTCACCCCCAACATCCCAGACTAGAACCTGAGCCCTTCCAGGCTTATTCCCATTTTCCAGACTCATTCTTCTACTGTTGCGCTGGGGACTCGTCCCTAATCGTCCCCACCCCTTGTCAACCACTCCCGTGGGAGGCCCCCTTTCTCCCTCTGTTCCCCCCCACCCCAACCCCCCCCCCGCTTCCCCCGCAGCCGTATTTCGGCTCAGCCATTCCAGAAGTTGACGAAGAAATTGCACAGCGAGTGCCACTTCTCTGCGCAGTAGGTTTCTGTGAGCTCCTCGTTAAACTCCAGCGGGCCCCCCGGGGCCGGCCCAGCCTCCATGGGCCTCTCCTCGTCCGACGGCGGGGTCTCTTTGCGCTTGCCCCCGGGGCCTTTCTTCCCAGCACCCTTCTCTTTGGCCACGCCGCCCAGGGCCGGGGTTCCCGACGGCGGCGGGGCTCGGGGTCCATTCGGTCCTTCCTCAGCTCCGGGGGCGGGCTCCCGGGCACGACTGTGGCCCCGGGCGCGGCCCTTGCTCTTGCCCTTGCTCTGGCCCTGGAGCGCGGTGGCGGCGTCGAGCGGCCCGCTCACCAGATGGAGCTCCGCCCCTTGGCCCTTCTTGCCGCCGCAGAGGCGAGCTTTAAGCGGGGCTGGGTCGTGGCAGGGCCGCGTCTTCTTCCTCAGCTTCCCCACCAGCTGCTTCCAGTACTGCGGCCCGCGGGCGTGGTAGGCGGCGCAGCGCTGCGGCTCCCCGCGGTAGGCGCACTGGTAGCGCGAGCCGTCTGGGCTCTGGCAGCTCACCGCCAGCTCGCTGCCCGCGCCGGCGCCCGCAGCGGACGAGCCCCCGGGCGCGGGCAGCAGGATCTGCCAGCTGCACGCATGTTGCTCGGGGGTAGAGAAGCGCCCCGAGGAGCCCCCGGCGGGGCCCGGGACCGCCTGGGCCGCCCCCCGTGGGCTGTCTTTGTTCTTCCTGGCTGTCGATGCCCCGAGGAGGCAGCAGCCGAGGAGCAGCGCAGGGAAAGATAGCCTGGAAAGCCTCATAGCCTGGGATCTCTGCCGCGGTGGGATGCTCCCGGCATTCAGTGACCTAGACAGCTTCAACAGAGGAAGGGACGCGCAAAGAGCATCCCCGGGACCTGCGGCCAGAGACACAGACAGCAAGCGGCTTAACCAGCTAACAGAGCCCTCCCTTCTCATCCTCTCCACACCCCTCTCCCCAGTTTACTCAGTCCGGTTAGGGGCCCAGGTCCGTGGGCTGGGGGTTCTGAGCAGCCTGGGAACTCTCCCCACCTGTGACACTGGGTGACTTAGGCGTCTAAGGTCCAGCTGCACCTCCCTCCCCCAAGGTCTGCCTCCCAGCTCCTCAACTGATCTTTTTTGCAATAAAGTTGCAGTGTATTCTTGGAAATCCTTTGTGGAGAGAGCCCCTGTCGGGGGTCACGGAACGGGAGAAAAAGTAAAGTACTGGTCAATTAATTACACCTCTTCCTTTCCTCCTTCCCACAAAGCAATCCTAGAACTAGAATTCCTCCCAAATATCCACGTTTTCTAGTACTTTGAACTTACCGAGTTCTGCTTGAGGTGAGGAGCCTATTAGGGTAGTGCGAATGTCCGCTTGGTGGATTAGTCTGTATTAGAAGGGCTCACTGTGAATGAACGTGTTATCAATGGGACAGGAGGGGCCTCGGAACATTATGCCCCTCCCAGACTTTTTCAGACACACACACACACACACACACACACACACACACACACACACACACACACACACAGAGATCAGATGTTTTATAGTAAGTGGAAAAAGTCTATGAAAATAAACTGAATTTTGCCTCCTTGTTCAAAGTGTTCTGGATAAAATATCTAATATTTTAAAACTTCGAGTTTTTTTTCCTAGTTAGTGTCTCTCGGTTTATTTGTTAAAAAGCATTTAGTTTAACCCTACTAGGGAACAATATAGGAAATCAGTAGTGGCATCTGATTAAAGCAAGTTTTAGAATTATTTAATAAAGATTCTACTACTTCTTGGGTAATTAGAAAAGATGACTTGGCAATCTACTGAAACTAGGCATTTTATAAATACCGGTGTTTCAATTACCTAATTCTTTAAAAATTAATTTTGTATCTTTAAGGTATAATGATGTTTACCTCACCCAAAATACTGAGTGATAGTAATTCTAAAGTTCTCTTTTTGTACAAAATTTTCTATTCCACAATCTCTTCTCTGAGTTTTTCTTTGAGTATTTCCAGTTGAGCCACTGCCATTGAATTTTGCATAAGGAATCTCTAGAGATGAACTGGTGCAGTGTTTTTCTTGGAGGAAGGTTAGGCTTTATCATCCTCCTTTATATATAAAGTCAGGGTTCCAACTTCCAATCTCATTTAATCACAGAGGGTTACAAAACCAGGACTGAATCAACCAAAAGTATAAACTAGACAGGAACATGTTCATAATCATTTTGAGAAGATTAAAAAGCTTGGAATCAGAAAGACGAGTTCAAATCCAAGCTGCAGACTTATAGCTGCGTGATTCCGGACAAGTCACTTAACTTCTCAGCCTCAGTTTTCTCATCTGGAAAATATATGTAGATTGTTCTGAAAATTAAATTGCTATACAAAATGCAAGTTGTTATTACTGATCATAGGATAAAGACCTATACAGAAAACATCTGGTAATTGACTGGTGAAGCATAAATCTCACTTCTTAAGTGTATAAAAAGAAGTGAGGCAAATATGGATGTGACCATAAACAATTGATCTCCAGGGTCAGGCCCCTCAAAGAAAACTGCTTTGGGGCTCTTGGGAGGGTGAGGAGAGCTTCTCTCTCTTGTACTCCCAACTCCCCCTCCATTAACCACATTATTGGAGAAATTAGACTTGTAGAAGACAATGTAACAAGAGAGAGTCATAGTGAGAACAAGCATGGACACAGACAGACACCAAAGAATAGCCACTCAAGGAAAGAAACAGTTTAAGTAAAGATTACCCCTTGAAGTAGAGAGAAATGCTGGCTATGGATTCTTATAGAGGCAGCCTGAGGACCAGTTTACAGTGAATGAATATATAATCAATGGATAGGAAGGGTCTTCGTAAATTACGCCACACTACATTTTCATGAAGACTATACAAAGGGAAAAAAGATGCCCTATGCTCGGATTTGTGAGACTCCTAATCATCCCTTGCCATATGTGATCCCTACATACTTCCCAAAATGCTAGAGATACAAAGAAAGGCAAAAATTAGTCCTTGCCCTCAAGGAACTCACATTCTGATAGGGAAAACAATCTGCAAGCAACTATATAAATACATGATACATACATATATATATATTTGTGTATATGTATATGTACATACACATGTATATGTGTATACACACACACACACACACACACACACACATATATATATATACATATGCTTGGAAATTATCTTAAAGGGAAGGCACTAGCACTAAGGGGAACAAGAGAAGGATTCTTGTAGATGTTAGGAGTTTAGCTGAGACAGAAGGGAATCCACGAGATGAAGATAAGAAGGGAGAATATTCCAGGCATAGAGAATAGCCAGTGAAAATAAAGAATTCAGAAATGGAAAATCTTGTCTGAGAAACAGAAAGAAGGCAAGGGTCACTGGATTACAGAATAAGTGCGTTCTGTGTGTGTGTATGTGTATGTGTGTGTATGTGTGTGTGTGCGTGTGTGACTAGAAAGGTAGGAATGGGTCAGGGGTCGGATTATAGAGGACTGTTGAAGTTAAAAAAGAGTATTTTATATTTGATCCTGGAAGTAGTAAGGAGTTCCTGGAGTTTATTGAGGTGGAGGTTAAGAGTGACAGAATGAAACTCTCTCTTTATACTGTATCCCAAAAAGTATGATTTGACCTCAGTCAGTAACAAGTACAGCTGTTGTCCATCTTTATCCAATGGTCACCGAGCTTTAATTCTTCTAAATTGATTAAGTACTTGTTTACACCTAGTTTACACCTTTTTGACTGCTCTGATCCTAGACCTTCTATGATTAATTAGAGAAGGATGGAGCCCCATATTTAAATATAGATGAGACAAGTATTATCATTCTCATTATGAGGCAACTGAGGTAAGGGTTGTAACCAAGTTCAGCTAGGTCTACCAATGACAAAGTGGGACTTAGAATCCTGGGCTATAGTTAGTTATCTTTACATTACAATATGTTACAACTCATTTAATATGTTTGCAAATGTAATTCAATTTTAAATATATTGGAATGCAATTTAATTGAAATGCCACCCCCTTAATTGTTATCAAATTGTTTGCCTTCTCAAGGAAGGGGAGAGGTGGAAAGGAGATAATATGGAACTCAAAATTTTTTAATGAATATTAAAATTTTCACATGTAATTAGGAAATATTTAAGATAATACTGTAAATATTTTTTTAAATGAGAGAGAAATACTTGCCCCTGTTACACTACTTTTGAGAGCATCTCATTCACAATATCTTGTTCTTATCTCTTCTTCAATTACAAGTTCTGTTTTGTATTGCAATTATCTGTCCGTCTCATTGTCTCTACTTGATTCTAAACACTTTTATTTATTTTTATGACACCCCATTTTTATGCATAACCCAGTGCTTTGCCCATAATAATCACTTAATATTATTTTAAAAAATGAATCTCTAAGGTTACTTCCAACCCTAGAATTCTATGATCCTATGAATTTGTGATAATATTAACTAAGAGACTTTGGACTCGTTACTATGATGATTTTACCAGTTGTTGTTCAGTCACTTAGTCATGTCTGACTCTTCATACCCCATCTACTATAGCACACCAGGCCCTTCTATCTTCTACTATCTCTCAAAGTCTGTCCAAGCTCATGTTCACTGTTTCCATGGCACTAGCTATCCATCTCATATTCTGCTGTCCTTTTGTCTTCAATTTTTCCCAAAATCAGGGGCTTTTCCAATGAGTCTTGTGTTCTCATTGTGTAACTAAAGTATTTAAGCTTCAGCTTCAGGATTTGACCTTCTAGTGAATGGTCTGAATTAATTTCTTTAAATATTAACTGATCGAATCTCCTTGCTGCCCCAGGGACTCTCAAAAGTCTTTTCCAGCACCCCAATTTAAAAGTGTTAATTCTGTAGTGCTCAGCTTTCCTTACATTCCAACTCTCATAGCCATACATTGCTACTGGAAGAACCAGAGCCTTGACTATACTGACCTTTGTTGGCAAAGTAAGGTCTCTGCTTTTTGGTATGCCATACCAAATTTGCCATAGCTTTTCTTCCAAGGAAGTATCTTCTTACCAGTTAACTTCAGTTTGAAAAAAAAAAAAAGAATTTCTCAGGTCAAGTCTGACACCTTCTGGCAGACTATAATATGACAGGCAACAGGTTATATAGATTTGAGAGTACTAGGTGATGATGCAGGTAGGATGACGTAAAAGTATACAGGATTTAGAGTGAAAAGACATTGGCGATCATCTAGTCTAGTGGTTCTCAAAATTTTTGGTCTCAGTTCTTTTTATTCTTAAAAATTTTTGAGGATTCCCCCCAAGACCTTTTGGCTTTGTGGGTTACATCTATTGTTATTCATCTATTATAAATTAAAATGTTTTTGCACTATTATGAAGTTAGTTTTGACCTCACAGAGTCACTGAAAGTGTCTTTGTGTCCCCACCTCTTTATTTTCTATGTCTGAAATGATCAGATATAGAGATAATGTTAAAGTCCAGGCAACAAGTATTTATTAAACTCTATGGCAGGCACTGTGTTGTGCTAGGAATACAAATACAATACAAACAAAAAGAAAGACAATGCTTATACTACTTGCCCTCAAGGAGATTAACTTCTAATACTGGTAGACAACAATGAGAGGAGCTGAAAAGGGGATTTGGGGACTATAGAAGGAGGAACTGGGGCATGGTTGCAAAATTTGGAAAGTTAAGCATGGCTGCTCTGGGCTCTTCCTTAAAATGGAGGTACAAGAAAGAAATCAACATTGGGAGAAGAGGACTGCAGGGATAGAAAGAGAAAGCAGCTGAAATGAAGACATTTTAAAAAAGGAATTATCTCCCCAAAAGTCATTAAATAAAACTAAGATTATGTCTGCATTCTCATGCTTTCTTGGTGGCCCTCTCTCTTGACAATGCTGACTTATCCATTTGTGACTGTGACGCTATTGGCACCCATCTCTTCCCGGAATTTTCCCTTTCTTCCACCTCCCTTTACAAATGTGCTTAGGATATTTCTCAAATTTAACCCAACTTTCCCTAAATTGCCACCCTCTCAAACTCTTCTCTCATATCTCCTCTCTCTTTCACAGCCAAATTTTTAAAAAACAGAAGTTATACTGGTCACCACCTATTCACTTCTTAGTAACCAAAAGTGTGACTTCCCCTTCTACTTGAAACTATGTTCAGGAAAGGGCACCAGTGATCTTTTAAATTGCTCAATCCATTCTCTTCTCAATCCTCATTCCCTTTGACCATTCTATAATACTTGATACAACATCCTTAACTCTTCCCTCTTCTCAAATCAACCCAACTCAATAACCATTTATTTAGCACTCATTATGTGACTGCCATTGTGTTAAATAATGAGGATATAAAGACAAAACCAAATTAGTTCTTAGACTCAAGGAGCTTACATAATACTGGAGGGATGCAGATAAACCAAAGGAAAATACATACAAAATAAATATTTAAGCAGTTTAAGGAGGGAGTGCTAATAACTTTAAGAATCCCTCTCTCACTCCTCATATCTAATCAGTTGCAATATCTTACCAATATAATCTCATATTCATTTATTTCATCCCCCACTACTCACTATACCATTACCCTTACTCAGTCTTTTATCATCTGGTGGCTAGAATATTGTAAATCACTTCCTAACTGGTATGCTTCCCTCTGTCTCTCTCTTTTTCAAATTATCCTCCATACAGCTGCCAAAGGCATCTTCTTGTGGCATATGTCACTCTCCTACTCAAAAAAACTCAGTCACTCCTTTTGGATCAAATACAAGCTACTTTACTTGACATTTAGACCTTCCACAATTTTCTTTTCCAGATATTTCATACTGATTTCCTTTCCATTCTCTACATTCCAGTCAAATTGGACTTCTTGTAGTTGACCAAATTCATCCTGAGTATTCTCTATACATTTGTGTGAGTACTCCTCCCTTCTCATGCCTGGGATATAAATACTCCTTCCCATTTTCTGCCTTTTGGAATTTTTACTTTCTTTTTTCTCCAAATTTTGTAACCATAATTCTTGATAACCCCTTCAAATTTTTCCTTGAATTTTCTCATTCTACTTTGTCTGAATCTTCTGTACCCCAATCATGTGTTACCTAATAATCTATTTGTGTACACATTTTAACCCTTTACTGAGTGTCATTTTTCATCTTTGTGTTCCTAATATCTAAGACAGTACTAAGAACACAGCGGGTTAATAGCTGTTGTTGTCTGGAATGTTAAATATAAAATGTGCCTCTGCAGCCCTTCTGTTGGGGGCAGCTAGGTAATGTCGTTGTGGATAGAGTGCTGGGCCTGCAGTCAGGAATACATTTTCCTGAGTTCAAATATGACTTCAGACATTTACTATGTGACCCAGAGAAAGTCACTTCCCTTGTTGGCCTCAGTTTTCTCATCTGTAAAATGAACTGGAAAAGGAAATGCCAAACCTCTCCAGTATCTTTACCAAGAAAAACCCCAAATGCAGTCACAAAGAGTCAGACATGACTGAAACAACTGAACTAAAGCCCTTCTGTTGACAGCTTTTACATGAGGAAGGACTAGACTACATTCTACATAGCAACTGAACACTTTGAGGACATCTTACTTCTGGGTTTCATAGCTCCCCCTAAGAAGCACATGAAAACTTGACACCCTATGTGCTCTTACCAGCATAATATTGTTACCAACTCCCTTGCAAATTACAGTTTACAAACATTAAAGAAAGGTTTCATAGACAGTTTCATAAAATATGCTGTGTTTTTCCTCATTAAAGGTGTTTGACAACATGGCTGAAAACACAACCTTGTTTCACTCCATTGGTGACTAGGAAAGCATGAGAGCATCGCCCACTATCCAGAACCCAAGCAAACATGCCATTGTGAAATTGACATACAACACTAATGACCTTCTCCACTCAATAAAATTTGACATAATTTTCTATAAGCCCTCATGACTGACAATACCAAAAGCCTTGGTCAGATCTACAAGTGTTGTGTACAGTTCTCTGTTCTGTTCCTGGCATTTCTCCTGGAGCTGTTGGGCAGCAAGCACCATATCACTTTCTGGAGTTGCACAACCTCTCTGGTAGATGACCATCTTCCAAGTGAAGCATTAGCCTATTGAGGAGGATTCTGGTAAGAATCTTGCCAACAATGACTAAGAGAGAGACTCTTCTGTGATTGTAACAGGACAATCTATTTCCATTACTTTATAGAGATGGACAATGGAGACATCCTTGAACTCATGAGGGATAACCTCCTTTTGCCAAAAATTTCAGTCAGTTTTTGTATGAGCAATGGTCCCCCTACCTCGTAAATCTCAGCTGGAATAGAATCAGCATCAGATTCTTTGCCACATGAAAAGAGCCTAATGGCATTCAAAACCTCTCTTCAGTTGGAAGTTCAACTGGGGGGGACTGACTTCAACCTGAGAAAAGCAGTCAATGGCCTCAGCATTGATTGATCACAATCTGTTGAGAACGCTATGGAAGTGTTCAGCCCATCTTTCTAGGATCATATCCTAATCACTAATCAATGTGTGGGAGAGAAAAGATATTCAACTGACTACCACCTGAAGGTCTACAGAGCCATTGTGCTGATCTAATTATTTTATGCCTGTGAAACCTGGATAGTCTACCAGTGCCATGCTAGGAAACTGAATTGCTTCCATTTGAATTGTCTTAGGAAAATTCTGAAGATTGTCTGGCAGGATAAGATACAAGACATTGAGGTCCTTTCTTAAATCAAATTGCCAAACATTCAAACTCTATTGAAGAGAACACAATTCTGATGGGTTGGTTACTTTGTTCAAATGCAAAACATACATTTGCCAAAAAGATTATTATATGGAGAACTCACACAGGACAAGGGCTCATATGTTGATCAGAAGAAGCGATATAAGGACATTTTAAATGTCTCTCTTAAGAACTCTGGAATTGATTGCATGACATGGGAGACATTGGCAAAGGACCACCCAGTATGGCATACCCTCAATAGAGAAAGTGCTGGGTTCTGTGAGCAAAGCAGAACTGAAATAGCTCAAAAGAAATGTGAGATGTGTGAATTTAAGGAACCCACTTCAGATGTTCACATGATGAACCCAATCTGTGGTAGAACATTCCAATCTTGTTTTCGTCTGATCAGGCACAGACAGATACACTGTAACTTGACTTTAGCATAGTGATGTCATTTTAGTCCTCTTTGAGAACAAATGACAACAACCAATAAAATATAGAAATGACAATAGATGTGTAAGTCTTTTCACAAACCAATATATCACTTCAGTTGCAGTCATACACTA
>CM053769.1:527352044-527380195 GCA_028658325.1 Potorous gilbertii | reverse complement strand
CTGCTGTACCCCCAGAACCATCTGGAACAGCACTATTAGGACAAGAGATCGCAGACAAGACATCTGCCTCTCCCATAGAATACCTGTTCTCTTCAAAACTCTGATTATCTACCAGCAGCTATGTGAAGTTTTTCCTCAACTACTTGTGCCTCTCTCCCCAAATTACCTTGTATTTAAAATATATTTATACGTATTTAAAATACATATATACATACACATTCGTGTGTATGTGTAAATAAGTTGATCAACCTTGCTCTGCTAATATAAATAGTGGTTGGGAGAGCAGTTTCAGAGTCCTTTTTGCAGGCCTTGCCTAGGATAAATTTGGGACCTTCTGTATTTGCTGGGACCTAATGGAAAGTTTCCCCAAAGAGCTTTTGTTGTTTGTTTTATCCTGTAATTATAGAATCAGTCTTTTCTAGTGTATTTCCTTTAAAGTTGGATCTGTCATTTTCAGATAACTTTTGCCTGTTTGAATGATTATGTATTGATATGTACTTTATTACTATTACCAATATGAATACTGCAGCTAATAAAAGAATGGAATTCACATGCTTAAAATTACTAGTACCTGAATATATGACTATAGCACATTTTAATAGTTTGTAAATGTTCATATTTTCTTTTAATCAGTCCTCAATGACTTGCCTTGTTCCTGACGTGATTCTAGACACTTTGTCTGAGATCCATAGAATAAGGTTTACCTGCTGGCCTAAAAATCTTGAGCAATCTATGTTGTACTTAATTCCTTTTTGGGAGTCCCATATACATATATTTCTATTTTATGTATATTTGTGTGTGCTTTCTGAGAATGTTTGAGTTAATCTACTTGTCCTAATGAGGGGTAAGTTATAAATTACATTTGTATTGCATTTGTATTAGAGTGGTAGGGATAATGCAGGGGAAAATTTTGGATGCCCTTTACTCTAGGGACCCAGAGGAAATATGCTTGGACCTCCAAATGAATTTTCTATGGTAAAGACACCATTAGAGAAATTTTGACATACCAAAAGGGAAACCTAGAAATTTTATCCAAATGCATCATTGTATGGCCTTATGTACTGAGGGAACTATGGAAGAATTTTCACTCAGGACAGTTTGGTTTCTTACCTGAAAAGTAGGATGCAGACTTCCTGTCAATCTCGTATCCTTAACCCCTGTGAAAAGAATCCCATTTGTTCTGGGATCTCTGTAGGGACTAAGTTCTCCTTCTGAGATAGGAAAATTGATTTTATTTTCCTTTTAAAGTTAATTATTATTAAACTTGAACTGCATGAGATGGTTCAGAGTAGAGGGGCCTTTCTATGAAAATGAGGAGGATGAAGTACCTCAGGTCTCTGGAACCAGTATTGGTTCTGTGTAGCACTTGGTACCTGAGCCCAAAACAGAGGGACCCCACTATGAAAGAAAGAGAAAGAGCAAAGACCTTAGGCTCTTGGAGTCAATGGAACACTATTGATACAGAAGCACCAAGCCAATTAGCTTAGTTTCTTATTTAAAGTGTAAGGGAATATCTTCCAGTCAACCTCAGGCCCCCGAATTTCTGTGGGGTGAGACTCACATGTTCAGAGAAAGACTTACATGAACTGATGCATAGTGAAGTGAACAGACCCAGGAGAACATTGTACACAGCAACATTAATATTGTTCAATAAAGAATTATGAATGTCTTAGCTATTCTCAGCAATACAATGATCCAAGACAATCCCAAAAGACTCATGATGAAGCATACCATCCACCTCCAGAGAAAGAACTGATATTGATTGAATACAGATTGAAGCATGCTATTTTTCACATTCTTTCATTTTTTTCTTTTTAGTCTTCTTGTACAAAATTACTAATATGGGAATAGTTTATATAACTGCACATGTATAAACTATATCTTATTACTTACCATCTCAGTGAGGGGGAAAAGGAGAGAGGGACAGAATGTGGAACTCAAAACCTTAAATAAAAACGTGAAAAATTGAAAAATAAAGAAATAATACTTTCTCCACTCTAATATCTCTTTCAGGTTTTTATCTTTAGGAAAGTAGGTAGAATACAGACTAAGGCCTTTCTGAGGCAAACGAATTTGACCTCCAATTCTATCTCTTATCATCCTGTTAGTCAAACAGATATGGTATGGATAGATTAGTATAATCTAATTATTTGAGCTTTCACATATTAGAAATACTACTTTTCTCCTGAATCTCCACTATATCATTGAGCCCTAATTACATGACCTTAAAGTAATACTTAGTTACATTATACAGTCTTTTACTCTTTTTGCTTATGTAATGTGTATGCTCTGGCTCTCTCCCAGAGAAAGCTACATTTCTCCCCTACGTTGATGATATGCCAGATACCACTTGCACAGAAAGTTCCAGGATAACCTGAGGAGTTTGGGAGTTCTCTCTTCTCTACCGCCTTTAGTTCAAGACTCTGCTTGGTGTGTTCCTCCCCTATTAGGTGCCAGTGGTTAGTGAACTAGTTTCATTTAACCACCTAAAATCAATTAGCTTTTACAGAGACATTTACCTCAAAGATAGAACAAGAACAAATATTTTCTGCAATCCCTCAAGTCATACTTTTCCCTATACCACCTTGGTCTTTTGAGAAAGAAAATTCCGCTTAGCTCAGTTATAACATTGGACCCACAAAGTTCATTTTCCCTGTTTAAAAAATCTCTTTGGGATACAGATCTAGTAATGGTATTGCTGGATCAAAGGGTATTCATGATATCATAGCCCTTTGGATATAGTTCCAAATTGCTTTCCAGAATGGTTGGGTCAGTTAACAATTAGTATCTCACTTTTCCATATCCCCTCCAACATTTATCATTTTCTTTTCCTACCATATTAGCCAGTCTGATAGGTATGAGGTGGTACCTCAGAGTTGTTTTAATTTGCATTTCTCTAATGGACAGTACTTTAGAACATTTTTATATGATTATAGACAGCTTTGATTTCTTTGTCTGAAAACTGCCTATTCATATCTTTTGACCATTTATCAATTGGAGAAGGACTTGTATGCTTACAAAATTGACTCAGTTTTCTATATATTTGAGAAATGAGGCCTTTATCAAAGACGAGTTGTAAAAATTGTTTCCCAGCTTTCTGTACAACAACACTTTGAGGTAAATTGTGTATCAGTACTTCCATTTTACACCAGATGAAAGTGAGATTTGAAGAGGTTAGGTATCTAAGGTATCACACAGAGTAAGTAACTGAGCTGTTCTCTAACCTACATCTTGCTAACACTACTTCTCTAAATTTAGGCCCTTATCACCTCACAAGAGTTGTGAAGAGTCTCCTAATTAGTTTACTTGACTTTTTCCCCTACTCTGATCCATCCTACTTCCAGACTACTCAGTAACAGCATTTAGCATGTTGCCATCCTACCTGTTAGAGGGTTTCTCACTCTGAGTACCCTACCTGCTGGTAAGTTTGTTAGGATGGCAGAGTAAATCCAGAATCAGGATTGCCAGGATAGTATTCAGCTAGGAGTGTTTATCTCTGGTTCTCTACAACAACCAGCTCATCACTTCTGATTGTATATTTCCTAGATGATATACCGGATACAACTTGCACACAACCCATCAGTTGTGTCTTGGAGCCTACTTATACTCACTATTCCTCTCTCCATTGTAACTTTTATTCTTTGGAGTTTGTGGTGTTTTGCAGCCACATAGAAATGTTAAGAGAAAAGCACAGTTGAAAAAAGGTGGTGTTTTGTGTCAGCTAGTAGCTTGCAATTGTTGAAATCACTATAAAATTTCCCAAATGAAATTCAGTTCACTCTTTTCCTCATATCCAGTTCTGGGACCTGCTCATTATCCATTTATAGTACAGGCCCAAGAAAGACAGACTGGTAGACTAACTCAATGAGCTGCTCACCCAGTCCTTATGATAATGCACTGTCCCTGATCAACAGAATTCCCCATTCCATTTGATGAAATGATAGAATACCAGACTTTAAGTGTCACACTTTGTAGGACATAGGGGTGGATGATATAGTTGTGCTATATGCCTTTCAAACTTTTGACTGCCCATATTTTCCATTCATAAGGGAATGGGGCAAAAAGCTCTTTCAGTCTTCGAGCGACTATATTTGCATATGAGAAGGCCTGGAATACAGCTGGGCAAATGTCATGGCCTTGCCACAGGTCAAGCATTGCCTTTTTGTTTTATCTCCGTGTACTAAGTTACATGAGCCAATCAGAGAGACCGAGAGTTTACAGATGGGGAACTAAGCCTGTTTGAGTCAGTCATGAAGACAGCAAGTTGTTTCAGAGTGCAGCAAGAAGTAGAGAGGAATTTCTCTCTCCTCCCTCTTCCTCAATCAGAAATGGTATTTTGGAGCAAAAGCACATGGTCATAGGAATTGTACATAGCCTGAGAGAGGAATTGAAAGGTATTACTTCCTGGACCATAGTTTTCTGGGTAGAGAGGATTAAAGAAAGAAAGGTTGGTACCTGGAACAGTGATCCCAGTTGCTTAGGAGATGGAGCTTCAGAGCCAAGACTTATGTGGGCAAGAGAGATGGCATTCTGTTAGTTCTAGATGAGGGTTTTTCTTTTTTTCTGAAAGAATCTAGCACTTACCTAACCTAAAATTTCAGCTTAGCCAGAAAGCAGAGTGGCAAATTTAGGATCATCACAAGGTGTCCAGTGTGGTAATACAACCAATCTCAGAGAAGCCTCCCTAGAATCCCAGGGAGAAGTGTGTGTGTGTATGTGTGCATGTGTGCATATGTGTGTGTGCGTGCGTGTGTGTGTGTGTGTGAAGGACAGCTGTACTGTATTTGTTTCAATCTGAGAGATGGACTATGCTTTGGAAAGCAGAGTCCAGTGAGTTCTTATTGACTGCTCAAAATTTGTGTGGGAACGTGGTATTGAGCATCAGTCCATACTCAGATATTGCCAGCAGTAGTATCTAACCCTAAATGTAAGCAGATTTCTTAAAATGAGAGGAGAAATACTCCTGGAGGATTAGACCACAACGAATAGGAAGACTACCATTGTACTTGAAACCCTGGGTCTTCTGCCTGCAGAACTTGGACTTGTGCCTGGATAGAGCCATTGTGGATACAGGTATGGATCTTTGTGCTGGTAGCAGATATTCAAATGAGAAATTTGAAGGCCAAAATGGAGAAAGATTAACAGCATTTGTACATAAGTCAGTCAGCCCCAAGAAATAGGTTAGTGCTATTTCAATGGAATAAGAGATAGTCCTTGTTGCCTTCAGCCTATTGAAAATGAGGTAAGTTCAGAGCCCAAATCTGTAGAAGGCAATTGTTCAACAACATGCCTGACCTATACAAAGTGCAAATGTGCCCACTTAAATTCTGAAGGGGACACATCTTGGCATCTATGTTACCTGCCCCTTATAAATCTGACCCCCTGACATCTCATCATGAGGATCAGGAGACTTGATTGCTTAGGGTTACCCTGTTCAATACCACTGATACAGTGGTTTGGGTGATAAACATTTTTCATTCATTTGACTTTTCTTCTGTAGATGTCTAGGTCATTCTTTTTTGAGTGATGGTAGATATTGTTAAGAAGACCCTGTAATACTCTGGGGCTTGATGCAATCAGCACAGCATCATGATATGCAAACAGAACATCTGAAAGACCTCTCCTTCTGCTGGAAATTCCTCTTCTATTTAGACATTAAACAAGCTATCTTTCGTCACAGTGGTGAACACCTCCATCAAGTGGTTTGCAAGACTCAGAGAATGAGGTTAAAGCATACAGATGAGGCTCATATCAGAGCACTTATAAAGCAACAATACCACTTAACAACCCTCCTAATGACCTATATACATCAATCTCTAAGTATATTGCCCTAAGTTGTCCTTCCATGCCAGTGTCCCCTCCATTGCTCCTTGGATGTACCCATCCAAGCAGTGTGGTGTCACTCACTTCCTCTGAAGCTCAGGCCTCCTCTTTTTGTTGCTCTGTCTTCAGCTCACTTCTCCAGCAATTTTTCTCTTCTCCCAGAAGATGGCATCAGTTATTGCCTTTCCCAACAGTGAATCTGTTGACCATCAGAGTGTCACAGACCTGTTATTGTAATCTGTTACATACAACTCCAAACACAAATCCATGTTATGCTAAGAAAGTGGTTAAAGTGTCCATATTCTTTGGTTCAGAGCTCTATTCCATCAGGCATCTATTCCAAGGAACTTAAAGCTATGGATACCATTTTCACTGAAATATTTATAGCATGATTTTTTGGTAATATCAATGAACTCAAAATGAAGTAGATGCCCATTAACAAGAGAAAAAGCTAGACAAAACGTGGCACGTGAATGTAAAGGAATATTACTTCTCTGTAAGAAATGATGACTATGGAGAATACAGGGAGGCATGGGAAGACATAAACTGGGATAATAAAAATATATATACAATTACTGAAATAATGTAAATGGGAAAGAAGGGCAACAAAAAGGAAACTGAATTCAGGATAATTATAATGCTGAAGCATGGCTCAAAAGACAAGATGAAAAAAATGTACCTCCCTGACTTTTTTTGCAGAGATGGGGAACCACAGGTGTGAAATATTACACACACAGTAAGATTTGGTAGATGGTATTGGGTAGACTTGATGATATGTCTTTTCGTCTTTTCATTGTTACATGGTATGGTTCTCTGGGGAGGAAGGGAGAAGAATATATTGAATGTCATACAAAAACAAAATATATAAACAAACATTTTAAAAATGAATTTAAGACAAAAGAGAACAAACCCCGCCCCCCAACATATTTCTGAAACTTTCCCTTGTACTCTGGTTCCCACAGACTCTGGCCTCACATAAAAGTTCTTCCAGAGGTTCAGAATTTTTTTTCCCTCACCCTTGCTACCAAATCTGTTTCCCCAAGATTATGTCAGCTCAGGATGAATTTTATAGTATGATGTCCTCTCCTACCAATCTTAACACCTCCCAAGGAACCAGAGAATGAAAAGAGCACATAAATGACTCTCCATATTATCTCTCAGTTCCCCATAATTTCCACTGGGACAGCAGGGCAAGATTATTTAGATCACTTATGAATACATCCCGAGGCAACAAGGTATAAGTTGGGTCCCTGGACACCCCAGAGAGAAAAATATTTGTAGTTCCCTATATGTAGAGGAAGTACCTTGTTAGGAGGTAAAGGGCTTTAAAACTGCATTTTTTTGGATTTTTTTTTTAATAATAAAAAGAACAAAAAAGCAAGATCTACCATTCTTCAGTAACTCACTCTTCATAGTGCATAAAAAAATCTTCCTGCTCCTGGCTTATCATCCGTATTAGCTATGTAACCCTGGATAAGTCATTGTCTGCCTCAGTTTTCTCAACTGCAAAATGGAGAGAATAAAAGTACCTACCTTGAAGGATTATTGTGAAAATCAAATGAAATAACATTTGTAAAAACACCTGGCACATGGAAGGCACTATAGAAATGTTCTTGTTATTACCATTTTATGACTACTACCAATATAGCTTTATTCTCTATCACATTGCATATTTTTCTATTCCAACTTTTGTATCTCTCTACTTTATGTTTCTTTTCTACCTCTTGTAAATAGATCCCAGTAACATTTAACCAAATAACCATTTAAAAAAGGGGGGAAACCTTGCTTACTGTCTTTCTCCCCAAAATAAAATAAAACAAAAATCTGTCCCACTATTTTCTCTGACTTTTGCTGAAGTTGCTATTGCCTTCATCTTTGTTGGAGGTGGAGGGGGAAGACCCTACTTTTTAAAGCTCTGAGAATGACTGTATGTAAAGGGACAATATGCTTCCTCTCTCTTCCCTACAAGCAAAATACAGCAAAACAACAACAGCAACAACAACAAAACAACTCAGTTCCTTGAGAAGAATTTTTTAAAAATGTTCAAAATATGATTCTCCCCCAAATCATAGACCATATAGGCAATTAAGAAAATAGTTTACTTTCTCCCTTTTAAAAAAAATCTTTATTTATCATTTATAATTTCATCTCACCTTTTCTCTCTAAATAAATCTGAGGGGAAGCTTGATATAATGGAAACTGTACTGAACTTGAAGTCAGAAGACCTAGATTGAAGTTTCTGCTGTTACTTAACTTTCTATGAGCCTCACTTTCCTCACCTGCAAAATGAATTACTTCACATAATTATTAAGACTGAAATGCTGAATGTATTCTGCCAGGGGCAGATCCAGTCAGAAGAAGGGGTTAAAAATTAGGCAGGGTGGTGTGGTCTGGATAGGGCAGTCATCAGCTATAATAGTTTTGTCTTCAAGAAGTTCCAGCATCAAGGATTGGGTTGTTCTGGGACAACTGGGAGATTTTTTTCACAAAATAACCAGTATTTGGGGGACAAAGAAAGGAGACCTGATCAAGGAGGAGAGACTGGCAGTGCAGACACACCAGGATCCAAGGAATAAAATAGGCAAGTATATTCTGAGATCTGGCAAAAGTTCAAGAAATGCAACAAAAACTAAGTAAAGAATCTGAACAAGACTGAATTCGTACATGAGAATGTTTCCACTTGGCCTCATTCATCTCTATTACTGTACCAATGTCCTTTTGAACCTGACCACTGAGTTTATCCCTACCACCGTTTGGTCTTCCATTTGGTTGACCTTGAGTGGTGGACAGTTCCTTGCAACTGCATGTATTTCCCAAATGGGAAACAACTGAGTTTTTGCTAATGTGGACAATATGGAAAACTGTTTATAACTGTAAAGTGCAATATGAACACGAGCTATAAATAAGGAGTAATTTATAAGTCCATTTAGGTAAATATTTACTGAGTGCCTATTATACAGACTTGAAAATCAAACTCAATTCTATATTTAATATGCAGGGAGAATTTTTGCTTATATTTTTCATTGGAAACATTAGCTTCTTTGGTATTCTATTATTTTAAAAAATGCTTCTGCCCATATGAATTTGAAAGAACCATTTCATAAGTTCTCATGAAATATAAGGCTTTTATGGTACAGTGAAAAGAATGCTGGATTCCATTCCTCCCAAGTCCCAGTTCCAATACAATGAAAAATCACCCTGAAATTCAGTTTCCAAATATGCAAAAGGGAGATAATAACACTTGCACTTTTACGTCACAGATTGGTTGAGAGGAAAGGGCTTTGTATACTGACAAATGCTATGTAAAGGTGAGCACCTAACTGTCACATATCCATCAGAATTATTTATGTAGTTGGATGGCACAATAGCTCTTTCTTAAAACAATCTTATGAGTTAGAACAGTTTCACAAGAATGTTCAAGAAACCTTCCAGTCAATTAAGGTATTATTCAATCTTAATGGAAATTAATGAATAGTTTAATAGGAGTTTTGTTCCTATTTTCATCAGTTTCTACTGATCACCATACTATCACCAGAGCACTGCTTTCTAAACACTCTCTTGAGGAACTACAAATATTTCTAAATCATGCCTTCCTTTGGAGCCTAATTCCATCCTGCTGCCTTGATAACTCCCATAGCTTAGTGGAATTTTTGGAAATAACTAATGCATCTTTTTCCTCTCCTTAGCTATTATTACTTTAGGATGAATTCTCACTGTATCTGCTTGCTTTATTAGGTAGTGCCAACCAGACAAGATGGAACTGAGCTTGAAATCATTTTACCAATATAAAACAGACCAATAGAACAGCAAGTGAAATAACTAAAAATGTATCTTTACAAAATATGAATGTAAATATGTCACACTAAGGAGATATACATTAGTTACCATGGCTACAGGCCAGATTTGCCGGATTTGTCTCCTGGCTTTGACATTCTCCTACAGTGACCCTAGTATGTGACAGAGGTGGTATTTTAGCCCTTATGTGAAACATGAGTAAGACAACACTCATGAAGTTTTCTCTTTTAAAAAAATCTTTATTTGGAATCCACAGTTTTGCCTCACTTCCCTCCCCGCTCCAAATACAGCAGTTAATTGCCAACTCAACTTGTATTAATGAAGGATCTCCACACACTTACATAAGTCACTTTAGAATCATGCAGTTTTAGAGTTGGAAGATCACCCATCCTACTTATTCATTTTATATAAGCCAACTGAAGACTAAAGAAGGCCAAGGTCATGCCTAGCTAGTTGTAAAACTGAGCCTCTCACATCTTAACTTCCAGTATAATGCCCAAATTACTTCTCAGTCAGGTGTTTTCAAAAAACTTGCCTATAAAATGCCTATATCTGAATTGGTACTCTTCCACCAGAATCCCACACCTAGTGATCTCATCAGATCCTATGGTTTCAATTATCATTTCTACAAAGGTGGCTTTCAGATCTACTTGTCTAACCCTCACCTCTCTCCTGATCTCCAGTCTCCAACTGCTTATTAGACATTTTAAACTGGATGGCCCATATACATCTTAAATTCAACCTATCCAAAACTGAACTCATTTTTTCTCCCCAAGCTCACCTCTTTTTCTAAGCTCCCTATTACTGTCAAGGGTACTCCATCCTCAAACTCACCTTTTTCTCTCTGAATAAATCAGAGAGAAGGTATGATCCAGTGGACCATCTTCATAGGCTTGCAATCTAAGTTATATTTTCCAATCCTCTCTTTCTTTTTATCCCCTGTTTCCAATCAATGATCAAGTTCTAACATTTTTACCTTCCTAACATCTCTTGCATATGTCCCTTTTCTTCTCTGATACTGCCACCTTATACAGGCCCTTATCATCTCATGCCTGAGCTATGGCAATAGTCTGTTGGTTGGTCACCATTCCTCAAGTCTCTCACCATTTCAATCCATCTTTGACTCAGATGTCAAACTGATCCTTTTAAAGTACAGGTCTGACCATGTCACTCTCCTTTTCTATAAATTCCAGTGGCTTCTCATTACCTCCAAAATCAAATACAAAACCATCTTGTATGTAAAGCCATTTATAACTCAGTCCCTTCCTACCTTTCCAGCCTTCTTATACCCCAGCATGTTCTCTTCAATCTAGTGACACTGGTATCCATTTTCATTGGTTGTCCTCCATGCCTGCAGTGTTCTGCCTCCTCTTCACCTCCTGGCTTCCCTTACTTCCTTCTCATCTCACTTGAAGTTTCTCCTCTGCAGGAAGCCTTTTCCATGTCTTTCTTAGACTACTACCTTTCCTCTGAGACTATCCTCAACTTATTTCTACCTCTATCTTGTCTGTCTGTAGTCATTTTCATATTGTCTTGCCACCAGATTTTGAGCTTATTGAGAGCAGTATCCATTTCTTTGTAGCCCCCAGTCTCTTCAGTACATATCATAATAAATGCTAGGTAACTGAGACTCCCACCCTGAACCCCAGGATGCCATTGGTCCTATGTTATTAGTATTTTTGTTCGTTTACTGATTCATTTAATTAACAATTATTTTGAATGCCTGCTGTAAAGAAATTATTCCAGCTATACTGGTCCATCTGGTTCAGCCATGACAAGGTCTGCTAGTGACCAAAAAGGACCATGGCTAAGTAGGGCACATAATGCTGATTGAGTCTTCTCTTGATTACAGAGTGGAGAGATGTATAGTGGGGGCATATATATTCCAACACAAATGGATATTAATATAATACAACAAGATGACATAAGGAATAAGTCATATGGCTGGAAAGAGGTCAGCTGGTTGTGTCAGAGACAAAAGTGGGTGCAAAAATCAGAAATTCACAAACAGATAGCCAAGTGGCAAGGTCTAGGTTTCAAGCGGTTAGGTTATCCTCTCTTACCCTATTCCATTCCCCAGCTTCACATCCTCATCAAAGAGTTGAATTAGACATAGAATGTAGATTGCATGCATACATGAGTTTTAAAACTCTTTCAAAAGCTAACTCTCTGACTTGCTCCAACTCCCATCAGTTGGAGAGTTTCCCAGGCTGATCCTGCTTTTGTTAACCTCCATAATTCCATAATCCACATGACAGCAAATTCATTCGAGCCCCTGTCAACTGGAGAGCTTCACTGCCTCATTAATCTCCATCTATGGATTTATGGACACTAAGTGACAGAAAGAAAGAGAACCAGCTCTCCAGTGCAATCTAAAATTAAACATTTTCTTACTTGGTGGCTAATAGGCCATATTCTGGAAATGTTTCAGTAGTTACCAGGTCTCACTTTCTCTGAACTTTGACTCTACTTAGTCTGGGGTCATTTCTTTATACTTACTAGATATAAAGCACTGTATCAGATCCCAAAGTTAAATTAATGTAATACTCTAGATTAAATCTGACTAGCAGAGTACAATGGAACTATTACTTCCTGTGACCAATCAACAAAGATTTACCTGTCACCTAACATATGCCAGGTTCTATATACTAGGGATACAAAGACAAAAGTAAAAGATCCTGTTCTCGAGTGTCTTATATTCTTTCAGGGAAGAGAACATGTGTGTCTATGTGTGCGTATATACAAAAAAAATACACAATAATATAAAATAGTTTAGGAATGGAAAACACTAGCAGTTGGGACAGGGGAGTGGTGGAGGGGAAGAGGAGATCAGGAAACACTTCCAATCCTATCCTGTCTTCTCCAGCACATAAAATGAAATACAAACTCTAGTATCAAATGTAATGTGTTGAATGTAGTCTCTAAGCTGAGTTTTGCAAGGATGTAAGGGATTCTGTCAGGCTGAAGTGAGGAGAGAGTACAAAACCCACATGAAGGAAAGTTAGTACTAGAGCTCAGAAACAGGAAATGGAGTATTGTGTGTGAAGTAAAACAAGAAGGCTTGTTTGATTAAGGCCTTTTTGGCTAAACCATAGAGTTAAAGGAAGGGCAGGAATAATAGAAGCTAGAAAGGTAGATTATAGTCAGGTAGTGAAGGGTATTAAAAGACAAGAGTTTATATTCGATCCTAAAGTTTCTCTGCTAGAGAAGACAAGAGGGAAAAAGTGCAAGGATGCATATAGAGGTGATGGCCTTGAAGAGAAGGGCTACTGAAGTATCAGACAGGACTAGAGGAGAAAGGAGGATTATGTTAAAGGATTTAGATGAAGAGTAAAAGCTCATGGGATAAATGATCTATTTTTTCAGTTAATTATAAAGTGACATCTGCTCAGCTAAGGGAATAGAATTAGGGGAACATGTGGGAGCTTTGATAAGAGAAGAGAGAAAGTTTAGAACAGCCTCTGTCCTGAGTGAGACATATAATCAATTAGTGAAGGGCAAAAGGATGCTTTTCTGCAGCCAGGGCTCAGGTGAAGTTAGATAATATACGTTTGGAGGAGGCCCTATCAATTTAGTTGCTGACTTTCTCCAGTTTCATTCAGCTGCATATGAGGGGAAGCAGAAGAGTCAGATAGTGATTAAGACAAAATGTTTTATTAATGTATCCTGAGAGAGTTAGATGTTTCACCAACTGAATTCTGTTTACTCATATTAAACTTACAGTCAACTAAAATCCACTAGTCCTTCCAGAGACAAGAGCTCCAATGAGTTTCAGGGATATCTACTTGCTTCCTGCATTAGGAACTCTAATTCAACTTGATCTACAAATCCTATTTATATTTGTATGTCTTTTTATTTATGATGGGCTTTGTCTCCCAATGAGCTTGCTTAGTTGCTTTTGATATATAATTAATAATTTCTGCCAAAGCCCTAATACAAACTGCCAGAAAACAATTACTTGTCTAGGGAAGTTCTTAAATAATAATCTACTTCCAGCCACTTATCTCTTTCTACCCACACTCATTTCATCTTTAGCTCAGGGTTTGGCATATGGTAGGTGCTTAATAAATGTTAATTGACTGAATATTAATAACATCATAATTTATATAGTGCTCTAAGGTTTGCAAAGCACTATACAAACAGTACTTCATTTTATCCTCACAACAACCCTTCAAGGTACATTTTTATCCCCATTGTACAGATGAGGAAACTGAGGAAGATAGAAGTTGTGACCTTCCTATAGTTATACAGCTAGTAAGTGTCTGAGGCCAGATTTGAACTCATGTCTTTCTGTTTTATCCACTGTGGCACCTAACTATCTATTAAACTAACAGATAACTCCTATCATGCTACTACCTCCTATCCTGCCACTATTTGGTTTCAATATCTTATACCTCCAATGGTATCTGAAGGAGGCTTTATTACCGGGGACTCTACCAATGATATACCAAACACCACGTTTTCCATGCCCCAAAGGGGTAGGGGAACTCAACAGTCTGTTCTCCTCTATTTGATTTCTATTATTTGAAGGTATCTTGATTGTTTTCTTTTCTTCCATTGACTACTATGCATAAATTCATTAGATCATCATGGACTGTTCTCCAAATCCTGCTATGTTACTTCACTAAGGTATGGAGATGACCTTGATTCTTGAAGGGTATATCAATATAGCTCAAGCTCAGATAGTAGGTCATCTCAAGCTCCAAAGGTCCTATTGGTGACAGATTTTATACTCTTTCCAAGTATGGAAAGTTTTAATATGAAAAACTAATCCTAGGTGAGGGCAGCTAGGTGTTAGAGTGAAAAGAGTGCTGGGCCTAGAATAAGGAAGACATGAGTTCAAATCTTACTTCAGACACTTACTAGCTGTGTTACTCTGGGTAATTCATTTCACCCTATTTGCCTCAGTTTCATCATTTGTAAAACGAGTTGAAGGAAATGGCAAACTAATATCTTTTCCCAAAAAACCCAAATGAGACCACGAAGAGTCCAACAAGACTGTAAACAACTGAGCAACAAAACACTCTAGGTGATATATTTTTTCACTGTGCCTCTCATTCTCTAAATTCTCCCTCACACTTACAGACTTCATCCTTAGGCTACCATCATACAGAAGCTTTGTTTACAAGATTTACTACATCCAGTTCCTTCTTGCAGTTATCTGTCAGCCTTTGAGTCACTTTTTCTCCTTTTTCAGGTTTAGTACCTAGCTCAGTCTTTCTCTCAATTCCAACTTTCATACCCAGAGGACATCATTCTACATTTCTCAATGTCAAACTTCTGGCCACCTTGTTCATTAACCTCCTCAACCCAACCCTCTTCTTCCTTAACTTGTTAAGGGCATTTCCATCCTCCCCAGAGGTCAGTTCTGGAACTTATCTTTGAAGTTTTTTCCTTGAACCCCTACGCCCCATATCCATTCACTTGCCAAGTTCTGTTCATCCTCTACAACAGCTCTTCCATCTGTTTTCTTGTGTCTCCACTAACATCTATTGCCTTATCAGGTCTTCATCCCTACTTGTCTAGAATAATACAGTTAGCATTTGTTAGCAGTAATAGCTAGCATTTATTTTATGAAGTGCTATGACTTTAAAGTTTACAAAGTGCTTTCTATACCTCATGTCATTTGATCTTACCTGGAGTTTTCTCCTCTAGCCAATTTCCCTCTTAGACAAAAATAATCTTCCTCATTGACCAGCTACTTTATCACTCTCTTCCTCAAAAATCTTGCACTTCCTAGGGCCTCCAAGATAACAATAATGCCTAGCATTTATATTGTGCTTTAAGGTTAAAAAGAATATTCCATGGATTATCTCATTTGCTCTAAGATATGAGATCTGTCTCCAACCTGCCTTTCCAGTCTGGTTTCATGTTCTTTCTTCTTCATACAGTGTATATTTTCCAGCTAAACTGGATTACAGTTTATTTTGTTAAAATTGCCTCGTCACCTCCTGTATCTACAGCTTTGCATAAATTATTCCTGGAATGTACTCCCTCTACTTGTCTCTAAATTTTAGAGGCTTTCAGAATCTAAGTTTTCTCAGGGCACAGCTTAGATCCCACTTCTTTTCTGTGAAGTCTTTCCTAATTGATCAATCAATAACATTTATTAAGCAGCTACTATATGCCAGGAACTAGGCTAAACACTTTGTAAACATTATCTCATTTGCTCCCCCATAACAACTCTGGTGCTGTTATTAGCCCCATCTTACAGTTGAGGACACGGAGGCAAACAGGTTAAGTGACCTGCCCAAGGTTACACAGCTAGTAAGTGTCTGAGGTTGGTTTTGAACTTAACTTTATAAATCCATTACTATATATCAACACAGATGATTCTCTCAAAAACAATGTGATGACTGGAACTGGAGGGTATTATTATTTCATTTATAGTTGAGGAAACCAAGAGAGGTTAAATGACTCCCTGGGTTATAAACCTAGCTAAAACCAGATTTGGAATTCAAATCAGGTCTCTAATGACACTGTGGATAGAATGTGAGGTCTGGAGTTAGGACCTGAGTTCAAATGTGGCATCATCCACTTACTAGCTGAGTGACCATAGGGAAAGTCACGTAACCCTGTTTGACTCAGTTTCCTCATCTGCAAAATGAGCTGGGACAGGAAATGGCAAACCACTCTAGTAGCTCTGCCAAGAAAACCCCAAGTAGGGTCATAAAAAGTTAGGATATAACTGAACTTGCTTGACTGGAATTTTCAGGAAAAACTTATATTAATTATATATATATGTATATATATACATATATATGTGTATATATATACACATATATGTGTATATATATAAAATGTTAATTTTTTCCATATTACACAAGGGCTGGTTGAAAGCAGCATTTTTTTTTCCCCTTTGTGCCCTGCACACAGTAGATTCTTAAAAAATGATGGATTTAATTTTCATCTTTTAGGCCTGTTGAATGAGTGGATTAGTTAAATTCTAAAGTCCTTTTTAACTCTACAATCTCTGAATTCAGGTCACAGAAGTCACTAAGGATTCGATTATAAGTAAGCTTCTTGGGGCAAGGGATTGCCTTTGGCCTTTTTTTGGTATCCCTAGTTAAGTACAATGCCTTGGCACATAGTGGGCACTTAATATTTATCAACTGATTGAAGTGCTGACACTCATACAGCAGCAGAAATACAACCGAAAAACTGATTCAATTATCTCCTGGACATCATGACGCCGCCAATGGCGTTTCTCATGGCACAGCGCAGGCAAGCCCTCCGAGGTCATCAGCCTAACTAACGACCAGAAATCCCAAGTGGGCTTGGAAGGTGCCGCAACGAAAGGACTCCATTCCAGCTCCGCCGCCTCCTGGCGAGGCCTTGAAGGCCAGTTCACCCATCCGGCCTGTTTTTGTCCGTCAATAAGCACTCATTAAGCACCTTGCCAGGTCTCCACGCTCAAGTTTCAGGGACACAAAGGGCGGGGCCGGCTCCTGACCAGCTCGCGGGCTGAGAGGCGTGGCCTAGTTGAGCTCTAAGGTCATTTTCCAAGCAGTAAATTGATGACCAGAATCTAGACGTTTATCATCTCCTATCATGCTAAGTGACGTTTCTCTCCTCGGCCCGTCAAAAAGCTTACTTCTGCCACAAATGAGGGAAGAAGGAAAGAACTCCATCCACGCCCTCCAACTACTTCCTTAACCCGGCCCACGCGGCTCTTTTTATACCCGAGCGGAGGCGCGTGCTGACGCAGCCCTGGCGCGCTGACGTCACCGCGCACCGACGGCCGCTCCTGCGCCCCCTCGCACACTCGCCGGTGGCGGCGTGTTGACGCTTGCGTCAGCAAGGAGCGGGGCTGGGGGCACCCGTTTTGAAGTCGACTGCTGGCCGGCGGCGGCGGCTGCTGCTGTAGCTGTTTCTTCTGCTGGGGCTGCCGCTGAAGCCCTTCCAACTCCCTCCCTGCCGCGAGGGCCGGCTCGGAGAGGCCTCGGGGCAGATGCGCGAGAGGCCGCCCCGGGGTGCACTCGGCGTTTAGGCTCCCGGCCCCGAGGCCTCGGGCCTTGCTCCCCGCCTCGGGGGCCCCGTGCTAAAGCGCCTCAGCCGCCACCCCCTCTCTCCTCCCCTGTGCAACGCCCCGGGAGCACCGAACCGCCGCACCCCCTGCGGTGCCGGGCCGGCCGGCCATGGCCGTCTCCAGGTGAGTATCGCGCGCTCGGCGGGAGCCAGGGCACCGAGGCGCCGGCCTGCTGCCGTGTTTGGGGGTCGGTGCCCGCTCTTCGGGGGGACCGGCGCGCGGGGGCGGGTTGGGGGAGGGGTCCCGCCGCCCGGGCCGAGGTATCCATTGTCACCTAGTGGAGGCCGGGCAGGGGCCGGGGTCTCGCCCCCGAGTCTTCAGGGGTTGGACTTCACTTGGCTTGGTTCCGGGAGGGCTTTCCTTGTTGGGGAATAGGTTCCTGATGAATCCCACCAACCTCTCCTTTCTTTCCTGGTTCCTTTCTTGGTTTGCAGTGTCTTCCTGCCAAACTCCAGCGCCAACTTTTTTTTTCTCCTCTTACGCGTCTGGATGTTAAAGTACATTCACCTTATTCGCAGCTTCTCCTACGTCGGACGATTTGGGTGTATACAATAGAAGTATGGAAGATCTCATTCATTCAAGATGAGTTAATACTGCCCAGTCTCCCACTGCTTTATGGATAACCTTTTCCTTGACAGTTTTCTTTTCCTGTTTTACTCCTTTCATCATTGTTAACTCGGTTTTGAATTTCTTTCTTTAATATTGGGAAAGAGGCACTTCTTATGCATAAACAGCTCTCCTACCCCAAACTCCAATGCACTCTTCTTTGTTAGGGCATAAAGCCGACATCACGTAACTGAAATGTTTCAGAAATACTTCCAGTTCGAAACGGTCAGACAGTAAAAGGGAAAGTCGTAAAGCAATTGCAGAAATAAAAAGCAGGCATTTCTCCCTTTTATCCCTTCAGCTGTACTTTCCTTAATGTCCTTTACATGAGCCACTCCCCCTTCTCCTCCAAGCAGCTGTGACTGGTTGGTAACTTGTGTTTTGATCTTCGTGTCGTACATATCCATGTGTGTGGATTGATGCCCAATGAGATGATAGTCCAACTAGCTACTCTGAGGCAAGTTTCAAAGAAACTGTAGTTGGAAATGATGTATTCATTCTATTCACAGAAATCTCTGGCAACTCAAAAAACAAAAATGTCTTGCTTTAATGTATTTAAAATTAAGTCATATATTTATTGAGTATCCATTATGTGCAACTGCTAGAGTGAATCTGTTGTACAAGAATAGGGATGGCTTCATCTCTGGTATATATTTCACAAAAATAATGGAGGATATTGGTGAGGTACCAGTGAAGCTGCCCAGCATGGACTATAGTGAAGATGTTGCTAGGCACTTCTGGACAAGTAACTTTTCTTTCAGTATAATAACTAATCTTAATAAAATTTGTCTTATTTTTAAGTTGTCTATAAAAATGTTCTCTGGTTACAAGTGGCATTTTCTTCAAAATAGTTCAAGTTTAATAATTGTTGAGGCATTTTAGTAGCAATAGTTTCGAATTTTTGCAGTTGCAGAGGAAAAGTTTTAATAAGTTTCCAGAACTTAGTTTAAATATTTTCTGCTTTAAAATATTTTGACCCAACTCTTCCTACCTCATTTCCCTGAATTTGTTACCTACCACATGACATTTAAATATAATTGATCTCCCATCGGTTTGGTAAGATCCATAGCGTTTAAGGGGAAAAGTTCTTTAGTTGAATTCATTCCTTAGCACAAACTGGGAAAATTTTCATCCTATGAAATGATGTTTCTTTGGGGCAAGGTGGGTTATGGTGTTGAAGTGACCTAGTTTTACCTTAGAAGATTTGAATGAATTTTGTTCAGTCAGTTAGCCTAACACCTGCTACGTGCAAGAGACTGTATGAAAGCTCAGGGGATATAAATAAAAAGTGAGGCAGTCCCTGCCTGAAAGGATAGAGCATTCTCTCAGCTATGCAAATACAAGGTGTTTTACAAATGAATATAAAAATTTTTTTTCCCCAGAGGGACATTAACAATTCAGGGAGGGGATGGGGTGACTATTATAGAAGATGACAAGGGAGCTGAATCTTGAGGGGAGCTATAGGTTGTAAGAGATGGAGAGGAGGAGAAAGAGCATTCCAGTTAAGGAGACAACTGTGGAAAGATACTTTGGTTGTTCTGGGTACTAGGAACAATCCCTGTAGCCCAGTTTGGCAGTAATGTTGAGTACAGAGGGGATGTAGTGTCACTCTGAAAAGGTGAACTTAAGGCAAATTAAACCCTGCCAAATAGAGAAATTGACATTTTATGTAAGAGGTACTGGGGAACTGCTGAAGCTTCTTGAGGACAGGCAGTCCCTCCCTTTATCTGAACCCCTCTCATCTTCTCTAGTAGATTTCCTCCCTCAGACATTCCCCTTCTCTTTCTAATCTTCAGTTCCAGCGATTCCTTCTTTGCTCCTTTCAAACATGACTTCCGTCTCCTTCAGTTGTCATCCTATCTCTCTCCTCCCTTTTTCATCCAAACTCCAGAAAAAATAAGCTGTACTTATTACCTCCACTTATTCTTAATTATCTTCTTCACTTATTCTCTCACTGTATAACTGCTAACATCATCACTCAGCTGAAACTACTTTCTCCAAATTTATGAATGATCCCTTAACTGCCTTAATCTTTTCTCAGTTCTTATCCTCCTTGAACTCTGCGGCATTTTGACGCTCTTAATTGCTCTTCTTTCCCGGATACTGTCTATGGGTTTTCCTGACAGTGCTCTTTCCTGATTCTCTGCCTACCTGCCTAATCATTTCTTTTCCGTTTCCCTTACTGAATATTCATCAGTTTCATGCCTGCTAGCTGTGGAGGTTCCCCTGTGGCTCTATCCTGGGCAGTCTCTGTACTCTTTCATTTGGTGATTTCATTAGTTCACATAGGTTTAATTATGTAGATAACAAAGGTATTATATGTAAGGCAGCTGGGTGGCACATAGGTTAGAATGTAGAATCTAGAGTCAAGAAGACCTGAGTCTCAGATACTTACTAGCTATGTGACCTTGGCCACCCATGTAATCTCTGTCCCAGTTTCCTCTTTTGTAGAATGGGGATAACAGTAGCACCCCCCTCCCAGGTTGTTTTAAGGGGGGATAATATTTGTAAAGTATTTTCAATCTTAAAGCTCTACATAAATGGTTATTATTATTATTTACATCCAAACTGCATTTTTCCTTCTGAACTTTAGTCCTGCTTAAGCAAATACCTACTGGACGTTTTAAACGAGACATTTTATTTTAAAACGCAGTGTCCAAAACAGAACTCCTTTCTGTTTCTTCCTAACCCCACCTCTCTGCTGAACTTCGATGTTTCTTTGATAGGCACTACTGTTCTTCTGGGGATATAACCTCACAGTTATCCTTAACTCTTCACTCTCCTTCACCCTACCTATCTAAGCAGTTGCCAAGCATTTGGTTTCTACATCTGCAATATCTGTCTCATCTTTTCACTTCTCACTACTCATCTCAGTTCAGACATCCATCACCCGTCCTTCAGTTGGATTATTCTTTGACCTGGACTGTTGAGGTGACCTTGTAATTGATCTCCCTGCCTCAAGTCTCTTTCCACTCCAGATTGTCTACCCAGCTGGCAAAGGGATTTTTCTTAAGTATATATCTGATCATGTGATTTTTCTTCAGTAAAACTCCAGTGGTAATGTTACCTTCAGGATCAAATATAAAAACTTGTGTTTAGCTTTTGAAACCCTTCAACATAACTTCAAACCTGCTTTTCATACATGGTATAGGTTAACCTTTTTGTTCCTCGAACATAACACTTCATCTCTGTGCTTTTGCTGCTTCTCTCATGCCTGATCAAATCTAGTCAAGTAAGATAATACCTGTTAAAAAAAAATGTAGTGCTTAGCAGTGTCTGGCACATAGGCACTATGTAAATGGTTAATCCCTTCTCCCTTTCTGTGCTCTATTTCTCTTCCTTTTCCTCCCCTGGAATGCGCTTATGGCTCATTTATAGAATCCCTCACTTCCTCAATGATCCAGTTTAAGTACTGCCTTATACACAAAATCTTCCTAGATCTTCTCAACAGCCTACTCTTCCTCTCTCTTACATTTATTTCATATATATATATATATCTTCTCTGTAGACTCAAATAGATGTACGTTGAGTTTGCTTCCTTCATTTTCCCTCTTCTCCTCTCTCTCCAAGTAGTGGGATATGTAATAAATGCTTCTTTTTTTATTTTTTATTTTTTTTAATAAATGGTACTTGATTGTTGTATCCTTTAGGACTATCAGTTTGGCAGCTGTGAAGAGGATAAATTAGAAAGGGTAGAGACCTTTGTTCAGGACACCCAACAACTGTTTTCTGAATGAATGCCTATAAATTTTGAGGGATATTGTTCGTCCCTTGTACCATACTTCATACATCTCTCCAGTCTTTTTTTCAACTAACGACCTTTAGGCCATCAAAATCTCAATAAGATTTTCTTTAAAAATGCTCTTTTAACACTAATATACCACTGTCATGAAAGATCTAGTGCTCTCTTTGAGTTCTAGTTGAAAATTATTCTAATATTAGCTGTTAGAGTTATCTATACGATGAATGGAAAAAGCTGCGTGTGGTGGCACAAGTCTCCAACCCTTACTGCAGAGGAGACTGAGGCCTAGGCTGGTAGGTTGCTTGATTCCAGGAATTTTAAACTGAAGTAGAATTAAAGCTCATCAGGTATCCTTACTAAGTTTGGCATCAGTATGGTGAGCCAGCCCCTGGAGTGGAAGGGGTTGGGGACATGGGACACCTTCAGGCTGCCTGAACAGGGGCAAGCTGTTCCAGGTTGGAAATGAGCAGGTCCAAACTTCTGAGCTGATAAGCAGTGGGATTTTGTCTGAGTGATTACTGCACTTGCAGCCTGTGTGAGATAGGCAGACTCAGTTGATCTCCCTCCTCCTAGTCCCCAAATAAAAAGGTTATCCATGTGTGGATGCACTTTGTGAATTATCCATTGCAAAATTTTAATCCTTGACCTTTTCTCTACTACTCAGCATGTATTCTGAGCTGCCTTCCTTCATTGTATATGCTTAGGGAAAACAAGCTAATTTTAATATTAACTTAAACTGTGAGGAAGGTGATACTGTTTACAAAAAATATAATGTAGTATTGCCAAAGTCAAATATAAATGACTCTGGTATCATTGTATCTAGCCTAATTGAGAGGAAATGGCATAGCATTTTCTTTTTTAAAAAAAATTAAAGATATCTAGAAGTCTTTTTTATTGTGTAGTATCTATATTATCAAGGAAAGAAAATACTAAATTGTTAGTGCTTTCTCAAGGATTCTTCTTGCTGTGATGACTGATAATTTCACCATAATTTAGACACTGAAATTTTTCCTAGTGTTTTCAGTTAATTTTTCTGAGTCTGACTCTAGTAATTCCTTAGGAGCAAAAACTTTCACATAACAAGCACCAGATAAATTTTGTCATTTTTGCTTTATTAAACATTTTGAAGTCTTTGAAAGTATCAATAGTATACTGGGCAGTTATGAGGTATATGTAGTCACATTTCATTTATCTACAAGTGACCATAGTTCCATGACTTTTCTTCCTCTACATCTTCCACAGCAGAGCTATGTCTCGGACACTGTGATGTAGAAGCAAATTTAGAGGCCAGTGCCAATTTAGGAAAGTGATGAATGTATATCTGGGCATGAGTATCTTTTTGATTCTGTTCCAAAACCAAATAAGAATGATTTTTAGATTGTTCTATCTTACCTGATCTCATGTGAGAATTGACTACTATTCTACTATTGCATGATTTTTTACCATCTATTTAAAATGAACCAGTTTGTTTTCTTCTCTATCAATTTCCTTCTTTTCTCTTTCAGATAGTGATTGTGTCAGGTGTTTTTGTTGTTTTGTTTTTTGCTTCTAAGAGAAAACAGTCCTTGATATTTTTAATACTGCATTTTTTTTTCCTAATTCTTTATGGGGTCACAAAACTACATTGAATCTGTTAGAAGTCCTCTAATTTTAAGTTTCCTTATATCCAGATATCTGCTATGTCAGATTTTAATATCATTTAATATTATTTTAAAGATATTGCATAACTTTATGACAACAGTACATTCAGAATTTTTTTTCAATGTCTGCATATATTTTTAGGAATTGCTACAGTAATATTTGTGACTTCATTGATTTTTTTTTTTTAAACAAATTTTACACAAGTAGTGAAAACTTGTGTGCTATTAAGAATGTTTCTAAAATATCCTTATTCCATTTGTGGTGACTTGGTTGTTTTAGAAACCATTCTCTGGGCTTATGAAATATTTACATACTTGCTGAAATTTGGAAAGTGGTATAAATAACCAGAACAAATTTTAGTGACAATTGAGTGCTAAATCTGTATTTCTGTTAGAGCAACTCTTGTGGAGTGGTAGAAAATGCTGTTGAGTGTACCCATGGACGGTGCTTTCTTAGGAGCAGTAATTGGACTACTCTTATGGTATTTCAGAGAGTTATTTTCTTTGAACTGGGATATTTTTTTCCAATGAGGGAAGGTTTCCAGGTTTCGAGCTGATCCTCCTATGTAACTTTGAGAGAGTTATAATAATTTTTTGTATAGAAGCAGAGCTTGCTTTCGGTTACTGAACAGGAAGGAAGGAAACAAGCATTCATTAAGCACCTACTATATTCCAGGCACTGCACTATTTTACAAATATTTCATTTGATCCTTACAAAAACTCTGGAAGGTAGGTACTGTCTCCATGACCAGGGCTTGGCAATTTCAGTATGTCATAGAGCTCAAAAGAAAGAGAATGAATTTATTTTAAGGGCCTAAAACTGAAAAGATTTACCTATAGAGAGAGATAAGAAACGTCTCAGGCATTGTAGAAAAGATTCACCAATATAAATTGAACTTTTCCTCGGTTCCTTTTTTTGTCTGAGTTTTAATCCCGGTGGGTAGCCTCTTTGTATCTTTAGCTTTCCTGTTTCCTTATTCAATGCAATTTTCCCTTGCACTTCAAAAAACTTTTCATTTTAAATCACAGGCCTAAAGCTTGGCTGTACTAGAACATGATATAAAACCCATGGAAGTAGCCTTTGCATTGGATATATTGTCATTTGTTTCTCTTACAGTTTTCCAGAGAAATACATTTATTCTGAGAGTGTAGACTGGTTTATAAACTGTTTGAAGTCATGTGTACTCTTTTGCACACAGTGTTTCACACTATAGCCACAGATAGCTTGTGACCCAGTGAATAAAGTGCTGGAAGATCTGTGTTCACATACTGCCTCAGAAACTTACTAGACATGTTGTCCTGGGTAAGCCACTTGACCCCTGCCTCCCTCAGTATCCTGAACTGTAAAATGAAAATTATAAGATGCGTAGCACCGTTGCCTGGCACATAGGAGGCACTACATTAAATGATGGTTTCCTTCCCTCACTGCTTTGTCACGTAGCTGCTTAATGAAATATTGGTTGATAAATAGGAATCCAGAACATTTT
This sequence comes from Potorous gilbertii, assembly GCA_028658325.1. Lineage (NCBI taxonomy): Eukaryota > Metazoa > Chordata > Mammalia > Diprotodontia > Potoroidae > Potorous > Potorous gilbertii. Next base: position 527,355,073 of record CM053769.1, on the reverse strand, counting down.
TTTTACCTGGTTATGTAAATGGCGGTGATATCTCTCTGTTTGTGTTCTATATCAGAGTATTTTTAAAATTATCATAAATTTATAGTTGTCTTAAGTGGTACCTCTTTGATTTGAAGTAGACTAGATTATGGGCAGTTTGTGGCAATAGTGCTTGGCCTAAAGTTAGGAAGATTCATCTTCCTGGATTCAAATCTGGCCTCAGATACTTATTAGTTGTGTGATCCTGTGCAAGTCACCTAACCCTGTTTGCTTCAGTTTCCTCATCTGTAAAATGAACTAAAAAAGGAAATGGCAGTATCTTTGCCAAGAAAGCACCAAATGGAGTCATGAAGAGTTGGATACTACTAAAAACAGTTGAACAACAGACCAGATGATATGAGCACAATAGAGTTCAAAACCAGTGAATGCTGACAAAATATAATTGACTATTTTCTTATTGAGTTATACAGATCCTCCTCTAATTTTAGTACCTTTCATTTAATTTCACCTCTGTTAATTCTTTTTTTCCCCATGTCTATTATTCTTACAGAACAAGAAAGATGGCAGTCCTCCTGCTACTTATTTTATCAGAGTAGGTTTAGCCTGAAGGGGCCTCTTAGTAAGTACTGTATTCCTTCAGTCAGTCTTCTTTCCTTTAACTTTTCCTTTATCTTCTGATCTTCCTTCATTCACTCCCACCAGGGTCCCTTTCCAATCACCTTCCAAAATAATGCTGACCCTGCCCCATGGCCACATAACCATTTTCCTTCCCTTCAACTTCCTTCTCCAAACTCTTATGGTATGGCCCAATCTTGATGCTAAACCTCCTTGCCATACTGAACCCCACTCACCTAGGAGTTTATCCTTGGGGCAGTAGGTCAGACTATTCTCTTGTTTAGTCCCTAAGTCTCATGTTTTTCCTCAGCTTCCATCTCTTTGGTGACCTTAGCTATTCTTTGTTTTAGAGAAAGGAATGATGGACCTCCAAAAAGGTCTTTGAGCCAGAAGAGCTGGAAAAAGTTCCTCAAAAATGTCCTCACATTTTTGTGTGACAAATAAGACCACTACCTAGGTTGAGTACACAGGGAGTAAACAGGGAAGAAAACAGGCCTGGGTCAAGACTAGGGAGTAAGCTGATGTACCACATTGAGGACAACTGATTGGTGGATGGGAATGGAGTAATGGAAATGAGTATTGGGTTGCAAAGCTGTGTAGAAACATGAGTCAGGGAAGGACAGTGTGGCCATGGAACAGAATCAGAGGTCCATTGGTAGAGATAAGTGTCTAAAGAAGGCCTGCATAGCCTGAGGGTCTGCATGCCAAAAGATTTCAAGTCACCCTGGAAAAATGTAGAAGGTAACATCCTTTGTATGTAGAGGAAATCCTTTGGTGAACTGCAAGCAGCCTGAGAGTCATAGGTGACCTTTGAGGCTGAAGGTTGTGCATGTCTGGTCTAAAGGGAAGCTGTTCAAGAAAACAAGAAGGGAAAGTTAACCTAACCTTAAAGGAAAGAATCATCGAAGGACTACAGTGCTTACTGTCTACCAAGTATGTATTACAAATATGCCAAGCAGATTTATTCCTTTGGTGTTTGGTATATGAAAGTACTGCCATGAATTGGTTAGTTTACTTTCTGAAAGATTTGACAAGTTCTTTTACCCTATTGACTTCTTTTGTGCAGCTGGTATAGATGTATCTTAGTTTTATTTCTCAGAGGAAGCAAGAATTTGTTAAATACCCCATAGCATGTCATTTTATTACTTATATTTGCATCCACTATATTAGTCTCTTGATAATCGAGTCTTTATTTTTAATTTAATTTAATTTAAATTACATACTATGCTTTTTTAAATATCAGATGCTAGTTCACTCAGCTTTGTGTACCTTTGAGGCACTGTTCTGTGGGCTGTCAGAAATACAAAGGAGCATACGACAGTGTTTCTTTTCTCAGGAGATTTATAATGGTTGATATAGGTAGGAATACTTGGAAAGGTAAATAATAATAGGAAAATGATTCAATAAGAGAATTCTGTATTGGAGGATCTTAAGCAAATCATCTCACCTCTCTTGTGCCTTATATCTTCATCTGTAAAACGATGGTGTTGACTAAATGACCTCCAAGTTCTTTTCTAATATAATATTGCTGTAATGAGAAAAACTATCATAAGACAATATATTATGACCTGCTAAACAAATGAAAAGGCAGATGCTTTAGTCGGAATAATTACTGTGGAGTAATCACAATGGGCTTCCCAGAGTGGGAGAGAGCCTTGAATATTAGGTGTGAAGGAGTTGGTAGGTAGCCATTAAAGGTGACTGAGCAACATCAGTTACCAAGCATTTATGATGTTGTATATACTGTGTGCCAGGATTTATCCCAGATATCCCTGTGCATACAGAGACAAAAATGAAATAGCAGCTGCCCTCCAGAAGCAATACGGATATAATCACAAGGATATTTTAGAAAGATTAGTTTACTCACAAGTCTGTGAGATGTTTGAAATGACATTTCCAGTGGAAATGTCCAGTAGGAAGTTGGAATTGGGCACTTCCTAGAAGGAGTGTGGAAATGTAAATGTCGATTTGAAAAATAACCTCTTTTGATTTATCAGATTTATGGAGAAGGGAAGAATTTTTTTCTAAAGAAGTGATAGAAAGTATTATGAAATGCAAGATGGATAATTTTGATTACATTAAACTGAAAAGTTTTTGCACAACCAGACTCAATGCATCCAAAGTTTGGAGGGATGTAGTAAATTGGGAAAAAATTTTTATGGCTAGGCTAGAGGATAAAGGCCTCATTTCTAGACTATATGGAGAACTGACTCAAATATATAACCATACAGTCATTCCCCAATTGATAAATGGTCAAAGGATATGAATAGGCAATTTCCAGGGGAAGAAATTAAAGATATCTATAATCATATGAAAAAGTGCTCTAAATCACTACTGATTAGAGATATGCAAATCAAAACAACTCTGAGGTACCACATCACACCTATAAGATTGGCAAACATGACAGAAAAAGAAAATGATAAATGCTGGAGCGG
>CM053769.1:527328430-527351544 GCA_028658325.1 Potorous gilbertii | reverse complement strand
GAGAAAGAAATATGGAAGTCATTCGCAGAATGTAGCAGATCATGTTTGTGTATGTGTGTGTGTTTTAGTGTATTATGTTTTGATTTGTTATATGATTTCTTCCATTTATTTTAATGCAACTACATAACATGACTATAGTGAAGATGTGCTCAATAGGAAAATATATGTAGAACCTATACAAAATTGTATGCTGTCGTGGGGGGGTGTAGTGGGGGTAAAGTGTGGGGAGGATAAAATCTTAATTTTAAGGAAATGTTTGTAGAACATTAAAAAATAATAATAATAATATTTAAAAAATAACCTATTTTGATGACATGCCAATATATAAGCTCTAAAAGAGAAGAGTGGAACTTAGGAAATATATTGATATATTGAGGTTTTAAGAGAAAAGCAAAAGAAATGATCAGAACATAACATGGATATAGTAAAGTGTCACAGAAGCCAAGCAAGGAAAATTAAAGGAAGATGTATTCAGCAGTAGCAAATAATGCTTAGAGGTCAAGGAAAATGAAAAGTTAAAAAAGGATTTTGGATTTGATAATTAAGAGGCCATTGGTGAACTTCATGAATATTATGTTAGAGTTGAGGAATGAAAGCCAGATTGAAGAGGTCAATTAGGAAGTGAATGAATAGAAGCAAAGTTGTAATGGAATGATAGATTTAGAATTGGAAGGGACTTTAAAGGCAATCTAGGCCTTGTGTAGATAGGAAATTGAGGCCTAAAGAGGTTATGTGACTTGCCTGCGGTGTAGTGAGTAGCAGACTTGGATTCAAATCTTAAGTATTGAGGTCTCTTTCCCTTCCCCTCCCTCCAAATTTGACTTTGAAAGGAAATTGAGAAGTGAGAGAGTAGTCAGAAAGATTAATTGAAGATTATTGTTATTTTTTAAGATTGGGGAAAGACACCTTGCATAATTGGAGGCAAGGGGCAGAGCTAGTTGAGTCAGTCTGTAAGCATTTATTAAGGGCTTACTAGATGCCAGGCTCTGTGCTAAATCCTGAAGATACAGAAAGAGGCAGAGGATAGTCACTGCCCTCAGGGAGCCCCCAATCTAAGAGAGGGAACAAGAAGCAGACAAATATGTACAAATAAACTATATGTAGGATGAATAGGAAATAATAAAAAAGGGAAGGCACTAGAATTAAGTGGGTTTGGGTAAGGCTTCCTGTAGAAGATAGGATTTTTGTTGAGCCTTCAAAGAAACCAGAAGGTAAAGATGAGGAAGAAAAGCATCCTGGGGATGAGGGACTGCCAGAGAAAATATCGAGAGCTGAAAGAGTTTCTTGTGGTGTGAGGAATAGCCAGAACTGTGACATGGGATCAGAGAGCATGTAGTGGGATTAGGTGATAAGAAGACCAGCAAGGTGTGTAGGGTGGGGCTAGGTTGTGAAAGACTTTGAATACCCAACAGGATTTGGTATTTGATCCTTGAAATAGTATGGAACCACTGGAGTTTATTGAACAGAAGGGGTGACATGGTTGGACTTGTGTTTTAGGAAAATCACTTTGATAGCTGAATGGAGATTTGAGTGGGGAGAAACTTGAGACAGGCAGCCCAACCAACAGGCTATTGTAGAGTCCAGGCATAAGGTGGTGAGGTTCTGTACTAGAGTGATGGCATTATGGGAGAGAAGATAGCATATTTAAGAGATAATGATGTTGAAAAGTGCAGAGTTGAGAATGACCCTAAGTTTCAAGTCTGGGGAACTGGAAAGATGGTGCTGCTGTCTACAGCAATACGTATGTTTGGAGGTGGGGAGGATTTTGGAGGGAAAGGACAGTGAATTCAGTTTTGGACCTATTGAGGAGGAATGAAAGATCTTAAAAGGAGGAAAGTAACTGAAGTAAGGAGAATGTATGGGTATGCTAAAAACATTAAATAATGAAAGTGTGTTAACTCTGTATCAAAATTTGTCCATACTTTTCCCTATCCATATTGCTCAATTTTAGGAGTATTATTACAAAATTTATCGATTTTCACGAGCTATAAGGGAAAACAAAAGCATCTTTTTAGACAGCTTTTTATAAAATGAGCTAACATGTAGAAATAACACCAGAGATTTGGGAAATAGGAAGCACTGAATGAAATAGTATCAATACCAATTAACCATTTTAAGTACATTTCTTCTGTGCCTCTTTAGCCCCCCTTGTGAACCAAATGATCTCTCTGAGTGTCTGTACTGCTCTGTCTCCCCCTTTCTTCTAGCTCTGAAGTGAAGGGGGTATAAGAGTATGGGGTATAAGTTTGATTTCTACCACTAATGCTTTATTGTGGGTGAAATGCTTAGCTGCTTTTATTTCTCTGTTTCCTCATTTGTAAGGTAGAGAGAATACTTTTGACGTTACAAGGTGGTTGTAAGTCATGGTATCATAGGGTCATAGATTTAGACCTTTTAAAGGCCTTAGAGAACATAAGATTTTATTTATAATCAACATTAATTTAACATTTAAACAATAATAGTTCGCTTGCCTCAAAATCTAGAAAGACTTTGGGTGGTGATTTGTGTGGTCCTCCTATTTCTTTAAAAAAAGAAGCTATTTAGGGGTCAGAACTGAGGCCTTCTTTTTCTGCTGATAAATTTTCATAATTCAAGCAGAGATAGATATTCAAGAGCACTTTATTGTTAATTCATTTTTTTAAGGGAGAAAGGCAAAGAAATTGGTTTGTGACTACTTACCCAAGGTCATACAGGTAGTAAGTATCAAGGGTCTAGAGGTCAAATTTGAACTCAGGTCTTCTGGACTCCAGGGCTGGTACTCTACTTACTGCGCCACCTAGCGGCTCTTACTTTATTGTTCATTCTTTTTAAACATAGCTACTACATCTTCTAAATAGTTAAAGGCAGCCCTAAAGGACTTACTTCAGTTGTGAAAGTTTGGGAAACATGCCACTTGAATGTGATTTTGCTGCTTTTCTTTACTCCACATCTTCCCTCCTCTACCCTCGAAACCAACAATATCTAGAAAACTTGGAGAGTTGTGTATAATTGGAGGAGAGAGGCAATCGCGCTTCTTTTCCTGCATGCCGGTGGAGATGTTTGTGAGTTTTTTGTTGAAAGACTTTTTGGCAGAGCTGTTTGCCTTTTTCCTCTTCTGCTATTTCCCTGAGTCACGGCCCTGGTGTAAAAACTGATGGATAGAATGGCTAAAGGACTTATAATGTTAAGTACAGATGTTTTAAATTGTTGAATTAGACTTTGAAAAATGAAACATTGAAAAAACAAGGACTTCTGCATTTCACATGACTGTGTCAGAAGTATTGTATTCCATATTTACATCATAATGCAGATTTTCCATTAAAAAAACAAAGCTTTGATAACAGACTAAAAATTAGAGCTCCTAAGTTATTTAAGTTGGTGGAAAGAAAAACAAAGAATACCCTTTGAACATTTTAATTTGATCTAAAATTGGTTTTTTTAAAGTTGCTCTTGATGCATTCTTTTCAGTATTTTGTCCTTTAATAGTCACTTTTTTTTAAGACATTATAATTTCTTATATTGCTGCCTTTAATGAAATTAATCTACTTCATGTGTTTTTAAACATAATGCCTGTCTAAACTGTCTAAACATGTATTTTCAGGGACCAACTGTTTGTATATACTGCCCTTTTTGCACACTTTTCCCCTAGGCATCTTTGCTTTTTCTTAGAAACCTTTTATTGCTCAAAAAGAGGAGCACTTGAGTGTGTGTGCCTTGTATTTTATAGTAGATGATCAAATTTATTGAATGAATGCATGTTTACTGTTTAATATTTTTAACTCTGCAAAAGAAATAATATAACAAGATTGACATTTGGCTATATTTAAGAGTTTGCCTGCCTTCCTTCTTGTGAAGTATTTGAAGGCTAGATTCAACTATTCATTAAATTTTATTTAGTATGGGCTAGGACTGCCACTGGCCTTTTATGTATTCACCCAGTAATGCTTCCCACCACTTACTGCCCTTACAATCGGCTTTATTCATTCAGCAGTCCATTAAGTGCTTACTGTGTGCAAAGTGCTGTGTCTGGTGCTAGGAGATGGGAATACAGAAATAATCTATATGTGGTGCTGCCTTCATGCAGTTTGCTGTCAGGGATGGGGAGTGGAGTAGGACATTTAAACATACAAATTTCTAAATACAATTACAAATATACTATAGTTGTATAACACTATACAACAAAGATATACTAAAGTACAAAGTCAAACATAAGGGCATAATAGAGGTACAGAGTACTTTGAAAGGTCAGGGGAAGGAAAGAGTTTTTCTCTGGGGATTTGGAAGATTTGGAGGAAAAAGCATTTGATCTGGACCTTGGGCTAGGTAGGATTTCAAAAGTCAGGATTAAGGAGGAGAGTGTTCTAGTATATAGTTACTGAGGTAGGAAAATACTAGATGTGTACAAGGCATATTGAACACATATGGTCTAATTTGGCTAGACTTAGTGTAGCATCTTTGTATCATAGTAGTGTAAAAGTTGAGATGTACTAGATAGGAAAGGGCTTTGAATATCAGGCTAAGGAGTTAATTTGGCAGGAAAAAAGACTGGGTGGTTTTGAACACAGGAAACATGAGAACTGTGTATTATTAGGAAGATCCTGTCCTTGAAATTGGAGGCAGAATTTGAGTCTGTTGTAGTCCAAGAGCTAGAGCTTAGAAGACAGGTTTGACATGGGACTATATCTGCATAAAGATGATGGTTGAAGCCCTGATAGTAAGTGAAATTTTTGAAACAAAACAACTGAGGAGTGAGGAGAGCCAAAAACAAAAAGTTGGAGAAGACTACTTTGAGGATACCACCATCTTCATAGTCACCCAGGATTGCATTATAGATGTTCTTCTTAGTTCCTCACTCTATCTTATCCCACTATATCCAACTGGTGGTCAAATCCTGTTATTTCTTTCTACCTTTATAATAACTCATATACATTTCCTTCTTCCCTTTTCTGACATTGCCCCCACCTCCATTCAGGCCTTTATCAGCTCATACCTAGACTATTGCAGTAACCTTCTGGTTGGTCTCCCTATGTCCAGACTTTTCACTACACTAATCCAGCTTCCATTCAGCTATCAGATTGATATTCTCAAAGTGCAGGTCTGACCATATCAGCCTTCATTCACTTAACTCCAGTAGTTCCTTGTAACCTCCCAAATCAAATATAAAATCCTCCTTTTAAAGCCTTTCTCAACTTGACCCTTTTCTGCCTTTCCTCTCCTCAGACTTTACTACCCTCTGCTTAGTCTTTGATTCAGGGACACTGACATTTCTGTTCCTCACACAAGACACTCCATTTCCCAACTCAGTGCATTTTCACTGGCTGTCCTGCATGCTTGGAATTCTTTCCCATCTCATTTCTCCTTTTTAGGTTCTTGCAAGTTTCAACTAAAGTCCTACATCCTGCAAGAAACCTTTTCTGTTCCTTCATCTTAGTGCCTTGTCTCTGAAGTTACCTTGTGTAAATGTTGTATATACTAAGTTATACATGTCTCCTTTTGAATATGTGCTTCTTAATGCAAAGAATTATTTTTACCTTCATATTCCTAGTGCTTAGTACAGTACTGGTACATAGTAGGTGCTTAACAAATGTCAGTTGACTGATTGAGGAGAAAAAGGCTCATATATTATCATAGAATTGAATTGTTGAAAAGGACCTTAGGTAACTTGCTAGCTGAATAATCTTGGGCAAAATACAACTTCACTATGTTTCATCTGTAAAATGAATGAGTTGGACTAGATCAGAGATGTCAAACATAGTGTGATGATGGAACCAGATTAAAATATAATTGGGAAATATTTAACAAAATAAATAAAACCACAAAGCATAGAAATATTAATATATGATTTTCTAAGCCCATTATGTGGCCTATAGGGATCCTTATATATAGTTTAGTGGCTTTGTTTCTGTTTGAGTTTGACACTAGCTCTAAATTTGAGTTCTCTCTAGCTCTAAATCCTAAATTATGTGATAACTAAGATCAGTCAGCACTATGAAGAAAACCAGGAGAGTATGACCTTTCTAAAACTGAAGAGAAAAGTATTTCAAGGAGGATACAATAAGCATGATTAAATGTTGCAGATAAATATCAGAGAATATGATTTGTCTAAGCCAGTGGATTTGTGTTTGGCTGTAGGGATATCATTGACAACTTTTCACAGAAAGATTTACGAAAGAGATGTAACTAAGATCTAGCTTCCAAATGAATAAAGAAGGAATGAAGTTGAGGTATCTGGGGGGAGTTATTTTACATTTTTGTCATTATATACATTGTTTTCCTGATTCTACTTGCTTCGCTTGGAATGATTTCCTATTGATCTTCCTGTGCTTTCTGTATTTTTATATTCATTGTTTCTTAGTAGTATCCCATTATTTGTTTGTAACACTTTGGCTTTTTTATTCCTCAACTGATGGGTGTATACTTTGTATCTAGTTCATTGTTACTGCAAAAAAAAATGTTGCTATAAATATTTCAGTGCATCTTTCTGTCATTTCTGCCACTTGTAGTGTTTTGCTTGGCAAGGGAATCTCTGGTTCATAGGTTATGGACATTTTGGTCATTTTCTTAACATAGTTCCATATTGCTTTTCAGAATGGTTGGACCATTGAACAATTCCACCAGCAGTGTATTAATATGCATAACTTTCTACATCTCTGAAGCATTGACAATTTTGAATTTTTAATCTTTGCAAATTTGCTAGGTGAGTGTGAGGTAAAATCTTAGAGCTGTTTTGTCTTGAGTTTGTCGTCTAAGGGATTTGGAGCAGTTTTTCATCTGGTTCTTAGTAGTTGTCAGTTCTTTTGAAATCTCTTCATATTCTTTCAATATACATTTTTCAAGTAGCTTAATTTTTGAAAGGAAGGAGAAATGGGACTGTAGTTCACTGAAGTAGAGGGGTCAAAAGCTGGATTTTGGTTTGTCAACTTTAAATATTGAGATCTGAGCATATTAGTAGTTAGGTGAAAGAAACCAGTGGGAAAGGAAAATACTTGGGGGAGGAGGAAATGGGGAATAGGCAGTTTGGTGGTGAAGTGTGGCTAGAGTACTGGTCCTGGAGCCTGAGTTCATATTCGACCTCAGACACTACTAGCTGTGTCATCTTGGCCAAGTCAGTTAACTTCTGTTTGCCTCTCTTTCTTCAGCTTCAGACTGAGGATAATAGTAGCACCTACCAGCCAGGGTTGTTGTGAGGATCAAATGAGATAATATCTGTAAAAGCAATTAGCATAATGCCTGACAGATAGGTATTCATAAATGTATCATTATCATCATCTTCATTAGATGGGGAGATGAAGTTTGAGAGATGGGGTCAAGGTTGGTGTGTATGAGGAAACATCATGTATATTGAAGTAATATACTAGGTTCATGCTGTGGGGAAAAAATCCTATTGATAACTTGTTTTAAATACATTGTATGTAATTGGATGCATTTACTTATGTGATATTATTAGAAATCACTCTGTTTTCAGGCCATTTGTTGGTGCAGACACCAGCCTTCTTTATTGTATGTTTCCCTTGTCATCATCAAGGTTAGAGAGTTTTTAGTCCAGGGCTCTATCCAGGACCGTCTTGTGTTGTTCTTTTGTACATTCTTAGTTTGTGAGTCCAGCAGCTTCTGTAGGTTCTGCATAGCTCTATGCAGATGACTTCCAAATATACTTCTTATTTCTCACCCCTTTCCTGAGATCTGTTTCCAAGTCTTCAATTGCCTTTTAATCATCTCAAACTCCATGTGTCCAAAACAGATCTTTTAATTTCTTATTTCTGTCAAGATCACAGTAATTCTTCCATTCACTCAGATTTATAACCACCTAGGAGTTGCCTCAGTCTTTTAATCTTTCTGGCCTGATATAAATAATCAGTCACCAAGTCTAGTTAATTCTACTTCTGAAGCAGCCTTTTCATTTGTTTTCTCTTCTCCACTCACACAGTAGCCACCCTAATTCAGGTTCTCATCATCACAGTTTGTCTCACCGAAACTTTGGCAGTAGCCTCCTAATTGGGTCCTTACATCTAGCATTTCCCTGTGCCAGTACATCCTCTACACAGCTGCCAAATTGTTAGTCCTAAAACATAAATCTGACCATATTATTCCCCTGTTCAAGAAGCTTCAAAAGATTCTTATATTAGCTTCTAAGGTAAAATACAAACTCTTCTGTTTGGCATTTAAATGTGACTTCAGCCTAACTTGTACACTAATTCTCTAACTATACTAATCTACTTGCTGGTCCCTGAGTACAGCATTCTGCCTGCCATCTTCATGGCTTGATATAGATTTTCCCTCTATGCCTAGAATGATCTCCCTCCTCACCTCTGCCTCTTGGAATCCCTGGGTCCCTTCAAAGTGTAGTTAAGTACTACCTTAAATAAGAGGCCTTTCCTAATTGCTGTCTAGCAAGAGCCTGCTAGTTGGTCTATCTACCACAAATCTCTCCCCACTGTAGTCCATCTTCATTCAGTTGCCAAAGTGATTTTCTTAGAGCATAGGTAAAGCAATGTCATCCTCTTGCTCCCTTATTCAATAAATTCCAAGATCAAAATCTCTGACATTCAAAGCCCTTCATAATCCAGCCCTCCCCTACCTTTCCAGTCTTTTTATACAGTACCATCCTCATCCCTCCCCACATACTCTTCAGTCCAGTGACACTGACTTCCTTATTGTTCCTCACACAGGACAATATTTACATTTGTCTTCCCTATTTGTGAGCTCTTTGAGGGCAGGGATTATCTTTTGCCTTTCTTTGTATCCCAGAGTTTAGCACGGTACCTTGTACATAGTATAAGTCCTTGATAATAAATGCTTATTAGCTGAATCCTCAAGTTTTTAGTGTCCCATTCTCCTCCTTTCTCACCATTACTTTGTATTTATGTTCTGTTTACTTATTTGTGTATTCCCATCTGACATTCCTCCACAACCTTTTCAACGTCAGCTCCTTTAGTATAGGGACTATATAAATTTTATCTTGTCTTCCAAGTGCCTTGCACATAGTAAATGTTGACTACATACTTGTTGAATTGAATTTTCAATTTGAGTTTGAAAAAAGGCTCCGAAGTGGTAAAACTGTGGTGAGGAATAAAAGTAGTTATATTTTTACTCTCTTAATTTTCTCATGTACTTTGGATTTTACCTTTCTTTTCCCACCATGTGTATTTGCTTCAAACTCAAAAGATCTTATGAAATTTCTGAATATTAAATTAATTTCATTTCTCTTTCATAAATGTGAAAGAATACTTTTTGGGGTAGTTAAGTCAACAAGCATTTATTAAACACCCACCATGTATGAGGCATTTTGTTTAGGACTGGGGATACAAAGAAACCCAAACAAATTAAAAACAAACACTCCCTGCTCTCAAGAAGCTCACAATCTAATGGGATACTAAATGCAAATAACTGTACAAATAAGATATTTGCCATATAAAATGAAGATAATTACAGAGTCAAGGCACTTGCCTTGGGAAACATTTCCTGAAAAAGATAAGATTTTGGTTGGGACTTGAAAGAAGGCAGAAAAGTTAGAAGCCGGAGATGAGGTGGAAGAGAATTCCAGGCATGTGGGCCAACCAGTGAAAATTCACTGAGTCTGGAGATGGAATGTCTTGTTAAGGAACAGCAAGGAGGCCACTGTCACTGACTTGCAGAGTATGAGGGGGATGCAGGTGAGGGAGTATAAGGCATAAGAAGACTAGAGAGGTAGCAAGGAGTCAGGTTATGAGGGTTTTCAAAAAGTCAAACAGAATTTTATGTTTGATCTTAGAGGTGATAGAGGAGCCACTGGAGTTTAAGTAAATGGTTAGACACAAAGATCACTTTGACAGCTAAGTAGAGGGTAGATTAGAGTGGAGAGAGAATTGAGGCAGGTAGACCAACCAGCAAGCTATTGTAGTAGTTCATATTTGAGGTGATCAGGTCCTGCACTATGATGGTGGTTGTGCCAGAGGAGAGAAGGGGGCATATACAAGATGTTATGAAGGGGAGACAAGGAGTCACAAAATCATATGACAGTAGAATGTTATAACAAAACTCTGGGAGGCATCTCTCTTAACCTATCAACTTCTTCTCCTGTATTTTTTTTCACTTTAATTTCTTCTCCTTGAAACTATCCTTTATATTTTTCCTTAATATCTCTTTGGATCTAAGAGAGGCAAAGTGGCCTTGAGGGGTAGGGGAAAAGAAAACTACATGACTTAAATTAGATTTAAAAAGTAGGCTGATAATTTAGGTAATGTTGATGGCCTTTGTAACTTTTTTAAGCTATGGAACCCATAGCTTCAGATAAGAAATATTTTATTCAGTCTGTTCATCTATTCAGTATATTTATGTTTACAACATGAATATATCTATTCAGTATATTTATATTTACAACATGAATCATGTATAAGATATAGAATTATAGCTTTAATAGCTGGTCTTTAGAGCTATAATGGACTTTAGAGGTCAGCTAATCCAAACTATAATGGACCTTAGAGGTCAGCTAATCCAAACAAAAACATAACCATAAAAAGATTAATACACAGAATATGTATTTTCAAAATGTAAAGCCAACAAATAAGAATAAAGAAGGAAATCTTGAAAATGAAGAGAGAAATAGATAACTTAGAAACCAAAAATACAGGAATATTAATTATACCTAAAATCTGGTTCTTTGAAAAGTCTGAAAAAAAATTGATAAACTTTTAGCTAATGTAATTTTTTTTAAATGAACAAGATAAAATCACAGTAAATAAAAGGAAAAATAAAAAGAATTATCAGAAATTATAAGTAGACACATATCAACAAAACAGAATTCAAAAAAAATTGAAGATTATTTACAAAAAATGTAAAGTACTCAAATAACAGAGAATCAAATAGAGTCCATAACTCCATTTAACAAAAGAAAATTGACATAACTTTAAAAGAACTAGTAAAGGAAAAAATATTCCTGGTCCAGATGGATTTTCAGGAGAATTTTATTAAGTCTTTTTAAAAATAATTAATATCTAAACTACGTGTTCAAAAATTGAGACAGAAACTACCAAATTCCCTTTATAAAACAAATATAGTTCTAATGTTCAAATGAAAGAATGATGAAGCGAAGAGAACATTCTCCAATGAATGTAAATTGAAAAATTTTAAATAAAATCTTAACAAAAATTTATTTTATTTTAAAATATCATTTATTTTAAAATTTTATTTTAATTTTTAAAATTTTGCTTTAAAAATCATTCTCTACTATCAATTTATTTTAAAAATCATTCTCTATTATCAAATAAAACTTATGTCATGGATGATTCAGAATGAATCAGGAATGATCTCTAACATTAGGAAAACATCTAATATAACTGGTTCTATTAAAAGCAAAAAATATTTAAAACCATACTATTATATCAGTTGTTTTGGAATGCACTTTTGACAGCATGAAACATTTATGCTAAAACCCTAAAAAATGTAAATAAAGATTTTTTTTTAAGAAAAATGATTAAAAACATCTAAAAATTAGCATTACATGTAGTGGGGAAACACTGGAAACTTTCTCATTAAATTCAGAAGTAAAACAAGGATGCTTCCTTTCCCTGTTCTTATTTGACAAAGGTCTAGAAATGCTAACAATAATAGCAAGACAAGCGAGATTATTAAAGGCATAAAGATAAAGGACAAAATTATTCTTGTTTTTTGATTTTGTTTTTAAGGATAGTTTGATAGATTTTTTTTTTCAAGGCAGATATACCCTCCATTGGTAGAGATTTCCATCCATTCACATAAAAATCTGTAATAACTAGCATTTATATAGCACTTTAAGGTTTACAGTCCTTTATGAATTATCATCTCATTTTATCTTCAGGAGACAGGTACTATTACTATTCCCATTTTACAGATGAGGAAGCTGATATTAAGTGAATTGCTCAGGGTCATAGATCTAATAAGTATCTGAGACTGGATAGGAATTTAGGTGTTCCTAACTCCAAGTCCAGCACCCCCTAACTGCCTCATATCTTTCCATAAATTTACAATAGAGGCCTACCCAGTGTGTTGGAGGCTTTTCTCTAAATCTTTACATTGTTTGGAGACCATAGGCTTTCTGATCATTTATCCCTTTATCTTGCTTCATGATCAACCCACTTTCATTTTGGTGATGATGATAACTTAAGTTCAGCTTCTCTTGCACATTTCTTCATTGGAATATTTACAGCCAACTCACATCCACCATATGCTATTTCTTTTTGAATGACCCGCACCTTTAATTCTTTGGAAACTACAGTATTTTAGGACTCATACCTATTACATTGTCAGTAGTATGCCTCAGTTTCTCTGTTCCTACAAACCTAGTACTAAATGTTGTAAAAGGCCACACAACTGCAGTAATTTGATCTACTGCAATTCATATTATCCAATCTCAACTGGGTTCTCACTAATACATTGTAGTTCTGACACTCCTTCCTAGCTGACTCTCAGATTCCTCAGGGAGTCTGTTCCAAACTTTTCTTCAAGCCACTTATTTCATTCTTTTATCCCCTGTTCTGATCTAAGAAATCTGGCCATGTCTAATCCCCTTTAATTATCTCCATCCTTCAGTCATTTACAATGTCTTTTTAATCTACTTTTTGCTTTGTTGTTGCCTACAAACATGCCCAAATGTCCCTATCCTAGAAAAAAAAATCCTTCATTTTTTAGTCATGCCCTCAAGCCATCACCCTGTATCTTTCATCCCTTTCACAGCAAAACTCTTAGAAAAATCTGTCTTCTTTTATTGTCTCTTATTTCCTCACTTCCCACTCATTTTCTCATTTTGCATTCCAGCTTTTGACCCTACTCACTATTCAACTAAAACTCCACTCACCAAGATTACCACCAAATTCTTAATTGCTAGTGATCTTTTTCCAGCCTTTATTCTTCTTAACTTCTCTACAGCATTTAATACCATTGACCACATTTTCCTCCTAGATACTCTCTCTTCTCTGGAGTTTTTTGGCACTGCTTTGTCCATTTTCCTCCTCCCTATATATGACTGTTCCTTCTTCCCTTTGAATCATTGTCCAAATCCTTCCTTCTAACTGTGAATATGTTCCAAGGACTCATTAGTTCCCAGATGATTCCCAAAGTTATATATCTAGTCTCTCTCCTGACCTCTAGTTCTGCATCACTATTTATTAAATACTTCAAACTAAATGTCCTATAAGTATCTCAAATTCAATATGTCCAAAATATAATTCATAATCTTTTCCCCAGAACCAGTCATCTTTCTAAACTTCCTATTTCTAGTGAGGTTAACACCATCCTTCTAGTCACTCGGGTGTGTAACATAAGGTATTTATCCCAAATATTTGAGTCATTGCCAGATCTTGTCATTTCTATTATCACACCATCATTCCTATATGTCCCCTTTACTCACAGAGTTATCATCTTTGTACAAACCTTTGTTACTTGTAAGCTGACTATTGCCTCTTAATTGTTCTCTCTACCTTAGGTTTCTTCTCACTTCATCCTTTAGAAACTTTAGAAGTGGTTTTCCTGAAGTATAAGTCTGACCTTATGCCATCTCTTCCTCATCAAAAAATTATAGTACAAGGTTTTGTAACTTTTTTTGAATCATGGGCCCTTTTGGCAGTTTGATGAAGCCTATGGGCTTGTTGTCATCCAGTGAAGTTGATGGGCCTTTGCTTTCCAGAATAATGTTTTAAAATGTATAAAATAAAATATACAACAAAAGGAACCAATTAAATTAAAATAGTTAACAATATATTTTTTAAAAATCATACAAGTTCATAGACTCCAGGTTAAGAAACTGTGCTCTAAGATCAAATAAAAATACCTGTTTGTCATTTAAAGCCCTCGACAATCTGCCTGTTTTCTACTTTTCCTGCCTTATTGCATATTACTCTTCTTCATGTACACTATAGTCCAGTTATGCTAGTCTTTTTTCTTTTCCTTGTAGGCATCACTCCATCTTTAATTTTTGCAACTTTGTACTGTCCTGAAATGTGATTCCTTGTCTTTGCCTCATGTAATCCCTGGTTTCCTTCAAAACTTCAGCCTAACTGCCACTGTGAAGCTTTTCTTGATCCCTGTCCATCTCTTCCTTTCTCCCCAATAGTTTTATATCTGTTTTTATCAATTTTTTGATTACATACGTATGTGTTATTTCCATCTGATAGAATGTAAACTCTTTGAGCAGAGGGACTATTTCACTTTTGTTGTATTCATAGCATCTAGCCCACTTCCTGGCATTTAATAAGTATTTATTGATTGATAGTCAACAAGCAAGCACTGTAGGTCATTTGTATAACCGTGAAGATACATTCTGCTACAAAATATTGTTTTCAGTAATTAGTAGAGACTTGAAATAATTGAAGGGATCTTTTCAAAATTTGGGATATTATGTGTGTTAAGATAATGATGATGATTATTATTTTTAATCATTTTAGGCTTGATCGTCTTTTTATCTTATTGGATACTGGTACCACCCCGGTAACAAGAAAAGCAGCTGCTCAGCAACTTGGGGAAGTGGTGAAGCTCCATCCCCATGAACTGAATAATCTTTTATCTAAAGTAAGATTTTTTTTTCTTAACATGATTCTAGATACTTGACCTTGGGTAGAAAAGTGAAATGAATGTAGAATTAGATCTAGTTCCTAATATACGCTAAATGTTTTAATATATTTCTCAGAATATTTTTATATCTGTCTTTTTTCTCATTGCTTTTTTTTTTCAAATTTGTTTATTTGTTTTCAGCTTTCAGCATTTCCTTCTATAAGTTTTAAATTTTCTCCTCCTCTCTCTCCAAGAAGGCATGCAATCTTATATGGGCTCTACACATACATTTTCTTTACTTATTAATCTATGTTAGCTCCACTTTGTATATCATAAGACTCAAAACACTATACTTTATTAGTAGAGATGTGTTGTGGAATTTAATTATTTAGAGAGATTGGCGGTGAGATGCTGAACCCTTCGTTTGTGGAATCAATTGGAATCTGATTCCATTTGTTAATGAACTGAGTGGTTACTCTGGTTTTCAGTTGTCTAACTGGTTGGTAGTAGATAGTAATTATATCCTAATTTTCAGAATCCAAGTGATTGAATATTCATAAGTAGTGATTGAAAAATTGACTTTCTTACTAGTAACCTTTGTGAAATACATGAGGACCTACATTCTTGCTTTGTTATTTCTAATATTTAGTAACCTGTATCTTTATTCCAAGTGATGAGCTTTTGTTTTTACTTAACCTCTGGATCCTGTCAGCAGAGGTTTAGAAGGGGTGGAGGGATAGGGCTGCTGTGCTGATCCTGCAGCATTTTTTACTTTGGAAATAAGGGAGACTAGGTGAGAAACACCGGAAAGAGGGACTCAGAAATGTTTCTCCCCTCTGCCCTCTGTATTCCAACAGAAGATGCCCATTTAGGTGAACTATTTAAACTTTTAAAAATGAAAATAATTCCTAGAAGGGGGTTAATTCATGGGTCGTCTTGGGGTGGTAGGGATGCCTATCCAGGCATCCTCTGGTTCATATGTAACCTTCTGTCCCTCCCAACTCCTCCCCTTCCCTCCTCTCTTCTTTTGCCTTAATACATATTATAGATTTATCTTATATAAGGTTATTCCACCAGTATTTTTTGTAGTAGCATAGTCAATTTTAATTAAAGACCACAAATTTGACAAATTAGACAGTTTGATACTGTTTCTTTGAGACTAACTTTCCCCAAGCCAATTAAATATTGATACTGTTGGTAATGCTTGTATTTTAATAAAATAATATTAACACTGAAACTTGGCAACACTCAAGGAATAAATATTTTTGATTAGCATGGGGAAGTAGGAGGAGAATTTTGAAAGCAGGAGTATATAGGTCTAGGTGTGGTGGGAGTACACTGGTCAGTCAGAGTTATTAAAACCTAGCCAGCAGGGTAGAGACAGTAGAAGAGAATACCCCCTTCACTTATTTTTCTGGTTCCAACCCTATGTGTCCTTGTTCACTCTTAAGATATAATATACCACAACTAAGTTTACAAGGCTGTCAGCCTCATTTCTCCTCCTACGCTATTCTGCAGTCTCCTCATTCGAGGCTAGTCCAGGCTCTGGTTCACTCTGGTATATCTCCAACTGATCCACCCTCCTTCTTCACTGAGATGAGGAAGTGAACTAAAGAGGACAAAGTGAAGTAATGTGTTCTTGCTCTCCCTTTATTATCAGTACAGTGCAGTATTGGGGGGATGTTCTAAGTGCTGGGGATACAAATAGAAAATTGAGATTATCCCTGCTTCTGGGGAGTTGGCATGCTAACTGAGGGAGATAAAACCTATAGGTGGGTTCAACTGGGTCAGCATCAGAAAAGACCTGCTGCTAAGATATGAAGGGAGCTCAAGATGACAGGAGGCAGAGGTGAGAAGGATATGGAGAGTGAGCTGGACAAAGAAACGTGTGCAAATTGGAATCGGAGTTTCACATGTAGAAAATAGCAAATGGACCAATTTGTCCCTTCTCCCCCTAAAATGGTCTTTACCTTTTCTCTTCCAACTCTTTCATTCTGCCTTCGCTGCCAGCAGAGGATTTTCCTTGTTGAAAGGTGCTTTTTCTTTGTTAGAGCAAGG
The DNA here is from genome assembly GCA_028658325.1 of Potorous gilbertii. Lineage (NCBI taxonomy): Eukaryota > Metazoa > Chordata > Mammalia > Diprotodontia > Potoroidae > Potorous > Potorous gilbertii. The sequence goes on along the minus strand of CM053769.1, from coordinate 527,335,005 downwards.
CAGTAAGAGAAAAGGTTAGTTGCTATTGCCTTGTTGAATGAAACTGGCTACCATCTTCTCTTACCCAGCTTCATTTAGCAGTCTTTCTTTTAACAATTTCTGAAGGAAGAGAAACCTTTCATCTATAATTTAGTTGCATTTGCCATGGATTAGAATAACCAAAACAATATTTTGTGTACTAATGTTCCCCTTGATTGGTTGTTTAGGGAAAACTGAACTTTCTTAATTTAGAATGCAGCCTTTTATGATCAATTAACTACAGTGAAGTTAAATAGAAATGTACTTAATCATTCTTTCATGTAAATTTCCATTTTTTCCTTTGGAAGACAATAGTGATATCAAGCATGATAGGTGAACCTTGTTGATTAGTAAAGTTAAAGTTTTGTCAGTATTACGTGTGCTGTCAAATTATAGTAGCAAATCTGAACAAACTTACATTCTCCCATGATCTGACTATTTAAAAATGTTATATTTGCTATATAATTACTTTATTTTATACTTTTTTTTAAAGGTACTGATATATTTAAGGAGTACAAATTGGGATACCCGAATTGCAGCTGGACAAGCTGTTGAAGCCATAGTGAAAAATGTACCTGAGTGGAACCCCCTGCCAAGATTGAAGCAAGGTGCTTTTACAAGTTAAATAAATGGAGTTTGATTTTATAACTTGTTAATCCCTTTTATGGAAACAATTGTAGCTTTCATGTGATTATAGATTTAGAGGTTGAAGAAGCCTAAGTACCTGCCTACTCAACCCCTTCATTTTATAAAATAAACTTTGGGGGTTTATAAAATAAACCAGAGTGACTTTAGAGTCTGAGATTTGAACCCAGGTCATCTGACTCCACCTCTTCGCCTCTAACCATGTTCTTCCCCAAGAAGAGCCACAAAACCTGGGACATATTTTTTTTTCATTTTTAATTAGAAAACTCATACGTTCAGAACATAAAAACATATTAGGAAGTGATCTAATTGGCTAGGATGCTTATCATGCTTTTCATGCCTGTAAGTAAACCCTGTTTTGGGAATGTACTTTATTTAAATTATTAAGTAGGATTCCACATATAGTTTACAGAGAATAGTCCAGTCAGTCAGTCAACAAGTGCTTTTAAAGTTCCAGATATTGTGATATTCTTTCTTTTAAGGGTATTATGTCCTTTTCAAAAAAGATAGTTAAGTTTAAATCTGTAAAGATAGACACATTTATAACATTACTTTTTTTTGTTGTATTTGCTTAGGCAGTGGCAGTAAACTTTGGTGTGGATTTAATTGCATGACTCTGTACTGAGGAGAGTCTTAATTCTTGTTAGTATCCTGGTGATAGTGGTAGAAAATGCATTTATTTGTTGTGAACTATTTAAAAAAATTTTTTAATTGATATTTTTGCTTTTATTTTACCTTCCTTTGAGCTATTGGCAACTACATGGTGCAATGTATAGAGCTCCAGGTCTGGAGTCGAGAAGACTTGAGTTCAAATTGGTTTAGAGATTTAGATACTTCTGTATGACCTTGGAGAAGTCATTTAGCCTCTGTTTGACTCAGTTTCCTCCTTTGTAAAACGGGGATAATAATATCACCTACCTCGTAGGGTTTTTGTGAGGATCAATGAGGTAATAATTGCAAAGGTCTTAGGTTGGTCCTGGCCCAGAGTAAGCACTTTGTGGATATTAGCTGCTACCATCATCATCATTGTCGTTCTTTTCAAACACTTAAACTTTTGTAAGCCTGATATCAGTATGCAATTCGTTACTTGTGAAAATTTTTTGCATTTTTCTAGTCAAGCCCCAGTAGACAGCATGGTGCAACTTAATAAAGTTTCATTTGCGAAATTGTCTAGATATTAGCTATTTGATTGGTTTTGGCTTGCTTGAGAATTTTGCTCTTATTCCCTGCACATATTGTATTGAATAATGATGTTAATTTGTCTTGTCCCATAGAGCAAATTTTCCCTTTATGCTATAACTTGTTTCAGGGAGATTTTTTTCTTTGCAGTTATTTCTATTTACCATTGTTAGAAATAGCCAAAATTCAATGAACTTTTTTTTTTGAGAAAATTTATTGATGCTTTTTTTCCTTACATCACAGTCATTTCCCACTTACTTGCCCTAGATTGAAATCTCCTTTGTTACAACTAAAAAGTATTCTAAAAGTCAGATATTGAAATCTTGTCTGATAGTGTTTATAGGTTAGTCCTAGGAGCTTCTCCACCTTTGCTGAGAGGGAGGTTTATTTCAGTTTCCCTTGTTAAGTCTTCCTGAGAGCAATTAGAGTACTTTAAAATAGTATTTTTTAATTTGGGTATAGATTTGTATCCTAACTAAAGGAATTAGTGGTGCTTATTCTAATTTTCTTTTTTTATTCTAACAAGCAATTGACATACTTTTAGGTAGCATATTGCTAAGAAGTCAGTAGTCTTATTAGTTCTTTGATAAGTTTTATTGAAGTTCAACCTTTATATGAAAACTAAATTTTGAGAAGGAAGGCTTACAGTAAAGAAAGCTAATTAACTGTACGAAGCTTCTGCAATTCATTCACATGTGTAGTCTGAAGCCTTCTGTGGATCCAGGCTAATTCTAGAGGTCTGAATGGCCCTCAGATGGTTTAACGTTTTTCAAGGGCTCCTGTTGGTTTTATGATGTTTTTACAATATAGGTAAGTGGTATCAAGGGTTAGGGTTAAGATGGGTCTGAGTTTGGTTTCCCTAGTATCTTCATCTTGCAGAATGGGATAGGATGAGTGATTATGATGTGTCTTAGCTTTTACAAACAATTTATAGTTTATTTGTCATTTCCTATATCCTGAAGAAGAGATGTGGGTTGTTTGTGCTGGTTTCCTTTATTTTACCTCTAGATAATTTGACTTCACATTATCTAGCAAATTTAATATGACTTTACTTTCACACTTATCCCCTTCTCCACTAATCTTATCATACTTTCTGAAATCAGTTCTCTCTCATTTTATAACTTCACTAATAATATAGGTATGCTGTTCCCCTTTAATGTCAAGAAAGTATAAATATAATCCTGGAGTAGTTGTGTGATTCGGAAATATAAAGCCAAAGAAAACAATCAATTCTTTGTAATTTCTTTTAGCCAAAGGAAAAAAGGTCATGTATCATTCTCTGCCCAGTTTAAATTTTGGTTCTACAAATTATTTACTTAATGTTGCACTCTGAATCAAGTGAATTCAACAACCTTCTGGCTTAGCCCTTTCATAGATAGAGAACTAGCTTGGGAACCATAGTGAACTTAACCATAAAGCAAATAATTAACCTACAGATAACTTAAAAATTAACTGTAAAATAAGTCCAGGCAGCTGTCCTACTTACCCCAAATCTTACTTGTCAAAATAATTATTCCTCATGAAATGATGTGCTCTTACCTCCCATTCCTCTTGGTTTTCTATGTAGTCAAATAAAATATGTTTATACCTCATTCAGAACCTACTTCAGAAAGTTCTATGGAAGATTCGTCTGCCACAGATCGATTGAGTTTTGACAGATTTGACATATGTAGATTGCTGCAACATGGAGCATCACTTCTTGGGTCTGCTGGTGCAGAATTTGAAGTCCAAGATGACAAATCAGGTGGGTAGCAGTACAGAAAGTGAATGTGTCACTTATCTCTTTTTGCTAATTTGTTAGTATATGTTTCATATATCATAAATGATCTAATGTTTCTTATGATGTATATTGTCAGAAGTTTGTCAAAAAGTAGCCAAAAATATTTGATGTGTAAAGTTGCTTTATGTAAAGCAACTTTGGTGGGGGGGTTTTCTTTGAGTGTATCAGTGTGTACTATGTAGATCTAGAGGACAACGGTTGCCATTTCAGCATAAATTAAGTAGCAGTTATCCCGAAAGTCTGTCGTCATTGAGTTTTTACTTTTGAAATAAATACTTGTCTTGTTCTATATCCATGTTACTCCATAGTTATTCATAGTTATCCATAATTACCAAGTATTTGTTATTTAATAGTTTTTAAAAGGTAATATTTTATTGTGATTTATCACAGGATCTCATAGGTGAAAGGTACTTTAGGGAGGTCATTTAGGCCAACTTGTAATGTTTGTGGAACTGTTAGAAACTGTGAGCTAGTTAATTTTGTATCACAAGTGTCCTAGATATCAATGAATATATTTATGTTGATTACCAAAGCAAAAAAAAAATGTGAGTAGGTAACTTTCCCATTATCTTTAAACTTACAGAATCCATCTGGATATAAAATAAATGTTTTGGCCATTCAAGATTGATGCCTTGAGTGGAAAAAAAACCTTATTTTTTTTTAATGGATTCCTGTAAGTAAATAAAATGCTCTTTTAATGAAAATTAGTATTTTGTTTGGTTGCTCAGTATATGTCTAAATTAATCAACAGTCTAATTTCATGATTTTACAAATTTGATCAGTACTTAGTTGAGAAGTTAATCTTCAGTTATTCAGCTAAATGGAGTTGTTAAATATACAACCCCTCCATAAAGATCACTTGAAAAACAGGAAATATAATTGAATCTAGGAACCACTTTCATTTGCATTATACCAAAATATCAAATTATGGATATTGGGAGGAGAAATTGTTTCATTTTCAAAATTGTCCATTTTTTTGTAAATAAAGCACTAAAAATTTTTCCAAGAATTGATCAACTTTTAAAAATTATCTTTAATGAGTTTACTAAACTCAGCCATCTTGTTAATAATGAACCATGGGAGTATCAGATTTTCCTCTGTCAAGTGCAGTAAAACTTAGGTGTTACTTAATGCAATTGTCTCATTCCTGGGAATTCACTCTGGTGTTATATACACTACTAAGTGATGTTTGGTATTTATTTGGAGTCTTGTAACATTTAAAAATTTAGAAAATTATTTGTAGGACAATAAAATGACTGAAGGCTCTTTCATCTTTATTACATATACTTGAAAAAAAAAACCTAATATTTTCCCACTTCTAAGACCAATACTTAATAAATTTTGTTGCTATCCTGTAAGTTTGAAACTAGAATTAGAAAGTTGTAGAAATACCTCTTTTAATGAGATGATATAACATCAGTATGTATTAGATCATGCCCTTTGGGAATGGTACCTCAGTTTCACGGGCTTGTCCTTAAAAGTTATTTCTGCTTATCTGAGAACTAAGTTGTCATATCACAGAGTGGCAGAATAATCAGTGTTATGCTACTTCCAAGAAATGAATTCATAAATTGAAATGCTAGCTTATGAATAGTTGGAGCTGTATCTGTCCATGTTGCACACAAAGTATAGCAGGTCAGCACCCTGCTTCCAGTCAAAAATCTCCCATGCCACCAGAATTAGATTAGATTTTTTTGATTATGGATTTAGAGAAGAGGAATTGAGATGATCTTATACAATATTTTTCCAGATTACAGTGTGGACTTGAGAGATAACATTTTTTATTCAACAGCATTGTTGTCAGTAGAAACAGATCCCTGTAGCAGCAGGTTAACTAAGAAAACCACAAATTAGCTTAATCTATGCCTGTATTATCTTCAGGAGCCACATTTGTCAAGTACAATTATTGCTACCAAGGGAGAGATTCAGGGCTGTAACACAGACATGGCAGCAAAGAGAATTACGTAGCTTTCCTCTTCTGTTAGGTTGGCCTTTGGGTTCTGACTCTTTTATAACATTCTTTTTTTTTTTCTGACTTCTACTATAAATATCATTTTCCTATTTCATAGTGCTTTACATTTTTTATCCCAGTTAATAGAATCATAGGGCTAACAATGAGTTAGATAAAAACTAAACCAACTCCTTTATTTTATAAATGAGAAAATGGGGCCAGCAAAGTTGGTAACTCTTCTAGGTAGTACCAGAGATGATACTAGAATTTACTCCTCTTAAATACTAATCCAAAGGTATCATATTGGCAGTGAGCACTGTTTCTCCTGTGATTATCTGTACTGTTCTTTTGGCACTTAATAAAGGCTACTATTGATTTGTTACTGCAAAGGCCAACTATGATCTAATGGTCAAAGCCAGCTGGCCAGTCTGCTTTTGTATAGCTGTGAGCTAAGAATAGTTTTTACATTTTTAAATACAATAAAACTTTATCTAAAAGGGTAAAAACTATTAATGTTCACTTTAAATTTATGGTAGAATTCTCATTCCTCTTTATCTCTTGTGTCTGATATTTTACCTTTATGAGAGGTAAAGTACAATGTTCATTTATATTAGTTTTGATCAAAGAGATCTTTTCCCTCTTTAGATTAGGCCCCTTGGACACCTACTATAAACTCAATTTAGGAAGCAAACTAAGGAGATATGTGCTCTCTTCTGCAGTGTTGAGATGTATTCCTCATGACGTGATGTAATTCCCATTTCTGTATCGTTTCTGTAGCTGGTTTTTGCCTTCTGTCTCATCCTACTTGAACACCTTTAATGTGAAACATAAAAATATTAGCTCCTTTTTTATTTTTTTATTTTATTTATTTATTATTTATTTTCAAATGTTCTTCAATCATTTCCTTAAAATTAAGATTTTATCCCCCCCACACCTTCCCCCCGCTACCCCTCTCCCTCCCTATGACAGCATACAATTCTGTATAGGTTCTACATATACTTT
>CM053769.1:527315260-527327930 GCA_028658325.1 Potorous gilbertii | reverse complement strand
CCTAGCCATAAAATTTTTTTCCCAATTTACTATATCCCTCCAAATTTTGGATGCATTGAGTTTGGTTGTGCAAAAACTTTTCAGTTTAATGTAATCAAAATTATCCATCTTGCATTTCATAATGCTTTCTATCGTTTCTTTAGAAAAAAATTCTTCCCCTCTCCATACATCTGATAAATACACTATTCCTTGCTTCTCCAGTTTATTCATGGTATCAATCTTTATACCTAAATCATGTACCCATCTGGACTTTATTCTTGTGTACGGTGTCAGGCATGGGTCTATGCCTAATTTCCGCCACACAGTTAACTAGTTTTCCCAGCAATTTTTGTCAGTCAGTGAGTTCTTATCCCAGAAGCTGGGGTCTTTGGGTTTATCAAACAGGAGGTTGCTATATTCCTTGCCTACTGTGTCTTGGGTGTAGCCCCTTTTAAAAAAATTACTTGAATGGTATTGGTAATGAAAGTATGATTTGCAGCCATAACTTTGTTGACAATGCTTACTATTTTAATTAGTTCCTTCCCTGTGGTTTTTTTTACTAAGTGGAGATAGGAAAGAAAGGAAACATTTCATGAGGAGACCAATGAAGCTATTAGATAAAACCTTATTTTCAAAGTATGTCTTAGGATTATTAAGCAGTAAGTAAATTAATTGTTTTGGTCATTAGATAGTATTTTTTATTAGATTATTTTATTTGTTTTCATTGTTCTACAGTCACTTCCATATATCTTAGATTTTTTCCCTCCCTCTGCAGTCTCTCCCTGAGATGGCCTACAATTTTATATAGGTTCTACACATACATTCCTATTAAATACATTTTCACCTTAGTCATGTTGCATAAAAAAATTAAAATGAATGGGAGAAATCATAAAACAAATCAAAACAAAACATAATACAAAAGAAAATTATCTGCTTCATTCTGCGATCAAATTCCATAGTTCTTTCTCTGGATGTGAAAGGCATTTTTCCTCAAGAGTTCATTGGGAATTTTTTAAGTCCTTGAATTGCAATGAAGTACTAAGTCTATCGGAAAAATTCCTCCAGCACTGTGGTTGTTGCTGTGTACAAAGTTCTCCTGGTTCTGCTCCTTTCACTAAGCTTCAGTTCATATAAGTCTTTCCAGACCTCTCTGAAATCTTCCTGTTCATCATTTCTTATAGCAGATAATCATATTTTTAATTAAAATTTTTAATATTCACTTTGAACTTAAATTTAAAAGGACAAAGAAAAAACAGTTCCATGTGTACGGCACAGCCTAGAAAAGAGGATTCAGTACAAAACCACGAATTTCATTTCACAATTTACTTCTTTTGAAGAACTGTGTAATAAATACTAGACATCATTTTCCTTAAAGCTACACTGCTTTTCTGTGCTTTCTTAAGAGTTTTTTTCTGTTCTCTGCTGTGCACTTTTTATTTTTTTCTCCCTCCACACCCTGACCTAGGCTACCATTAGACACTAATATGTATTTTTTGTAAAATCATACTATACATCCTTCTGTTTATCAGTTCTTTCTTTGGATGTGGATAGCATTTTCCTTTATAGGTCCTTTATAGTTTGAGTATTTTGATACTCAGTGACTCAGTTCAAAGTTGTTCTTAGAACAATATTGCTGTTGCTCTGTACTGCATTCTCTTTATTCTGCTTATTTCACTCTTCATTATTTCAGGCAAGTCTTTCCATTTTTTTCCTAAAATCAACCAGCTCATCATTTCTTATAGCATAGTAGTATTCCATCACAATCGTATACCACAACTTGTTTAACCATTCCCCAGTTTACTGGTATCCCTTCAGTTTCCAGTTCTTTACCATCAAGAAGACAACTGCTATAAATACCTGAGAACATGTAAGTTTCTTTTCTTTTCCCTAATCCCTTTGGGAAACAGACCCAATAGTAATATTTCTGGGTCAAAGGTATACCTAGTTTTGTAACTCTTTGGGCATAATTTCAGATGTCTCTCCAGAGTGGTTGGATCAGTTTGCAGTTCCACCAGCAGTGAATTAGTGTCCCAGTTTTCCCACATCCCCTCCAACATTTCCCTTTCTATCATTTTAGCCAATCTGATTGGTGTGAGATCATATCTCGAAGTTGTTTTAATTTTGCATTTCTCTAATTGTGTTTTTACAACATTTTTTCATGAAACTATATATAGTTTTGATTTCTTCATTGAAAAACTGCCTATTTATATCCTTTGACCATTTATCAATTGGGGAATGACTCATAAATTTGAAAGAGCTCTTTATATATTTGACATATATTTATCTGAGAAACTGTAAAATTTTTCTCCTAATTTTCTGTTTTCCTTCTGATCTTGGTTTTATTTGTACAAACCTTTTTTAATTTAATGTAATTGAAATTATCCATTTTGTACCTCACGTTGCTCTCTTGTTTATTCATAAATTATTTTCCTATCTGTAAGTCTGATAAGGCAGTATGTTCCATGTTCTTCTGATTTTTTTGTATCTTCCTTTGTATTAAGGTTATGTATCCATTTTGACCATATCTTAGTAAATGGTGTAAGATATTGTTCTATGCCCAATTTCTGCCAGACTGCTTTCCAGTTTTCCCACTAATTTTTTTATGTAAAATAATGAATTCCTATACTCAAAGCTTAAATCTTTACATTTGTCAGACACACGGTTACTATAAATCATTTTGCTGCTGTGTACTGTATGTCTTTTCTGTTCCATTGATTTACCTTTCTCTTTTTATCCAGTACCATATAATTTTGATAATTACTGCTTTATAGTGTAGTTTGAGATCTGGTACTGCTAAACCTCCTTCTTTTCCTTTTATAAAATTAATTCCTTTGATATTCTTGACCTTTTGTTCTTCTAAATGAATTTTGTTATTTTTTTTCTGGTTCAGTAAAAATATTTTTTGGTAATTTAATTAGGATGACATTGAATAAATAGATTAAGTAAAATTGTCACTTTTATTATTTTGACTGCCTACCTGTGAACAATTAACATTTCTCCAGTTACTCATATAAAAAGTTTTATAATTATGTTCATGTAGTTTGTGGTTTTATTTTGGTAGGTATACTTAGAGGTGTTTTATACTCTACAGTTATTTTAAAAGGGGTATCTCTTACTATCTCTTCTTGCAGGGTTTTATTGGTGATGCAGACATTCAAGTATTTTTAAACTTCTTTTGCTTATATTGTCACTTGGAACCTATATATTTAAGGAATTTTAAGCACAATGAAGTCCTTGTGATAACCTTTGCTTTTCCCCAGCTCAGGTAGAATGAGGAGAAAAGGAATCAGGTAACTTAGGGAGAGGTGGAAGATAACCTACATCTTTTCTGAATCCAGATAACTGATTTCTTTTCTTAGCCTCTCTACTCCACTTAGAGCTGAGAGAGGTAACAATACCAGTACCACAATGCTAGGTAATTATAAGTTGACAGTGACAGTGGTATGGCCCACTGTATTGCTGCCAGGAGGCAATGTGAACCAGAGTTCATACATTCCTTCTGCTTTTTTGTATTTCTAAACTGAGTAGTACTAATGTGAACAGATGCTAACTGCTACATTCTGTGTCTGAGCTGTTAGAGGAAGTAACAACTACCCGCCACATAGCAAGCATGTCTTGGTAACACTTCAAAGTTATATGATTCACCATTTGGGAATTTAGTGGACTTAGGTGTCTCCTAATATCCCTTCTATCTTCTCAACTAAAAATTTCACCAAGACCCAGTACAGTTGTGTCTTTTTGTTGGTTTGGAATAAGATCGAAGTACCAAGAGTACTCTTGGTACTAAGAGTACCAACTGACAAAATAAGTTCCTACCCTTTGGATTTCCAGCAGGTACTTAGAGACCAATTAATCTCATAAGTGACTTAAATGAAGGGAGGAGTAATAATTAAAGAACCTTGTTCTTTCTGTTTAGAGAGTTAAATAGAATTAGATTGGGTAGGGACCTTAGAATTAGTCTCGTCTAGCTCCCTTTTTTTAATTTTTTACACATGAGGAAAAGGAAGTAGGCTGAAAGAGAATACAAAACTAATACAGGCGCCACATTTCAAACTCAGGTGCTCTGATTCCAAATCAAGTATTCAAAGAATCAGGAACTTAGGAGGGTGTGTGGAGACCTCGTTAGTCCAACCTGTACCCATCAAGTGGTCATCTAGCTTTTCTCTGAAGACTTCAAATGAGGAGGACAATGTTGCCCTCTAAGATATCTTACTCTACCTTTGAATATTACTAGGAAATTTTCCTTAAATCAAACCTCATTTTGCCTCTTTGCAGTTCCATGCATTGCTCTATGTTCTGCTCTTTGAGATCATGTGGAACATATTTAATCTTTTCAACTCTTTTAACAAACAGCCTTTTGAATATTTTATGATAATTGTCATGTCCTGCCTGAATCTTCTTTTCTTCAAATTCGGCATCCCTGCTTCCTTGAATGCATATATAACATGACCTTGACGCCCTTCACCATCTTGATTGTTTTCCTCTGGATATTTTTAATCCTATGAAAGTCCTTACTAATATATAGCTTCCAGAATAGAACATAATACTTCAAAAATAAGCTGATCTGGGCAGCAAACAACAGGACTATCACCTCCCTAGTCCTGGATATTGTATCTCTTAAGCCTAGCATCATAGTTTCTTTGACTTGTGTTAAGGTGATGTTTAATGGTTTGCCTTGGCTTCAAACAGATATCATTCTGTCATTTTTGAGATTATGCCCTAGTACTCTTATTGACTATGAAGACCGCTGTGATTCTTCTAAGTGATTTTTGCCCACAGCAGTATATGTAATGATTTGAATGAAATTCACCCCTACCCGTCCATTTAAGTTCACTATAAAGAGAACATTTTCTTTAATGTCCCTGCTTTTTACTTCCTTTCCTCCAGGTTGTCCTTTACTTCACTGTGTTTGCATTCCCAATCAGTTGTTCTTGTTTAGTAATAAGGTTTGCCAGCATGGATTCAGGTTTTCTATTCTGTTAATTATTTTTGCTGTTCATGCCATAAATTCTGCTTTAGAAATTTTTATCCTTTTTAGTATTCAAACACATCCTGCTATAATTCATGTTCTCTTGCAAATTCACTAGGTCATCTGTCTCATCAAGTGTTGATTTATTTTCCTTTGTCTTAATAGTATTTACTCCTGAATACTTGGACTCAGATAATCTAGAAGTTGTATTTTCTTTTTTATATTAATATTTTCTCTCTTGGTTTATCTGCTTATGCTCAAGGTCTTTGACTGAGTTTTCTTCTTCCTGAGACCTTTAGTAGTTTCAATATTTTTCCCTTATATTCCTGTTACTCACTTTCTGACTGTTCCTTTGATGACAGTTTCCTCAAGAGTTGGCCCTCAAAGTTGTCTCCACCTTGTCTCATGTTGGGAGATTCACAGTTCTCTTCTCTGGGTTATTTTTGAGGGGTCAGAATGTTTGCCAGTCCCCTTTATTTCAGGTCTAATAGAGCCAAAGCTATGCTTGTGTCTTGCCTCAGTTCCCTTTATTTCTTAATTCTCTGGCTGACTATTGTTGCAGCACAGAGTGCTGTTCTACCCAGAACACATGTCTAGCTTTTGTTTTTCCATTGGTAGAGGAATGGGGTCACAGAGGTAGAGGATGGGGGCTGGAGTTAAGTTCCATTGCAAGTCTCTGTACATCGTTGCCCAATCATGGTAGCCTGTGGGAGAAGGGATGGTGAGTGAGCAAGTCTGCTGTTAGTTCATTGGATTTTTATCTTGCTAGGTTTCTTGATGTCTTAGACCAGTGGGCAGTTGAAATTGCTTTGTCTCTATTGTTTGGGAAGGTTTGAGAGGTTGAGAGGACTGGAGAAAATGTCTGGTACTCCATCATTAGGAGACAGCTTATGGTATAGTCGTTAGAGCATTGGGCCTGGAGTCAGGAAGACTTGAGTTCAAATCTGGCTTCAGACACTTTACTATATGTGTGACCCTGGGCAAGTCATTTAAGCTCTGTGTGCCTCAATTTCCTCGACTTTAAAATGGGTATAGTAGCACTTATGAAACAATGTTATCCTGAAGACCAAATGGGAAGAAAGTTCTTAGACCGTGGAACATTTTTTCAGTCATTTCAGTTGTGTCTGACTCTTTGTGACTCCATTTGGGGTTTTCTTGGCAAAGATAGTGTAGTGGTTTGCCATTTTCTTCTCCAGCTCATTTTTACAGATGAGGAACTGAGGCAAAGTGTTTAGTAACTTGCTCAGGGTTATACAACTAGTAAGCGTCTGAGACCAGATTTGAACTTAGGAAGATAAATAAGTCTTCCTGACTTCAGACCTGTCACTCTATCTTTCTCTGCCACCTAACTGACTTATACAGTGTGTGTTTGTGTATATATATGTATATATTTTTAAAATCTTTTAACATAGTTTCTGGTATGTGGTAGGTCTTTTATCAATACTTACTCCCTTCCCCCTAGGGTTTCTTAACTTGGCATCCACATGCTCAGCAAGGAGTATATGTGAACTTGGATGTGAAATGCATTTTTATTTTCACTAACTTTTAGTGAAATTTAGCATTTTTTTTCAATTATGGGCACAAACCACAGTAGTGTTAGGTTTCACCAGATTGCCTAAGGAGAAGTTTGATGATAAAATAAAATATTATAGCTAGTTTTATAACTAACTAAAATTAGGAGGACCAGAATTTAAGGATATCTCAAAGGACAAACCTGTGTTAATTAGCTGTGCATTTTTTAAAAATTCATAACACAAAGAAAATAGATAGAAGGATGAAGTTTTTAATATCAGTTGATGTACCTGATACTCTTAGCATTAAGAACCCCTGTGCTAGGAATTTGAACCCTGCAGTGATGTGTAGCAATTTTTACTTTTTCTTTACACAGCTCATATTGATCACTAAATCCAGGTTCCTTTCAGGATAACCTGGATTATCTATAATTTCTGGTGGTCATAATCTCTGATCTTGAATCACCATCATAAATCCATCTGTTTCCACACAAATGAATTTGGTTGATTCAACTCTTTGTCTTTGTTGACAAATTGTTGGCTGAATTCATTCTGATGTTACTCACAGAAGGCCTTTTGATTCCATTCTTGGACCTTTACCATTTCAAGGCCTCCACCCAGAGGTGAACCGCATTTGCTTACATTAAAAAAAAAAAAAAATCCAGTGGCATATCTGTTATTAGCTTTTACTGTTGCTTGGCAAAGTGGTTTCCCTTGTTCCAAAAGTGTTTCTGTAGAGTTGTTTTTGTTGTTTTTAACCTGTTTATCATATCTATCAATCCTTTTCCTCCTGTTTTGGTGAAGTATTCATCTTTCTATAACTGTTTTAGGGTATTTGGCCTTGTGTTTCTTTGATTTTAAATTGGTTTTTGTGAGAATAGTTTCCAAATCTTGTGTGGTCCATTTTAGAATTCCAAAAGTAGTTTACTGCTGAGGCTATTAATACATCGGGTTTTAAAAATTATTTTTGTTATTGTATTTTTTTTCATCTTTTTCAAATGAGATTCCTATTGCCACTCTTGAGAAAAAAATAACTTAAGTAGAAGGCAGTACTTTCAGTAGTAAATGAATCAAGCAGAATATTAACCAGAACAATGATTGACTCTGTGACAGAATTTATTTTGCAAAGAAATGTTCACAGTAACAGTATTTGTTGTAATGAAATGACTTGTATAAATTTCAGTACTTTTATTAGAATACTTTTTAACCAATTGAAAACAAATTATTTTGCCATTTAAAGGGGAAGTGGACCCTAAAGAGAGAATAGCTCGCCAGCGCAAACTGTTACAGAAGAAACTTGGCCTTGATATGGGAGCAGCAATTGGAATGAATACTGAAGAGCTCTTTAATGATGAAGATCTGGACTACACCCCAGCTTCAGCTTCCCTTGTAAACAAACAACCTGTAGGTAAAACCTCGGGCTGTTTGATTGCAAGGAATATTACAGTGGGTTTGCTTCATTTGTGATTCTGCCATTGAAAAACATAGTACTTTTGTTATAATATTGTATCCAATTCTTTTATAATTCTTGCTATCATAATTTGTCTTCACTAATTGATTTCTCCAGTCTCCTAGATTTGTTGACTTGGACTGTTCTATTTTTTTCCCTCTTATTGATGGTACTGTTTGGAACCCATTGTTGATAGGAGGCTTGATACTCCTTCCTTTACTGTCCTTTTAATATGTTTTCCAGGTGGGTGGCAGACAAAATTTCTTGATGGGGAGATGTGAGGGACCAAGATAAATTCTTCCTGTCTAATGGCAGTGTGACCTGGCAATAGATTTGGAATCCAGAGACCTAGATTTGAGTCTGAGTTTTGCCACTTACTGGCTGTAAGACTAGCACATAAGTTTCTCCTCTTTAGGCCTGTTTCTTTATCAGAAAAATAAGAGGAGGTGAAATAATTGATTTCAGAGATATTTTTCAGTTCTAGCATTTTGTAAATCTATGATAATATTAAAAACTTTGGAATCACTGCAAATCCCAGTCTTCACCACTATACCTTTCTACTCTTGGCATAAATAGAGAGAAATTTCAATAGATTTGGACTAAGGCTTCTTCCAATTTAGGATGTCTCAAAAAGGAAGATTAATGAAAAGGAACAAGCAGAGATATTGGACAGGGTAAAAAAGGTAAAAAAAAATAGGGAAAAAATTTAAGAGAAGTAGAAAATTAGAAGAGCAGTAGTAAGGAGATAAAAAGTATCAGAGAGTAGAAAATAGTACAAGAATACAGATCACACAGTTAAGGAAGAGGATGTGAGTAAGCAGTAAGGGGAGAAGAGCAAAAAATGAAGAAAGCAGAAATTCTTTGTAAAAGCAGGGTAGTGTTGATAAATAGAAGGGAAAAGTGGCCAACCTGAGGGAAATTAATAAGGAACTTATTGGAAAAGTCTGATAGGTGACAGAGATTGCATTGTAGGAGACAGTGAAAGCCCATGCAGAGGCTCTAATTACCATTCTTCAGAAAAGACACTCTCTCTCTGTATCTGATTTGTTGGAACTCATTTTTGCAATTGGACACTCCTGGCATTAGCCTTCTTGGCTAAATCTAATAGGGACTCCAGATTTGTATCTAAGGCTACAGTTATTTGTGGAGATAGCACTTTCTGAGGGGAACTTCCTTTCTGAAATATTAACACATAAATGCCTTGGCTAGAGAGCATCAGGCTCAGTAGAATCCTGGGTAGGCAGCTAGGAGAAGATGGATATTATCCAAAACATGTGCCTTGTAGCTTTTGTGACATTGAGAATCTGTGGTAGGGGGAGTATATATGAATCAGAGCACTTACAACCATAAGACTAGACAGATCCTTTTATTCTAAATTCATTTTATAGGTAAGGGAACTGAGGCCCAGCAAAAGACACAACCAGATAGTAAGAGACCCTGAATTAGACAGTGTATTTTTTTAAGTACATTGAAAACAACGGATATGTTATCAGAGGCAGGAAAAAGATGTCTAAGTGGCCAGGAGGCTAATATCTGGACAGTTACTGCTGAAATAATTCTATTATATTTCCAATAATATTCCTAATTGTAGGGTCATGGATTAGAAAATTTAGCTTCTTGTCATCTTCGTTGCTTATTCACTTCATTATTATCATATCTGTTTTATTTTTAAAAGTTCGATCCTTTTCCTAGTACCTGTGGATGATGATGTGCCTATTTTGAAGTCTCACCTCCCAGAAACCCTCCAAATGGCTGTACTTCACAACATATGCCAGAGCTGCTCCAAAAGGTTGATTCTGAGAAGATGGGAATTTTTCTTAATTTCACAAGAAATTGAAACGCAGCAATTTTTAAATCTTTCAGGCTCTTCAGGCTGCTGAGTTGATTGACTCAGAATTTCGAGCAGGGATGAGCAACAGGCAAAAGAATAAAGCCAAAAGAATGGCAAAGTTATTTGCAAAGCAGAGATCCAAGGATGCAGTGGAAAGCAATGAAAAGAGGTAACAATTCCTGTTTATTCGTTTACTGTTGTAAATAGTTAAAATCTGGGCTACTATGGTTTACAGTAATTATAACTGACAGAGCACATGCTCTCTGTAGGTCCTCATTTGACCCTCACAACCTTGTGATGAGGTTGGCAGTGGATGGATTAGTCAGGTCTTACGGATGAGAATACTGAGGCCCAAGAGGTTAAAGGTCTGGACTGTTCTCTCCCAGCAGAAGGCAGGCTTTGTGTCTGGCACACAGTAGGTGCCTAATAAGTACTGATCTCTATAGTCAGTCAGTAAGTGTAAGGATTTAGGATTTGAACCCAGTCTTCATGATACCATCTCAGTGTTTTTTTCCACTTTGCTGCATTGCACCCTTTGGAAACTTGCCTTTAGCTGTGAAAAAAGTCACTGGATTCCATTAACAAGGAAGTTTCTCTGTCTGACTTTTACCACCAAGGGTTTGCAGAAGAAAACAAAGTTTCAGTTATTACCGTTATTCATTGACCATTATGGTAAATAGCACTTCATAAAATTTCATAGGCAGTCAGTCTTATATATCTGATGCCTGGGATCCTAATGGAAGAAAGCTTTATTTTAGTAACTGCTTCCTACTTTTTAAATAAAATTGACTAAATGTTTCATTTTTTTAAAGTGCAAATTAAAAGGAAAAGAACATTACATGCTAAAGACCAATAATCTGGGCAAGCAGAATTTTACTTTGGGTTTCTGTAACATTTTGGCCTCAAGCAGTGAGAAAGCAATATTGCATATATTTTCTAGGGTTCCTAGAGCCATTTGGGGGCCCCTGCAGTAGTTTTGCCCCCAAATGGAAGTTAAAAATATAGCACTAGTATTACCATTGTCTTCTGGCTATCGTAGTGCTACACACCTTTAATTCCTGCCATTGCGGGGGCTGAGGGTAGGAAATTACTTGAATCTGGAGTTCTGAGTTTCAGGAGGGCTAAAGCTGATGAGTTGTCCATATTGAATCTGGCATTGATACATGAACCCCTGGAAGTAGAGGGCTACCAGGCTCCCTAATGAGGGAAGAATGAGCCAACATCAGAAAATGGAGCAAATTTAAACTTTCATACTGATCAATGTTAGGACTGAACCTGTTGGTGGTAGCTCCTCTTCTAGCATGGGCAAGAAGATCCAGCATCAAATAGCCCGACAGCCCCTCCGCCCCACTACCACCACCACCAAGAAAAAGAACTGAAACAGTATCATCATTGATTGAAAATCTTTTTCATTTTAAAAAAAAAGGCTTATTTATTTCCCCCTTTTTTTATATAATGGTCATTTCCAGATTATCAGAACCTACTCTACCACCACACATTACTTTTTGAAACTTTATCATAGAAAAACAGTTCAATAAAAGCAACTGATACATATGACCCACACTCCTCTACTGGCAAGCAGGTTTTATTTATGTTGTATTATGTTTAAATATGTTTTATTTATTTATGTTCTCCTGGATCAAACTGGCTCATTCAGTTACTCAAATTTTGGCTTCCATTTTGTGTTTTTTCATTTACAATAGTATAATTATTGTATATACTATTCTCCTGGCTCTTATTTTATTCTGTATTAATCCATACAAGTTTTTCATGCTTTTCTGAATTTTTTTTGAATTATATTCATAATCTATCATGCAGTAATATTCCTTTACATTGTTTGATGCTCCTCCTCATTTAGGAGGGGCTCATTTTGTTTCCATTTCTTCATGCAACACTTCAACCTTCTTTTAACTTTAGGTTAAAAAATTATCATTAAATGTCATAATTTCCTGGCTTTGCTTCTTGAAATGGATTCTGGGACCAGATTTTCTTTAGCTTTCAGCTTTAATTTCACACAGTAACTTAGCTAAAAGTCATTAGTTCAGCAACTCCATTGTCAGGTTATGACATTACTAGCAACCCCTCCCCCCCCCATTCCCCACCCCAGTCCATATCATGACTGGGTAGTATATATGAAGTGCTTTCTGTGCACTGTCTCATCTGATCCTCATAATTTTGTGACACATCTGGGGCAGGGATCGTTGTTCCCACTTGACACAGAAAGGTTAAGTGACCCACCAAAGGTTACATAGCAAGAGAGTGGTAAAGCCAGCACCTGAATCCAGGCGTTCCTTAGTAGAGTCCAAGTATTTCCCCTTTCTCAAACAGGGCAATATCACTACCAGCTTTAGCATCAGAATGTTGTCTTCACATGTTGAGAGCTGGGCTGGGCACTGTCCAGCATCTGAACTTTTTCATTCTGACTCTGACTCTGGTCCTTCTTGTGTGGAAAAAAATGATACGTAAAAAATCAGTCTCACTTTGCTTTCCTAATCTCAATGGCATAATGGTAATTTTACATGTGGTTTATTAACTATTTATTATTGTTAAAACATTTATGAGAAAATCAACAGGAATATGTTTATGTACCTGGAATGTAGCTTAGAATCTTATATTGTCTTCTCTAGCAAATAAAATAAAAACCAAAATTCTACCAATTAGGCTTTTCTTGAAACAGAATTAATAAAAGTACATATTTACTTAGTAATTTTCACCTAAAGATGTTTTTACTTTGATAAAATACAAGCTCTTTGTTAATGTGTGCTTGTAGAAAGTAGGCATGTATATCACTTCCCCCATGTTTTATATTTGAGATATGTTAACCAAACATCTAAGTCTAACTGCTTCAGACATGCATGATAGAGGCTTGGCACTTATTTGTTAAACTGAATCAAAGAGCCATTTATAAAAACTAACTATAAGATCTCAAA
>CM053769.1:527044032-527315160 GCA_028658325.1 Potorous gilbertii | reverse complement strand
AATACTAATTCAGTATTCATAATAATTTGAGGATTAGGCTGAAATTTATTTTTTCTATGAAAAATTATCATTCCAAGCAAATTAATCATGCAAATATGACAGTGGAGGTGGGAACTTAAGAACATCGTTTTCTAGCACTTTATGAGAACCTGAGAACTTTATAAACAAAATTCACTCATTTTTTGCCTGTTACTTTATTTTTAAAGATCCCATAGGAACTTTCCTTTGCGTTATTATATTATTAAACTAGTTTGATTTGTAGTCCATATTTAAAAGCAGTAACATAAAATTTTCTTAAAATAATTTTCTAAGTCTGATTTTTCATAATTTAGAGTATCACTATTCTGAAGTAGTGAGTTCTTATTTTATATTTTATTTTATCAACATATCCAATTAAACATGTGCGGAGATTGCCATGTTCAAATTCATGAATAAAATCTAGTCCCTTGTCCTTTGTGCATTAGGGTATGACAGCCCAAAATGGTGAGTTATATATAACTTAGGCTGTCAGATTAGTTATTAAAAAGTACTGGAAATTTCAAAAATATAGTCTCTAAGAAAATGTCCCCTATTTTTTAGCCACTGTAATCCTTTCAGGAAAATAAAAGCTTACAACCTGACCTCAACTCATAAGGACTCTTAGAAACAAAAGGCATTTTTAGTTGTCCATTATATGATAACTTGTAAAAACTTTTGTGCAGTGAAATTTCTCTCTCAGCATTATTTAAGTGTTTGATCCCTACTGTAATAAGTGCAAGGCATTGAGTATACTATAATAGAAAGGTTTGATCAATTAATTACTTCTTTTATCTGCCCTTACATTACTTCAGTTTTTTTAATGGTGCATTTTATTTTTAGCAATGATAGTGCGGATGGGGAACCAGAAGAAAAGAGAAGGAAGATAGCCAATGTTGTTATTAATCAACCTGCAACTGAGTCCAAGGTCTTGATTGATAATGTGCCAGACAATTCTTCCTTATTTGAAGAGGTATAATTTTCATGCCTTAAGTGACAGTTTTTTAATTTGTTTCTTGCTTCAAATATTGTTATATCTCTACTAATCTGCCAAAATCTAGAAAAGTGGTAGTTAACAGATCCTTTACATCTGCATTAAAAAATCCTGGGTAGTCGGTTTTCCCAAAATTGGTCTTCTTATAGTCCCATTCCATGCTGTCTTCTCTAGCAGACTGCCTCCTCAGTCATCCCTACTCTCTCAGATATCTTCAGTCTTTCCCTGTGTATTGATTCCTTTTCTCTTGCCTACAAACATGTCTGTGTTTCCCCCACCCTCAAAAAACCCTCCTTGATTTTTCCATATCTGCTAACTGAAGTATAAATATCTCTTCTACCCTTTGTGGCTAAACTCCTTGAGAAAGGTCCTCTACAAATAGGTACCTTCATTTTCTCTCTTCTTAACCCTAAAATCAAGCTTCCAACTTTATCATTCCACTGAGACTTTCTCCAAAGTTACCAGTAATCTCTTAATGGCCAAGTCCAGTAGCCTTTTCTCAGTTTTCATTCTTCTTGACATCTTTGACACTATCCATCACCTTTTTCTCCTTGATACTTTGTGCTCTCTAAATTTTCAGGATACCACCTTTCCTGGTTGTCCTTCTCCTATTAGATTACTCCTTTCTAGTCTTCTTTGCTGGATCCTCATCCTGGTCATGCCCTCTAACCGTGAGTGTCCCTCAAGCTTCTGTCTTGGGCCTTCTTCCTCACTGTTTCACTTGATGATCTCATCAACTCCTATGTATTATCTCTGTGTTAATGATCCTCAAATCTACATAGCAAACCCTCTCTGCTGTCCCCCAGTCTCACATCTCCAACTGTCTTTCAGACATCTCAAAACAGGACATCCAGTAGTCATCTTAAATTCAACATGTTCAAAACTGAATTCATTATTTTTCTTCCTAAACTCTCCTCCCTTCCTTATTTTCCTATTGTAAAGGGCATTGTAAATACTATAAAGGGATTGGAGAGGGTATCACCATCCTCCCAGTCCCCCAGGCTCGCAACCTATATAAGAATTAATAGGTCATCCTCAACTCACTCTCTCTCATCGTACCTCCCACACCATCCAACTTGCCAAGACTTGTTGAGTTCACCTTTGCAGCTTTTCTTCTGTGCCACCCCTCTTCTCTTCCCTTCTCTTTTTTATACTGCCAGTGCTGTAGTATAGTTCCTCATCACTTAAGGCTTAGCCTATTGCAATGGTCTACTGGCAGGTCTGCCAAATTTTTTCCCCCTTCTACTTCATCCTACTTTCAGCCACCACAATATTTTTGCTAAATTGAAGGGCTGACCATATCATCTACTCTTCCTTAACAACAACAATAAGCTCTAATGACTTTTTTTTGTCACCTCTAGGATCAAATACAAAATCCTCTTTTGGTGTTCAAAACCCCTCATAACTCAGATCTAACTACTTTTCCAGTTTTCTTAAAACCTACAAGTGTATTCTTTAATCAAGTTTCACTGACCTCCTTGCTGTTCCTTAAATGAGATACTCCTCTTGATTCTGGTCATTTTTCACTGGCTCTGATTCCTGGAATGGTCTCCCTTCTCATCTCCACTTTTTGGCTTCCTTTAAGTGCCAGATAAAATTTCACCTTCTATAGGAAGCCTTTCCTGATCCTCATTAACACTAAATACCTTCTCTCTATTGATTATTTTCAATTTATCCTATATATAGTTTATACATAGTTGTTTTATGTTACCTCCCCATCAGACTGAGCTTCTTGAGGGCAGGGATTGTCTTGCCTCTTTTTTGTATCCCATTGTTTAGAACAGTTCTGGAACATAGTAGGCACTTGATAAATGCTTACTCACTGTTGTACACATGAAAAGATTTGAAGGGTACATATGTATTATTGGCATAAAAGACTTGTTCTGGAATATTTGATTTGTTAATTTACTTAACCTTTTTTTTTTTATGTAGACAAATGAATGGCCTTTGGAAAGCTTTTGTGAAGAACTGTGTAATGATCTTTTTAATCCATCCTGGGAGGTAAGATTTGTTTATCATAGCACCATAATTTCTCTGCTAATGATGCAGTGATATAGACCAAAGCATCCGCTGCGTATATTCTCCTTGTAGTTGATTTTTCACAATAGACATTTTACTGTTCTCCACCAATAAACATTGAATTCTTTTTTCAATTTTTCTTTGCTTTTTGTTCTACTGATTTAGCAATAAACTTCAGCTCATGTGTTCATACTTTTCCTTTTTTTAAGCAAATTTTTTTTAAAAATTTCTTTTTTATTGTGGGCTGGTAAGCAACAATAGAAACATGTCAACATGTAAAGATAAACAGGAAAGAGGATTGTATAAGAAATTAAACTTACATTACATATAATTTTTTAAAAAGAAATAACTAAACAAACACATATGCATATAGTTTAACAAAGTCACAACAAAATTATCATGTTTTTGTTCTTCGTACGCTTCTGTTAAGTAAAAAAATTTGTCATGTTCTTTGTCTATTACTGACACTAACCCACATATTCTTCCTCCCCCTATGTAGAATGCACTCCCTTAAAATAAATATTGTATAGTAAAGGGGATGAAGGAAGAAAAACACCCAAAGCGGCACAGTGACCATTTCTGAGAATGCACATTTCATTATGTACCTCTAGTTCATCCGCTGTCTGCTAAGAGTTAGGAAGTGTGTTTCATAATTAATCGTTTAAAATCATAATAGTTTTTTTTTTGGTCAGCATTCTGTGATTTTTCAGGGTTTGTTTTTTTAATCAATTTTTATTGGTTCATTTTGTTTTTATATCACCTGTATTTCCCACTATATCCTCTCTCCACTATACCTTCCAGAGAACAAATCTTCCAATAGAGAATAAAAAAGAGGGGAAAAGGAGTTCAGCAAAAATAATTAATACAGAGAAAAAAATCTAAAATTAAATGTAGTATTCCACATTCATAGTTCCTGAACTCTGCAAAGAAGATGGAGGTTTGGGACCAGGTTTTGTCACTATAACTTTGAAGCATTCAGTTTCAGTTGTTCTTTCCATTTACATTGTTGTTATCATTGTGTATATTGTTGTCTTTGTTCTTTGACTTTACTTTGAGTCAGTTTGTGTACATCTTCCCATAATTCTCTACAGTCATCATATTCATTGTTTCAATCCATACATAAGTATTCTCTTATAATCCTATACCACAGCTAATTAAGCCATTCCCCATGTGATGTGTTTATCTATTTTCATCCTTTCAGCTTCAGTTTTCATTTAGGTTCTTGTTGGTCATTTTTCTCCTAAACTACAGCATCCTCCCCTCTTTTCCACTATGTAATCATTTTTGGCTTCAGTTCTAGGAACACAGTGATTCAGGCTGCAGCGATATCACTGCTTTGTTAAGGGCTTCTATTTAAAACTAGTCCTATCTTAAACCAACTAGTGCTGATAATTAGCGGGTGGCAGGTTAATACCTTGTTTGCCTACCGTTCATATGATAACTGCATGGTCTGAAGCAGCTCTCCACTGCCCAAGTATAGTTAATTTTCATCTGCTTAATACTTTTAATATGGCAGTTTATGCTGGAGTTTCAATTAGTGAGCTTTTGAGGATGGTTTGCTGTGGTACCTATCAATTGAATGAACTTGGAGATCTTCCTTGGTTGCCCATAATCTAAAAATTACTGGGTGTTAGAAATTACAGAAATGCCAGGACCTCTTTGTTAGAACAACTCTTCCTACTTCCTCTTTTCTCCTAGGAATGTTTCTTCTTCTTTTTTTTTTTTTAAGGAGTGTTGGACAAGTGGAATTTTTCTGAGAGCTATCCTAGAATTTAGAGCTAGAAAGGACCTTAGAGTTTATGCAGTTCAAGACCCTAATTTTATAGGTGTGGACATTGATAGTAAGGATCTAAACTATAATTCAGACTCCTGTAACTTAGAACCTAGCATTCTTTCCTCTGTCTTCAATACATATGTTAGGTAGAATTGTGCCCAAAGAAGGCATATTATTTTAAATTTCCATATAGTATACTTTAGTTTTATAGGAAGCAAATTTTTTTTTTCTTATTGAAAAGAAGTTAAACAAAACAGCTTAAGTATTAAGATTCTTAACATTATTTAATGTTGATCCTTTTAGGTTCGACATGGTGCAGGTACTGGACTAAGGGAAATTCTCAAAGCTCATGGGAAAAGTGGTGGTAAAATAGGAGATAGCACTTTAGAGGAGGTAAGTGTATTAGACCAATAATATTAACAGACTTTCATAAATCAACCTTAGGAGAATAAATGCTCAAAATGAAAGCTGAGAAGAATATTAAAGCGATAGGAAAAAGAGGCATCAGGAAAAGCAGAAACAAGAAGGATAGGGAAAAGTGGTGTGACAGAGAATGGGAAGGAAGACTAATAAATGAGACATTAAATGGTGAATGAGACTGAGTTTTAGCAGCTAGTAGACTGAAAAGAAGAGATGATGGAAAGATTGGGAGAGAGATGACTGGTGGGGATAGAGTATGGGTCGGGCACATATCATCAAACTGACCTTATGGAGCTAATTTCTTTGTGGGCAAGGGACTTAACTGGATTTCATGCCTTATAACCTTTGGTTGCAGTTCTATTTGAATCAAACTAATCAACAAATCAATTGTGATTTATGATGCCAAAGAGATTAATTGGTGTCATTTTTGGCTAATATTCTTGTAGTTAAAATGATCTAGTTGGTCTGTATTTTTCATTCTTTTATTTATGTGCAATTTGAATGTTAATTTGAGTTGTGGAAATATCAGTTTTCCCTAATGAAAAGAATACTTGAAATGGTATTTGTTATTGTGTTTTCCCAGATGATTCAGCAGCATCAAGATTGGCTGGAAGACTTGGCCATTAGACTCCTTTGTGTTTTTGCATTAGACAGATTTGGTGACTTTGTTTCAGATGAAGTAAGATCTCATTTAAGGGAGTGTTTTTTCAATTAAATTCTAATTTTGTGCATAATCTGGTGTCAATTTTGAACTTTTTCTCTTTTCTTCTTGTAGGTTGTAGCACCAGTTCGTGAAACTTGTGCTCAAACTTTAGGTGTGGTGTTAAAACACATGAATGAAACAGGAGTTCATAAGACAGTGGATGTACTCCTTAAATTGCTCACACAGGAACAGTGGGAAGTGAGACATGGTGGCCTATTAGGAATAAAATACGTTTTAGCAGTTCGTCAGGTAAGTACTTCAGAATCTGTACCCATGTATGAATGAAGGCATTTTTCTGTCTTTGAAAAAGTTGATGTTATTTATATTTCTGATATCATAATATACCTCTGAATTCATAGGTTACAGACAGACTGGTCAGTCAGTACAGAATTGGGTCAGTGTAGAGTTTATGAATTGGAAGACTCATCTTTTACATGGACACCAGGTTGCAGACACCCATAGATACTTCAAGTAGAGATTTGAGCCATATATCAAAAGAATTAGAATCATAGATCTGTCTAATTCTGGAAGGGATCTCAGAAGCCACCTAGTTCATTTCCTTTATTTAGATTGTAAGTTTGTATGTGCACACCTATATCGTATATATATATTAATTGTTATCTTTTGTTTCTAAATCATGTATATTTCCCAGTGTATTCCATTCTACCCCTTCTCACAAGGAGAGCCTTTATAATAAGAAAAAAAAGAACCAATTCAATAAAACAGCTAACACGTCAACCTGACATAGACAATGTTCTGCTCCCATAGCCTCCCACCTCTTCAGTGCTATGTTTCACTTTCATGTCTATTATCAGACAGTCCTCACAAGTGAGAATTAATTAAGCTTGCCCATAGTCATAAAATTAGTTAGTAGAAGAATCTGGATTTAGAACCATGGACCCTTGACTCCTTTTTACTTATTCAGACATGTGTAAAGATGATAATACATTGCTTTTTGGGCCATCTTCAAATACTAAGGACTGGTAAACACACAAACCACTCACAGACATTTCCCAGCTTATAAATAGATCAGTTGTGCTATGAAGTCAGAACATATTTTTCCATAGGACCAATAACCGTCATAGTTCCCAGACCAACTTTTAAAAGTTCATTTAAGGGACTAGCTTGTGCAGTGAATAGAGCACGGGTCCTGGAGTCAGGAGGACCTGAGTTCAAATCCAGCTTCTGATACTTGACACATACTAGCTGTGTGACCTCAGGCAAGTCACTTAACCCCTAATTGTCTTTCATTTCCCCCTCCACCCCAAAAAAAGTCCATTTAAGTCATACTGTAGCTGAAATGCAACACTGATAGTCAGAATGGACACTTCCCATCCTCTGCATGGGAGTTCTTATAGCAAAGTGGTTAGATTTCCAACTTGGAAGGAAGAGGAACATGGTGAAAATAAGGGGAGCCAGGGTGGGAACTAAGAATGAGACAGGGGCCTAGATGAGTTAGGAAGCAAGGGGAAAAAAATCAAGGTTGGTGCATGATCTGGTAGATGACCCTGATATATTAGTGAGGAACATTGGTACAGGAGATTTGCCTTTCCTTCCTTCCTCCCCTTCCCCCCTCCTTCCTTCCCTACACCCTCCCCTCTTCCCTCCCTCCCCTCCACCCACCAACTGGAAGAGAATTAAAGTATTGAGGAAATCTGTACCCTTGATCTACCAAATGTTGCCATTTAAATATAGCTCGACAAATTTAGGCTTACATTATTCCAACTGTAGGTGTCTTGACTAAGGAGACTTTAGTTTCAACAAACAAATGATAATTCCTGATTAATATATGTATGTAATGTATATTCTGGGAAATAAGGTAAATGATGAGGACCGAAGGTTCTTTTGGAAAATAATAGAAACTACATATACCTTGTGGAGGCTAATCTTAAGATGATTCAAATAAAGTTTTGCTTTTGGTTAAATCATATTTTATGCCACCACTTTTCAATTTAATCATCCTATGAATTAAAAAATGGAGATATTTTAGTGAGTAAAAACTCAATGATATTTTTGAACCCCTGTTGTGTTCTTAGTAAAGTTTTAAGTTAACATTGGAATACTGTATTAGGTTTGCTTTTATTTTTCAATTTGAATTATTCTGTTTTAGGAATTTAATTATTTTTCTTCTTGGCTACCTTTATGTATTTTCTTATGTATTTTAATATAAATAGCACAACCCGGCCAAATAAAGAAAGAGATGCAAAAGACTCAAGTAATAATAAGATAGTAGGAGCCTAGTTTTTCTCGGACATTATATAAACATTCCTTGAAAGTCCTTCCACTCTTTCTTATGCATTCTCATACTGTACTCTATGTTACATTTACCACAGAGCCCCCAGTCATGGACTAGAGCTGCACCCTAAAACTCTAAGGGTAAAAAAAAAATAGATAGAAATTGAAAGGTAATTACTCAAAATTAGGCTATATTATACTATGTAGATATGGGAGTGTGTGTGTATTCATACACACTTACATGTCTTTCAATGTAGGTGCTTTATTTACTTGTATCATAACTACTCAGTTTTTTCACATTCATTGTCAATCTGTGCATTCAACTTAATTTTATTATGGTTTCACATGAAAAAGCAACCTACATTTAAAAAATACACTCAAAGGTCTTTAACTACTCCCATTCCTCAGTACAAGTTCCTTGGAAACAGGTCCTTGTATTATTTATCTTGATGTGTCCCATAATGCCTTACATAGTAGGTACCCAATAAATGTTCTTGAATGAATTATTTTTTTTATGAATAAAATTATGATGATATTTTGCAGGATGTAATTAAAACTTTATTGCCTAAAGTTTTGACCAAAATAATTGAAGGACTCCAGGACCTTGATGATGATGTTAGAGCTGTTGCTGCAGCATCATTAGTACCAGTGGTGGATAGTCTTGTTCATCTTCAGTCACAAAAGGTAAATTATAATATTTCTGCATTTTCTCTCTGAAGAATTCATTTAGATTTAGATTATCAACTATTAGTTGATGTAAATTGCTTTCTACTCTTTTTTCTCCTTTCAGCTTACCCAAGCTCTCTATTTCTTAGTTAAGGTATCCCATACTGAGTAGCCCTGTGTCAAATTTTATTCATTAGACAAGAAGAGAAATAGCTTATGTTTATTCATGCAACTTATCGATATTACATATGAAATTCTTAAGGAACTTTCTCTGAGAGAGAGATTTAAATACCATTTTCATTAGCTTTTAATTATTAGAACAAAGATATTTGATACCTAAGTTGAATTTAGGCCTGTATGATAGAAATAGGGCAAGACCTAGGTAACAGTGCAGACATGGAAATTATTAAAAAATTGCCCTCTATTGGCAGTAACACTAATGAGTATGAACTGGCCTTGATTTATTACTGGCTCTGATGACCTTTGGGAAAATAGCTTATTAAGGATCTACGTTCTAGGGAATCCGAGACTCAAATGGACATTTGACTTTATTCACAGCAATCTGAACTTCTGGAGGTACCCCTAACCACTTTCACCTGTCAAGGCCTTTTTCTTGGGTGCGTGTTGTGATTTGAATGAGTAATTTATCTAGCCATCCAAAAGTACCATCCCCTTTGTTCTGATTCTTCTTATTGGCAACATTTCTGCCAATAAGGGGTTTTTTCAGTGACAGACTTTTTACAGGGGGTTTTAACAAAGGCAGCTAGGTGTGTAAAGTGCTAGTCTTAAAAGAGTCAGAAAGAACTGAGTTCATGTCCTCCTTAATGCCATTAATGGACTACACATTTTCAAAGGTCAGTTTGGAATGCTGAAAACAAGAACAAATCTTAAATGTTTGCTCTGTGCTAGATATTAGAGGTGGTAGAAATCTGAAATAAAAAATTTCTCAGAGAAAAATTAATCCGCTGGCAGGGGGGACAGGGGGTGGAACAGGGGAAGAAGAAGACAGGGGATTCCAGAACTCATGGTCATATTATAATATGGTATCATATCATAAATGCGTAGAATTATTACATTATATACAATTACATTACATACAATTATTGATATCCAAGGAAAGATGAATACCTTAGGGGTTTGGAGAAGGCTTCTTAAAAAGCAGGTGGTATTTGGACACATACTTATTGGTTGGTTGATTGAATTGGGCTTAAAAGGCTAAACCTTCACCAGATGAAGAAGAGGAGTGGGGTTTTCAGGCATAGGAAACAGCATAAGAATTGAGTGTATATTTAGCAGGACAGAGTTGTTGAGTTTATTGTAGTGTAAGTGATCTAGAGTAACATAGGTAGAGTAGAGTGGTTCATAGGTCCTCAAGAGGCCCAAATAAAAGTCTGTCACTGAACTGTGGTGATAGGATCTTAGTTGGATCTTAGGGACCAGCTCATCCAACTCTCATTTTGTTCAAGGGATGTGCCCAAAACTCATACCGGCCATAAGAGGCAGAGCTAGGGTTTAAACCTTCCCTCTGATTCCAAGTCCAATGTGTTATATTCTACTGAAGAATCATTTGCTTGCTGTGCTTCTTTTCTATGGATGACTTAGCAGTGGCCGAAAGTGTTGGACTATTGTACTTAATGTGTATAAAACATGCAAAGTATGGCTGACAGACATTTCATTGTAATTCGTTTTATAGGTACCTTTTATTATAAATACATTATGGGATGCTCTTCTGGAACTAGATGATCTCACTGCTTCAACAAATAGTATCATGACCCTGCTTTCATCCCTTCTAACTTATCCTGAAGTCCAGCAGTGCAGGTAATTGTTCTTGATAGATCCATAGGAAGATTTTAGGTGCATTTTCAATGAAGTTTTCAGATATTTAAACCTTCTAAGAATTGCAAAAATATTGTATAGCCAGAATCTGTTTTCTTAGGAGGCACTGCCAGCTTTAAGAGTGGGTGGAGCAGGAGTGTCAAAGAGAAGAGGACATACTCCTGGCATTTTTAGCAATGTTTATATTGTACAGTTCCTTTTTTATCTTGTCTGTTCTGTTACAGTCTTCATCATTGGTGCAGTTGTTATACTTTATTCACTAATATAACCCACATAGTTTTTAAATGTACAGGTATATATGTATTGATGCACTTTTATAAATATTTTATTTAGGATAACCATGATTTGACAATTTGTATAATGTATCGTCAGCTTTTCCTTGGTATTACAAGTCTCATCTCTCTTTTCATCTTTTACTTCAGTGACTAGTTCTTGTTAGAACAGTAGAAAGTTATTTTACCTTAATGTTCAAGACCCCCAAATTATACTAAAGATAGAAGCATACCAAAATTGTAAGACTTTGTTAGTATGCTGCATCTGAAAATTGAATGAGGCCCATTAATTGGGCAGCTGTTTACTGGTCTTTTAGCCCAGTTTTTTTACACATCAGCTGAAAGTTTAATTCACTGTGTTGGTAAGACCAGGCAATGGGAGAGAGAAGAGAAGATGAATTTTTCTTATTTGACTACAGCATTTACATAGAGGTTATATAATGCCCCCCTCATTGGCTGCTGATCAATCCATAATTATTTCTAATGTACTTGAATTAATATTAGATTTTTAGTTGAAAATTAGAAATACATAAAAAATAGTAGATTGGCATAGGAATGACCGGGTAGATGTATCTTACAAATAGACCCATAATGTTGGCATTGGAAGAGTAGGGCAGTATAGCTGTTTGGGATCACAGAGTAAGTACTATAGAAAAAAGCCAGGAAAGGGAAGTTAAAGTATCTGCGTAGGTTCTTAGTCACCAGGTGTTGAAGTCGTATAGTACAAACATTTTGCTCTGGCTGTTTCTCTAATTAGTTGTGTGACCTCAAGCAAGTCTCACAGGTTCTGTGGATCTCAATTTCTTCATATATTATATATATTCATATATTATAATTCTTCACAGACTGTACTAGATGATCTATGTTTCCTTCCACCAAAAGCGTTCTATAAATCTCTAAGTACCCAAGGGAAGGGATTTTATCCTTATTTTATTATCAGATAACTAAAGACCAAAAAAGGCCAGTTAGATAATGTGAAGAAATGGATCTAGTGAACGAAAATTTCATCAACTCAGTATTTTATAAATTAGTCAGATTTTTTTTATCATTTTCTCCAACAAATGTTTTATTAGCCAATATCTTCTTTCTCTAAAATGATATTTTTAGGTGGTAGATAACTACCAACCTACATAAGAAGAAATACAGCATGCTTTAAAAATTGTATCCAGCATGACCAGTTGCACTGTTAACAAAAACTGCTCTTTCTGTGTTCTTTAGTCTGTTTTGTGTCTGCATGTTTATTTGTATGTGTATGTTTGGATTAAATTTTGTATATAAATGACATTGGTATATAAAAAGATTAGGAAACACTGGTCCTACAAAAAAATGAAAGGGACCACCAGTGAAAAATAACAGTTAAAGATGGATCCATTGAAACCAAGAACCAAAAAGAACAGTGAAGTTGGTGTAAGTGCATGGACCCAGTGATGTACTAGAATTGAGTTTTTAATACATTTTCAATGAGAGCATTTACACCTCAGAAATTGATAAGTGATACAAATCAAGACTTGATTCAATTTTTTATTGTCTCAGCTTAAGAAAGAGAAAATGTAAAATGTTAATAATGCAAATTAAACTTTAAACTGTGTATTATGTATAGTGTTTCTCCTCACTTTTCTTCCTGGATAGCTAGTTAAAGATTTACTAGCACACTCATCACCCCTGCATGGATCACATTTTCCTAGGCCAGCCAACTTCTATTAAGTCACTCAGAGGTGGAAGAGAGCATCTTTCTTTACATTTGTCAGGCTGACTTATGGATGTAAAAGAGAACCTATGATTCCAGGTGGCCTTGGGTTTATTTTCCTATTTAACCAGAGACCAAAAAAAAGGAGGCATTATTTAATATTCCCTAATTCAGGAACACTTACCCTGGTGATACAGCTCAGAACTGCTGCATTTCACACGTTCTAACTGTGATGCTAGAGTAATGCCCTTTCAATAGAAAATACACACAGCAACCTATATCTGTTGGAGTCACTCACAGGAATAGCAGTTGGAGAATGGATAATTGCCAACTCTGATGCCATTGACTAATCCCATTGTTGTTAAATGCTCTATTTTTCAGAATGGGAAAAAATTGACATAATGAGAAAGGAACTTAAACAAAACAAAATGAAAACCTTAACAATACCAGTGCCACTGAAGAGCCTAAAACCATTTGTGCCCATCTCTATGACCTTGTTTTTTATGCTTATATGATACTATAGTGCTATTGAGTTGAGTAATGGTATTGAGTGAGTTGTGCAAATGGAAACCTTCCTTACCTTTTAAGAAATTATTCAGGTTCATGAGGAAAAAATGTTAATATTATGAAGTCCATATATAAATGAAACTTAAATGGATTCTTATTTATCAAGAATACGTATGAGTAAGATTAATTTACATCTTCTTTATCAGTATCCAACAGTCACTTACAGTTTTAGTACCACGGGTATGGCCATTTTTGCATCACACTATATCATCAGTTCGAAGAGCAGCATTGGAAACGCTATTTACATTATTGTCAACACAGGACCAGGTAAGAACTGATCATTATGTAAAATAGCTTTGATAGTTTAAAAGAATCCCAGCCCAGCTTACCTGGCTATAGCTGCTCACTTTTGCTACGTGCCCCTACTGTAAGTAGGAAGGAGTGTCTGGCAGCAGTAGTGTAGATCTTGCAGATAGGTTTTTGTTAAATAACTCTTCTCTATCAGACCCATTGTTTGGTTTGCTCTCTTAGGAGCTAAGTGTAGTTGACGGGAGGGGCAGGGGTGGGTCAGAGTGGGAAACAGGATCTGCTACTGTGTCTGAGACTACAACACATTCTGAAGAATGTAGAGGGGGTGATGAGGCACAGAGGCTATGTATTTGGACAATAAGGCTGTGTATGTATTCTATCACTTGGATTTATCTTTTAAAAATTAGTAGACATAGCCAAAAGACTGGCAAATGTAAAAAAAAAAATCCCACTTTCTTTTCTAATCATACATTTCATCACTAACTTAGGAATGATTTATTCCAGTTTGGAGAATACTTTTGTATTTTATTGATTTTCATGAATAGGCATTCAGTCATTTGACCAATGCAAATTTTGTTTTTCATTGTCCTTGTGCTGCCTAACAGTAAATCTCATAGTTTTTTCTGTTTCTACCCTCTACCAGTCATTTTTCACTGTTCTCAACTCTGCTTTTAAAATTGTCTTATATTTATACCCAGTTGTCATGGACTTTGTAACAACTACTTGTTTTAACACACAGGAAATCTTTTTATTCATAGATTTTTGATGATATTCAAGAAAGTGCCTGGCACATAAGTAAGCATTTGATAAATTGGTTGGTTGATTGATAGTTGAGGTTTCTAGAAGTTTGATAAGTACAGTGTTATTACAAAGATAGAGTATAAATTCATCGGTTTTAAAAGACTCTAGTTCTTCATGCCCTTTCTTAAAATAAATTGACAAAAATCTTTTAGCATTGGGGCTTTGGCACTGTCTTCCCAATATTATATTAAAAATCAGTCTTACTCTTTATTATCGTTGATTCCCTAGCACTCAGAAACTCAGTGTTTCACTAGAATTTCAGATTTCTAACCCCTCAGTTTTTCCAGGTAAAATAAACACAGCGATTTGTATTTAGACAAACCTGGTTTGTCAATGACTTAATAAATATACTTGTGATTTAACATCTTCATCATTTCTCTGTATACTTCTGATTTTCTTTGTCTTTTTACATTTGGCTTCATAAATGAGCTATCCTTTTTCTGCAAGAGACATCTGTGATACAAATGTGTGTATGTATGTTTGCATGTATATAAACACCCATAGTTCCTTACCATAATGTACAAGATGAGAACAAAAATAATAAAGTTAATTAAATATTTCTAAATTGTTTTTCCATTATACTTGGTATGGTATATAATTTTTTGTATATCATTTCTATGCCTTAACTGGATGTTATTATACAAATTTGTTGATAGTTGGTTGACTTCCTGGTAATCATAGAATTTAAATATTTATTAAATCTAAAATGGCCTGTAATCAAAGTACAACTTCTACTTTCCAAAAATAGTAATAATTAGCATTATATGGCACTTGGTGAAGCAGTTTACATGTTTTCTCATATCAGTGAATGAATTTACTGATTGCTTTTGCCTATTATATTGGTTGTCCTCTTACTTATTTCACTTCCTTCTCATTTTATTTTGTGGTATCTTCATGCTCACTAACCGTGGTTGTCCCCTAAGGCTCTGTCTCAATCTTTTTTCTCTTCTCCCTCTTTACTGTTCCACGGATAATCTCATCAACTTCCATAGGTTCAGTTATCATCTCTCTACAAATGATTCCCAAGTTTCTCTACTGAGCTACAGTCACACATCTCAAGCATCATCTTCCTGTTAGAAGGTCAAACTTAATATTCCCAAAACAGAACTCATTTTCCTCTCTATTCTCTTCCCTTTTCCCCTTCCACATAATATACCCCTCTTCCAGGCTTCCCTTTCATCCTAGAGAATAATGACATGTACTTAGTTGCCCGGGTACTCAATATCAGTGTTATCTTCAAATTTTCCCTTTCACACTTATCCAATCAGTTGCCACATCTTTTCTCAACTGACATAGCTACCACCATAGTTCAGTTCCTCATTGACATCCCTGCCTCAAATCTGTACCAGTTCTATCTTCCACATAACAATCAAAGTGATTTTCTGAAAGTATTATGTTTATATGATGTCTTCTTCCTCACCCTCCACCTCCCATCAGTAAATTCCAGTGTTTTTTTCTGTTTAACTCTGCAGTCTAGTAGAAATTCTTCTGCTTGACATTTAATTTCTTGACCATGTGGCCCTGTTCTGTCTTTCCAATTTTTTCCCATATTCTTCACACACAGTACTCCATCTTTTGTAGCTCTGTGCTGTACTTCCCATGCCTGGAATGCTTTCCCTCCTCACCTATAACTTTTAGATTCCCCAGCTTCCTTCAAGACTCATTGTAAGACCTTGAAGATCTTTTACAGGTGATCTTTCCCTTTAAAATTAACTTTCATCTATTCCTTATATATTGAGTAGAT
Organism: Potorous gilbertii; assembly: GCA_028658325.1. Taxonomy (NCBI): domain Eukaryota; kingdom Metazoa; phylum Chordata; class Mammalia; order Diprotodontia; family Potoroidae; genus Potorous; species Potorous gilbertii. The sequence goes on along the minus strand of CM053769.1, from coordinate 527,299,178 downwards.
GCCTACTTATATGTTTATTGTCTTCCCATTGGAATGTCAGCTCCTTGAAAGCAGGGATTGTTTTGTTTTGTTCTGTATCTCTGGTTCTTCACATTATGCCTTATATGTACTAAACATTTAGACATTGTTCTTTGATTCAAGACCTACCCTCGCATTCTACCTCCTTTATGAAGTCTTTTCTGGTTTTACACCACCATCTAACTGTGATCTCTCCTACCTCTGACCTTTTCTTTTCCTTTATTTTCAAATCTGAATTAGTCTTTTGTATGTGTCTTTTCTTCCTTCTAGTAATGTGAGATCCTTGAGGGCATACTGTCATTTTTCATCTTTGTAATCCCAGTATCTAACACATAATAGATTTAATAAACATTTGTTAAATTAGTAAATAAATGATCATTGTTGATGATAACCAGCTATTCTGAAAGGAACCTGAAACTTGGATCTAGAAAGAAATGGCCTTAAACATTGGTTTGCCATTCTCCATCATGCCCAAGTTTCAGTGGTCAGGTTTTTCCACTTCATTTGTCATATAGTCATTTAGCCTTTTTTGTGGTTGGAGCATTGACATTTCCTTTAAAGGCATGTTCAGTTTTCATTAGCATGCAGACATACCTGGTGTTGTGTTGGAATGCTTGGCATGCGTAGTTTATGATGTAAGAGAATTAACATGCATGTTTAACCATACAGACTAAGTAGTGAGCTTAATTAAAATTTTTACTCTGACCACAAAAGAAAATGTTCTCCTGAAAATCAGGTCAAAAAGTGAGTTATCAGAAGCTTACTGAGTATGTATTGTTATATTTATCTGTTTAAATCTGTTCAATTCTGTCAGCGGTATATGTGGAATGAATGGAGGACATAGAAAGTGAAATATTAGGAATTTGTTCAACAATGGAGAATCTGAGCAATAAAATGCATAGTGCTGACAAGGGGGTGCTTCCTATATATTCAACAGTGAAATGGAACAAGGTACCCTGTTTGATCCCTTACCACAGGCCACTAGTATTTGAAATGCTAGACTAAATTATACACTGACCTTATGGAAAGGAGTGAGGCCTTTGCTTTACCAGGGTTTCAAATATTCATAGGCCAGATGGAGGAAATATGATGAGAAATTGTTGGCCTTCACTCCATTCATCAGTCTCCTGCACTTCAGGAAAGGAAGGGAGTCCTGACAGGAAATTTTTATATTTAAAATGTTGGTATGTTCCTTGTCATCTTTAAGAAAGAGAAATGAGAACCAAGTGAGATGAAGATTGTAAACTGGAAAACACCTTTTCTTCCTCCCCTCTATCCCACAAAATTGATTAATACCTGGCAAAGAAACTTCAAAACCAGTAATAAGTGGTTTTTAGAGGTATCAAAGGAAGAAAGACAGGTAACTCATCATTTAAACTATTCATTGTGGCATTATGAGTACACTTTAGGACAAAAATAAAGGAAGAAAATTTCAGTTATTTACTCGGAATAGGTACCTAGGCTGTGGAGGTTTGAGGATCTAGGAACCAGAAAGAGACCATTTCTTCCCCTGATAGAATGTAAACTCTATGGGAACAGGGTCTATTTACTTTTTTTTTTTTTAATGTAGTACCTGGCACATAGTAAGTCCTTAATAAATACTTGTTCATTGATTTTGGGGAACTCCTGGCAGCTTTGCCTTTTTTGTCTATAAAATGAGTAGACTGAACTAAATCATTTCCATGATCCCTTCCATCTGATTCCAACATATGACTTATGAAATTCTGCGTGGAAGAATATATGTATGCCAGTTGGAATCGGCAATGGGGACTTTGTATCAGCGATTCAAGTTTGTTGTCACTGTCCATATTAAATAGCATAAACTAATCTTGTAAGGTCAGTTCCCAGTGACAAATTTGGTTTTTCTTAGTAAAATATATTCATTAAAACAGCAGAACAAGTGATGTTTTAGAAGTTTAAGGTGGAAAAATCCAGGAAAAAGAACTCTATATACTAACTTGTACATTAATCCATAGTTCCACTGATGGGAAACTCATTTCATAAGACAATCCATTCTCTTTATGGGAAGCTCTTGCTTTTAGAAAGCTTGTTTTTTTGCTTTGAATCAAAAAATAAAAACCTGCTTCTAACTGCTGCCCATGTCCTAGTTGTATCTTTTTAAACCAATCTTCATGAAACAAATCTCCATATTACATAGCAGTCTTTTAGATTTTGGAAGATGTAGGGCATGTTTTTTTCACTTGTCCTCCACCCCCCCTTCTCCAGAAAATCTTTTTTCTAGACTAAGAATCCTTTTTTCCAGTATTCTTCACATGGTTTGGTTTTCCAGATGCCACTTTCCTGCTTGTTATTTTCTCTACACGATAAATATAAAGAATTTTTATACAAACTGTAATATGTACTGGAAGGCATTAATGGGATCAGGAAATGTTTCTGTGTAGATGATGTAGACGGTGGTTCTTGACCTACATCTTGAAAAAAGAGAAGGCATTGAGATAAAGGTAAAGGAAGAGTGCGTTCTAAGCATGAGAACAACCAGTATAAAGGCACAGAGGAAAAATGGAGTGTGGTTTGTAAGGAACGGAGTGAGCCATAAAGTAAAGAAAGTGGACTAATCAATCAGATTGTGAGGGGCTTTAAAAGCCAAACAAGTGAGCTTGTATTGAATCTTATACTGGAGTTTAGTCCAGGGAAGGCATGAGAAGGACATGAATTAAGATGAAAGCTGTGTGAATGGAGAGAGGGCCATAGGCAAGCTGTTTTCTAGAGGTAGAAATATCAAGATTTATCAACTAATTGCTTATATGGTATGAGAGAGAATGAAAATTAAGGATAACACCAACATTTCAAAACTGAGAGACTGGAAGAATATTAGAAGCTTCAGAGTGGTTATCAGGGAAGCATTTCTGTTTTTGAGGACTATAGAGAAAAAATGTTTAGAATTTGATTGTTTTCCAACTAAAGTATGGCATCCAGAATAGAGCATGATATAGTCTAGATATGATCTAAGGAGTACTAAGTTACCAGTAGGATTGTTATTACCTCCTCTTTTCTATACCCTATTTTATATGTAGCCCTGAGAAATACGCATCTTAAGCTAATTGATTACAATATGAAAACCATTTCTTTTAGTAATGAGCTTGAACAGTGTCTATCATGGAATGGAAGATAGGGCTGACCGTGAGATTGTAGGCTTATTATTAAGAAAATTACAATCAAACAGTATCCCTAAATTATTTGCAAACACATTTCTTTTGTTAAAATCTTTGAAGTTCTGTTTTGCTCCTTGGTGAGAAGAAAGAGACAAAACTTTACCCCATCTTTCAACTTTCTTTTTTATTTTATTTTACTTTTTTAAAATAAGGATGTTCATGAATTAGAGCAAGTTAAAGCTCAGACAGGTTACCAAAGAAACATTTATATTTCTGAGGACTAAAGAGAAAAGTAATTATTTTGCTTTCAAAATGGAGGTTCCAGATCTCTTTCATGTAATTTATATTATCCAGAAACCTCTGGTCTGCTGAAATTTCTGTTTATATTTTCAAATTTTTCCATTTTTTGCTTTAAAGAAAAGAAAAGGTATTTAAGTGTCTTTTGATTTGATCTGAACAACCAGTGGATAACATGCTGTCTGTTATTCCAACAGAGCAAGGCAACTAGGTGCTCAGTTAAGAACTTGATGATTGAGAGAACTGCTGTGATGGTACTGGAAGCACTTCCTGTGTCAGTAACTCATCTTCTAGGCAGGATATTGTCTTTTAATTCACTTAATGTATCACTGCTGGGTATCTGTAGCTTATTATCCCCTGATAAATCTACTATTTGTTAATAGTTTGTTGCTTAGATCTTGGTTTCTCTTTATTGTGTCTTCCTTTTTGTTCAGAAGGAAGAAGTTAGTGTTGATTTTACAAGCTTGATGCTTGAGTTGTCTGCTAAGAAGATGGTCATTATTCAGCTTTCCTACTCTCACAGTTGAAAAGCTTTAATGCCTTCTAGCAGAAGCCTGTGCTTATTTCTGTTTTTCACTGAAGGGCCCTGGCTTTGTGGCCTATACTTTCTGAGAAGGTATTTTTTTGCCTTACTTGTTAAATTGAGGCAGAATTCCAAGCCATTGTTCTCTGAAATCTTTTTTCCAGTAATTGTCAGTGATGTGGCTTTTCCCTAACCATTGTGGATTATTCATCCTGTGTTATTACCTGATCAGAATTAATATAACACGTGCCTTGTTGTGATGTGATGTGTATCTTCATGTCAAATTCATTTTGTGCTTACTGGATCCTGATAAATGAAGCTATTTAACCTTGAATAGTAAACTAAATTTTCTTAAATGACCAGTAAAATTCTCTTTCATAGTATAAATGTGTGTGTATTCATTTGCACTTGTGCGTGCATGTGTATACATATACACATGCACACATACTTTATTTACTAGTAACAAATTTCATCTTTCAAGAAGTTCATCACACTAGAAAAAAATTAAATACAAACATTTGTGCTAAAATTTTAATTCTTTGTTTTTAGAGCTCTTCGTCCTGGTTAACACCTATCCTACAAGATATGCTGCGACACATTTTTCAGTTTTGTATTTTGGAAAGCAGTCAAGAAATTCTGGACCTTATTCACAAGGTATTTAATGAATAATTTTATGTTTCTCTTCTCAATCTTTATTTTTCAAACTTAAGGTTTCAAAATTGTTATACTGTTACAGTTTTTTTTAAAAAACACATTTGAAAACACTAAGATGTGTTTAGGCACCTCACAACCAGAACAGTTAAGCTGCTTCACAGATCTGCAAGCTGATGGTGAAAAAGAGCTTCTTCACAACATCTTCATTTGCTGTCATCATCATCATCATCATCATCATCATCATCCTTTATATTTGGAGAGTCCTTTTCCCCAGCGCACTTTCTTATTTGATTCTCATAATAGTCACTTAATAGATACTGATCATCCACTTGATAGTTAGAAATTTGATGTCCCAGAGGTTATGACTTGCTCAGTTCAGTGCCTCACGGTGATGGAACTAGGGGCAGAACCCTGGTCTGCTGATTCTTAGTCTAGTGATGAAATCTGTCCTTTGAACATTACAATATGATCTAGTACAGGAGCATTTTGTTTCATTTTCTGAGCAAGCCATTCCCATGACGTTCTACTAATGCTTGAAAATATTTGCTTATTTCTTTTCTGGTCTTCCCTCTCACCCATTTTACATCCATACACACATGCATGTGATATTTCATATACATATATTCTACATATTGTATTCATATGCTAATATCTAATACTCTGCATCAGCAGAACTAATATTTTTTCCCTTTGTGTTGTAAAAACCTGTAATTTAGTAAGTAAATGATTCATTCTTGGTTCTTCTATAATAAATTGACTTCAAAATTTAGATCTTACTCTCATTAAATATCTAAAGGAATTATTTTGGTGTGGTGAAAACCTGTCTCATAGGATCTGGGCAGTGGAAAAGTACCATGCCAGCTCTGACAAAGTGAACAGAGGGACAATACAATACACACACTTACATGAACTTGCTTTCACTTGCTTTTAACAGTGGCAAGAATACATATTTCATTACTGGTTGATTCTAATTAGAGTTAGAAATTACTGTCTTTGCTCCCCTGATGCTAACTTTTTCTGTAAGTGAGCACATCCCGAGAGTCTGTACTTGCCACATAAAATTTTAATTTGATAGGCACTGTGTGAGCTAATTTTCAGTCTCTGTCCTTTTTAGACTTCCCTTTGGGGGTGGGGGTAGGGTGCCATTTTTGTTACCTGAGCTTCAATCTTTGCTTTGGAGAGAGAGAAAGAGAGAGAGAATGTGTCTGTGTCTGTGTCTGTGTATTTCGTTGATGGCTATGTGTGGTGGTATCTTGATTCCCACTCTTTTAATCTTCACTTTAGAATTTTTCTTGTCTTATGATTGGTCACAACTTTGCTTATGGGGGGGGGAGCTATCTCTTTACATAGAACCTAGACCTGTATGATCTTGGCAATAATTCTTGGTTTAGGTAGGTTGGAATCCTTTTACAAATTTGTGTCAGGAACATTACCAAATAAGTAAAAGCTTTATAGATTTTTAAAAATTAACTTATTTTTATTAATACCTTTTTTAAATATTACATTCATTTCCAAATATAGTTCTACCTACCCAGAAAGTCAACCTGTATAACAAAGGGACAATTCAGCAAAACAAACCAACCCATTGGCCATATCTGATAGTATGTGAAATATCACAGCATATATTTATCATGTATGTAATACACATACACAATCTTTTTCATTTTGGGACTAAGGATAAGGAATATCTTCCATATAGGGGTTTTACTTTTCTAGTTATACCTTTCCAGTAGGAATTTAAGTGAACTTTCTTACAGGAGCTTTTCCCTCATAACTTGAGTGAGTTGGTAATGCTCTTTTTACCTCAGCCCTCTAAGTCCCATCTCTCTTAAGATCATCCTCCAGGTCTTCCCCAGCTGGCTTTTTGACATGAGCTCTTAGCCTCCCTTTTCCTGACCAGGGCAACCATGAGTTGATACGTTTCCAGATACCTGAGTCTATATGAATACAGAGTGAGTTGAAACTGCTCAGCAAAGTCTGTGGGATCCTCCCTGGGGTTAGGATACTCCTTAGCTACAGCCTGGAGTTCCCCACACTGCCAGAGCTTGAAACAGAGCTTGAAGCCACTGTCCTTAGGGGTGGGGGGTGTTCCCCAGAAAATTCTGGCTTGCACCTTGAAAGGAAACATAGAAACTGGGGAGCTGATGGCATCTTTTGTTAAAAGCAGGTATAGTTTAGGTAGTTGAGTAGTTTGTGGGTTGTTGAGGAGGATTTCAAATGATTTAATCCTTTCTTTCATTGATTCTAATTCAGACCTATGCTCTCTTTCCCTTGCTTCTGAGTACCATTTATTTTATAACTGACCCATTCAAGAGACTGAGTTTCCTTAATTCATCAGTTTCTGCCTTAAATACTCTAATTTGGTCTTATTAAAGCAGGCCCAGTGGGCCCAGCGAAGTTTGGGGTCATAACTATTCAAATCTGCCTAATCCTGGCAATGTGAGGGGGCAGTCAAGACCATATTTCTTATACATTTGAAAGGCACATGTTTGTTTTGGGGGAAAGTTGACAGGAACTGCTGCAGTCTCTCCTTTGTCCTTACTGAATATCTGTCCTCTTTTAAAGGTGAACATTCAAAGATAATAGCCCTACTTAACTAATAATAGCACATAATACACAAATAGCACTAATAGCACACAATACACAAATACTATTAATCCACACTGCTAACAGTCCACTTGAATTACAAAAGCAAGCATTCCACTACACGTCTAACTAAACATACAGTTAAAATACTAATTTCAGCAGTTCCAGAGACATAAGCAATTACAAACTCTAAAAGCCTGCAAAATTTTCTAATTTATCAGACCTGTGCAAAAAAAATAAAACCCAAGGGCATGCAATTAAGTCAATTAACCCATGTGTTTAAAAAAAAAAAAAAAAGGCCTTACCAGAGTGATCTGGGACAAACAAGATCAAGAAAGAGGGGCCTCAGAGTATTCCTTGCAATGAAAGATGATCTCAGTCCGATCTGGATCGGATAATGGAATGGGAGTTGGAGTGTTAAACTTGCCAGATAAGGCAGGGTCAGTCTCTAGAGAAAGCTTCAGTGGCACCTAGTCTATTCCCCAAGTATTGGAGAGCTCAAGGCTTCTTTTAGGACCACTATCACCAATTAATGTTAACAGAATTTTAAATGCTGAGTGCATTTAGACTGGTCTCTAATCTGGGAAGATACCGAGTAGGCCAAAGATGAGTGTGTCAGGAATCAAGTAGTGGTTTAAATAATTTCAAAGTGACTTTGCAAGCCTGAAGTTCTCCTAAAAAGGAGAGTTCATCTTGATGCAGCAAAGCAAAGTTTGTGTACATGAATCACAAGTGCAGAGGGGAGGTAGAGATGGATTATAACAAAATCATTTCTAGAACTTAACGTGATTTCTCATGGCAAGCCTACAAGTATAGGACAATACAAGTGTTCTTGAGTCCTGTGGGAACAGTTCTCAAATATCAGGGTTGTGATCACTTGGTGGGGGCACAAAATCAATTCTGTGACAGGAACAGGTTTTACAATCTTGATTCATTTCACTTAAGGTCCACAATGACAGTACAAGCACAGGAATATCAGTTATTGGTAACTCTTAAGCTGCACTGTTAACGATCTCTGACTTCCAAGCCATAATCTGCTGGGGAAATAGTAGCTCTGAAAAATCCAAATTATTAGTATATTCATTACACATATCATACTGATTAATAGGAAAATCATAAATCATCCTTTGAATTTCCCATAAACTTAAAGATGAGCTACCATTTGCTCCTGTGACTTCAACTATTACCACTGTGTGGATGATCTCTAAATCCATCCCTCCAGCCCTATCTTCTGTAAGATAGGTTCACCTAATCAATCCAAAAGCATTTATGAAAGCCAATTTTCCAGATTCTTTGCTAGGTAGTGTGCCCATGTTTGTTGCCACCTGACATGAGGGGCATTCAGTTTAAACTGACTTTATTATTGTTCTTGAAACACCTCTTCTTGCTTCTAACGCTGTCTTTCGAGTTAATTGTCCTAAAGTAGAAATCTGGTCATATCACTTTTCTGCTCAAAGCCTTGCAGGGTTTAGTAAGGTTAACCCAGCAGGGTAGTTCTTTCACCTTCTCTTTCTAGCCTTCTGTGATCTCAAGCTATACTTCTTAATATATATTGGATACCAGCCAAATTCCCTTATATTCTCTCTTCTGCCCTCCCTCCTTTAATATAAATTTTCCACCTGCAAGCTTTTTCTCCACTTTTACTTAGCATTCCCTTCATAATGTGTACATATGCATGAATGGCTAAATGCATATTTTGAATTCTTATTCTTCCTTCAAAGCCCAACTCAGTTAACCTCTTTTTACATGAAGTCTTTCTGAATCTCACCTCATTAGTTCTGGTCTTTCCCTCCTTGGATCTTTGGTAGTGTTTTATTTGCCCTCTCATGCATTTACCACATATAGTTTATTACTGTTATTTCTGTATGCCATACTAGACTATAAATTGCATGAAGATTAAAACTGAAGTAAACCTAGCACTGTGCACTGCACATTACAGGAATTGAACAAATGTTTCAATTGAATTTCCTCGCTCGTAAATGTATTTTCATTCCTTCTGACAACTCAGGGTTTGAGTTGTCATTCTTCTACACCTTTTAATAGGTACTTTATATTATATATTAGGGCCTTTCAGAGAAAGAACAGAGTCATTTATTCAGTAGCATTTACAAGCAATATCTAGGTCAAAACTCAGGATCAGTTCTATGACTGTAACATGTTAGCTTACGCTTAAAACTGGTGCTGGTTTTTGTATACAGTTCTGACTCAAGAAATGTCAGGTGGACTTAATAATTTTAGACTACAAAGATGATGCCTGAGTGCATGAGATGAGTTAAAGATTTGTGCTTTAGCTACTTATAGAATATTGTACCATCAAAATTTAACAGAAAAATTGACTAGAGTATGCCTTGAGAATTGTCTTTGATATGGAAGTACTATAGCACCAAATTTCATTTTACATGCAAAATTTTTTCACAACTGAATGTGTAACAACATTTTTGCACTTAAATTACTTAGATGGTCATGTTTTTTCTTAAATATTTACATGGTCATACTGGGGAGAAGATCATAAATTCATAAATTTAGAAGTTTGCAAACCCTTAATTTTGTAGATGAGTAAATAGAGCCAGGGAGGTGAAATGATTTGCTGGGATTTAAACCCACATCCTCTGATTCTGAGTCTAAGAATCCTGCTGCACAGTGTTGAAGTTATTTGTTCTTGTCACTTTTTCTTAATTCATATGCAAGTAGTTTTACATTTTAAAAATTAGGATTTTTAAATTATGACCTCTCTGTTGAATTTTAAAATTAATCAGTGCCATTATCTATATATTTTTCCAAGGATAAGTTTTAGTCCTTAATTATTGCTTTCCATTTGCAAATTTTTTCCCTCCTATTTCACTTTTTAGGTATGGATGGAACTGTTAAGCAAGGCTTCAGTGCAATATGTAGTGGCGGCAGCTTGTCCATGGATGGGTGCTTGGCTTTGTTTAATGATGCAACCTTCCCATTTACCTATTGATTTAAATATGCTGCTGGAGGTAAAATCCAGATCTAAGGTAAGAGTGAGATAACCTAAAAATATCTATTTAATCTTACATTTAATATTTTTCCTAATTATGTAAACTTTGAATATCTTATTAAGGTGATTTCTCTTTTGTAGATCTAAGGAGAAATTACTCTAGAGAATGCATGCAAGAAAATAGTTTATATTCATTAATTTTAACAAACTGTTCTATAAAGTGTTTTGTGTTGTTTTTATGGGGGAAAAATGGAACATTGTAAACCAGTAGATATTTGCACAATTTGATGGCTTTGAAACTGGTTGAATGGTCTGACTCAAAGAGTAATTGATTACTTAATGATTCGATGTTACCTTAAAAGGAGGTCTCCAGTATATTGTCCCAGGAATCTGTGTTTGGTTTCATTCTATTTAACATTCTTTATTACTGACTTGGATAAACGTATAAATAGCATCTTTATCAAATTTACAGGTGGCACAAATTTAGGAAGAATAGCTAAGAAACTGAATGAAAACATTAGGATTCAAAAAGATCTTGACAAGCTGGAACATTGGAGCAGTGCTAATTTATGAATAAACCTAAAATCTTACATTTACATTCAATATACAAGATGTTGGAGGCATAATTAGATAGCATTTTGTCTGAAAAAGATCTGGGTGTTTTTAGTGACCTGAAAATTCCATAGGAATAATCAGGGTGGTTTGGCCACCAAGAAATCTGTTGTCTTTTCAGCTTGCATTTCTACTGTACTTGGGTCCAGTTCTGACAACATTATGAATGTTGTGTTTGTTCTGGGAATCACATTGAAGAAAGAACTTGATGAGCTGGGAAATGTCCAGAGCAATGCAGCCTGGCTGGTGAACTCATACCTTTCAAATTCGAACTCAATCTAGAAAAGAAAAGACTAAGAGTAGAGATGTTTCCAGGTATTTTAAGGGCTAATGCCTGGAAGGGGGAAATTAGATGTTAGTGCATTTCTACGAGCCAGATCTTCCCCAGACTCTGTTAGGGGCTAAGGAGATGGAAATGGGATAGGACTTCCTGCAAAAGACATTGGTTTCATTTGTTACCAAGGGGCAAGAAGTAGGAGCGGTGGGTAGGTGCGATGAGAGAAACTGAAGCTTGGTGTAAAGAAAGACTTAACATTTAGAACTATCCCAAGATGTATGAGGCCACTTTGGAAGACGGTTAAGCAAAGGTTATGTGACCACTGCTTAGGTCTGTTAGAGTAGAGATCCTTTTTCAGGTATAAGTTAGACTAGGTGGTTTCTCAGAACTCTTACAACTCCACAATTCTTTAATGTTGTGAGAGCTGCCAGTCCTTACATTTTATTCTTTGTACTTTCTATTTCCTCAGGAAAAAACAGGTGGTAAGATGCGCCAGGGTCAAAATCAAAGTAAAGAAGTGCTGCAAGAATATATTGCAGGTTCAGATAGCATTATGGAAGACCCTGCAATGAGAGATTTTGTTGTTATGCGGGCCAGAGTGATGGCAGCCAAGTAAGTATATAGTGAGGAATAAACTATTTATAAAGTAACATTGAAGTTTTAAATAAGTCAGTGTCTTTTTTTTAGGAGTTAATACCACTTTATTTTTGTATAGCACTTCCAAGTTTCCTAAGAGTTCATTTGAGGAAACTTGTAGGCATCTTAAACCAGCATGTCCAAAACAGAACTTTTTAGCTTTCCCTCCAAACCTGCCCCTTTCCCTAACTTCTCTGTAAAGGACAATATCCTTTCCTCTCAGTCACCCAGGCTCAGAAACTAGGTATTATGCTCAACTCTTTACTCCGTCTTCACCTCACCCCACCATACCCAATCAGAGACCAAGTCTTGTTTCTATCTTTTTAAATCTTTCATATATGATCCCTTCTCTTCTCACTCCCCTCCCCCCTACCTGGGACAGGCTCTTATCACCGCACATCTGGGATGCTGCAGTAGCCTTCTGCTGTGTCTCTCTACCTCAAGTCTCTCCCCACTCCAGTCCTTCTTCAATTTAGCAACCAAAATGATTTGACAAAGTACAAGGCTGATCATGTCATCCGCCTTTTCAGTTAGCTCTTGGGGCTGTAGCCTTTAGTATCACATGTAAAATCTTTGGTGGCTTGTAAAGCCCTCCATAACCTGGTCTCTTCCTACCTTTCCATCCATCTTGGATCCCCACCCACTTATTCTGTGATCGTTGTCCTCACTGTTCCTTAAGCAAGACTTGTCATCTCCCAATATCCAGATGTTTTTACTGGCTGTCCTCCAGACCTGAAACTCTGCCCCATCTCCACTCCCTGGCTTCTCTCAAGTCTCAGCTAAGTTCCTCTGTCTACAAGAAGCTTTTCTTGATCTTCCTTAGTACTAGTGCCTTCCCTCTGTTGATTATCTCCAGTTTATCCTGAATGGAGCTCGTTTGTCCATTGTTTACATGTTAACCATCATTTGAGTATTGTCGCTCTCCTTAGACTGAGTTCCTTGAAAACAAGGGCTGCTTTTCCCCTTTCTTTGTTTTCTCCGTGCTGAGCACAGTAGCTGGCACTCAATAGGAGATTAATAAAGGCTTAGTTCACTAACAGACTAAAATTCAGAAAATTAGTAACCTGTTTAAGGACACAGAGAACAGTTGATAGAATTGTTTCTTCTGACTTCTACTTTGGTATGCTTTTAGTCACACTAGTCTTTGGGGAAAATCTAGCTACACTAAGGAAAATTTATTTTTTGAGTAAATAATTCTTTTCTTCCCCAAGGTTGTTAGGAGCACTTTGCTGCAATATTTGCGATCCAAGTGTAAATGTATCTTCTCAAGACATTAAACCAGCTGAGTCTCTTGGCCAGTTGCTACTTTTCCACCTGAACTCCAAATCTGCTTTGCAAAGGATTAGTGTTTCTTTAGTAATCTGCGAATGGGCTGCTTTACAGAAGGTAAGATCTTGATCTATCTTTGAGTTAAAGTAACCAGTTTCAACTGAACTTACACTGCCTTTTCAATAGGAAAAAAAAGATATTTTTGTGTGGTTTTGTCTACTGCTTGTATATGAAATTTACCAGATGCATATGAGATTAGATTAAATGTTTTTTTCTCCCCAAATGGCTGCCTCAGTTCTAAACTTTCTTCTCACAAGGCACCTAGTCTTTCAGCTGATTCATATCCATATTCAACTTAAGCACTTCATCCTTTAGATTGTTATAAAACTTCTTAAAAAATTTAACTCAGTTTCATTGTTGTTGATAATTCTTTCATGTCTCAGGTACAAACTTAAAAATGATTCATGGGTTTACATAGTAACCTATTAGGGTGATCTTTTGGTCACAGGGAAAAATAAAATTTCTCCTTTTGATCCTAGTTGTTCATATTTTCAAGTATTCTTTCCAGCCATTTCAACTGTAGCTGAAGCATACATAAAAGATGTGATAATTTTGTTGCATTTACATTTCAAAAGTGGTACCTACTAGTTTTGCTTATTCTTTTAACTTTGAGAAATTAAATGTTTAGCATTTGCTATGTGAGTCATACACTACTCTCTTTTATTTGGCTGTCAGACCTAAGCCTAAAGAGAACTGTCTTGCTCTGCAGAGGCCCAGGCTCTAGCTTAGCCTCTGGGGAGAATTGAGGCTCCCTCCTCCTTTTTCGTTTAGAGAGTGTGCTAGAGAAGTATTTGGACTTGTGCCTTTCTCAACAGTGAGCTGCAAGTGTTAGTTTTGACTTCTAGAACTCTTGATACCTATATTGTGCCTAATCTGATGGTCACCAGGGAGATCACCTCAGTTCTGGCTGAGACAGAGAAAGAGAAGGAAGATGTAGTTAAATTGAGAGGCTGCTTTCTTTCTATAGTTACTTAGTTTTAAATATATGTGTAAGCTTAAACCATATTTTTCTTATTTAAAAAATTTATAGTCAATTTATAAGTTACATTCCAGAAATCTTTTCGGATTCCAATTAAACATTTATCTTGATAATTCTAAAATTATAGAAGGATTTTTGCGGGGAGGAGGGTAGAGGAAATGAAACTTATGATATTTATGTTTATATTTATGCAGTACTCATATTTGAATCCCATTATATGTGATTTTATTTTAGGAATGTAAAGCTGTTGCCTTAGCTGTGCAGCCACGTTTACTTGGTATCCTGTCAGAACATCTGTATTATGATGAAATTGCTGTTCCATTTACACGAATGCAGAATGAATGTAAACAGCTTATTACATCATTAGCTGATGCACATATTGAAGTTAATAGCAGAGTGAATTACAGTGTGTTTACAATAGATCAAGCTAATGAGCTGGTGAGTTAATAGAACTTTCCATTCTTTAGTTTTAGATATGACATGAAATAAAAAATATTAGAAACTATCCAAGCCATATTTACCTTAAAAGCAAATTAATCTAACTGCTCATTTTGGTTGGTGGCACAGTATATTTTGTGACAAAACCATTTTTTGTCAGATAGTATCCTGTCTTTTAATTTATTCTTTAATCTTAAAATAAGAGCTACAGTTTAAAAAGGAACGTTCGTTTCCATCCCTATTTAGGTCGTTGGGGAAAAGTTTGTAGATAATATGTCCTTCTTTCCTGGGATTATATTTTCCTTTCTTATAATTTTTTTCAAATTCCTTAAATATTCAGATATATTGTTCTACCTGTTCCACATTAATATCTATCTATTCTGCTTAATTTGATTCCACCTAGACTCCATCAAAACAATTTTTAAAAAAAAGGAAAGGAAAAGATTTCCTCCATTTTCCTTTTCATGTGAGCAAGACTAGGATATGTAATTACTTTAGGTTCTTTTCTTGGGTTCTGGAATAAGGAATGAAGTAACATCCTTATCTCATTGATGTTAGGGATATTTGTCCTTTGCCTAACTAGCCTAAGGAGAGGCGAGTGGACGAATATTGACTTAAGTATAACTATAAGGAAAAGCTTGCTGTTGCCATTTTCCTTTCAGCCTCCCTATCTTTTAAATTTCATCCTCCAACTCAGAGAATTTCTGTAAATTTGTCAAAGCATATTTTGAATTAAGTATTGATTTTTGCACATAAAATGCTTTACCAAAGATGGTGATTTTATTTTTTTTACTTTGTTGTACAATAAATTTTAGTTTTTGCATTCAGTTTATCTCTTAATTTTCTACTAGATTTCTTCCTATTCAGAGACACTTCTGAATGCTCTTGGAAAGACTGAAGTTAAAGATGTGCCCGCCTACTTAAGCTGACTCATAATGCAACTACTAATCAGGAAAAAAGGCTGTTAGACTGTACATTTTTGTTATCTAAATCAGTGAATAGATATTTGTTGGTTAAAAATTATTTGCTAATGACCATGGTGCAGTGGGAAAAGCTTTGCATTTGATGTCAGAAGACTTGGGTTCAAAACCTGGCTCTCCCATTTACTGCTACCCTGTGATTTGAGCAAGTTATTTAAGCATACAACTTATTTTCATTTAAAAAGTGGAGGTGAGGGGGAAGGGGACAGATGGTAGATGATCTTTCCAGCTTTTCCAACATGAAACCCAATGATCACATTGAAATTAGAGTAAACTGTTCAAGAACTATTTAGACACTTCTTTCTTCTCCATTGGCCACCGCTAAGCTATTTCTTTGTACATTAGCACCTTCCTCCGCAGAGGGCTGGGAGAAAAGAGTGAATTATAAGGTTGAGAATTAGCAAATGACCTTTGAGATCATTTAGTCCAAACTACTTCATTTTAGATAAGAAACGGAGGCCCAGAGAAGTTGTCACTTACCCAGGATGACAGGTAGTACAGCTACATTTTAAAACACATCTTCTGCATTGAAATCTGCTGTCTTTTTCATCACCCAATCTCACTGTTGATAGTTATTGCTCTTTGATAGCCTGCCCTAATAAAAATATAGTATTGAAATAACTAGATACTAGTACCAAAAATTATTGACCAAAGATGAGATATGTAGATTTCAATATTCCAGTGTATTTGTGTCCCTTAGCTGCATAGATAATTATGTAACGTCTCTGTGTTAAAGCCACATTTTGTACAGATTCATAGTTGCCTTCTGATCAAAATACTTAAGGCAGTTTATGTAATTCTTTTCTACAATTTTAAGATGAATGGTTTTTGTTTTTTTGGTTTTTTTGTTTTTTTAAAGAAAATGAGCTTTTGCTGGAGAATTCAAATTTCAATTGATTCTAAATTTAAATTATGTGAAGGCTTATTCTAGCTTAGTTCATTTCATAAACCTTTATTTTAGAGGATACTGTGGTTGATACAAACAAAGTAGATGTTCTTTAACTATTTGCTCTCTGTGTGTTTTTAATAGGTCACTACTGTTTTTAATGAAGTCACATCATCTTTCAATTTAAGTCCAAAAGTGTTACAGCACTTAGATAGTAAGCGGCAACAAGTTCAAATGACTGTTGCAGAAACAAATCACGAATGGCAAGTGCTGCAATTGAGAGTCCATACATTTGCTGCGTGTGCAGTTGTGAATTTACAGCAACTTCCAGAAAAATTAAACCCTGTCATAAAACCATTAATGGAAACTATTAAGAAAGAAGAAAATATACTGGTACAGAATTATGCTGCTGTGTGCATAGCAAAGTTACTTCAACAGTGTACGTCAAGAACTCCTTGTCCCAATTCAAAGGTTATTAAAAACCTTTGTAGTTCACTCTGCGTGGATCCACATCTTACTCCTTGTGTCGCATGTCCAGCACCACCCCAAAGTAGCCATGAAAATTCTAAAGGTATCTATTTGAAGCTTCCATGTGGGGTGGGAAAGTTACCAGGGAAAATATGTTCATTCATTTGTTTTTCAGTAGAATTTAAATACACATCTATAACTTACTATAGGTTTTTTTCTAAACATGGTAGAACCTTGCTATAACTGAATTTCATTACTATTCTGATGGCTTTCATTTATAGTGGATAAAATAATATCCTCCCTACCAACTAGTAGTAGTTATGCTATACATATTTGTGTATAAGAAGCCTCTAAGATGTCAGACTTCTGTGCCATCATTAGCATTATGAAAAAATTTAGTTGCCTGATAGGTTTGGGAAGAGATGAGAGAAAAGGGGATTTAATTATTTCCAATGTAGTTTAACAGAATTATTAACACTGAAATTTGTCTCACTTTCTGAATTGAAACATTGGCTTCTGGAACAGGTAAACCATATCAATCTGAAAAACCTGATGTTTTGACTTTTCCCTAACAGAGTAATCTGTAGGGTAATAAATGGAAATGAGAACTGCTTCATGCATTCTTGTCCTTTGTGAGCAGATTCAGCATATGGAAGTATGTAACAATTTCTGCTAATAGTGTATATGAAATGTATCTCTAAGTTCTGTTAATAAAATTTGGGGAAAGCAAATTGTCACAAACATGTCCTGTAAACTTAGTGGAAAAAAAACTACAAGCCGTGTGAAATATATCTTGCAAAAACACTGCATAACCCAACAGAGAGTGATCTCAGCATCTTATAAATTATAATACTCTTTCTCCCCGCCTTGCACTTCCCTATTATCTGCTACCACTCTAAACCAATATTTTACAAAGGGCATTTTTCTGAAGTTTCTGTTGACTGTGGATATGCAAAAGGGATTTGTTGAAATTATTTCTGGTATATCTGAAGATAGAATAATCAGTCCTACAATTTTCTAATAAGCTTTTATACTTTTAAATGAGTCTGGTTTTTCACTTATATGAGGATGTGGGAAGAAACAGAAAAATAATATTTTAAATAATTTCTGCAAATCCCACTCTCTTGGTAGGATAAAGTTTATAGATCACAATATTTAAATGTATTTTTTCTTTAGATGCTGTGTAACTTTGTCATTACTGAATTTTATTAGATTTTGTCACTGTTAATTCATCTTTTATAATGTGACTTTTTTTCTTAGTAGGACAAAACACAGATAAAGATGGAATGCATCACACTGTTACTAAGCACAGAGGTATAATCACTCTCTACAGGCATCAGAAAGCTGCCTTTGCCATCACAAGCAGACGTGGCCCTACTCCTAAAGCAGCAAAAGCTCAACTTGCAGATTTTCCCCCAGGAAGCAGTGGAAATATCCCTGTTGAATTGGATGAGGTGCATATTTTCAATTTTGATTCCTCTGGTTTTTAACTACAGAAAAAACATGCAAACACAAGTAGGTCAGATATTAATTTTGTCACCATTTCAATATCCCAAAATGCAGTTAGCATTTCAAAATAATAGCACCTTAATTGGCATGAAATGTCTACCAGTAAGTGTTTGTAGCAGTCTGGTCATTAGAGTTAGAAAATCTATCAGTTTACTGGTATTACAGTTTTTCTTGCCTGATGGAATTTTTATTAACTGATTCTTCATAAATACTCTCAAAGAAGTAAACTTTATTTGTATTCTGTGAAATAGTTCACAAACTTCAAATAATTCCATTATCTCTGTAACAGTAAACAACAGCCAAAATACAGCAAATTTTTCATCTTTAAATTTTTAAAAATTCTCATGAATAAACTTCTCATGAAGAACCGTCTGTAGCCCTTTTAAAAATTCCTTAAGTAAAATTACCAGTTCTTGGAGAGAAAACTAAACTTATATGCTTCTATGTTTACTCTTCCTTTTCTGTTGCTTTTTAACTTGTTATCCATCTATCTCTGAAATAATAGTGGTGTTGTTGGGTTTTTTTTAAAGGGCTCAGCTGGCACTTTATCAAGTGGAATCAATGCTCTAGCAATTATCAGTTCTGATATTCGTTTGCTTACTATTTCATTCTAATGACTATTCAGACAGAGGCAACCAAAGGCATGGGGGATAGAAAACTGGTGTTGGAAGTTAGGAAGACTTGAGTTCAAGCAGGACGCTTGTTCTGTCCCTTATATTTGCTGGCTCTTTAACCCTGAGCAGTTAATTTACTTTAAATGTTTCATGGGCAACTCTTGAGTAGGCACCATTCTGCTTTGTTAGAGGAATTTACCTCAAGAAGAGTTGCCTACCCCAATGAAAAATCCTCCAAATGCTATTGAAATTCATTGTGTATTTTGAAGGTGCTTTTATATTTTGGTTTAGACCTATGATTTCATTAAAATAGGGAGCTCCCAATTTAGAAAATCCCTCCAGTGATGCATGGTGGTAAGTCATATATGCTATATAGTTGTGTTAACATACTTCAAAAGACGCTTAATAAAAATAGAAAATTAAAGTTTGCACTTATGACTTCTCTTTTAGCAGACTGAGCATACAGGAAAAATTCAGAATCGGTGAGAAATGATTAGTGTTTCCAAAAGTACATTTTGATTAGAACTGTAAGAAACTTGGCCATATTTAGAAAGGGCACAATTGGTAAGGTACAATTAAAATAATAAAAAGATTATGCAGGGCAAATCAGAACTTGTTTATCAGGACAGTCTGGAGCCTGGAGTCCCAGCTTTTCAAATGAAAACTTTCCTTTTAATGTGCATGAATGATGTACATGGATAAAAAGTAGCAATCTACAGAAGCAGTTTTTGAAAAATGACTAGAATGCCTTTGTACTCCAGTATTCATTTGGAGTGTTCATCCCATCATTCCAGCTGTAATTGAAATCTGTTCTCACTCTCCCTAAAAGACTTAGAGGCAAATTGAGATTTGTATTTCTAGATTGACTTTAAGATGGATGTTCCATTAATAAGTACTTTCTAATTGGCACATAGAAAATTACCCATGGTTTTAATTTTCTCATTCCTAAAATGGAGCTAGATTAAATGATATCCATTGTCCCTTCCAGCTCTAAGAGAATATATATTCATTGCTACATAGAAGATGTGCCTATAAAATAGGACTTCAGTAAACATTTATTAAGCACTTACTACATACCAGACACTATGCTAAGCATTAGGTATCTTAAGAAAGGCTAAAAACAGTTCCTGTACTTAAAGAGTTTATAATCTTTTGCTAGAGACAACAAACACAACTATGTACAAATGCCCCAACAGATGAAATAATCATCAGGGGAAAGACACTAGAAATAAGAAGGATCAGGAAAGGCTTCCTGTAAAAGGTGGAATTTTAGCCAGAAATTGAAGGAAACCAGGAAGTAGAGATGAGAGAGAGAAAGAACATTCCAGGCATGAGACAACCTGAGGAGCAACATGGAGACCAGTGGAGAGTATTGGGGGGGAGGGAGAACAACCAGGTTATGAAAATCTTCAAACACCAAATGGAGGGTTTTATATTTGATCCTGGAAGTGATGAGGAACCCTGGGATTGAGGAGAAAGTGACATGGTCAGACTTGCACTTTAAGAAGATCACTTTGACAGCTGAATGTCAGATAAACTGGAGTGGGGAGACTTGTTGCAGGCAGACCACCTAGTGGGCTACTACAGTGATGAGGTTGTTGAGTGCCTGCACCCAATGTGACGGTAGTGTCAGCGGAGAGGAGGGGGCGTGTGTGACAGATGTGATAAAATAAATAGGACTTATTAACAGATTGGATATGGCAGTGAGAGTTGAGGATGTGTGAACCTCACTGAATAGGAGGAAAGTGATGCCTTTAGTACTAATAGAAAAGTTCAGAGCTGAGGAGAGTGAAGGGGTAAAAATAATGTTCAGTTTTAGCTGTCCATAGGAATTCAGTTTGAAATGTTCAGTAGGCATTTGGATGTGTGAGTGGAGTTTAGGGCTGAATAAAGTACATGTAGAATTAGCAGCATAGAGGTGATGTTGGATCCATGGAAGTTGGTGAGATGACCAATCGAAATAATATAGACAGAGAGAGGAACTAGAGGGCCTGGGACAGAGCTCTGTGGGATTCCCATGGTTAGCGGATATGACATGGAAGAAGATCCAGTAAAAAAGACTTAGAAAAAGCATTTTAGATAGGTAGGAGAACCAGAGTACAGTAGTGTCATGGAAACCTAGAGAGGGGAGGGTATCAAGAGGGTGATTAAGAGTGTAAAAGGCTAGAGAGAGCAGCCTTTGAAGGTTAAGTGTTGAAAAAGGGCTGTTAAGACATTTCACAATTAAGAGATCATTAATAATTATGAAAAGAGCAGTTTTAGTTATTCAGATGATGACATCTGAAGTCAGATTGTGGAGAGTTAAGAACAGAGTGAGAGGAAAGGAAGTGGAAACAATTATAGAAAGTGTTCTCATGGGGTTTAGCCACAGCCTTGAGAATGAGAATGGACAGATAAGTGAGTTTTTTGAGGATAAGGAAGACATAGGTATATGTTATAAGCAGCAGAGAAGTAGCCTCTACACAGGGAGAGACTGAAGTTATGTGAGGGTGGGAATGATAAAGGGATCAATCTTCTGAAGAAGATGGGATGGAATAGGGTCACTTGTGCATGTGAAAGGGTTAGTCTTGGCAAGGAGAAGGGCTAACCTTTTCACTTGAGGCCGAGGTGAAGAAGGACCCAACTTGTGCATGCGGAAGGGTTAGTCTTGGCAAGGAGAAGGGCTAACCTTTTCACTTGAGGCCGAGGTGAAGAAGGACCCAACTTGTGCATGCGGAAGGGTTAGTCTTGGCAAGGAGAAGGGCTAACCTTTTCACTTGAGGCCAAGATGAAGAAGGACCCAACTTGAGTGATGTGAGGTCAAGAGGAGAGAAGGATCTGTTTGCAAATGGCTTTACTTTTTTCAGTGAAATGTGGAGCAAGGTTATCAGCTGAGAGAGTAAAGAGAGGGAGAATCATGGAAGATTTGAGGAAAAATGAAAAGATTTGGAAGAGCAGCTCTATTGACTATTGAGTAGGATGGTCAACTGGGGAATTGTAAAGGGATTGACTTGCCATAGTGAGGGTCCAGTTGAGGTCATGTAACATATTCATGGTGAACTCAGCAGTCTTTGAATTCTGCTAACTCCCTTTATGCTCTATCTCATGCAGCTTTTGGTTAATTTTATAATGACTTCCCTTCTGCCGACATAGCAGAGAGTTGGCCTTTTGTTTTATACTATAATCAGGCCTTTGATTTACATTTTTAAGCATGCTAATAACTGCTGTGGGGAAAAAACTGCTGTAAAATATATTGAATAGTTTAGACTCATGCCAGTAACAACTTTAAGGCTCAGCTTTCTCCTTATCTATGATTGTAGAATTTTCACAGTAATATTCCTGAGACTGGGGCAGCTCGGTGGTGCAGTGGATAGAGCCCCAGTGCAGACGTCAGGAGGACCTGAGTTCAAATCTCACCTCAGACACTTGACACTCACTAGCTGTGTGACCTTGGGCAAGTCACTTAACCCCAATTGCCTCATCCTGGGTCATCTCCAGTCATCCTGATGAATATCTGGTCATTGGATTCAGATGGCTCTGGAGGAGAAGTGAGGCTGGTGACCTACACAGCCCTCCCTCACTCAAAACAAAGTCAGGTCGCAAGTCGTGTCATTATTTCTCTGATGACATGGTCTTCTTTGTTCCAAATTTCATGTTCCAAGTCTATTTCATATAATCTAGTAGAAGCATTTAAAATTTATTTGAAAATCCTCCATTGAAGCTCTACTATAATATTCTTTGTAGCTTGGAGGGTTCCCTAAGCCTTTTCTAAAAATATACAAGCTATGAAAGGGCTTCATGTATGAATCTTATACCAAACTATATATGTATGTATTGCAAGGACCAGCCTGGCTAAATTTAGAGAGGTTCATCACCAGAATGTTGCTTGTTCACTAAGTGATGATGTATTTAATCATGTCATCTAGTGACTACTATCTACCTAGCCATGGAAGGATTGCATCTGAATCTGTAAGAGTATCTCTCCATCAAAATGAAGTCAGATTCTTAGAGTATTGAATATAAAGACATCTTTCTGCTTTTTCTGATTATGGCTTTAAAAATTAGTAAATCCTTCCTGACTAGCTTTTATCATTGAAAAGGTATAGAGTAATAGTTTTTAAATGTTTTGTTCTTTTTAAAACCTTTACAGAACCTTTACCAACTATAAATTCCCTGTTAGGTCTTATTGGGTATTAGATAGATAGCATACCTTGTAATTAGATTTTTTTTTTATTCAGTCTATTTTTACAAAAGAGGAAACTGAGGCCCAGAAAAGCTTTCATGTGTCCATCATTACATGGCTAGCTCATAGTTAAGAGCTGAGAGTAGATCACAGGTCTCCTTATTTATGGCAAATATGTTCAGTAATTCTTTTTATCAAAAATAACATCTTTGGAACAATCTTTGGCCACTATAAATCCATTGTTTAGAACAATTTAATGTTTTGATAGAGGGCTATTTCGTAAGAAAATCTGTAATTTTTGCTTATTAATGCTTTATTTCTAGGCACAGAAACCATATTTAGTGCAACGGAGAGGGGCTGAATTTGCCTTGTCAACTATAGTGAAACATTTTGGTTGTGAAATGGCTGTAAAGCTACCACATCTCTGGGATGCTATGGTTGGCCCCCTGAGGAATACAATTAACATAAAAAGTTTTGGTATGTATAAATCTTTGCTGATTTTTGGTATTTAAAGGTCTCACCTTTGGGGTGATAAACACATGTTAGATGGTTCTCATCCATTTGCTCCAAACTTGGTGGGCAATTTATTAATAAAATGGTGGATGAAGATACAGGTTCATTTTAATTTGTGTCCACTCCATCCTGTATATGTTTGTGATGTTCCTGACAGCTGTTTCCAAAGGAATATTATCAACAGATCATTGTGTCTCATTGATTATGTGCTGGGTACAGCACTGGATTTTGCCTTAAAAGCAAAGTAAATTCCCATGCTAGGTGGGGTTGCTGAAAATTTATGTCAGCTATTAGACTTAAAAATTAATTGCAAGGTGAAATTGACCTAAAACAGAATATATTTTAATAGATGGAAAGTCCCTACTGGAAAAGGGAGATGGCCCTGCCCAAGAATTGGTGAATTCTCTGCAAGTTTTTGAAACAGCAGCAGCTGCAATGGATACTGAGCTTCATCCTTTGGTAACTAATTGATTCAAGTGTAGTTTTTTTTTTAATAGAACAGATAGTAGCATTACATTCCTCTATAAAGTATAAGTACTATATTCCTCTGTTAATAGGGCTTGAAAAGTTCAGTTTTAGTGTCCCTAGAAATTGCTTATTTCTGTTCTCTAATTTAGCTAGGCACTTGCACTCTTGACATTTAGCTCCTGTGGAGTAGAATTAGTTGCTCCCACCAGGGCCCTCTTATCCAAAGTCAGGGGTAGTACTCTGTTCCGTATTTGTAGGGTAATATTACACATGATCCAGGGTGGTACATATGGAGGGAAGATACCCAGTCTCCAACTGAGCACTGACTGATGGTATCATCCATAGAACGTGCACTTTGAGTAGTTTTTCTAGTCATGCTAATTGATTTACTTTTCCCTATTCTTCTCTTACTCTTGCCTGATCCTATTAGAATGAGATGTTCATATTTAACTCTGCTTAGCTGACATTGAGCTCTTTAGAGTATGTGAGATGTGATCTCATTCATCTTTCCAATAAACCTCAGAAAATAAGTGTGTGTATGTCTCAGTGTTTTAATGAAAATATTACACCCAGTTTTCAAGGTAGGGGATAACGGTAGAACGTAATTACTTACCCATTATATGTAAGCAAAATTTAATTAGAACTTAGGTCTTTTGACATGAGTAGCACTAAGCATATAGTCTGAAGAGATAAGTTCTAAGCCTAGCACTTCTTCTGACTGGTAACTAAGCAAATCCCCACTGTTCTGGTTTCCATTTTCCTCAACTTTTAGGTGGCCTGGATCAGTGCTTCTTAAACTGGGGAGTCACAACCCCATATGAGGTCACAAAAAATTTGGCAACAGTAAAAGATTTCTGAATACAAAATGACCAAAAATTAATTAAAAATCAAACACGTAAGGAATCCAAGGGTTTTCTGCTAGCACTTGCCCATGTTCCATCCAGCAACTTCACTAGAGCCTTGGTTCTTAACACAAAGCATGTTCTCAGGGCTCACAGTGCCAACAAAGGCTGCTGAAATGCAATGGGAAAAGTTTAAGAAACCCCAGATTAAATTATTTGAATAGTCCCCTTTAGTGGGGGTGGGGGTGGAGACTTCGCTTTATAATTTTTCTTCTAGTGATAGTCTATCTGATAGACACTTCAAGATCCTAAAAAGAACGAAAACAATCTTTACCTTTGTGTTGACTATTCTTTTTTAAGACTATGTTTACATTAGACTACTCATTTGTATAGTCAGTTTTGAAAGGATAAAGAGATCATGTTTAAAATCAGGTGTTAGAAGAATCCTCCCATTAAATGATATTAAAACAATTTGGAGTGTATATTGAGTGGGTGTAACTACCAGATTCTCAAATTAACTGTAGCTACATCATAGAGTAAAAATAAAAAAATACCTCCACACATACCCTCTACTCTCCACCACAAATATCTTATTCACTAATAGGAACAAAGAACAGATTGTCTGTCATAAACCATCAGAAGTAGGCATTCTGCAATTTATACTACAATGAAGGCTGCTACCTCAAAGAAAACAGTCTTCTTCCTTAACCCTTCATAAACCTAGCCAAAGGAGAAAAATCCAGGACAGAATGGAAAGGGGAGGGATTTTTTCTTTACTTTAAACAATACTGAAGTATTTTTTGTTGTACACAAAGGTGGTTTTGCCAATTTACTCATAGTAAAATAGGCACTTTTTTTGTTTTTCCTGTAAAAGTTGTTAATTTGCACAGGTAATATATTCACCCACAGGGCCAACAGCATCCATTTGGCTGGGATTAGAAATAAAGTCTGTTGCTATGAAACTGACTAAAATTAACTGGATCAAACCTGTATTGAACCTGTGACTTTAGTCACAGTGTCTGCACTTGCTGAAATAAATGTGATACAAAAGTTAGATAATCAAACTTCATATTTTTTAGATAAAGCTTTATATTGTTAGAGGCAGGATGTTCTGATCAATAGTCAGTCTTGAAACAAAGAAAGATCTGATTTCAGGTTCTGCCTCTGAAACATAATTGGTTGTTTGATCCTTATCAAGTCGCTTATTTTCTTTTTCTCGAAGCATAAGACTATAGTTTGCAGAGAAGGATCTAACTTATAAAGGGAAGAGTTTCCTCACTTGGAAGTGCCGTATATTTATGAAATTACAGTAGGTTCAATCTCTGTTCCTATTTCTGTTGCTTGGATCACAGGACACATTATACACTGCTAGTGTATTCCAGAGAAATAAATATAATAAATGGCCATCTTAGGGTTTTCTGAAACATCAAAAAAAAAAATCTCCCTTAGTGACCAGACGTAATAAAGCCGTAACTGTCTTCTCCTTTCCTCCTTTTCTGATGTTACTGAGAGTTTTACTTTCCAGGCACAGAAATGAAGTTCCTACAGCTGCTTCTTGACTAGTCTAAGATTCAGAAATAAGCAAGTCTTTCCCCCCCACTATACTCTTTACTTTCTTTCCCTAATTTATTTTCTTTTTATTCTGATTTTAAATGCCAAATAAAATGAACATTTCCATATTCATTGTGGATCAGAAGGAAAGGATTATTCATGAAACTGTAAATATCTTAGGTAGATTTTGCAGTTCTTTATTAGTATAACATGTAACATCTAAAGCTGTCCTTATTGTCTTTGATTTCTTCTAATCTCATTTCATTTAGGGGAAAGGAGAAGAACCTATTTCCACCCTTCCCCCCAAATTGAACAAAAAAATGAAAACAAAAACCTTCTAACAAATATGCACAGTCAATCAAAACAAATATCCATGCTGGCCACGTTGAAAAACAAATGTCTCATTCTGAATCTTGAGTTTTTTGGGAAGAGTTTGCTTTCCCCCATTTTAATTTTCTTTTTTTAAAATAATGTTTTATTTTCCCCAATTACATGTAAAAACAATTTTTTACATTCTTTTAAAAAATTTTTGAATTCTAAATTCTCTCCCTCTCCCCCACCCCAGACAGTAAGCAGTCTGACATATGTTATACATGTGCAGTCATGTAAAACATTTCCATATTAGCCATTTGGTGGAATTAAACTTCATTTTATTGTCTAATAGGCAGACCTTTAAAAGAGAGACAGACTTCTGGGCAAACTTGGAGAAAGGAGATTGAATGCCCTAGAAAGATGGTTGAATCAGTGATTCTTAGTTTTTTCTCTTTAAAACTGGAAATACTTTATCATCGTAATATATTGTAATTCAGCATGTTATGGTGCGTTTTTGTGGGAGTTTGTTTTAAAATGAAGTTAAGAAGTGGCATGGAATGGTAACTAGAGAGCTAGTATTAGAGCCAAGAAGATCTAGTTGCTCCTGTTCTTTATTTAACACATACTAGCTATGATCAGGGGCACCTAGATGGTGCAGTGCATAGAACACCATTGCAAGAGTCAGGAGGACCTGAATTCAAATCTCAACTCAGACACTTAATACTCACTAGCTGTGTGATCTTGGGCAAGCCACTTAACCCCAGTTGCCTCATCCTGGGTCATCTCCAGTCATCCTGATGAATATCTGGTCACTGGATTCAGATGGCTGTGGAGGAGAAGTGAGACTGGTGACCTGCACAGCCTCCCTCACTCAAAACAAAGTCAAGTGCAAGTCATTATTTCTCTGATGGCCTGGTCTTCTTCAGCAATGAAAGACGAACACATATCAGCTATGATCATGGACAAGTCACCTAACCTTTCAGTGCTCCACACTGCCTCTTCATACTGTAAAATGGAGAATAATTAATTGCCAGTCTGTAATGGATGAAATTATAGTCTCTACCAAAAAAATATTCTCGGCAAAATTTCTTTTGAGAATTTCATGATACCTCTTAATATCTTTGATATCTCCTAGAGAGGAAAAAGGGAGGGATGGTGGTAATTAAACCAGTGTTTAGAATCACTGTAGATTATTAACCACCCACTTGAATATAGTGCTAAGGTACATTTGTTGCATAACTTGTGTTCTAATTGAGTTTTTCTTTCCAGTTGGTACAGCATTTGCCCCATCTATACATGTGCCTTCAGTACCCCAACACTGCAGTGAGGCACATGGCTGCTCGTTGTGTAGGAGTCATGAGCAAAATAGCTACCATGGAAACAATGAATATTTTTTTAGAGAAGGTTCTTCCGTGGATAGGAGCAATTGATGATAGTACCAAACAAGAAGGTGCAATTGAAGCACTTGCCTGTATCCTTTTGAAAAAAAAGAAAGAAAGAAAGAAAAGAAAGTCTTTGGGAAACTGCTAGAAGTGACTGGTGATTTTGAATACTTTGAGTCAGTCAAAATTTTGAACTACAAGATCTTGTAGGTAAAAGTGATTTGTGTATATGATGAATATATTTATTTTGTAGATGATAACGTTTGTTTCTGTATCAAATAAAATTTTACAACATGGAGTTTTCTCATACTCATGACACTGCAGATCTAGACCCCTTTCCCCAAATTTCTGTTAACCAAGTACCCCAGGGGATATTCTTTAAGCCTATAAAAATGTTGCTTGAAAAATTCAATCTAATCACAATTTAAAAAACTGTTTTGAACATCTGCTAAATAAGGTATGTTTAGGTGTTCACACATTCATTTGTAAAGTATTTAGATCTTAGAATTTATCCTATCACAGGGATAATATTAGAGATATTGATTAGATTCTTAGAGCAAAGAACAAAAGCACATTTATCCTATAATGTCACCACAATATAATACAATTTTAACCACCTTCCATCTTAGTCAGGGCAGGGGTTTCTGAGATAAGGATGATCCAGCTAAACTACAATAAATTGCTAATTCTCCACAGTGCTGCATTTGAATGACAGAATATGTTTCTCTGATCATAGTATTCCTGGTAATCTGAATTGAAAAATAGGGAAGTTGAACACATCTAAGGAGACCAAAGGGGCCACCTCCAGAGTTGAGATTCTGCCATGCCCATAGGGTCATTAACACGTGTGTTAACTGCCCATGAATAACTAAATTGGACATTTATTTGAAAACCCTGATTTTAGCTTAGAGTTTTAAATCTATTTCATTTTTAAAATAAAAATTTCTTTCATTTGAAAGAAAATAAGCCAATCTTGAGTGTTTATTTTTACCTTGAAAGACTAATTGGATTTGTCAGAATCAAGTTGTTTCTTTTAAAAATAATACTTTAAATTTTTAAGGATGAAAGTATTCCAGAAATGTCAGTTATTATCACGAAATCATATTTAATTCACATACATTCTAAAATTGTCTTAAAACTGTAATATTGTTATTTGTTCTTTATTTAAGAGTATGACAGCGAAATTAACCTTTTTCATATGTAAATAAAATTTTGTGCCTCGGTTCACTAGCTTAGGTTATCCATTAATGAAAATTATTTTTAGGTTCATTCAGAGGTATTGTTAGGCTCTGTTGTGAAAACGACAGCCTCAGTGTTTCTGATTATACTGTTTTGTGTGATCAGACTCAGAATCAACTGAAATATTCCTTAATCATTTATTCAAGCTGTGATGGAACAACTAGATGTTGGCATTGTTCCATATATTGTTCTTTTAGTTGTACCTGTATTGGGAAGAATGAGTGATCAGACAGACAGTGTACGGTTCATGGCTACGCAGTGCTTTGCAACATTAATTAGGCTAATGCCACTTGAGGTAAATTGAAAAGGTGGTATCTTTTGCTTATTTTATTGTATCAAATATTTTATAATTCTATAGTGCTTGAAAAGTAATTTTTTTAAGATTTTTTAAGTTTGCAAGTTTTAAGTTTTAAGTTTGCAAGTAACTTTTACAGCTATATCAAGGATGAGAATTCTTAACCAAAAAAAAAAGGATAGAGACCATTTCCTAAAGTAAAATAATTTTGCTTATGAAATTGAAAAACATCCCACTTTTATATGTACAGAGTCATTGCAACCAGAATAAGAAAGAAAGTTATCAGTTGGTTATAAAGAATATTTGAATCAGATGTCAGTGATAAAGATCTGGTATCCAAGATTTGTCAGAAGTTAACTCACCTGGATTCAAAACGCAGTCCTGGGAGTGTTACATTTACCTTACCTATCACTTAGCCCCATCTCATGAGCCATGCTCCTTCTTGTCTTCTCATTTCTTTCCCTCTACCTAGAATGACTTGCCTTTTTCTACCTCTCTAACAGTTCTACCCATATTTCACAACTTAACTCAAATCCCATCTCTCAATTAGCCTTCCCCCAAAATTATAATATTTCTTGACCCTTTTTTATGTGATCATGGCACCGTCTAAACAGTGTATCAGAACTAAAATATTCACACCTTTTGAACCAGAGAGCCCATTACTAGGCATATATACCCCAAGGAAGCCAAAGGCTGAATTTTGAATTTAAGTGGAGGTGTTAACAGCTTTTTTTTTTAATCTTTTAGTAATGTTTTGGGATGTACTAGTACCAGCTGGCTTCTGAAGTAGGCAGTAGACCTGCTAAATTTTTGCCATTTCTGAAAAACAAAATTATAAGCACAAAGGTAATGTGTCTACCAGTGCTATTGTTACTGCCTCTCAACTAGAGGGCAAAAAGGAAAGAAAAGAGAGAAGAAAAGATAGATGCCATAGTGGAAAAAGCAAAGGGCTAAGATTCTGTAAAAAATAGTTCTAAGTCTGATATCAGTTGTGTGATCTCGCTTGTGGCTAGCCTCCTTGAGAAAGCCTCCACTTCCTGTTGTCCTCACTCTGTTTTAAACCTTCTGCAGTCTGCTTCTGACCTCTTCATTCAACTGAAACCCCTCTCTCTAAAGCTACCAGTGATCTTTATAATTGCCAATATTGAATGACCTATTCTTCTCCTTCTTAACCTCTCTGCAGGCTTTCATACAGTTGGTAACCTTCTTCTCTATACTCTCTGGTTTCTGTAACACAGCCCTCTCCTGTTACTCTGTCTCAGTCTCCTTTGAGTCTTCTTTTACATTATGCTTGCCAGTAGTGGGTGTCCGTCAAAGCTCTGTCCTGGGTCCTCTTTTCTTCTCCCTTTACACCATTTCATTTGGTGATTTCTTCAACTCCTGTGGATTCAGTTGTCTATGTAGATGATTCTCAGATATATTTTTTAACCATAATTTCTCTCCTGACATCTAGTCCAAGAGCACCAGCTGCCAGTTTGGACATCTACTGGATAACCTGTATACATTGCAAACTCAAAATGTCCAACTCTTTTCCCCTTAAATCATCCTGTCTTCTGAACTTTCCTATTAATGTCAACAGTACCATCATCCTTCCCTTTGCCCGAGGTCATAGCCCTGATGTCATCCTTGATCCCTAATTCATACTCACTGCACAAATAAAATCTGTTGCTAAGTCTTATTTCTATCCTCACAGCTTGTCTTGTTACTTCACCTTTCAATTGCAGTAGTCTTCTGGTTAGTCTCTGCCTCATTCCCCCTGCCCTCCCCACGCACGCATGCACGCACGCACACACACACCCACCCACCACACCACACCACACACCACACACCATCCCCAATGCACACTGCACCTTCAATCCGTTCTCCACTAAGCCATCAAATCTATCTTCCAAAAGCGCAGGTCTGACCATATCACCTACCTCTTCAGTAACTCCAGTGGTTCCCTGTTACCTCCAGGATCAGAGATGGAATCCTTATAGTCTGACCTCTTCCTACCTTGCTATTCCTTGTACCTGACATTCTCTTGACTGACCTTTTCACTGATTATCCCCATGTCTGGAGTAATCTTTCTTTATACTTTCTGACTTCATTAAAGATTTGTCTCAAGTTTCACTGTTTTCAAGAAACTTTTCCCACTCGCCTCTTGCTAGATTACCTTTAACATTTTTGGTGCTGTGCAAATGTAATCTTATATTTTTGTATATTTGTATGATACTTCGGAGTGGTAGTTTTATAATTGGTAAAGAACAACCAAATATAACCATTTGATACTAACGGAATATTATAGAAATAAAATACATGTTTTTTTAACCATTTTTTTTAGAACAGTTGTACCTGTGTCAAATTTATAAAAATATTTTTCTAAGTAATATTTAATTTTCTATAACTCAGCAGCAAAATTCTGTTTATCATACATAATAATGTATATAATATGTTAATTTTTAATTTACTGATGTTTATCAAAACTCTGGAACAGGATGGACTGAGATCCTTGAGTTCTGGGCTTTCAGGAAGCTCTTGACCTTATTTTTCTTCCCTCTTATACCTGTTCACTCAGCTTACTCACTGCTCCTGGACCAATTTGGGAGTAAGAAGAAGCAGCCAAATGTTGCAATGATTTTTTTTCATTCTGACATTATTAGAGTTAATTTTGCTGTTATTTTTGTACATCCTGAGGCTAGTATTGAAATACTTTAATTTTGTCTTGGGTAAAGCATAAAATCAGCTCTGAGTTCCCAAGTTCTAACAATTTTAAGTTTTAACCATGTGTTTGTTTTAGAAATTTTATTGTATTTCTTAGGATTACGGAAGATTCTGAGATCTCAGGCAACTGCAATTGTGAATCTGATACTATCATTTAATTAAAAGATTTTAAAATTATGCCATGTATTTTTGGATACTATAAGAGATGTTTTAGGAAGAAAATTGTGAAAATACTACCTTGAACGTAAAAATATTTTTGACATTATTTTTGAATAGCAATTTTAATCCTTTCACAAATTCTTTATATTTTACTTATATTTTTTTTCCAGATTTTCAAAATTGTAGTGAAAGTTTCAGTTTAAAGTAGTGTACATCAGTGTGATGGTAGAACTTGTGATTAACCCGTTTTGAGTGATAATTTGGTAGATATGTGTTATAAATTAATTGCAAATAAGCTTATTTATGCTTTGAATTTGGAGAACTAAAAGGAAAAAATCATTTTAGGCAGGCATTCCTGATCCTCCAAATATGTCAGAAGAATTAATCCAGTTGAAAGCCAAAGAACGACACTTCTTGGAGCAGTTATTGGATGGGAAAAAATTAGAAAATTATAAAATTCCAGTTCCCATCAAAGCTGAACTAAGAAAATATCAGCAGGTAATATTTCTTGCTTATATGAATAGGATTTCTTCTGTGTTGCCAAGGGATACTTTTTTTAGAATTTCTAATCAGTTCATCAATATTTTCTCTTTTCTACCTCCCACAAATCTTATAGGATGGTGTGAATTGGTTGGCATTTCTTAATAAGTACAAACTTCATGGAATTCTTTGCGATGATATGGGTTTAGGAAAAACATTACAGTCTATTTGCATTCTAGCAGGAGACCACTGTTTCAGGTAATTGAAAGATTAATTTTGTAAGACTTGAAGATTCTGAGAAATTTTTAAAAGTTGGTAATTTTAATATGTTTTGATGTTGAAAAGAGCCCAGGAATATGCAAGATCTAAAGTAGCAGAATGCATGCCGCTTCCATCGTTGGTCGTTTGTCCTCCCACTCTAACAGGTCACTGGGTTGATGAAGTAGGTAAATTTTGTTCCAAAGAGTATCTCAATCCTTTGCACTACACTGGACCTCCAACTGAAAGAGTAAGGTAAGAGCTCTGAAACGGAGAAATTTTTCAGCCATTGTTTCAAATGGAAATACTTTTTTATAGCAAATTGAATACTTTATAAACTTTTGCTTCTCTCTTGTTTCTTCGTTTATAAAGGTTACAGCACCAAGTCAAAAAACATAATCTGATAGTGGCTTCTTATGATGTTGTACGGAATGACATAGACTTTTTTAAGTAAGAATTTTAAATTTTCTACTTAGTTCTAAGCATGTTTAATTTTTAGTAGTGATAAAACCTTAAATTAAAAATGGATTGTTTCCTTAATGTTTCTTTAAGAAAAATTTTTAAAAAATATTCTGACTTGTTACAACAGTACCTTGAGATTTCAGAACTGAAATTGAATTTAGGGATACTGTAATCATAAAACTGAGACTTATTTTGGGGAAATGAATTGCCCAAAATTAGATGCAAGTTAGAGCAGAAATTCAAACTTAGATCATTTGACTGATTCCAGTACTCTTTCATTGTACTACACTTCCTTCTTCAGTTCAGAATCTGTTTCCTCACAGAAAATTTTTTACTTGAGTATTAAGTTCCACCACCAAACCATAAAATTCTATTTATACACCCCTAATGTATTTTTTAAAACAAAGTTATTTTCAGTTCTGAATCCTCTCCCTTCCATTGAAAAGGCAAGAAATATAGTCTTCCTTAGACATAGGAAGTTACACAGAACATACTTTCACAGTAGCTATGTCATAAAAAAAAATTTTTTTAATGAAAAAAATATGCTTCAGTTTGCGTTCAGTTCATTAATTCTCTCTCTGAAATTGCACTTTTCATCTCGGGCCCTTTGGAATTGTCTTGGATTATTATCTTGATCATAGGAACTAACCCTTTCAAGTTTATCGTTAGTACAATATTGGTGTTACTGTGTACAGTGTTCTGGTTCTGCTCAATTCACGTTGTCTTTCCATCCATCCCCTTATGAAGTTGCGCTGTCTAGTTTAGTTACTGTACAGATTCATGCACACTCAGTGATCAGTAAAAGTTGACTGATGCAGAAATTTCCCATTTACTCTTCCAGAAATATTAAATTTAACTACTGTATTCTTGATGAAGGCCATGTCATCAAAAATGGGAAAACAAAATTATCAAAAGCTGTCAAACAGTTGACTGCCAATTATAGGATTATTCTTTCTGGAACACCAATCCAGGTAATTATTTGCTCTTATATATTTTTTTAAAGTATGTAATATCAAAATGGTATAAATTTTATTATTTCAAATTGTTTTATTTCAAAAATTTCATAAATTTTATTTTAAAAAATAAAGAATTATTGATAAATTTGATTTGTCATTGATAAATTACTAATTTATTAATTGCAAACAAACTGTTGCTATTTTATACTGGTAGATTTTATATAGTTAATAAGTCTGAATAAGTCATGGTTTTTTTATTGACAAGTTATAGGACTCAAATTTAAATACTGCAAGTTTTTTATAGTTAGTGTTCAATTTTATTTCGAGCCAAATTAATGAACTTCATGGATTGATTTATCAAGAGATCTTCCTCTGAACCTGATGATGTACCTGATGGTATGGGGTAGGAGGGAAGGTTTGAAGGAAATCACAGTTGTACTTTACTAGCGAAGGCAGCATTGACCCTGACAGTTAGAGACAGTGGGCAGATGTAGGATAGTGGTTGTGTTAAATTGTAGAGTATAGAAGCCAGTGGATTCTGTGAATTATACCAGAGTTTCAGGAAGTTCCCTTCTTCATATTTAATGCTACAACATGTTCAAAGTTTGCCTGACTTCACCTCAGATAATAGGGTGTGAAGAAGTAATGTCATTTGAGCAGACGCATATCGTACTAGAGGCCTTATCATCTTTTCCTTTCCTGCTCCTTCTGTCTTCTGGCTTTCACTGAGACCTGCCTCCCTTCTGATGATATAGAATTCCTGACTGTTCTTTCTTCTCTACTTGCATTTTCATTCATCCAACTCTCCCCGCCACCCACCACCTTTCACTGGTTGAGGTTGGAGAGTCAGAAAACTCCTTGCTGTCCTTTACCACTTCCAGATTCTCTCTCTACCACTATCAGTAATCTCTCTCCATTCAATCCCTATCAATTATCCAGTCACAGTTATTGTCTGCTGATCACTCCTCAGTGAGTTCAGTGTTCAGGCTTAGAGAAGGATAAAATATATATTTATCATGCATTATTTTATGTTACAGAGTTTCCACCACAATGCTCTTTGAGATCTGAGGAGGGAGGTCATAACTAAAATGGTTGGGTTAGGGAAAGTTTCATGCAGGGAATGGAGTTTGAGCCATTTTCTTAAAGGATAAGTGGGAATTCAGTAAGCAAGGAGGGGCTCTAGGGATAAGGAAAGGGGGTGGTGAGCAAGGGAAGGAGGTAAGAAAGCTTCACATATATTCATTTTGGCCCTAAGTACTGTGAGAGAAGATGTCATGGGAGAAAAGGCTAAAAAGTTGGGTAGAATGAGATGTTTCATCACAGATTTTCCTTAGTATTCTTTTTATTTTTAAGGAAATATTTTTAGTCTAAGATTTAACTGGTATTTTACCCTCTCCTCCCCACCTTTTTTTTTTCTTTTCTTCAAAAATTCAGAACAACGTTTTGGAGCTCTGGTCACTCTTTGATTTCCTTATGCCAGGGTTTTTGGGCACTGAACGTCAGTTTGCAGCTCGTTATGGTAAACCTATATTAGCAAGTAGGGATGCTCGAAGCTCCAGTCGAGAACAAGAAGCGGGTAAGAAAGAGCCTTTACTTCAACTCAGTTTTATTTCATTTTGACCATAATCAGATTCCTGTGTAGAGAATTGAATCTTTTCCTATGAATTGTTTTACTTTTTCCCCTCCAAAAATAATAGGAGTCCTTGCAATGGAAGCACTACATCGCCAGGTTCTCCCATTTCTCTTGAGAAGAATGAAAGAGGATGTTTTGCAGGATCTTCCACCCAAAATTATTCAAGATTATTACTGCACTCTTAGCCCTCTACAGGTAAGGCAAAGAAGAGGTATTCAAAAAGCTGAAATCCTTCTTGGAAACCATCTACTCATTTGAATATATGCATATGGAAAAGAAATTAATCAGTAACCTAGCAGTCATTGATTAGCTGCCTGTTGTTCATCACGCACTTTGCCAGGGGCTAGGAATACAAAGCCCCAAAATGAAGTAGTCCCTGCCCTCAGGGAGCTTACCATTTTCCTAGGGAAACAACATGTACGTATATTCTGTATGCAACATAAATACAAAGTAATTGGAGGGTTGGGGAGAGGAGCTAGCACCTCACAGGGAAAGCTTCATGTAGAAGTTGCACTTGGGCTGAATCTTGAAGGATGAGAAGGATTCTTAGAGCCATAGATGAGGAGGAGGTACATTTCAGCCATGGGAGACAGCCAGTGTAAGGGCACAGGGACAGGAGGCAATGTGTCAACATATGAGAACAGCAGAAACACTTGACTGACTACACCCTCCAGGTAGGAAGTGGAGTGCTGTAAAAGGAAGCTGGAAAGGCAGGTTAGAGACAAGTTGTGAGGGGCTTTAAAAATTAAACAGAGAAGTTTACATCTGCTCCCAGGGGCAACAGGAAGCCATGGGATTTTATGGAGTGGGAGAGTAACATGATAAGACCTGTCTTTTAGGAAAATCACTTTGGTAATGGTGTGGAGATTAAATTGAAGAGGAATAAGACTTGCATCAGGGAGACCAATTAGGAGATTGTGGCAGTGGTACAAGTGAGAGGTGTTTACCCGAGTTGAAGCTCTAAACACCTTGAACTTGGGTAGTAGCCATATGAGTAAAAAGAAGGGATCAGATGCATGAAATGTAGAAATGGAACAAGAAAGTTGGGTGACTGTTTGGGTGTGCAAGATGCAAGTGTGATGGTTAGGGGATAACAAACACATGGGTTAATTGGATAGATAGAGAAAAAAATAAGAGTGGGGCAAGCAGAGTGTAGAGGAGGTAAAGAAAAGGACTCAAGCCCTTCAGGAGATGGCCAGAGCAGTTTTGAAGGAAATAATAGATTCTAAGAGGAAAAATCTGACGCTTTGAACTTATCTCTATTTTGTCAGTCTTTGGGGGTATTTTTATTCTCCTGCAGATGTGTATTACGGGGGTTCACTACCTTTCAGGTTTCAGCTTGGCAGTTTCCTAATCCAAGTGTGGGTGTGTTGGCTTGTCTCTGTTTAGGAGTTTCAGTGGATTGCAAATGGGCTCAGCTACCATTAACTGGGAGATTCTACAGGTTCAGTGACTTCTTTGTTCTTACCCCTGTGCTGCTTCCACCCAGGGCTGTGGGCTGAAAAGTCTGTTCTTCTCGTAAGTTTAGTGCCACGTATCTGTTATTGCTTCCAGAACTTATTCTTTGCTCAGTATGCAGCTAGGGCCACATTAGCAACTTCTTGTCTGAGACAGCTCTTCTCTACTCTGGATCTTTGACCCAGAATTGCCAGGTAGAATTCATTGCTTCACCTGCATTAGCTCTGGGATCCTCTGAGATCTCTTCTTGCTCTGATGCCTAGCTTTGTCTTTCTTTCAGTCCCTGGATACTGGAGTATTCCCCATACAACATACCTCTCAGTCTCCCCAAACTGAACTAGAAAAATGATTCACTATGACTTTATTGGATTTCTTTGGTCTGGTTCATTTTCTAGATCTTTGTAAAGGAAGCGTAGGTGGGCAAGGTAGGCTCTCCTCTTGATTCTACCATCTTCATTCCATTTTCCCCTACTGTCCATCCTTTAAAGCTTTGAAATGCTGCCTGCTCAAAGAAACCATCCCTTTTTCTTCCCCCAGTTGGAATTGATCTTCCTCATTCAGAGCTCCTATAACTCAGCAATACACTTAAATAATATTATAGATACCAGTTCTTTTGTAGTTGCCTTAGACACCACCATCTCCTTCCTCATCCCTCTTTGGGAAGATATCTCTCATCTGAATTCTGTATCACCTCAGTACCTAGCCAGGGCTTTCTACACCTTTAAGTGCTTAGGAAGTGTTTATGGTCGAGATATGCTTACAGAGCATTCAAGCCTCTTAAGAAGGTCTCCTATGTTGCTTTGAGTTCTTTTGCATGCTTCCCCACAAGATGATGATTTCCAAAGCTAAGAATCTAGAATGACTTTTGGCTTTATCCCGGAGTTCTTATTTTGAACTGACATTACATTGTAGTGATCTCTGTCATGCAGCTATACAAAGTAAGCAAATAATACTGTATTTCTTTGTTGGCAGTTTAGAAATATAAGATACTGTCAATTCTTTTCTTGTTAGGTGTATATGCTGTGCTGATATTTATAAACTGAGCATGATTGTTTCAGGATCAGTAGTGGATTTTATCAGTCAATTTTGCATCATAGTTGTAAAGTATTTAGTTATATCAGTATTTCAAGAATCTATGATTTTTGTCATCAAACAAATTCTTTGAACCTCTTCATCATAATGTCCTTCCCCAAGATTGTATCTCCATGGTCTTCACATTTCATCAGGCTTCAGGGGCTTAGCACAATTTTTCTGTCCATTTCTGTTCAACTGCACTGCTTTGGGACTTCTTTCTAACACTTCCCCACCATCTCCCCACTACCCCTACTTCTTTTTCCCCCAATTAGATTGTAAGTTTCTTGAGGTCAAGGGCTGTCTTTGTTTTTATTTGTGTCCCTAGTGCTTAACACAGAGCCTAGCACATGTTGTTCTTCAGTTGTTCATTCATATCCTACTTTTCATAACCCTATGGATTATACTGCCCATGGAGTCTTCTTGTCAGCCATATTGGAATAGTTTTCCATTTCCTTCTCCAGTGGATTAAAGCAAATAGAAGTTAAATGACTTGCCCAGGGTCAAATAGCTACTAAGTGTCTGAAGTTGGATTTCAACTCAAGCCTTCCTTACTCTAGGCCCAACACTATCCACTGAGCCTCATAGCTGTTCCACATATTTGCCAGGCACACAGTAGGCACCGAATGAATATTTATTGACCAGGACTAAAAGAGTTTAAATGACTCGCCCATAGTCACCCAGGTAATGAGGGCAGAGCATGTATTTTGTTTTTGTGTGTCATTGGCCACTCCCCAGCCCCTTGTTTAGTATTTTTTACGTTGTAGACATGGTAAATACTTGTTGATTTGAATTGAATTTTGTGCCTGAAATCTAAAATTAATTTCAGTGAAACACAGTATGTTTCACTACTTAATAGAAATAATTTTTAAAGAATTTAACGTATTTTCTTAAATTACATATTTGTTGATTTGGTAATTATATAATTTGAACTACTTGTGATAGTCACTACTTTGGTATGGCTGGGGGATGAATTTCTACAGGTTCAGTTGTATGAAGATTTTGCCAAGTCTCGTGCCAAATGTGATGTTGACGAAACG
Source organism: Potorous gilbertii (assembly GCA_028658325.1). Lineage (NCBI taxonomy): Eukaryota > Metazoa > Chordata > Mammalia > Diprotodontia > Potoroidae > Potorous > Potorous gilbertii. Next base: position 527,259,313 of record CM053769.1, on the reverse strand, counting down.
GTTTCTACAGCTGCACTTGCCGAGGAAACTGAAAAGCCAAAGCTAAAGGCTACAGGGCATGTGTTCCAGGTAAAGATTTCTTCTTCACGCTATAGTTGACTTATTAAATGCAACTGACAAAATGCATACATTAGATATGGTGAGTTTTACATTAACCATTGACATAGATTTCAGTTGCCTAATTAAATCCTTTATTCAACACTATGTATATGCCCTTGTTAGAGATTAAAGGTACTTGAAATGGAAGCTGTCTCAAAAAGCTTATTTAAAAAATAATAATTGTTATATGCATGTAGCATTGAAAGAAATGTAGTTGTCATTTGAGTTAAGATTTGAGCCAATGGTTTCTTTTTGCCAGAAATGCATTTTTACAGAAGAGGATGTTTATTTCAAATGGTTCCCTTTTTCCTTTCTTAAAATATTCCAATCATCTCTGACAGAAACATCTACAAATTCTCAAACCACACACTAAAACACACCATAAAGATCCCAGAGCATGGGAGTGGAAAAGAAGGGCTTTATGCATCTCCCTTTCTCTTGTTGAATGGATCAAAACCCTTTTAAGAGTCCTGGATGCTCTAGGCAGACCTGAGTCACAGGTGGCAGATGAGAAGGAAGGACGTGACAGAATTCCTGTGGAGGGGGGATGTGCTTTAGCAACCTAGGACCAAGCTTACTTAAATGTGAAGCATAGCTTACCACACATCGAAGCAATGGATTTAGAATAAGAACCTGGGTTTGAATCCCAGCTACATTAGTTCCTACTACTGCCTCTGTAATTCTGAGTAAGCCATTTAACTTCTCTGGCCTTGATCAACCCCAAGGTCCCTTCCAACTCTAGATATTTGATCCCTGTTACCTTTTCCCTTATTGTTCTCACTAGAATTGTCTGTAGGCCCAAGTGCATTTCTTCCCTTGTGTTGGGAAGGGAGGATGGTGGGAAGAGGGAAGACAAAGAAAACCTGGAAAGAGGAGGCAAGTGGTAAAGGGAAGCCTCTTGGCAGCAGGCACCAACAACTTGGCAGTCCTAGATGCAGCCCCCTTTACCCTCCTCCTCTACCAGAAAAGGCCTGGGATTATCTTTTAAGATTTCTTTTGCTTTAGGGTTCCTCAGTTTTATGCATTTAGAGATTCAAGGTCTTGATGTAGAAAGGCACTCCCTCAAGTACTGCTTGAGACCACATCTATCTGCCCTTCCCAGAGTACTCAGTTGTCTCACAGATTCTTGTTTCTCAGCATCGTCCCCACTCTTGCCAAGTCTGTAGGTGATTACAGTAGCATAATTAAAATGACCAAATATCCCATAATTTAGTAGGTTGTCTGTTATTTGGAGCCAATGTTTTAGGAATAGCTCTATTTTCTTTTTCTTTTTTTGGTTCCTATTTAAAGGCGTTACAATATTTACGTAAACTATGCAACCATCCAGCATTAGTCTTAACAACCCAGCACCCCGAATTTAAGAATACTACTGAACAACTGGCAGCTCAGAACTCTTCTCTTCGGGATATTCAACATGCTCCTAAGCTCTCTGCTTTGAAACAAGTAAGTAATTAGGGAAAAAGTATAGAGATTAGACCTGTGATACATTGACAAATATTAACGAATTTTCTTCTCCACAAGTATGTTCCTTTTGATTTCATCAATATATTACTTATTTTGCCTAGAAATATCAGGCATTATGAAGATAGTTTTTTTCACCACTTCTTTTATTCATTACATTTTAATATTAATTTAAAATGGAATATTTTTTACTGACAGCTGAAACTTATGAAGTTAACGTTACTCTGAGTACTGAAGAGCACTCTCATAAATTTCTAACTCTTCTATAGGTTGAGAGTCAGGAAATAGCAGTTTATAGCTGTGCATTTGCTCTCATTTCTATCTGTGTCCTCTTGATCTGTATTTTATTCATTAATTCATTTGTTAATGTTCAGTGAATGTTTTAATTTAATTTCACTAGAAACATCTACTGAACTTAAAACACAGTTCATACAAGTAATTTATAGAAAATACCATACAATAAAGCTTTTTTATATGTGTAGAATTGGACTGTCAATTACTGATGGCATTATACATGAAACAAAGAGCTGTGTGATTTTCTTTAAGAACTCTAGAGGTAGCTCAAAAAAAATGAATGTTTTAAGTATCATGAGTTGCCTGTGTTTTTTTATTGATGTGTTTTTTTATCACTAATAGTTATTAGAATTAGATTAAAGGGGAAATGGTGAGAAAGTTGTTTCAGTAATGTAACTCAGTAATTTAAAACAAAACAGTAAAAGTCAAACCCAACTGTAATAACTGATCATTGTCCTGGAAAATAAATAATGAAATAAACTTCTGAGTTCTCAGTAGAAAAGTAGAGTACTAAGAGTGTGAAATGTTCACATACTCTTCAGATAGCTGTGGTTTTGCTTAAATTGGTTTACAGGAGAAACTTGTATGTGGGACGAGGGGAGGATGTGTATCTGGAATTGACCAATTAAAAAAAAATAATCAAAACCTTTTGGTTTAAGAATCAGATCTAAATCCAACAGAATCAGAAGGTGGGGCTTATGAACTCAGTCTTGCTACTTTACAGATGCATCACATATATGATAAGGGGGTAGATTTTAAGCCAAGTTGAGAAGTTGTATTCGGTCACTTTTATTTAAGCAACCCTGTTTTATTTCTAGCTAGAAATATTCAGAGGAAAGAGAAGACAGAGTGAGACATTTGATTTTCAGAATTATCTAGAGGAAGTATTTGCTTGATCATCTTTTAAAAAATATAATAATAATGACAAGTTAAAATGAAGTTATATCAAAAACAATTTTATAAAATATTAAGTGTTGAAATTTTAACTGCCTCTTTTCATTACTATTAACACGCTATTGAACAATTGTTTGTATTTTTAAAAAAATTGTATAAAAATTATTCCTTTCTCCAAAGGTGATTACCCATGCTGGATTATCATTTTAGGGGGCTACTTCCTACCCTGGAGTATCTGGAATTCTGAAGTTTAGAACTGTTCAACTTAGGTCAAGAACATTCCCAGTCATTCTCTCTAGAGGGTTTCCCAATAATTCCTTTTTCCCCTTTCCTCAGTTCCTTTCAGCTATTAAGAGTGAAACTTCTGACCAAGGATAGAAATAGCACATCTCTAATTATATCTCCTTTCTTAAATCTTTCTTCAAGTCTTTTCTCAGAAAATGGGATTGGGGGAGAGAGGATAGTAAGAGAAAGTTTTATAATAATTTTCCTGAATTCAATCGGTGGACATGACTTGAAGTAGAACATGGAAGGCATTTCTGACCAATTAAAAGATGATAAAAAGTTTGAAGGATTAACTAATGCATAAGGTAACAGAATCAAGATGGATAGTAACCCAAGTAAATAGCACACCAAATTCATTAAGGTGGAATCTCAAATACAAAAAGCTATTAAGCAGCTGCTGTGTGCAGAGCACTATGCTGGGCACTGGGGAGATAACCAGGTTTAAGTAAGACCACCTCTAGTGATCTTTAATCCAGGGCATTGTGTGATTGTCTTACCCCTGTATTCTACCCACAGTGTTACGGAAGGCGTGCTTTAGAGTCACATAACGAGGCTATGTAAAAAAGTAATAGCTAGCATTGACATAGCACCTTAAAATTTGCAGTTTATTCTAAGTATGTTATCTCATTGATCCTCACAGCCTCAGGAGGAAGGGGGTACTATTGTTACTCCCATTTTACAGATGAGGAAAAGAAGGCCCAGAGAGGTTACGTGACTTGTCACTTGGGAGGATTGGAACTGAGGTCTTCCTGACCTATCACCTTGATGCCTCATTGAAGGAGAAATGGTTTCTTGAAGGATTTGGCATTCAGATTGGGCAGGAGTTCAACAGGTGAAGGTGGCAGAGCATTACAAACATAGAAAACAGTGTAAGCAAAGACAGAGGGGTGTAAGTTAAAATAAGGTAAACTGAGGCATAAAGCTTACTAGTAAAACATGAATTCACCAAGAAATAGGATCTCAGCTTCCTCAGCAAAGATAAGACCCCAAATGAGGAGGTCAGCTCTCTTTTATAGTTTTGGGTAATATAAAGAATAGAACTTCGTAGGCAGGGAACAAATTATAATCGGTTGAGTCCACCTGCAAAATTAGAGTCAAGTGCAAGGTTAGAGATGGTGGACCAGACTTCTTTGGACAGCAGACCTTTTGAAGGATAGCTTGGTGGTGTAAAAATACTGGACCAGACTCCCTGGTGTCCATCCATATCCCTCAATGATAACAGATTTCCTTGAGGCAAGAATAAAATAGTGATTAGCAGTAGAACTGGATTTCTAAACTTAACTCATTACAGATCAGCCGAATTCTGAACTAAGTTTTGAGACAAAGAACCATGAATTAGGCAGTTACAGGACAAAATCAATTAACCGTAAATAGAATCAAATTTTAAAAGACATAAAATTAATGTTATCATATCAGGGGCATGTGAGAGTACAAGGCATGTTCATTAGGGAGAAAAGTAAAATCTTTCCCTTAAAGTCAAAAACTTCTGTAGAAGTCCAGGATAGGGGAGATCTGATGTATTGTCAACCAATAACATGGTGTGACTCACACAAAAAGTAATGCCACATTAAAGTGTTAATACAAGTAAACTGACAAGGAAGATGTTACTAGTTCCACTGTATTTTAAAGTTTCATATATTAAGAGGGGCATTGAATAAATTATCTCATTCAGAAGAGCATAAACAGAATATTCAGGAGTCAGCAATGGGTATTTTTAATCTGTAAAAATAGGGAAGTATGATAGCTTTTGTTCATGTATCTGAAGGATTGTTATTTGAAGGAGAGAGCAGACTTATATGATGTAACTCTAGGGAGCAGAACTAGGACCATTGAATGGGACAGATTTCATCTTGATGTAAGGAAGAACTTTTCAACTGAGGTATCTAATGGCTTCCTTGTACAATAGTGATCATTCCTGTCATTCCTGAAAAATATATAGTCTAGATGGTCACTTGTCAGAAACATTAAAGAGGAGATTATGCATTTGATTGAGATAGTGAACTAAATAACCTTGAAGATTTCTTCCAACCCCTATGCTTCTAAGCATTTCTTATTTGTAATAAGGAAAGTACCATTTTACCTTTAAATCTTGTTTTGGACGCAGAAAGTAGATATTTGCTGTGTCTTGAGATATAGTCGGAAAGACTGAGAGACTCCGTTGTTTACCAAGAAGGAAACAGCACCGGACTAGATATTTTTAGAGGTACCTAGTCTTAGCTTAACTTGCTAAGTGATTTGGAGTATGTCATTTCTCTATTTTGTAAAGGACTTTACAAAAATTAAAAGCACTGTATAAATTAGAGTATCCTTCTTCTCTGGGCTTGTTTTCTTCAGTTCTAAAATAAGGGAGTTGTCCTAGATGACTTCTAAGGTCCCTTCTATCTAACAGCCAGTGATCATAGACCCACACAGGGGTTTGAGAGAAAGATAATAGCAAACTGTATCAAGAATATAAGTGTCAGTCCATATCACTATGTGAATATTCACACTAAATTAGTCACATCCCAGGATGCCAATGAGATGACATAGGAATCATGCCAGACACTGGGTAATATGCTGATGTTGATAATTACCTTTGGAGAAATGAAGGTTACTTCCCTTTAACCTGAATTCTCCAGAGTTCATCATCCATACTTTACTTTCACCAGGGAATCTTTCATTCCTGTGTTTTAGAGCAAGTGTTATAAAGATAAATAAAACTATTTTGAGAAAGGTTAGCTATTTAAGTGGGGGAGAGAAGTATGTTTGTATTACTCTTTACTTTCCTACTTTATTTCTATATTTAGCTGCTTCATGATTTTTTCTTATACCCTCTATACCTTGATGCTCCTGCATGGACTCTTTGGCTTGGGGGCATCATCATCATCATCATCACCAACAACAACAGACATTTATTGAGCACCTATATGTTCCCTCTAGTGAGCCTCAAGGAACTGAGGAAAGGGAAGAAAGGCCTGTTAGGTACCCTTCTGAAGAGGGGACCAGAAAATTCTATGGGCTGATAAGCCTGAGCAGCTCTTAGTTCCAGATTCTCCAGGGTGACATTGCAGCCCACAGAGATAATCTGGTATGGATATACTTTAAGAGAATCTGAGGAGCAGGTAAGTCACCTCTGTTTTTCATTGTAGAGATAAACATTTATTACAAAATGAGCTTAGTGAACAATATTTATTGAGCTGTCCTCAGATCCTTTTTTTTCTCTACCTTTTTTTAAAGCTGCTGCTGGACTGTGGTTTGGGAAATGCCAGTACTTCAGAGAGTGGCACAGAAGCTGTTGTGGCCCAGCACAGGATACTTATCTTCTGCCAGCTCAAAAGCATGCTAGACATAGTAGAACATGATCTTCTCAAACCTCACCTACCCTCTGTCACATATCTGCGGCTAGATGGAAGTATACCTGCTGGTCAAAGGCATTCCATTGTCTCACGGTAAATGTTCTTGAAAATCACAAGATAGGCCATAATGAAGATACAAATCCTTAGAAATGAAGTTGGTTCCTTCAGATCTCTTTTGGATAAGGAAGTATATATGAACATGACCTAAATTGATGAGTTTTCATTGTATAATTTAACAGAAAGTATATTCTGTAGGTCTCTTGGACAACATAACATCATGAAAAAAACTTAATTGTATTATTCGAATATATGACAGAATCAAAAGATACTACTTAATTATCATATACAGGTATTATTTTGAAAAGACAGGGATGAAAAGCACTCTAAATTAAGCAAGTTTGTGTTAACTTTTTTAACCGAAGTGTAATATTTTGAATTTATCCCTCTTAAATGTCATCATCTAGCCATTTTTTTTTTTAAACCAGCTAACATTTTCTTTTCTCCAGTACTGTTCTCTCTAATCTTCTAAAATTATAGTTCTTCTGGGCCCACTTGACACAAACCCATCAAGGGCAGTTATGGACTCTCAGAATCTTTTGTCATTTACACTTGCGTCTCTTTCTGTTATTTAACCGGGAGTTTGTTTTAAGGCTTTTATCAAAAGATCTTACACTTTGTTAGACGAATTTCAGGAATTAGAAAGGAAATGAGATAATAATTTGGTCACGTACTATTAAAAGTGTTAAGCAATATGGTATAGTAGTTAGAACACTGAATAGGAATTAGAATACCAATTTCTAGTCTTTGTTTTACAAAAAAATTACCTTTGTGACCTTTAGGACAGCCTTATGGTGACTATTATAAATTATTAGATCTTGAGGAGAATTTAGAAATCATCTAGTCCAGTTCTCTGATTTTGCAGATAGTAAAATTTGAGTTTCAGAAAGGTGAAGTGATTGCCTGAGGACATAGCAAAGGACATAGTTGAATCTTGAAACCAGGTCCCTTGATTCCAGTTCATGCCATAAATTATACTTCTTCATATAAATGTAAAGCAACATTACTCTATTTTTGTACTATACCTTCCTATATAATATTGAAAAATACTCCTCTTTATCTCATGTTTTAATTTTCATAATGAAATTTATGACAAAGAATGCATTTTTTTTTTTACTATATTCCTGTGTGTGAATGAAAATCTAATCTACATTTCCAAAAAGAAGCCAACTTCAGAGGCAGCCAAATGGGCATTTGAAGGTCAACTGATTATGGAAATAGTTGTCATCAGCAGCTGTACCCAGTTACCCTGAAGTCAAGTCAACAAGTATTTATTAAGCGTCTTCTCTGTGCCAGGCACCCTCCTAAAGTGCTGGGAGTACAAAGAAAGGCATAAAATAGTCCCTGTTTCCAAGGAGCTTCTAGTCTGTCAGGAGAGACAGCATATAAACAAGAGATTTAAAAGATAACTTGGATATACTCATGGAATGAAGGCATTAGCATTAAGAGAGATTAGGAAAGGCTTCTTACAGAAAGGGGAATTTTAGCTAGCAATTGAAGAAAACCAGAAGAGAAGGAGATGAAGAGGAGACAGAGCATCCCAGCCATGGGGGAGACAGCAAGTGAAAATGCCCAGAGACAGGAGATGAGCAACAATGAAGAGGCAAGAGTACATTGAAGGAGTGTGTACAAAGTGTAAGAACGTTGGTAGAGAGGGCTTCAAGGCAAGGAGGCAGGTTGTAAAGATTTTTGAGTGCCGAGCGGGGTTTTTATATTTTGTCCTGGAGATGAGAGGGAGCCACCAGAGTTGATTGAAGAGGGGTGTGTGTAACAAATTGATGCTTCTGATTTAGGAAAATCACTTTGCCAGCTAAGTGGAGCATGGAGTGGAATGGAGAAAGTCTTGAAGCAAAGTTGAACTTTTCCTTCTTCCCCTGTTGGTCCGTCCCCGTCCCCCCTCCAGTAGTTTGTGTGTGAGGTGATGAGGGTCTATGCCAGAGTGGTGGCAGTTTCAGAGGAGAGAAGAAGGCATATTTGAGGAATGTTATGAAGGTAGAAACAATGAGACTTGGCAAATGATTGAATATGGAGAATGAGAAGTCAAGGGCAGAGCTTAGATTGAGCCTTGGTGATTAGGAGGGCAGTAGTGTTCCCAACACTAATAGGACAGTTAAGAAGAGGGAAGGGGTTAAGAGGAAAGATAATTAGTTTAGATTTGAACATGCTGAGTTTGAAAAGCCTATGGGACGTCCAGTTGGAGATGACTAATAGGCAGTTGTAGATGCAAAACTGTAGGTCAGCAGAGAAGTCTGGGCTAAAGAATCTGAGAATCATTGGCATAGAGATGATAATTGAAATTATGGGAGCTGATGAAATCACCCAGTAAAAGAGTGTATAAGGAGAGGAAGACATAGGACAAAATCTTGGGAAACACCCATGGGTAAGGGATGTAACTGAAAAGAAGATCTAGCAAAGGACACTGAAGAGAGGTGAGATAGGGTAGAGGAGAACCAGTAGAGGTTATTGTGTCACAGAAACCTAGAGAGATGAGAGTATTAAGGAGAAACGGGTGATCAGCAGTGTCAAATGCTGCAGAGAGATCAAGGAGAATGAGGATTGAGAAAAGGCTATTAAATATTGGCAATTAAGAGACCACTGGTAGCTCTGGAAAGAGTGGTTTCAGCTGAATGAGGAAGTCTGAAACCACACTGTAGAATTAAGAAGATATCAAGAGAAGAAGAAGAGGAGGCACCTGTTACAAATGGCCTTCATGAGGAGGTTAGCCAGGAAAAGGAGAGAGAATGATAGCTAATGGAAAATGGATGGATCATGGGAGTGTTTTTTGAGGTGAAAGGAAACATGAACTTGTGTGTAAGGCAGTTGAGAATCAGCTAGGAGACAGGGAAATTAGAGCTTAGTGAGCAAGTAGGGGTGACAGAAAGACAGTACTGGAGAAGAAGACATAGGATGGGATCAGTTGTGTATGTAGAAGGGTCTGACTTGGCAATGAGAATGGCTAGTTCTTCGTATGAGACCTGGGGGAAGGAGCAGATGGTGATAGAAGGTATCTGAGGGAGCTCTTGGCAATGGCCTCCAATCTTTTTTTTCCAGGGAAATAGGAGACAAACTTCTCCCTGGGGGTGTGGGTAGGGAAACTATGAGGCTTGAGGAAGGATGCAAAGGTTTAGAAAGCTCCTGGTGAGTTAGGGAAGTGTGGGATTGCGTTGCTGCAGTGAAGGCTCAGCTGCACATGAATTGTGGTGAAGGCAGGGATAATGGGAGTAGTCCACAACCAAGGTTTGGCAGGACAAGGTTGGTAATAGGATAAGGGAACAAAGGCTTAAGAGGACAAGATGGAGTTACACTGGTTCATCAGGAGGTCAGGGAAAGGGAGAAGAGTAGAGGTAGGGCAGAGGGGATGACTTGGGAGGGAACCAAGGGAGGTAGTCACAGTGAGGAGCTTTCATAGAGAATTGTAAAGAAGGTATGTTCCCCTTCTCTAGTTGGTTGTTTCAGAAATTTAGCTAGATTCACAGAATTTGAAGATCCTTATCTAATATCAAAAACGTTCTTATTTTCAGTTTTTAATTAAACAATTTACATTCTATTGTGTAGGAGATTTAGGGGGAAAAAACTTTAATTTTTCTCTTTCCTCTTCTCCTTTCATCAATTTGTGTGTTTAGGTTCAACAACGACCCATCCATAGATGTTCTTTTACTGACTACGCATGTTGGTGGACTGGGTCTTAACTTAACAGGAGCTGATACAGTTGTATTTGTTGAGCATGACTGGAATCCTATGAGGGATTTACAAGCAATGGATCGAGCACATCGTATTGGCCAGGTAAAACTGCACCTTGCAGTGTTGCTATACCTGTTGTGATGTGATTTCTTGTTCCTCATGTTATTGTAAACCCACTTTAAAATTTTTTGCTTTAAAAATTAACAATGTGGAACAGTAGGACAGAGAGGGCCTGGGCTAGGAGCCAAGAAACATGACTTCTCTTTTTAGTCCGTCATCCTCTTTCCAGAGCTTCTTAAATTGTGGGTCAAGAAGCCATATAGGGGCACAACCCACTGTTTAGGAAGCACTGAAGGGGTCATGGGTGGAAAAAGTTTAAGCAGCCCTGCTCCAAATGCAAGGTCTTAATCATTTCTAGGCCCCAGAAACTGGAATGGTGAGACAACACTTTTCCTGTTTTGAGCCTTTTTATCACCATTTGATCTAATTTGATCTAATTTAATTGATCAGATTTAGAATACCTGTGACTCTATATGATGCAGTGATATTTGAAGCAAACTCAGACCCTGTTCTCCCCTCCCTCACCTCCAATATGATTATCCGCTCACTCATTGTCCTTGTTCCCTGCCATGAAGTATGGCTTATCCCTCCAGAGCAAGAGGTTGAGTAAGTAAGAAAATATGACTCTCTGTGATAGAATAGAGGGAAATGAGGGGCTGGGTCTTCACACAAACTGAAGTATATCCTTAGACACAGCAAAGTGACTACCCAAAAGTTTAATCATAATTTTTAGAAATTGCCTGTCATCTCTCTAAAGATCCCTCACAGTTGCTTTAGTAAATCTGTCAAATCTTTCATGCTATAATTTATGACTGTTAATTATAGTTTTTTCCCCCCCAAGAAACGAGTTGTTAATGTATATCGTTTAATAACAAGAGGAACACTGGAAGAGAAAATAATGGGTTTGCAGAAATTCAAAATGAATATTGCAAATACAGTTATTAGCCAAGAGAATGCTAGTCTGCAGAGCATGGGGACTGATCAACTTCTTGACCTGTTTACCCTTGATAAGGTAAAAAATTTATTGTTCAGTTTGTCATGAATCATAAAATATATCACTCATTTTGTCACCTGTTAGTATGTTCAGAGAAGCCTGGTCAACACAACTCTGGTTCATTGTGAGGACATGTTAAGACTGCGTAGGGAAAATGACATTTCTTTTTCAGGGTTGACTGAGGTACCTACCACATATTAGCAGTATTGATACATGGATGATGACTCTTAAGTATCACCAAGCAACCCAGAAATCATTGCTGAAGAAGCTGGGAGGCTTGTCAGATTTTGGTGGTTTCCTGTTGGATATTTGCGACTCTTAACACAGCAGTGTTTTGTTATTGTTTCTTCTGGGCTCCAGATATCTAGAGGCACAAACTAAATAAATATTATTGAGGTCAGTAGCAGGGCCTCCATAACTAATATTTCCACTTGATGTTGTCCTCTTTGTTAAATTTGAGCCAAGATATTTGTGAGCTGAAGACTGAGGGATCAGAGATATTTTCCAAATCAGAATGCAAACCAAATCCCAATGTTTGCGTTGAATATCACTCCAAACAACTTTTATATATTATAGAACTCTTTCTATTTTCCTAGAAAATACATAGTACTTTGTTGACTGCAAATTCTTACATAAAAAAACTAATTTTATCATGAAGTATTTTCTGAGTATCCTGTGCAATTTACCCATTCCTCTCTATTCCCTTTCTCATCTCACATAATCCACCTAACTTAATACGACCTCCCTATACCACTGAAGGTACCTGTTCAGATATTCCAGTGCCCCTCAGGCCTGTTGGACCTTTCTACCCACCCTATAGCTGTACTTCTCTACATGTGTTGTCTTCCCCAACTAAAAGCTTCTTCAGAGCAGAGGCTGCTTCCTTTTCTCTTTTTGTATCCCAGCACTGAATCCAGTGCTTTGTAGCACTTCATGAAGGAAAGTGTGTGACAATTAAAGGTGACTTTAGCCCTATACTGTTCAACTGTTTTTTCAGGAACTTTGATGAAATCATAGATGGCATGCCTATCAAATTTGCAGATGACATAAAGCTGGAAGGGATAGCTACTAATATTGCACAACAGAGATGTCAGTGTCCTAGAACAGTATCCCATTTCTAATAAAATAAGATTTAAGCATGATATAGAAAGTTCTGCTCTTGGGTTCAGAAGATCACTTGCACAAGGTCAAAATGGAGACAGTGTTTCTGTATAATAGCTCATATAAGAAAAGGGTGAATTGACAGTACAGTATAGAGTCTAGAAAAGTAAAAGTTCGAGCTTAGACTGTACCAAATGAGGTATGGTATTCAGTAAGTGCAACATTTAGGAAACATTAATAAAATGGATAAGCACCATTGGAAATCATGCCATAAGAGGACTGAATGAAAAAATTTGAAATATTTAGCCTAGAGAAAACTTATGGCGGGCCATGATTGATGTCTTCCACTATTTAAAAGATTGCATTCAGAAGATGGATTACCCGTATTCTGCTTGACGTTTTTTTCACAAATGTCTATAAAAGCACTTCTTTTCATTTCCTACCTAGTTCCTTAAAAGATTATAGGATTTGTATGGGAAGAGGCATTCCAGATGGTAAAACTAGAAGTTACAGGGAGGCTGATTTTGGTTCAGTATAAGAAAAAATTTTCACGTTTCTGACAATAGGAAAAGCTGCTTTGTAAGAAAATTCCCCTTCCACTAAAGATGTTTGAGATGGATGAGACTACCTCAAAGGGGAAGTTAGAGGGAAGATTTCTTCATCTTGTGGGAGGCTGGATTCTAGATGACTTCTAAAGTGACTTCCAACTCTACAATTCTGTGGGGAAAAGTCAGTGGGCAAAATTGAGACATTCTCTAAATTTGAGTCATTAGAAATGTGATTTGTAATATTTCTGCAGCAGCACTTCTCTGCCTTCCTGGAGTTAGTAGGAAAATGAAATGTGGCCAATACTGTTGCCCTATCCCAAGTTCTAGTATATTCAGATACAAACTTTTTAAAAAGAGAAAGCAGTGAAGAAATGAAGTGTTAAAGAATAGTTTAATATATTTGAAATATTAGATTAATTTCTGAAGTGATTTTCATTCTTACTTTCCTTTAAGGATGGAAAAGTGGAAAAAGCGAATACCTCGACAACTTCAGGAAAAGCAAGTATGAAATCAATCCTGGAGAACCTCAGTGATCTTTGGGATCAAGATCAATACGACACTGAGTACAGTCTTGAAAATTTTATGCATTCTCTCAAATAGCTGTTAATTCTCGTTAAGGCAATTGCTGCTAGATTAATTACATTTCTGCTGATATTCAGCAAATTTCAATGTTTATGGAGAACATTTAGCTCATTGTGTAAATAGATTGGAAAAAGAATCAGCATGATTCTGGAACTTGTTCCACTGGGGGGAACAAGTTATTCTGTCTTAAAACTTTGCACTGTTATTAAACTTAAATTTTAATGTGAAGTGGTTTGAATTTTTATATATTGAAGAGACCCAGAGAGAGGGGGAGCCACACACAGGGTTTACTCATGCTACCAAATGGTGTTTTCATTGGGAATGAGCCTGCATGTCATGGGGTACACAGTCACTTTGTATAGGAACATTTCCATGATTACTTTAGGTTCGTGTACATTTTTTCCTTTTAAATGGAACTTGTTTTTATGATTTAAGAATGGTAGAGTTTTTCACTATCAGAAATTCAGATGAGCCATAATTTTAATAGAGTCATCATTAATATTGGTCAATCTTAGAAGCCAGAAAGAACGTTAGGAACTGAACTAGGTATCTGTATGCAAGCCTTTGTATATTTAATGCAAATTTTTTGGACATCATTTTTGTCAGTTTTTTTTTTTAATAAAAATATGGGCTATTCTAAATACAGGTAATGGGCTTTTTAAGGCCACTTTCACATCCTCTTAAGAGGGTATACTTTTTTAATTTATCTAAAGGCTAGAATATAGCCTGACTGAAAGAACATATATACTCACTAGGTTTCAATCATATATAAATATATATAGATATATAATATATTTTTTGTAACAAAAAAAATTGTATACAGAAGTATACAAATAGGAGTTTTTCAAGAATTAGATTTTACACTGTTTAGAATTCCAAAAACCTATGCTGAAAAGACTGTTTACTGTATTTTACTGCATGACTTGAGGAAAATGTTTCCTTTACATACATAAATATACATGAATAGACATATCTATATACATAGAAATACCTACACTATACCCAAGGGGCGGAGAACTGCTACTGAAATCATGTGACTATATTGGGCAATAATAGTTGAGAATGAGAATGTATTGCCTGTGCACTAGAAAGTGTTATCAAAGAGAGCCCAATGGGGAGGATGGAGCCCGGTGGGGATGGTGGGAGTATATGTCTATAGATATAGACATGCATGTATATATACACATACATAGTTTTTATAAATGTTCAACACAGACATAGAGAGAAAGAGAGAGAAAGGGAAAAGTGTATGCATGTCTGCATAATACATATATGGAATAAATGTATATATCTATATATATATATGTATAGAATTCCAGTTTGTCTGAGGTTTGTGGCTTGCCTTTCACTTGGCATCAATTTGAAGACCACCAGACCTCTGCTGTGTAAAATCCACACGTGTTTTGTTTAATAACATAAAACATTAGCCTGTTTGACAGCATTTAGAGGAGGACATTTGTCACATTTCAGTAGCCATTATGGCTACATTGTAACATTAAATTTAGCATTCCATAAGAGAATAATAAAAATAAAATTGGAAATACAAAATAAATGTGTGTAATTGTATATTCATCAAAAATTTATAGCTGAAACATTACTTTGAACCATATTTTTACGTTCTTAATTCAGGTATGTTGTTGCTGAGAATTTGTTTTATTGCAGCTTGAAAAATCTCCTTTTTCCTTAGAAGTGCATTTTGGTATAGCGAAAAGGGCCATGTGTTCGGAGTCGATGCATTGGGGTTGGAATTTCACCTCACACATATACTGCCTGTGTGATCTTGACAAGTTCCATAAGCCTTCCAGGTTTCCTTATCTGTAATAATGGAGATGATAATACTTGTACTATCTACCTCATGGGGTCATTTTGGGAGAGAGCTCTCAATGCCAGCTTAGTCCCATACCAATGTGAGTTATGATTTATTGTCTTTTGGTCACTTGTACTCTACAGATTAAAGGGGACCCAAAAGATAAAATATGTGAATTTGTATGTCATGGGTTAGCTTAGATGCCAGTGAGTTTGCTTAAGAATATTATGTTTTTGTTATCATTTATGAAAATTTGAGGGTTTTTTCTTCATGTAGCTTTTGAACTTTAAATTATCACACAATATCCTTTGCAGTTATTGAAGCATACGAAATTTCGTTGTATTTTCAGGTACAGAGAAGACAAAACCTAACATTTTTCAAAAAATGAGATGGGATAGAGTATTTACTTTTTCCTTATGTAGAACTTTTGTTGCTGACACACTGGGGAAATCTAAAGTATTCATTAAATAAATTTTAAATCACGGCGGATAACTTGGAGCCGTAATGTGTTTTGTCTGGTACAGGCCTCAGTTTTCTTCCATTTATAAAAACAGGTTGAATTTAATAAATGACCTCTAAATTTTAGGATCATAGTCTAAGGGAGAAGAGACCACAGAGGCCATCCATCTAGGCCCACTCAATAAATCCTCATTTAGCCTACCCTTGAAGCTAACTTTTGTGAGGGAGAAACCTGCTACTTTGATAGCCCATGCAATTGTGGCCTGTTCAGATTATTAGGAAGTGTTTCTCCTTCTATTGAACCTGACCATATCTTTTATCAGTTAGTTGCTCATAGTTCTGCCCTCTGGAGTCCAGAACTTGTCCCATCCTTTTTCCGCAAGATAGTTTTTCAAGTAGAATTGGAAGGGATTATAGAAATCAAAAGCCCAACTTCACTTTATTTTTTACAGATAAGGAAACTGAGGCTGAAAGAGGTGACATGACTTATAGTCATCTTAATTGTAAGTAGCAGATCTGGAATTTGAACCTGATTATCTAACTCCAAATTCAGGGTGTTCTAGCACAGTGCCTAACACACAGTGAGTGCTTAAGAGAGTGCTTATTGACTGACTTTAGGAAGGAGAGGATGCAATGAGGTGAAAAAAACTACTAAACCAGGATCAGGAAAGACTTAATTAAGTGCAGATGTGGCTTCTGACATTCACTAGCTATTTAACACAGGGCATAGAAGCACAACATCTCCAACCCTCAATCTCCTCATCTTTTAAAATGGAGATTACATCTGTGGCACCCCTCTCACCAGGTTATTATGAGGTGCAAATGAGATATATTTAAGGTATTTTGTGAACCTTGAAACACCATTTCAGAGCCATCTATTACCATACTCCTCTGTGTCTTCATGCCACAGGAAGTCATAAATGTAGAAATTTTATAATAATGAAGTCCCCAAATAATTATGGGCTATAAAATGTGCCACCACATTTGTTAAGGGAAAGATGTGTTTATATACCCAAATTCCCTATAGCTGTTTAGAGGCAAATTAGTTATTTCCTTTCAAAGAGGGGGCCTTTCCATGGTGCATATTAATAGTCTCAGGTTACAGGGTCCAAGTATAACTCTGACTGACAAAATCAGTTCTATATTTAAAAGTAAAGTATATGTTTAATACAACTACCTGTCTGCATTATTTATGAATATTTGTGCCCTGGCAAGATGTTCGGTTTTTGTAAATGTGCAGTTGTCCTGAAAAATATCAATATTCCCATCCAATATTTGCAGTAGGTCTATCAAAGTTAGTTTTTCCATCCTTTTTTTCAAATCCATGGTTTACTTCTTGTTATTTTACTGTTAGATTTATTAAATTCTGAAAGGATAGTCTCCTATAGTTAGGTCGCATTTCTTTGCATCTGAGTTAATTTTTCCTTTTAAGTAGTTACTATGCCATTTGCTGTACATATATTTACTGATACTATGTTGTTATCTATGGTGCCTTTAAACATAATGTAGTCTCCCTGTTTGTTACTCTTAACAGTATCATTTTTACTATTGCCTTATCGGAAATCATGATTGCACCTCCTTCTTTGGATTCAGACGAAGTATAATAATAAATGTTGTTTCAACCCCACACCTTAAATCTTTGTTTTCCCTGTTTTAAGTGTGTTTCTTGTACGTAACTAATTGTTGTGGTCTGTTTTCTCTAATCCATCCTGTAACTTTCTTCCAAATTAGAGTGTTAATTCCATTAGCATTCAATTTTATAGTTGTTGATTTCCTCCATCAACTACTCTGATCTGGCCTTAATTTTTTTTTTTTTTAAATCAGCAAACTTCTGTACAGCTCATTCTGCTTAAAACAATCTATACCCCTGATATGGTGCTGCCCTCCACCTCATTCAAATCTTCATATTCTAGTCCATCCTTCCCTTGTTCATCCCAGATGAAAGTATAGTTTAGGAGCCTTCAACATTCCCCTTCCAAGCTCCTTACTCTCCCTCCTACTTAAACCTCCAACCGATTCATTCTCTCCTCTCCCTTTCCCGCCCATCCCCCTTTGTTCTCTTAATAATCCTTCCATAAGATATATTTCTTACAGTGCATAAACATTGTCATCACTCATTTAGTAATTTATATTTGCTTTTTTAAGTATTTTGTATTTTCTTATATATGTATATATTGTACCTTTCTAGTAGAATGTATGTGCTTTGAGGTTAGGGATTGTTTTGTTTTTTGCCTTTGTATCCTCAATACCTAGCACATGCATAATAGTAATTTAATAAATATTTATTGAATTGAATTAATACTATTTGGACTTGTTTACCTTGTTCAGTTTTTGGGGGGGGGTTGATGAATGTGTATGTTAAAATATCTGTTCAACTGTATTTTTCAGGAGGAATGACTGAAAGTCTGTGTTCTTGCAAAAGAAGTGTCTTGTCTCACAAAGGAGTATGCTCAATTTTGCAAGCCAGTTTCCTTTTTTTTTTTTTTTTTGCTCAATCATATTCTAGCCTTTTAATTCTTATCATTGATAAATAATCCAACAAATTTAAAATTGGTGCTTTTTTATACATGAATTGATGTTGGGCTGCTTGTGATTTTTCTTTTGGTTCTTGGCAACTTCTTTCCTAAGTAAATTGAAATAGAATACCTTTCTGCCAGTATCTGCATTCCATTTTGCCCTGAAGTCTTTGAAGTATTTCTTTATATCAAACCTAAGTATATTTGCATCTTTGAAACTTCTACCTGTTCCTATACTTTTGCTCTTTGGGACCAAGCAAGACTAATCTCTTTTCATTGTGACATCCTTTCAACTATATGAAGATAATTAACATGCCACTTGGGTCTAAATATCCCCGATTCCTACACCTGATCTTCATATAGAATGAACTAGAAGCTTTTCACCATTTTGGTTGATGACCTTCCCAAAATATTCACTTAAAACACTAAACTCCAGATGTACTTTAGTACCTCTCCCTCGTCCTAGTCTGTGACTATCATCCAACATACTAGCTAGACCTCTCAACTTCACACAGATTTCAAATTTCACAATGTAAAATTGGATAGGCTTCCATCCAAGTCACTGATAAAATGTTAGAAGAGTCCAGAGCCAGCTGCAGATCCATGGAACATTCCCTCCCATAAGATGGCATCAACTCATTTATGACTGCTCTTGAATCTGGTATTCAGCCACTTCCAAATAAACCTGACTGGCATCCTTTAGTTCATACCTGTCAATCTGAATAGCACAAGAAATTTTAGTAAATGCTTTAAGATCCTGCAGTATCCCCTTGATCTACTAGTCAGGTAACTATCCAAATTGGAAGTGAAATTAGTCAGGCATAATCTGGTATTAATAAAGCCATGCTGCCTCCTTGTGTTTCTTGCTTTCTGAATCTTTGTGAATCAACCCTTTAAAAGCTAGTTCAGTTTTTCTGTGAACAATCAAAAGCTAAGTTTCCTGGTTCATCATTTGCAAATTTTTCTGACTTTTTGAAATTGAGGTGACTTCTTCAGTCCTACACCATTTGGCCTGTTCTTTGGGGTCTTTGTGTTGAGGTTTAAACCCAGAGAAGCCACAACTATTGAGATTTAAATCCAGGGACACCAAAACCTGTTGGGGTTTCATGATGTGTTGTGGTAGAATCATTTCAAGGAATTCAGAGTCAGACCATTTCTAATCCAAGTTATAGGCATTTATTGAGATTGATTCCTTTCATGAAGTGGGCTAATTTGTAAGAGGAACCAGCAGCTTTGGAGAAAACAAGATGGATTTTCATAGGGTAAAGATGCAATTACAGAACAAGTTTACATAGAATATAGGAATATGATTAATATTGAAAAGGCAGGAGAAGTTCATTAAGGGATTAGGTAATGGAGACAGGGTCCCATCTATGGTTTGGTGGCTAAACATTCTGACCATGCTGCCCTCCAATTGTCTAGCTATCATAGTCCTGTCTTGGGCTAGATAGATGATGTGATTGTGGTCGACTTCAAGAACACACCTGTTTCTGTGGGAATGGGTCTGGGGGTCATGGCTGGGTTTCCATGCCTGCTGTTTCTGTGAGAATTATGAGTTTCAGGGACACGCTTGTTATTCTAGTGAGCAGGGAAGCATGTATGAAGAAATTAGGACATGGAGGGGAGATAGGTAGGTACAGTGGACCTGTAATGAAGTTAGGCTGTTGGGGCAGGGGGGCAGCTCTTTTAGGACCCCATCATTTGCATTACCAAGGCAACTTCACCATCACATCTACTTGTTTTGGCTTGTTTACTACCCTGGAATGTAGTGTATACAAGCCTGGAAACTTGAAGTTGTTTGTTTTAACCTCACATATCACTTTCCATTGCCGGCTAACTATTTTTCTTCTATCCATAGTGTAAAGATCTATCACCTTGGTGGAGATAAGAATTTAGTTCTACTTGTTCTGTCATCTCATCCACCCTAGCAGAAGTTCTGTTCTTGCTTTGATCTTCCTCTTATCCTCAAGATAGGGTGTTTTTTTGTCTTTCATTTTACGTTAAGCTTTAGCACTTCTGACGCCATGTCCTTAAAATCAAAGTTGGAACAACCCAAAGTTAGAAGAGCCTTGTGCATCCGTTGCAGTCTCTCCAATACTGCCTCATTTCTCCCTTATTGGAATCACTTCCCTTTGCTTCTTCTAATTTCATTCTATCTTTTTGGTCCAGATCTGTGATTTCATTGGCATTGGGAACTCCCAAAGCAGAAACTATTTTTATCAATGCAGATCAGCAACTGTTTTACAGTGTATGGTGTTAAGAAACTAATCTAGGGGCACATAGAGATAAGTGACGTGCTGAGAGTCACAGCTGGTTTATGTCATGGTTGGAGTTGACTCCAAGTATTTTTCCTGAGGCCAGCTTTTGATCCACTATGCAAGTTTCCTGTCTCTTTTTGGGCAACATCATCTGTAGAATTTTAGGTCAAGGGATCTTACCTGTTCTTTCTCTGAACCTTTTGAAATTTGTTCTCTCAAAATCTATGCTGAATGTCAGCCTGTGCCCATTCTCTTTTTATAAATTCTAAGATGAGGAATGGTCCCTTCCACAAAGTTTCCATCATTGTTACTTTAGCAATCACTTCCCCTTTGTTGATCTTCTGTGGTGCTTATGAATTTCCTTTTTCACTCCTATATTTTGAAGAATGAAATTGTCATTAGGGCAAGTTCAGATTTTAGAAGTGATCCTGGTCTTGTTTTAGGGTTGTTGTTTTTTTTTTAGATTTTATAAAGTAGTATTTATTTCAAGGATATATCAATATCAGAAGTGCAAACACTTCCCCCCAAAACCTAGGGACACACTCTTCCTTGGTCCCTGGGTTCTGAAGGAGCTCAAACTTATGTAGCCCAGCCCGTAGATGAGTCCATCTCTCAAAGGTCGTTCCTTGGATCTGTACCATTTTCAGCAGGGAGCTCTCAGAAATGCCTAAGAATTGCCCCTATCACACTGTTTTGTTCCATGTTAGGTGTGTGATGTGTTTCCCAAAACTCTCGCCTGTTTGCTCTCTCTGTTTTAATGATCTGCAGTACATATCCGTAAAAATGCCACCTGTGTTTCTCTCTTGTTGGTCTTAACCCAAGTGACCTACACTATGATTCATCCCTGTTTTCTCTTGATTTCCTCTAAAAAAAAATCTTATATTACTACCTGCCCCACCCCCTCAGTCTATTCTTTTCCTTTCCAGTAAAGAGGTATTCATCACAAGTGTTTGTGCCAGGCTGTGGTCTAGGTTTTCTGAATGCCAATTCCAGAAATTAAATTATCCCTGCTCTCAGGTGGCTGATAATTATTAGACTGCATTTAATTATGTACAGAATAAAACCAAAATAAATAAAAGGTAGTTAGGATGGGGGATCACTAAGAAGTTGGTACCAGAAAAGGCTTCATGCAGAAAAAGTGGTGCTTCAAATGTTTTTTGGAGGGAGTGAGGTCCAAGAGATAAAGGGAAGGACAATCCTTGCTGGGGCAAATGCATGGAGACAGGAGGGACGGAGAGAAGACCAATGTGGCTTATGCAGAGTGGAGTTATTTATAATGGAAAGATGGTAATGACTGCTAACATTTATGTAATATTTACCATGTGCCAGATGTCATGCTAAACACTTTACAATTATTTTCTGATTGGATCCTCACAACAACCCTGTGAGGTAGGTGCCATCATCCCTATTTTACAGTTGAGGATACTGAGACAAGCAAAGGGTAAATGACTTACCCAGGGTCACACGGCTAGCTAGACTCCAGGCTCAGCTGGCATCCGCTGGGTCACCTAGTTGCCTCTAGCTGGTTGGGTGTTTGTTATAGGTATTGTCACAGATTGCAACCCCATACAATTCAGATTTTCTTTTAAGAGATGATGTGGTCAGTTTGATGATGAGCTTCTCCAAACTAAGCTAGACTGATCCTGACATATACAGTCATAGGAATACTAGTACCTACTTCATCACTGTGAGGATCAAATCAGATAATAATTTTAGATCATTTACCACATAGTAAGTTCTGGGTAAATGTTGGACGATGATTGTTTTTAACATTAAAATCATCTGACTTAGCAGTTGTATATATAGAGGCATTTTTCTTTCTATTGCTTTTCCATTTAAAAACCTTCCATGAGAGTCACAAGAATCTGAATGCTGATACAAGCCTGGACCCCTTCAACCACAGGAAGGAGAGAGCACCCTTGGGGAAGCAACTAGGATGACTTAAGTCCATAGGTACATTCTCTAGCAACAAAGTCTTTTAACCCATCCAAGTTGATGAACCTTCCTTTGACCCTTCTTTTCCCTCAAGCAGTCCAGATCGCTCTTCCCTTTTGCCAAACCCCTAGAGTTCTGTGCTTCCTTTTTTTATACTCATTCCTCTATCTCAATGAGACACTCTCCCTCACCTCTACTGAGGTACTTTTGAAACTACTTGAGTGTCACCGACATCACCAAAACCATAGGCTTTTCCAGTCTTTATCCTCAATCTTTTTAAAACATTTGATAATTAACTTTACAGTCTTCTCTTTCCTTGACTTTCTTTTTAAACAACGTACGCATGAAGCTTGTCTCCCGATATATCTTGGTGTCACATAATCTCAGAGTTCTTAGACATAATATGACCAGTCTGGTAATGATTCTTTGCAAACTAAGCAGGGTAGTCTCCAAACCACAGACAGAGTCATCAGTCTATCACAGACCCATACTTGAAGCCTTCCTAACTTCCATCAATCCGCCTTCTATCCCAAAAGATGACTTGCTACAATACACCCAACGATTTGACCATCCAGTCTTTGTGTGAAGACTTCCCAGGAAAGGGGAGCAGTTATGTCCTGAGGCAATCCATTCTACTTCTTTTGGATAGTTCTAATTGTTAGTAAGTTTTTGAGGGTTTGGTTTTTTTTTTCAGATATCAAGTCTAAATTTGCTTCTGCAACCACCACCCATTTTTTCCTAGTTTTGTCTCCTGGGGCCAAATCTAACCCTTCTTCCACATGACAGCCTTACAAATATTTGAAGGCAACAGGCATGTCTTCCCCAAGATGTCTCCATGTTAATATCTCCAATCTCTTCAACCAAAGCTCTTCCTTGAGTCTTCTTTTTTTAATCTGCTCCTTTGATGACTTCACCTTTAATTTAATTATCACCTCTACAAAATTAGATAATGAGTACACTCAGATGAATCATTGATCTCATCAATTTGGATGTTAATTCCAACAGTACAGATCATAACCCATTCATGCTTGCCCATCCTGTCCAACTCCTATCTATGTACTTTAATGTTGGCCACAGGGTATGTGCCCAACAAGCTAGAGGTCTGCTTGTGTTCTCATCAAGACAGGGATACTAACTGAAGCAGTCAGGTTGTTTACCAGATCTTTGACTCTTCCCACGTGGCCAGGTCATCCTCTTTCTTTGATCATACATTTTCCCTTTACTTAATTCTTCTTTGAAGTTCCTTATTTGATAGATATGGCAGCCTGTTTGTGCCCACCATGCACTTCACCACTGCTCCCTAGATGAAAATAATTTGTAATCTTTAGAGTGATTAGTGACTTAACAGTCATATAGTAACAATACTGATAAAATATTGGTATTAATAAGATAGGCCAAAATTAAAAATTTTTTGCAGAAATGAATTTAACATAGGAGAAATAATGAGAAAATAATAATAGCTAGCAATTATTAACCTCCTACTATTTGCCAGGCACTGCATAAAACATTTTAGAAATATCTCTGATCAATCCTCCCAACAACCCAGGGAGGTTATCCCCATTTTACAAAGGGCTCATTTCCAAGATACATAAAAAGCTGATTTTAACTTGTAAGCCTAAGAACCATCCCCGCAGTAGATAAATGATCAAAGAATATCAATGGACAATTTTTTTCTTTTTTTTTAAATTATTTTACTTGTTTTCAGTTTTCTACGATCACATCCATATATCTTAGATTTTTCCCACTTCCTCCCCCTCCTTTCCTCCTCTCTCCCCACTCCCTCCCCGAGATGGCATGCAATTTTATATAGGTTCTACACATAACATTCTTATTAAATACATTTCACTTTAGTCATGTTGCGTAGAAGAATTAAAATAAATGGGAGAAAGCATAAAACAAAATATAACACAGAAAATATTCTGTTTCATTCTGCCATCCAATTCCATAGTTCTTTCTCTGGATATGGAAGGTGTTTTGCCTCAAGAGTCCACTGGGAATTTTTTAGGTCTTTGCATTGCTGTGAAGGACTAAGTCTACCCGAAAAATTCCTCTCACACTGTGATTGTTGCTGTCTACAAAATTCTCTTGCTTCTGCTCCTTTCACTCAGCATCAGTTCATGTAAGTCTTTCCAGACCTCTCTGAAGTCTTCCTGTTCATCATTTCTTATAGCACAATAGTATTCCATTGCATTCATATATCACAATTTATTCAGCCATTCCCCAATTGTTGGGCATCCCCTTGATTTCCAGCTTTTGGCCACCACAAAAAGAACCACTATAAATATTTTTGCACATGTGGGACCCTTTCCCATTTTTATGATCTCTTTGGGGTATATAGAAGTGATATTGCTGGGTCAAAGGATGTGCACGTTTTTGTAGCCCTTTGGGCATAATTCCAAATTGCTCTCCAGAATGGTTGGATCAGTTCACAGCTCCACCAACAATGAATTAGTGTTCTAACTCTTCCACATCTTCTCCAACATTTATCATTTTCCTGTTTTGTCATGTTAGCCAACCTGATAGGTGTGATGTGGTATCTCAGAGTTGTTTTGATTTGCATCTCTCTAATGAAGAATGATTTAGAACATTTTTTCATATGACTATAGATAGCTTTAATTTCTTCCTCTGAAAACTGCCTATTCATATCCTTTGACCATTTATCAATTGGGGAATGACTCAGTTCCCTATAAATTTTAGAAATGAGGCTTTAAACACAAACCCTAATTGCAAAAATTCTTTCTCAGTTTTCTGCTTCCCTCCTAATCTTGGTTGCATTGGGTTTGTCTGTACAAAAATTTTTCCATTTAATGTAATCAAAATTATCCATTTTGTACTTCATAATGTTCTCAATCTCTTATTTGGTCAAAAGTTTCTCTGTTCTCCACAAATCTGACAGATACACTATTCCTTTCTCCCCTAATTTGTTTATAGTATCAGTCTTTATACCTAGCTCATGTATCCATTTGGACTTTATTCTTGTGTATGGTGTCAGGCATTGGTCTATGCCCAATTTCTGCTACACTGTTATGCAGTTTTTCCAGCAATTTTTGTCAAACAGTGAGTTCTTATCCCAGAAGCTGGGGTCCTTGGGTTTATCAAACAATAGATTTCTATATTCATTGACTACTGTGTCTTCAGTACCTAACCTATTCCACTGGTCTTCCCCTCTCGACAGGCAATTTTTAAAGGAAGAAATTTAATCTATCAACAACATGAAAAAAATGAGATTTCATCTCACACCTCTCAGACTGGCAAAGATGACACAAACAGAAAATGACAAATGTTGAGGGGGTAGTGGCCAATTAAGTGTGATAGAGCTTTCATGTACTGTGGATTATTCTAGCTGTCTGGAACTGTGCTCAAAAACTTACTAAAATGTGAAAGGAGACTTTAAGATTCTAATCTCTAGCCCAAGGGTTCTTAACTTTTGCCTCTTAACCTTTGGCAGTCTGGTAAGGCCCATGGACCCCTGCTCAGAATAATTTTTTTAAAATGCATAAAATAACATGTATAGGATGATGAAATCAATTATGTTTAAATGCAGTTGTCAAATATATATGTATATATACATATACATATGTGTGTATGTATATACATGCACACATACATACACAGACATATATAAAACTCACAGACCACAGGTTAATAATCCCTGATCTCCAAACCTCTCATTTTACAGAGGAGAAACAGGAACCCAGACAGAGGAAGTATCAGCTCAGCCAAGTACAGTTATACTCCAAGGCCAAGGATAGGGGACTGAACCTGTGATTTCATTTGGTACAGAGAACTCCCAGATAAGGACACCCACTCTACTAATGCAGCTCAACACCTTCTCTGCAATTTATAATCTTTAAAGTTACCTGAGGCACCAAAAGATTGATATTTGCTCAGTCATATATTAAACCTGAGTCTTCCTGACTTTGAGAAAAGGATTCTATCCACTATATATGTCATGCTAAGTAAGTCTCATTAATACTAACTAGTAATAACACTGACATATATACTGTCATACTTAGAAAATTTTTGCAGAGAACTTTACATACATTATCTCATTTGAGCCTTGGAGAGAGGTACAGTTGTCTCCATTTTTATAAATGGGGAAATGGAGACAACTCCCCACTGTGGATTCTTTGGTCCAGGTGTAACAGTCTATTTGCTGTTTCTGACACATGATGCTCTCTTGTCTCCCATGCTTGACTCTCCCTCCTAACTTCTGCCTTGTTGAATCCTTGGCTTCCTTTAAGACTCAGTTTCTGCAGTAGGCCTTTTTGGTTCCCCCAGCTGTTAGTGTATACTCCTCTAATGCTAACTTGTATGTAATTATTGGGGCGGCTAAGTGACACAATAGATAGAGTGATGGGTGTGGAGTCAGGAAGACTTATCTTCCTGAGTTCAAATCTGGCCTCAAACACTTGGAAGCAATGTGACCCTGGGCAAGTGAACTTACTCTGCCTTAGTTTCCTCATCTGTGAAATGATCTGGAGAAGGAAATGACAAACCACTCCAGTATCTTTACTAAGGAAAACCTCACACAGGAGAGGCAGATATGACTGAACAAGAACGTCACTATTATGAGGAGCAATCACTGTGGAGAAGGGTTCTACATCCCTCACTGCCTCCAACACAAACTGATGACGAGTTGCCACTGACGGGCAGTGAGACCATGAACCCTGAAAATAGCAGTATCCCCCAGTCCACTTGACCCTGCTTTGAGCCCAGACCCCCATCACTACTTCCCAGTCATCCACCAGTTCCTTTGCAAGAAGGGGCTGTCCATCCATACCAAACACTGACCAACTGCCACCTACTTGACAGGCAAGGCACCATCAAGGAGATAGGAAAGAATATCTAGAAGGTAAATCAAACCACCACCATCACTTCAACGACCACTTCCCATCAGATTTGGCGTCCACTGAATGTGAAAAGAACTAGAGAAAGGTTCCCAATATGTTCTGTGAACCCTCTGTGGAGGATTTATGGGAGATGACGGACAAGAATTACATAGGAGGAGAGGGCAGAGATGAGTTGCAAACTGTTATTGGAGGGAACGTTCATATCACCCAGGTCACAGTTCCATCACTACATTGCCCTAAGACGTGTTCTACCATTCTTATTTATAATTATTCATAATTTTAAAGAATCAGGTCTGGTAAGAGTATGAGTTTATGTACCCTTCCAAACCTCCATTCCGGAATTGTTCCTGACTTTGGGTTTAAGGTCTTCATGGGAAACTTCAGAAAGTCACCATCACCATCTAGTGGTGAAATAAGCAATTCTATCAGCTCTGCTTAATAGTCAGGTTTCTATGGTACTATTACACTCTTACAAAAAAGCACATGTACGTAAATTACCTCTGGTGATCCTCATAACAATCCTGGGGTAGATAAGAGAACTCAATTATCCTTATCTCCATTTTGTAGATGAGGAAAATGGGAAGTTAAATGACTTGCCCACTGTCAGACTGGTTCTTAAACCCAAGGCCTTCTCACTTCCTGGTCCTATATCTTTCCATTTCACTTTTTTGATTCCCTCATTTGTGCAAGTATAGCTGTTACTTTTGCACATACTAAAAGTCCTGCAGAATTTCACATCTCACAAATGTCTTCTAAGATTTTAATCTCCATATCATCTTGTATCTGAATAAGAATAAGAGAAACTTTCTGGATGGTCTCAGGTGTAAGTAGTGCTCCCTTGCTGGTTATATTATTATTCAACAAATGAGCCCTAAAAGAAATTCGGTTTATTACCACAATGCATGATGACAAGTTCAAGGTTCATGACCTCCCAACTCTTCCACATAACACAGTAAACGTATCTGTGCTATGATGATGTTCCCACAACTATTTTTTGCTTTTGACAATATCATAGCAGGGAAACCCTGGTGGGAAATACTAGCTGACCTCCTGGTTGTTGCCCATCCTCCACCTCCCACATCCCTGCCTTTGCATGGGCTGATCCCCATGTCTGGAATCCACTCCTTCATTTCCATTCCTTAAAACCATTGGCTCCTTTAATGATTCAACTCAGGCACCATTTTCTGTGAGAAAGCTTTTCTTGATACCCCTTCTTTGTTAAGGCTGCCTATGTCATTCACGTGTCCTTCAATTGAGGAATGGTTTAACAAATCATGATATATGAATGTAATGGAATGTAATAGTAGCTAGGATTTATATAGCACTTTGAGGTTTGCAAAGAACTTTACATGCATTATCTCAAGTCAGTAATCCTATATGGTAGGCTCTATTAATTTAAGTGTCTAAGGCAGGATTTGAACTCAGACCTTCCTGACTCCAAGTCCAGCCCTCTATTTCTACCACCTAGCTACATATTATGGCTCTGTAAGGAATCACAGATGTTTCAAAGAAAGCTGGGAAGACATGTAAAAATATGCAGAACCAGGGGAACAATGTATACAATTAAAATAGGATGATACATAATTCTTCTATACGTTATATCATTATATGTAATAGGATATTTACATAGAACTTTAAGATTGGCAGAGTGCTTCACAAATATTAACTCATTTCATCTTCATAACAACTCTGAGGGGAAACTGAGGCCAAGGAAAAGTTCAGTGTCTTGCCTGGGATCACACAGCTAAAAGAAGCCAAGTTGAAGTAGGTTCCACCTCTTGCCCTCGAAGAGCTTAAAGTTTAATAGGGGAATGAAAAGCAAAGAAAATCTGGTGTAATCCATAAAATGCCAGTCATATTCAGGAAAAGCCAGCTTCCCGTGGCATTTCTGACATTGTGTGAATCTGGGTTAGTTCATCAACCTCTCCAGGCAATGCCTAAAAAGGCAGGTGCCAATTGCACTAGTAGAGAGAGTTTTGTCACAGATGTTCCGAGCTGATGAAATTGGTTCTGGAGCTGCAACAAAAAAGATTGACAGTTGTCAGGCACAACCAAACTGCAACTGACATTCCGTCACCTCAATGCATTTACAAAAACTGTTCCCCATACATAGAATGTACCTTCCACTCTGCCCCTGCCATGTGGTGCAATGGGAAAAACCCTGGCACTGGAGTCAGAGAACCTGGTCTCAAATCCTGCCCTTAATACTTAACTCTTTATGGAACCCTTGCCAAGTCACTTAGCTTCCCCAGGCCTGAGTTTCCTCATCTGTAAAATGGGGTGTTGGGGGGTGAGAAGAGTCAGATTATCTAGCCTCGAGGTTATTTCTAGCCCTAGCTGTATGATTCCATAACCCTTATCTTCATTCAAGTCTCAGTACAGATGTGGCCTCCTAGGCGTCTTTCCTGATCCTTATATTGTTAATTCTCTCTTCTCAAGTTCTTACTTATTTTCTGTACTATCTATATCATCTCTATCATGTGTGTGTACATGTATATGCTTCCAGCAGAATGTCAATTGCTTACCCCAATTCCTAGGATCGAGACTATTGGAGTATCTCCAATGTAGCACAATGTAGCACAATGTCTTCTTGCACACAGTAGGTATTTAACAAAGATTTGGTGAATGAACTGAAAGTGGAATTGACATCAGAATGTGGTGATTGATTGAATATAAGAATCAAGAAAGAGTTAAAGATCTTATGAAGGTCACAACACTTATGTGAATAGTAAGGCCATGATAGAAATAATCAAGTCAGAAGGAAAAACACTGAGTTTGAGAGATCAGTAGGTTACCCAGATGGAGATACCCTGTAACGGTTGACTTATGAGTCTTTTGCTCAGATGAGAGCTCAGAGTAGGAAAAACATCAAGTCTTAAGCTTGGCTTCAAAAAAATCAACATCCTAAGTACAATATGGTCAAGGCAAGGTTTGATAACAATTGCTCTGAAATAAAAAGGTCTGGGCATTTTGGCTCTAGGCAAAAACAATAGGAGTCAATAATGTGATTTGTTGTGTATTATAATATTGGGTTATATTAGAAAAGATATCACTTCCAGGAATAAAGAGGAGATAGCCCAAGCCTTCTGCCCTGGATGTGGAGTTCTGTATTCAGTTCTGGGAATCGCAATTTAAGAAGAATATTGATAAACAGCCATGTCCAAAGGGAATGAGGGAAAGAATGATGAAGAACCATGAAGTATATGTTGAACGTCTGAACAGTTGACATCTGGAAATGTAAACTTCTGAAGAGAAGATTCTTGTAGGACATGAGAGCTGTTGTTACCTGAAGGGGAATGAGACATGTTCTGTGAGGTTCTGGAGGGGAGAAATATGTGGATTGATGCTTGGGGTAAAAAAAAGCAAATTAGACTTAATATCAGGAAAAACCTTCTAAAAATAGAGCTCCAAGTTGCCTCAGTCCCCCTCATCGGGGTTAATCAAGTAGAGAGTGGATAGCCAACTGTCAAGTACAATGCAGTGAGGATTGCTCTGTGTATGAATTGGACTAGTATGTCTTACTACTCAAGGATTCTGTGATGGAGGGGGAAAGAGTAACAAGATGCAATGGACCAAAGATACAGAATGAGACAGATTTTTCAGACATGACCAATGGAACCCAAACTTGTTTTGCTTGACAATCTTATTTATTACAAGAGAGGTTTTTTTGTTTTTTTTTTAAGGGGGGTGGGATTTAGGGAGAAGAGAATAGTGGGTAGTGATATCAATTCAAAAAACAGAAGAAAAGCACA
Source organism: Potorous gilbertii (assembly GCA_028658325.1). Classification (NCBI taxonomy): domain Eukaryota; kingdom Metazoa; phylum Chordata; class Mammalia; order Diprotodontia; family Potoroidae; genus Potorous; species Potorous gilbertii. Next base: position 527,228,342 of record CM053769.1, on the reverse strand, counting down.
TCAAAGACAGTTCAAATATACACAGAAGAGAGCCGAAGGAAGCTCAGGAGACAAGACAGGGCCCTGTTGGTTCTCCCTTGTTAAATTTATTAAATTTGCATATACATATAATTAAGTTTATATTTATGAATATTGTTAAGTATATGCATAATCTGTCCATGCAGAGGAAATAAATGTGTATACATTAAATTTGTATATTATTAAATTTATTGTATCCATATATACAACATATTACATGTATAATTATACAACATATCTTACTATATGCTATTGTGAATATATTGAAAAGCCAAACTGCATATAATAAATTCAAAGCTTAAATGCAGTCCTCTTTTTTTCTAGCTTTCTTTGTATATGAAAATACTCATCTTCACTGATGATTTTCTAGTTCATAACAAACTCAACAACAAAAAGCCTGGGGATCTTGCCAGGAAAAAACCCCAGCAGACTCCACTCCTATTTTCTTTAGTCAAGGTTACCACACTACTGAGAAAATTGCCTGATCAATTTTTTAATGACTTACTTCAACTCCTGTCCATGCCTATCTTCCAACTGGAATAACAGAGCATGAGAGTCAGATGGGTGTTCAGAGACCATCTACTCCACCTCTCTCATTTATTTCCTCTCTCTTAAAGAAAATTTTTGTCCTTTGTTTTTTACATCAGTTATATTTCCTACTACATCTTTCCTGGTATCCCATCCCAGATCCCCATCCCTTATAAATAGAATAAAAAAGAGGAAGAAAAAAAGGTCTTTGAAACTAACAAACAGTTCAAAAAAGTCTGATGTTATATATGCAATGTTCTGCACCCATGGTCCCCTACTTCTATAAAGAAGTGAGTGAAAGGAATATCTTTCCATGTCTCTTTAGTCATTATGACTTCATAGACATTATTTCCAAGCGCTGTCGTTATTCTCTCTATTAAAATTTTTGTAGTAATTGTGTATATTGTTTTCCTGGTTCTGCTTACTTTACTCTGTATCAGTTCATTGAAGTCTTCTCAGGCTTCTGTCTTTATCACATTCATCATGTCTTACAGTGGTAATATTTTCACTTTTCATGCATGTCAATTTCATCCATCCTCCAATCAGGGACACCTACTTTGTTACTTGTTCTTTGCTTCTCCTTCATCTGAGGTTTTTCTTTTGTCGTTGACTTCCTTGGGTCTGGACCTTTTAGTCACTCTCCTTGAATGATTCTAAATTGCTTTCCAGAATGGTTGCACCAATTCGCAATTTCACCATTAATGCATTAGTACACCCATCTTTCCATAATACTTCCAACACTGACTATTTTCATTTTTTGGACATCTTCCTAAGAAGTGAAACTTCAGGATTACTTTAATTTCTATTTCTCTTATTGATCTGAAGCACTCTTTGTTAGGGTTGGTGATAGTTTACAACTGTGCTCCCTGAAAGACCTGGAAGTCTAGAAGACCCAAGTTCAAATCTGATGTCAGACGATCATTAGCTGTTGGCCCTGGGCAAGTCCCTAGCTTTTATTTGCCTTCATTGCTATAACTGTAACATGGAGATAATACCAGCACCTACCTCCCAGGGTTATTGTAAGTCTCAAATGAGATGATGTGTGTAAAGGGTTTAACAAAGTTTCTGGTACATTTGTTGTCCATTCATTTCAACTATGTCCCACTCTTCATGACCCCACTGGAGAACTGGACACATCAAGTACATAGTAGGTTCCTATAAATGTTTATTCTCCTCCCTTCTCCCTTCTTTCTCTTATCTATTGAGAAATGGCTTTTAGTCATATAGTTCTACCTATTATCTATCTTGGATAGCAGACCCTTTTCAGAGAAATTTGATACATATATATTTCCCCATTGACCAATTTCCTTCTTATGCTATCTGCATTAATTTTGTTCATGAAAAAGCTTTTCAATTTCTTGTATTCAGTTATCTATTTTTCATTTTATAATTGCCTCTCTCCTGTCTTTGGGTAAAACTTCACCCTTTAAACATAGTTTTGAAAAAGATATGATCTACTTTTCTCCAAATATTTTGTGATATAAATATTAATATTCATGTCTCTTATCCATTTTCAAGTTATCATGAAATCTACTGTAAGATATTGGTCTAAACCTCATTTCTGCCAGATTGCATCCTAGCTTTCCTAGCAGTTCTTGTCAAATTGAAAATTCTTTTCTAAGTAACTTATCCAAGCCTCCCATTTCACAGACAAGGAAAATGAGGATGAGAGAGGAAGGGAAGTTATCAAACCCAATTACTTCATGTCACAAAGAAGCTAGAGATCTCATGGGATTTGCTCAAGTCTCACAGGTAATAGGTATCAGAGAGAGAATTTGAACTCAAGTTTTCAGACTACAAATTCAGTGCTTTGTGATATCACATTGATTCTGTGGAAAATAGCTTTTGAATTCTATCTGAGAACTTAGGTAAGTTGGACCATAACTTATTCCTAACTCAGTCCTGGAAACATTAGCCTTTGCTTTCAGAGACTGCTGGTGAGGAAGAACCAAATCCAAATCCAAATATCATGTGAATAGGTGTAATTGTTAGAAAGTTTTCCCTTATGTTAAACTGAGATCTGTCTCTGCATATTTACTCCTTTTGGTGAAAGAAAAAAGTAATCCCTAACTGATCAAATTATATGTATGTGTATATACATGTATATGTATATACACACATTTGTTTATATATATACATATACACATGTGTATATACACACACATATATAAACACATGTAAAGAGCTTTGCAAATCCAAAAATACTATATAAATGCTAGCTATTAGCTATTATTATGAGAAGCAATACCCTGAAGAAATATAGAAATTTACCATCTGTGCTTACTCCAATTGTAAACCTCATCAAGGACATGCAGTTCTCTTAACTGAGGCCTCTTTCTTAATATTCTGAATTATCTAGGAAGTTTTTATTTCCTCCAAAATATCATAATATTTCTGAGGAGCATGTTAATATGGTTTATTAAAAATTAATTAGGTAAAATAATGGAATGAGTAGTAGTCAGGAGAGCTGGCTTTTCTAATTCTACCTCTACTACATTACTCCTCTCTTTTTAAAAATTTCTTGTATAGCTTTTGTTTTTGTGTTATCTTCACCCCTTAATATATCCTTCTCTTCCCTACCTAGAGAGCTATCCCTTATAACAGTGGTTCTGAAGGGGTGTGCCCTGATACATCACTGACACATGTTTTGCTCAGTGTGTTGAAAAATCTTGGATGTTGTGATATCTCAGATGAAAGAAAATTTATAAATAATTTTGCCTAATATAAGTATCTTACTCAGCAATTTTTTCAGTGCACAATAATAAACCATGAAACATTAATCTGAGATAAGTTCCCTTCGTAATTGTATTGCTCTTTGGAGTTTCCAAAGCATTTTTCTCTCAACATCCTTATAAGGTAGAAAGTATCAGTATCATTATCTCCATTTTACAGATGAAGAAACAAAGTGACTTGCCCCTGGCTAGTTAGTGGAAAAGCCAGAATGTGGAGCACAGAACTTCTGACTACTTTTTGTCAATTTCTCTTTCCATTGCGTCATGCTTATGACAACTTCAGGTCAAGTCCTGAGGTCAGAGAACAGTCAATATTATCAGATGCATTATCCTTGAATAGACACTACCAAACACAGGTCAGAAAGCCCCATGGAAGGGACACATTTCCAAGCTCTAGGGAGTCAACCACCATCTCAGGCAATATTCCAGGATGTTCTAAGAACTTGGATAGTTTCCTACAGCTAGAAGAATATTGAACTTGCACATGTTTTCATGTGCTTCAGACAAAACATCAACTGAGATTCACTGTGAGAAAGTATAATCAGCAAATCAATTGTCCTTCTGCTGGCGCTTGTTTTCAAGACTGATTACATAAAGTAAGGTCTTTGACTTTACTGAGGGTAAATGAAAGTATTTCTGAAAACCTGACTCCTTGGTGGGTGGGAAATGAGAAATCTGTAGAAGTGCAAATACAATTTCTTTTACTAATGGCCATGATTAAGGCAAAAACCTCTTTATTCTTATTTCCTTGGGGAATAAAAAAGAGAAATTACTTAGGAATGTACTAATTTCTTTTCCCTACTTTGGATATTAGCTAAGATTCCAGGTTGGGACTTTTACACGAATTATATACTCCTTGAGGGTAGGGATTCCATCCTGTTTATCTTTGCATCTCCTAGTGTCTACAATCATGCATTACACACAGTAGAGTCTTAATGTTTGATGACTACGTGAAAGAAAATATTATGTATCAGGAGTAAAGGACTTCATATAGGGGACAGGACTGGATCTGGGTTTTCCTCTGCACAGAGATTTCCCTCAACCAATGCAGGTCAGCCCTTTCTCTGAATCTTATAGTCTTAGCGTGTTGAATAGACTACTAAGCTCAAGGGACATGCCCAGGGTTATAATGCCATTAATTGTCCAAGGTATGACTTGAATCCGGGTCTTCATGGCTTTGAAGCAAGTTCTCAATATACTATGCCATGATTCCTCATACATGGCATCACACAATTACCATGAAGGGCATTTCTAATTTTGGAACGAGGAAAGCAAGGTCTAAATTATTCTACTTCATTGATTTTAGTGCTTTTTGCTAACTTCTGAATGCTATTTGTCTTCTCACTTGCTACACCCCTCCCTTCCCCACAGTGGGTACCTAGCACTGGGCCTTGTGTACACAGTGGGCATTCCATAAATGTTTGCTGGGTGACATTATTGAGATTTGAGATGTCTTCTTTCTGCTCCTTTATATGCTACTTTAAAAATTCCTATGATTTTGTGAAACAGTAATAAAAATTCCATCATGTTTCCTAAGCTGATGATGCAACACTTCTTGAATGAATGCAAAGTCTTGCAGAAATGATTCTCCCATCTATTTTGGAAAGAGACCTGGGTTGGAGGTCAAGAGACCTAGATTGCAAAGGTGGGGGAAGCAAGAGGAGGGAGTGCTGTTCTGAACCCAGCCATTACTAGTTAAAGCACTGATTGCTAAAGTGGAAATAACTTTAGAGGGGTCAAGTAATTCCAGACACACACATTTTGAGCTGGAAGGGACCTTGGAGGTCATTGAGTCTAAGCTTCTCATTTTACAGAGGATGACACTGGAGCCCAGAAAAGTGAAGCCACTTGCCTAAGGTCAAAATGGGCATTCAAACCCTAGTTCCTTATCTCCAAACCCAGGGCTTTTTCTTTCTTTCACCATTTTATTCTTCAATTAACAAGCATTTATTTTATTTTCTCTTCTTCCCAATCCCCTCTCCTCCTCCATCTAAAAGTAAAAAAAATGCTTGTAACAAATATAGTCAAGCAAAACAAATTCTCTCATTGACCATATCAAAAAATGTTATATCTCATTCTGCAGCTTAAATCTGTCACCTCTCAGGAGGCTGATAGTAGAGTTCATCCTCCATCCTCTGGAATCAGGGTTGGTCGGTGTTCCTAAGTCTATCAAAGTTTGTCTTTTTATGTGCTTGTTATTTTAAAAATTATTTTCTGAGTTCTGCTTACTTCACCTTGCATCAGCTCATGTAAATGTTACCATATTTTTCTGAACTCATTCCTTTTTGTCATTCCTTAAAGCACATAATGTCACATTACATTCATCTACCATAATTTGTTCAGCTATTTCCCAGTGGATGGGTACCTCCTTAGTTTCTAGTTCTTTGCAACCACAAAAGAGCTACTATGAATATTTTTGTGCCTATGGGTCCTTTTCCTCTTTCTTTGGCCTATTATGGGTACAGTACTCCTTCTCTAGGAGGTATCACTGGGCCAAAAGGTCTGTACAATTTAGTGACTTGGGGGGTACACTTATCATTGCTTTCCAGAGTGGCTTCAATTCACAGCTTCATCAGTATGTGCCTATTTTCCCACAGTCCCTTCAATAATTGTCATTCTCCTTTTTTGTCACCTTTGCCATTCTGGAACCTCACAAACTTCAACTTGACTTACTCTAGTCATTAGTGATTTGGAGCATCTTTTCATATGGCTTGGATATGGTTTTTTCATATGGATAACTTGGAAAACCTCCTGTGGGAACTACCTGTTCATATCCCTTAACCATTTGCCAATTGGGGAAACACTCTTATAAATTAAGGAATTAATCCTTACATTTCTTGGAAATGAGCCTTTGTTAGAGAAAGTCACTGCAAATAATTTTCTTCATTTTAGGGGTATTGTTTTTGATTATGCAAACCCTTTATCATTTTATGTTATCAAAACTGTTCATTTTATCCTCTGCTGATCTTCTCTATCCCTTTTTTGGCCACAAATTCTTCCCCTATGCATAGATCTGAGAGGAAATTTCCTTGTTGTTCCACTAATTTATGTATGTCTAAGTCGTATATCCATTTGAAACTAATCTTGGGATATGGTGTGAGGCATTGGTCTAAAATCCAGGGTTCCTTAAGAAGTTCATGACTAGATTTCAGGGGATCTATGAATGTGAGTGGGGAAAATTATATCTTTATTTAAATATTGTTGGTTTCATTATTTTGTGCATTAAAAACATTATTCTGAGAAAGGTCCCATAGACCTTTGGGACCATCAAAGAATTCTACAACACAAAGATTCTCTGGTCTAAACCTAATTTTTTCCAAATTGCTTTCCACTTTTCTCAGCAGTTTTTGTACAATAATGAGTCCTTGCTCCAGTAGCTGGGTCTTAGATTTATTAAAAAGTAGGCTGGTAAGTTTGTTTGCATCTGAATATTGTTTACCAGATCAGTGCCACTGACTCATTTTAATGATTATAGCTTTGTAGGATAGTTTGAGATCTGATATTACCAGATCCCTTTCCTTCCTACTTAAAAAAAAAAGTATTTCTCTTAAGATTCTTGACTTTTTTTCCCTCTGGATGAATTATTTTTTCTAACTCTGCTAGTAATTTGATAGAGCACTGAGTAACTAAATTAATTAGGTAGCATTGCCATTTTTATTATATTGGCTTGGTCCAACCATGAACAATCAATATTCCTTCAGTTATTTAGGAATGTCTATTTCTGTAAAGACTTTTTGTTAGTTGTATTCATATAGTTACTTTGTGTCTTGGTAGGAAGACTCTCAAGTGTTTTACACATGTGAGGTTATTTTAAATGGAATTTATCTTTTCCTTTTAAGTTCTGTTAGTAATAAACAGAATTGTTAATGGCTTTTTTATATCCTGCACCTTTTATGAAGCCCAGGGTTCTTTCCATTGTATTACAGAATCTCTCTTTAGTTTACAGCTCCTCACAAAAAAGAATGGGAAAGTTGGGCAGGCCAGTACCTACCATTCTCCAGATTTCAGGAAAATAAATTTCAAAAAGTTCAGAAAAATGATAGATTATCAAATCATATATTTATATAAGAAAAAAGAAGGTGGAATTGGCTACCTCAAGAGAGCAGTGAGTTATGAATAATCCAACAATATTAAATCAAAGGCCAAATGACCACCACTGGATCACAGTAGGTATAGAATGCACCTAAGAAGCCGTCCATCTCAATCCCTGCATTTTTTGGATAAGGAAACTGAGGCCAGGCAAGTGAAGTGATTTGTGCAAGGCCACACAGGGTATATCAGAAATGGGATTTGAACCCAGGCCTTCTAACAGAAGGGATTTATTTTTGGGTATTGGTTGGACATGACACCTAGAGTCTATCTTTTCCAAACCTGAGATTCTTGATACCATGTTGACTGATCTTACTCTTGATACTTTGTCACTAGATAGATCACAACCTCTCTGACTCTTCATTTCTTGATCTATAAAATGAGAATCATAAACACTTGCACTATCTACCTACTTTTGTGAATTCAAGTACATTGGAAATTTTAAAAGTTGTAAACAGATTAATAATAAAATGGTCAGACAACTGTTCAGGATGGAGCTGACAGCCTTGCAGGCAAAGAACAGAGAGAGAGAGAATGGAGTTTAAAAAATTCTCAACCTATTTTTCCTTCTTTGTCACCCCATTCTAGCAAATTAGCATTTACTCTATAAAGATGTCTTGCAATTATTTTTCTTGGCCCAATAGCCATGGACAACCACTCACTCAACCCCTTTGACTTCTGCAGTTTCTCGACCTGTCCCCTCTCTTTCTTTATAGTTAAACTTTTTGAAAAATGTAATCCTAAGAATCTTTTTTTTTGAGGTGAGGGAGTATGATAACTGTAAATGCAACAGTAAATATAGTATGAAGTGGCGGCTAGTTACTACCATAGGGACTTTAGGCAAGTTACTTCACCGTTCCTGAGCCTATTTAAATGGGAAGTAACAACACATCCTACTGACTCACCAAGCTGTCATGAGGACCAGATTAGCACAGGGAAAGCTACTTCATGATCCCTTTTATTACTTCAGTATATCAGGAGCTCACCATTTCCATGGTGAGGGTATTCCCTTTCATAAATACATACAGCAACTCTTCTGTGCCTTTTTACATGACCTTCTGGGTTGCCATCATCCAAACCATTTGTAATCTGGTGGCCAAGCCCTAATCTTTTGGAGATGAATGATTTTTGGAAGGTGGGTCTAGTCCATTGCCAATCCCATACTTAAAAGCTGTTCTTGTTTGGGCAGGCACTGTCTGCTCAAGCCCATGCTCCCCAGGCACCATTTTTGAGATCCTGCATTCATCATATACCCACTAGTAGAACTATAGTGGAAGACACACACAAAAGGATGACTTTCAGGTCAATTAGTTCTGGAAAGAATTCCTGTTAATGAATTCAAAGAAAATAGGATTTCCACAGTATTTAGGGGAGGATTAGGGAGGAAATTTTTTTTTAATTAATTTTTATTTCTACCTTTTGGCTTTTCATCACCTTCATTTTCCAATATATCTGTCCCTCTTCCCTACCTTGGGAGATATTCCTTTTAACAAAGAATAAAAAATGAAAAAGAAAAAAAAAGCAGTTCCACAAAACTAATCAACATATCAGTGAAGGCTGAAAATGTTTCCCATCCATAATCACTACCCCCACGTGAATCCCTTCAAAGAAAAGAAGGAAGTATATTCTCTATACCTATTCTTTTTTATAATTTTCTTTAATATAGCCAGCAAGGTATCATAGCTCTTGACTTCCTTTCAGGAAGATCTGACCAGGTTCATTTCTGCCTCACATTCTTACAGATATGTGAGCCTGGGCAAGTCACTTCACCTCTCTTAGACATCTGTAAAATAGGAATGATAATAGCACCTACTTTATAAGGTTGTTGTAAGGATCCAGTCAAATGAGATATGATATATAAAGAACTTGGTAAACCTTAAAGTGTTACATGTATTATCGGTTATTTTTATTAATGATAATCTTAAGTTTTAATACTGAAGATGGGGTAGCATGTAGCACCAGGGTATGGGTTGGACAAGCTGACTTCTGACATCCAGTCTTTCCAACTCTGAGATTCTGATTTTGAATTTACTGATATTTTCTGGTAGTCATTGAAAAAGAGGCTTGGTAAGAGGCAAGAGGGTGTACTGACATGAGGACTGGACTGGTAATGTGGAGATCCGGGTTCTAGTACCGGCTTAAAATCACAGAATCTGGGAGTGAGGAGGGACGTTAAGTCATCAAGTACAACCCGCAAATGAAAGGAATTCCTATAATGCCATGCCTGATAAGTGGCTGTCCACCCTATGCCTGAAGATCTCTAAGGAGAGGGAAGCCATCACTTGCCACTTACTAGCTGTGACTTTAGGCAGGTCACTTAGCCAATGTGGTCTTCAGTTTCCTTATTTAGAAACTGAGGGAGTTAGAAGACTAGATGACTGCTTACGGCCCCATCTGAGTCTATGCCAGGATTATAAGGGAAAGAGAAGTGCCCAAAGAATGTCAGTCTCCTGAAAGAGGGTCCTGATTTAGCCAAGCTTTCCAAAAAAAACTGTGCTCAACTCTTCCCCTTCTCAAAGGAAGTGGAGAAAATTGACAAATAACAGCCTCTGTTGGGGCTTGAGTCTTCATTGTAAACACAGAAACCTCAGTTTCATTTGGTTTAAAGACTGATAGCAGAGTACACCCTCATTAAAAGTGCCTGAAAGGGGATCTTTCTTTTTGTAACTTTATGTGGTCACAAAGTTCAAGAGGTGAGTTGGTCTAGATGGCTGCTAAGGTAATTTCGGATTCTGATTTTGTGAAGTAAGCTTAAAATTCTTGCTAGGGTGATAGAGTCCTACTGGAAGGATCTCTACAGGACATGTAGTCCAATCCCCTCATTATACAAATGAGGAAACTGAGGACCAGGGAAGTTATTGATTCACCCAAAATCACATATTGGGAAATACAAAACTTGGAGGGCAAAAATGCAAAGAAATCCTTGTAGCTACATCTGACTAGTTCTTGTTCCTAAATATTGAAGTTGGTTTACACATGAGAAAGAATGGAGCCCTAAAGAGGGTTTAACACTCCAGACACAGAAAAAAAAAGGAAAAGGGGTGTTGTTCAGTTCAGAGAGGATTAACCCAAGCGGTGGTAGGATGTTTTTTGCTTCCCCTAAAGAACTAAAATGGCAATTCTGCCCACTCATCCTCTCTTCCCTTTCCACCTTCCTTCCTCCTTTCCCCCAAGCACAAGATCTGCACGAGTATATAGACAGTGGACTAGGGACCTTCAATCATTTTAGACCTTCAGTGTAATTGCCATGGAGCAATAACTCACTCTGCTAGAGCCAAAATATAGAAACGATTTAAGAAAGGAGTCTCCAGATGAGGTATACATTCATCGAAGTATCTATTGGGAGAGGCGAAGTGGAAAGGTCATGAGTTTGGAATCCCAGAATCTGAGTTTGCCTATTGGGTGAATCACTTTACTTCTCTGGGTCTTAGTTTCCTCCTCTGTTAAATGAGGGCAGGAGTGACTAGATGATCTTCCTTCCAGCTCTAAATCCTATGGGTTTAGCAAATGCCCATTATGTACTGATTCAACAATGAACATCTATCTCCCTTTCTCCTTTCCTTCACTCTACATCCCTAAATAGCTCCTGGTTATGTTGCGGAGGTCCTGGCATTTTTCCATTCCAAGTTTTGTGTTTCCCAATACTCTTAAACTATTATGGTGTTAAAGGTGTTTGAAGGGCACAGGTCAGCAGCCTAAGGGCTTTCTATTCTAGCACAACCCCTTCTCCCGTGAATCCCTGCCCCTCCTCACTCAACCACTGGGAAAGAGTGATGGATACACCACCTTTAGAAGGTCTATATGCATAAGCAGGGGCCTTGAAGACTATCTCCATTTCAGCTCCGAGAGAGAGGACAAGTGTTTGACCCTCCAATACTCTGGATAGCATGCCAAAAGTTTCATGAACTAATCTCTAAAGGATTAAAACTGCTGTTTAGCAGGTAGCTCTTGAACTCAAGCAAGCATTAGAAGAAGAAAATTTTTTATTTTAAGTCTCAAAAATAGGTAGGTCCTGTGATAAGAATGAAAGCACCCTGCATACTTACTGTTTCAAAGCATGGCTTAAGGTTTTGAGATTATTCCATGTTGTAAGTGCTGCTATAAGAAACTAGTCACATCTCAAAAGTTCCATATTGTAAACACACGCACACACACAGAATGGATGTCAGCACAGTCAGGCATCTCCAGTATTCTTTCACAAGGTGTGTGGGTTTTCAGAATGTAGACATACTCAATTTAACTTTAATTTTTAAGGAGGAAAAGTAGATGAAATGAGACTTGGGGAAAGAAAAGTTGAAACAGGTTCAAGTGTGTGAAAGCTAGATGAAATCGATTTTGCTCAAGCTCACCCACTGGAAAGGTCTTTGACTCCCCCTCCCCACCCAAAAAACCTCCAATCACATTCAAAAGAAACCAGATCTTTGGGAAAGGAAAGCCAAGGTTGTGCTCTGTACTCTTCCTCTGCATGTGGTTGGGGACGGTGGGGGTAGGGGCAAAGGATGACAAGTATCAGTACTTCATACAACTAGATTTAATAAGTTGTTGTTACAGAAAAAATGAAGTCCAAACTACAAAGTTTAAGCAGCTGTAAGCATCGGCAGACTGGAGCTCCATGTTTCAGTCACAGTACTGCAGTTCCATACAAGCATTAATCCGAGCCCGAAAGGCAGAAAGCTTAGTAAGGGTTACTAGCAAAAAACAATCTAAGAGAACAGGTAATAAAAGATACGATACATCAAAAATTAGTTGTTAGTTGGAAAACAAATACAGAGATCTTAGCTGAGAACACTCTAAAAGTTAATGTCCATTGTTTTGACAGCAAAAGTACAAACATCTAATACTTTATACCCCAATAGAACCATGTCCAGAAAAAAATATAGCCGAAGTGAATCCCATATGAGTACCCAAAATTGATATTTGGCGACAAAGAATCTTCTTTGCATAATTTTAAATGTCCCAAGAATTAAACATCCACTTCCTTGACCAACTGTTACCCATTTGGGGTATAGAGTATGTCGTCAGCAGTGATCATAAAATACTCTGTGGTAAGATGAAATGGTAGAGGTGGCTGAGATAGAGAAGAAAGGTTTGGTTTAAAAAAAGAAGGAAAGAAGGGTTAGTCAGACATTTCATACAAACTAGTGTAAGAAGCAACAGTTGTACATAGTTCTAACAGAAGAGACATTTGTACTAGTCTGTGACTAATCTTTCACTCAGACCTTGCAAGAGGAGATGTCACAATACTCAGAAGATTAACATAGGAGCTTTTCCCATTTAAAAAGTCGGGTTGTTGCTAATCTAATAGATAAAAGGAAATTAGCAAAGTTATTTGCTAATTGCATAAATGTACTACATCTTGCGTTAGCCCATGCCTCACTAATAAGCTAAAAAACACAAGATATAGGCAGAAATCTAAGCATAGTCTTTGTAACCACTAAGCGAGAAATTCCCAATTTCCCCTCTTCTGTCCCTAACCACCACTTGTTGGCAATTAATGTAAAATTCCAACCTGGATTACCTAATTGGAGTCAAAATTTTACATCACAACTTGATCTAATCTATATATTATTTACAAAACTGAATACATAAAGTACACACAATAGCCTACTCTGGACATGGATTTCTCCAAGTTACCTCTCAACTCCACTCCTAGTGCATTGTAGGAGGCTATCCATGACAGATAGAAATAACTCTTCTATCTAGAGCAAGTCATTGCATGTTCTGTTTACTCAACACCAGTTTTCTAGTTTAAGTAAATTTTTTTTTATCCAAATTTTAGATCCCAGACCTAAGGGCCCTGCTTTTAGCAGCAGTTTCAAAGGAAAAAGGGTTGGGATTGGAAGCTGCGAGGGGTGCATGGGAGAGGAAAGACAGGGAGTCCCAGAAGTGAGGAGGAGAAATTATCATGTATGGACAAATGGGACAAATTGTTCATGTGGGAAAGGGCTAATATAACAAGGTAGGAAAGCAGGGGGGAACCTGAAATGGTTCAGAGACAGTGGTGCCATGAGACTGTTGTTACTGACATCAACAGGAGGAAGGAGTAGAGTTAGGAAACCTTAATTGCCCCAAAATCAGTGTGAATCCAGCCACTTCCTCCTCTGGATTGTCTAGGTAGTCACCACTGGAAGCTTACGTACAAGATCTGGCTTTAGGGAAAGCGTTCATCCAGCTGGTGGCAGAGAACCGTGGGGTCAGGCAGGATGAGCTAAGAGAGTCCTGACCCTGGGGGTGGGAGGGGTGGGAGCTGCCATAGGTTAATGCCACTGACTGGTGTTGGATAAATCAACTGTGACCTCCTTGTGAATTGTACTGTGACATCCCTAGTCTCACCCTAAACCATTTTAATAAAGGAAAAAGCTTTTCAAAATATCACACATTCTGCTCCATTCTGTCTTTTTATTACCCAATTGTTTGTTACATTTCCAATCGCTTTACATAACCAGCCATTAATTCATTGTCACCTACTGTAAACCACTTCAGCAAGTTAATACAGAAAGCTTTGCATTTCAAAAAACTAGACACTTTAGTAACAATATTACAAAGGTTTTAGCTTCAAAAATAACCGAAAATGAAAAAAATAAACTTTTAAGGAATTAGCATCATAAAATTAATTTATTCCAAGTAAAAATACAAAATAATATTATGACATTGACCAGATATGAAAGTCCCTCCCGAAACAACTCTATTAATGATTGAGAAAGCACTCTTTAAAGAAAATACGAAATAAAATGAAAAATATGTAAATATGTTTAATTTTTTTCTTAGCAAAAAATCTTTCTAAAAATAACAATGAAAATTTTTGTCTCAGTACAAAGGCTACATTACTATTGAAAAAATACCAGCATGAAGAAAAGGTACATATTTGACAGTAGAAAAATGATTTCAGTGAATCACAATGTCTAAAGTTTGCAATGAAAATAAATCTGCAATAAAGATTTATGCCTTTTTTCTTTTCTTTTTTTTCTATTTTTTATACAAACAGTACAAACAGTATTGCACATAACAACAAATAGTCGAGGTTAGGTTACAGCCTTCAAAAAAACAACTTCAAGTCTCACCCCAAGGAATGGCCACGGGAGGCCTGGAGGACCAGGCGCTTCGCAGGCAGGTTACATACAGTTCAGAACACCTTTTTGTGGATTTTTTTTTTAAATAATTTTTTTTGAAGGACCCTCTCTTGTAATAGAACATTAACAACTGAGGGGGGAGGGGCACACTTATTTACAAACAAAAGGGAACATGTTATAATTTAATAAACTAAAAAAGTTCTCTTTAAAAAAATACAAACAGAAGAACTCTTTCACAATTCTGGTCAGTCGTGCATAATCAACGCTTGATTAGAAATATACAAATTAAGGGAAAATATTTTTCACCGTCTATTCACAGCTCTCAGCACCAAATGGAGTTTGTTTTCAACCTATTCTCCATGGCAACGTTGAACTCAACTCTATGCTGTACGTCTTCCAGCTTTCTCTCTGGCGGGGTGATTTTAGTATGTGAAAGAGGGGTATGTGTTCAAAAAGTTTTGCTCCTTCCACACAACTAGGTAGGTTTCTGTAGGTTAGACAGGATCTTTAATATTATAGTTATAAAGCTCTAACTTCTTCATTTTCAAAAAAACCGCAAATAAGCATGAAAAAAATAAAGTTACCCATCTGTTAAATCATTTTTTCTTGCAGAATTAAATTAATATATATTTTTTCTGAATAAACTTACTTAGAAAATATCATTTTCTTTCCTATATTTCAAAATTGAGGTATTGCAAAGGATCATGTCAGCCAGAAAGCATGCCTTTTTCCTTAAAAAGAAAAAAAATCACCAGCCAACTGTTGGAAACTGTCAAGATACCAAAGGTAGTAAGTAGTGCATAACAAAAGGTCTCACAGATAAAAACAAAACCAAAAGATGACAACAGACAAAAATAACACACATCCACACACATCCACCCAGGTCACAAAGAGTATTATAGCTCTAGAGTCTAGAAGAAACTTATACTCAAAAGGGAGAACTATAAGAAGTATTTGAGACTAATTAAAAAACACACACATAACTTTTTTTTCTTTTAGAAAACAAACTATAACATGTAAAGCAATAATCACAACTGAACACTGGAGAAAAAAAATAACACAAAAACCAAATTGCAACAAACAATGACATCACAGCGGCACATGCAAGAATACAAGCAGCGAAGTCAACTCTGCAGTGTCATAGGCCAGATTGTCCCCAGAATTGCAACACAGAGAAGGAAGAAGAGAATTTACAGATTTTCACAATCATCAGTACACTATGTGTGTGTCTAGATATGGCGATCTGCAGTGCATGCTAAAAAAATGTCCACTGTTAGTAGGTCTGAACTAGATTCAAGCTTTGCAGGATCTGTTCGGGGAAGTAAGAAGTGAATTTCACAGCTAGAAACCCATCTCCTCCAATGCCGCCTTCCTTTGTGCAGACATTTCTTTAGCATCACCTTTCCCCAACGTTCTGAAAATGTGCTATTTTGTCAATCTGACAATTTAGCTCTATAGATTGTGTGTGTGTATGTGTACATATATATATATATATATATATTTACATATATATATATATATATATATATATATATATATACACACATATATATATATAAATGTTCCTAGTGTATGTAAGCTAATATGAGCTCTTTGGTTTTCTGGACAAAGGTCTGAAGCTATGTAAAATGGTACACGCATTAGGAGATTGTAAAGAAGAGCTCATGTTTTCATTAATATACCAGTTATGAACTGTCCAATTTGTTAATGTCTGCCACAGTTAAGGTTGATCACAGTTAAACATAATCACTTTACTATATAAAATAAATTGCACAATCTATATATATTTATATATATATGTGTGTGTGTGTGTATATATATATATGTATATATATATATATATATATATACATATATATATATATATAAAAATAACAGAGCACCGCAAAGTACTTCATCTACCATCCACAAATTTGCTTGAAGAATATCCTACATCTAGGTTTAATAGTAGTTGTGATATAGGTCATTCTGTTAGGGGCTGTTCTTAATTTCATTAAATATTCCTTTACTGAGGCATGCTTTCCTCCAGTCGACAACCAATTTTTTGGAGAAAAAAAAAAGGAAAAAAACACCCCCAAACCATGGTGGTTGTGTTTTGTCTTTTTAAATGAGTATTCTGTAGCCTACATTAATTTGTGCACCGTGGGCAAGTTTTATACTAGATGTTAGATATAAAATTTATTGCATGCAGCAACCTGATTAAGTAAACATGCAGTCATAAGTACTGACCCTCCTTGGAAGCTTCCTGTGTGTGCGGATCTCTCCCTCCATCAGTGGTCGCTATTTCTAACTCACAGGACATGTGGTGTGGGTTTATTTCATTCAATCGATACCCTAGCTTGAATAGAGTATTTTGGTATTAACAATACCATTTTAATAGCAGCAAAAGCTATTGCAGCATACATTTATCTAACACTAAAAGACCTAATCAAAATCCTCAGCAGAATAAAAATTTTAAAAAAAGGTGGAAAAGGGGAAAAAATCAAAGCTATAGCTTATGAGGTAACATCCTTACAAGTCAAAATGGAAAACAACTAAAGGCTTATTTTTCTTGAAGGGTTATTTTTACTCTAAATGACCCAAACTAAGGATTGCTGAACATCAGTGAAGTTGTTGTTGCTACATCTGCCACCTACTTTATAAGGATTACCTTTGGTGAGTCATTTTCTAGGGGCAACTCTTAAATTTCTGAAAATAAGTGCATGCTCTGGTTTAAGAAATAAGGACAATTAGAATTCTACAAAAGAAAATTGTCATCACAAACATCAGCCTGATGGAGGCCGATTAGAATGGCAGTCTACAAACCGTCACTAGTGACAAGTCTCGGGTAAGAATTAAGGTACCAAGCAGACAACAGGGGAGTCAAAGTGCGAGCCAGGACAGTTACGCTCTGCAGGTTTGCATTATACCGGACACTGAGTTCAGTAATATGACTGTAAATAATAATAATTAAAAAAAAGACCCATTTCTTCTTGAAAGTCGAGAACGAATGCACAGATTTCCAGAACACTCTAAGCCCACAGGCTGCCGCTCTTTTCCCTCCAAGTTATCTACTCCAGTACTTGTGGCTGAGCTAGGTGCTGGACTCAGCTCCAACGAAAGGGGACGTGGCGGGGGCGGTCTCCCCCCTCCTTCACCAGTGGCTTGTGGAACTCCCGCCCAGCTCGGGAGTGGATGCTGGCCCAACAGTATTCACAGTAATACTGCAAACAGGTGACGTTGGCACAAAAGAAGGGAGCAAACTTGCCACCGCAGCGGGTGCCCTGGCATTCATCACACATCTGATCATCCAGCACGTATGGCTTCACTTCCACCTGACAGAGAAGAAAAGGGAGAGTCAGTTTGCACCAAGGGTCTCACGCGTGAGACATTCCAGCAACGTGATGTTCTTCAAGTGACGTTGTCTCCCCTTCAGAGGCTGCAGGCAATGGCATTTCATTCACAATGTGCTGGGCACATTAAGACAAAAATGAAATAACCCCTGCATTCGAGGAGTGTACAAGTCAACTAGGCTCTGCACTCTTTGAGAGCAGGGGGTGCTTTTTGTTTTTTTTTTGGCCAGTGTTTAGCACATAGTGAGTGCTTAAACAAATACCTAAAAATAGCTAATATTTGTATATGTATTTATAGTGTGCCAAATACCATGCTGAGTGTTTTACAATAAATATCTCATTTGATCCTCCTTATTTTCCCCATTTTACAGATGAGGAAAATGAAGCAAATAGAGGTTAGGTGACTTGCCCAGGGTCACAGAGCTAAGTGTCTAAGGTTGGATTTGAACTTGGGTCCCCTTAAAACAAAGCCCACTACCCCATCTAGTTGCCACCTATACCATCTTGGTACCTACATGACTAACTGATTGAAATACTTCTTAAACATAGTAAAACAGCCCACTGTATCACCAATGGCTGACTGAAGGATTGAAATACTTCCCAAATATAGTAAAAATAATCCACTGTCCTGTTGGGATAAAAAGTCCTGTAGGTTTCACCAGCTGTATTTTTACTTTTTGTACTTTTACTGTTAATGTATTTTTGCTTAATTTGAAGATCTTTTTCACCCATTAATAGGCCCATGTGACCTGCTTAAATCCCCTAGAAGGCTGTTACATATGGTAGGAGGAGCTAGCTGAATGGATAGAACAGGAAAAGTGTAGCAGAGCTGGGAGAAAGTTGGTGAGAGCAGGTAAGGTGGAGGAGAGAGGATGAAGGCAGCAGCTGGGCTCCCGAGTATTTGCTTGTGGGAAGGCTCCAACAAGGGAGGGGAGGCTTGGTAATAGCGTTGTGCCCTGCACTACTAATGTGTACTGACTTCTTGGTTACTATGATGGATTTGGATTTCTGGTGTCTGCATGAATGTTTTTCTTTTGCCCTCTATATGGAGAGTCTGTTATACCTTGAGATTTAGAACTTCGTGGGCATGTTCATAGTCGTCGTTAGTGCTATGAATATTGCTTTGGAATACATACTTCTTATGTATTCTTATGTACTTAGGATCCAATAAGCCATCTGTGTTCACCCTACCCACACTTTTCTTGGTTTTATAAAAGTCTTGCATCATAACTGCTTGAAACTTTAGTCATTCAATAGGTTAGGTACTCAAGACACAGTAGTCAATAAATATAGTAATCCAATCTACTGTTTGATAAACCAAGGACTCCAGTTTCTGGGATAAGAATTCACTGCTTGGCAAAACTGCTGGGAAAACTGGATAATAGTGTGGCAGAAACTGGGCATAGACCAATACTTGACACCATACACAAGAATAAAGTCCAAACTGAATACATGATCTAGGTATAAAGACTGATACTATAAACAAATTAGGGGAGCAAGGAATAGTGTATCTGTCAGATTTATGAAGAACAGAGAAACTTTCGACCAAATAAGAGACTGAGAACATTATGAAGTACAAAATGGATAATTTTGATTACATTAAATGGAAAAGTTTTTGCACAAACAAACTCAATGCAACCAAGATTAGGAGGGAAGCAGAAAACTGAGAACGAATTTTTCCAACTAGTGTCTGTGATAAAGGCCTCATTTCTAAAATATACAGAGAACTGAGTCAAATTTATAAGAATACAAGTCATTTCTCAATTGATATGTCAAAGGATATGATCAGGCTGTTTTCAGAGGAAGAAATTAAAGCTATCTATAGTCATGAAAAAATACTCTAAATCATTCTTGATTAGAGAGATGTAAATCAAAACATCTCTGAGATACCACATCACACCTATCAGGTTGGCTAACATGACAAAATAGGAAAATGATAAATGCTGGAGAAGATGTGGGAGAGTTAGAACACTAATTCATTGTTGGTGGAGCTGTGAGCTGATCCAACCATTCTGGAGAGCAATTTGGAACTATGCCCAAAGGGCTACAAAAATGTGCACACCCTTTGACCCAGCAATATTACTTCTAGGTTTATATCCCAAAGAGATCATAAAAATGGGAAAGGGTCCCACATATACAAAAATATTTATAGCAGTTCTTTTTGTGGTGGTCAAGAACTGGAAATCAAGGGAATGCCCATCAGTTGGGGAATGGCTGAACAAATTGTGGTATATGAATATAATGGAATACTATTGTGCTATAAGAAACGATGAACAGGAAGACTTCAGAGAGGCCTGGAAAGACTTATATGAACTGATGCTGAGTGAAAGGAGCAGAACCAGGAGAACTTTGTACACAGCAACGACCACAGTGTGAGAGGAATTTTTCTGGTAGACTTAGTCCTTCATAGCAATTCAAGGACCTAAAAAATTTCCAGTGGACTCTTGAGGCAAAACACCTTCCATATCCAGAGAAAGAACTATGGAATTGGATGGAGAATGAAGCAGATCATTTTCTTTTGTATTATGTTTGGTTTTGTTTTATGGTTTCTTCCATTCATTTTAATTCTTCTATGTAACATGTCTAAGGTAAAAATTTATTTAATAGGAATGTATGTGGAGAACCTATATAAGATTGTACACTGTTTTGGGGAGGGACTGGAGAGAATGGGGGAAAGGAGGAGGAGGGAGGGGAAAAGTCTAAGATATATGGAAGTGATTGTAGAACACTGAAAACAAATAAAATAATTTAATTTAAAAAAAAAAAGAAACTTTCCATGTTGAAAATCTTTTGGTTCTAGCCCTAGTTTAGCTATATACTGGCTGAGTGACCTTGGGCAAGTCCATTAGCTTTGTGATTCTCAATTTCCTCATCTGTAAAATGGGGATAAATGGCACTTCTCTTACAAGGTTGGTATAAGCATCAAATGAGATAATATGTGTCATGCTTTTTGCAATCACAAAATATTACATAAATGATCAAGTTATTTCTATTTATCCTATGCTATCCTCAGGAAAAGGCATTTAAGTGTGCAGTGACAATGTCGTTTTCATCAGCCTTCTAGTAGCAGTGGACCCTACTTGAGTTTACCTTAGAAGCTTATGGCGACTGGGGTTTTAAGCACTGACACATGCCAAATCTATTTCTTCTTTGGCCACTTTTAAGGATGCTTATCCCCTCAGTACCTCTGCTCTGTGTGGTTTTTCTAAAGTAGCCCAGTGCCTGGCAAAGAGTGGCATGTTATAAATGCTTATCCATCTTCCCTGGACAAAATCTGTTGGCTGATGTAGTCCTTAATGTAAAGATTCTCATTTTCAACCTGTATACACATAGGCCTTAGGTCTTATGGCTGTGCCACAGGCCAATGAGCTTATCTTGGGTTTATGTAGCCACATTCTTCATCATGTAATTTTTCTAGCTTCATTGGATGGTTGTTTCCAAACATGTGCCCTTAAGTGAATTAGCCCCTAACTTTCCCACTACAGTTTGGGCAAAGCAGCACATACTTGAAAGTCAAGAGAAACATTTCCCATCCTTGACTAGAAATATAATCACTTCCCCATCTCAGGGTGATGAGTCATTAAGTCTTATTTGGACCCCTTCTTTCATGGGGGTGGAGAATAGATCCTGAGAACTATGTATTGATAACAATATTTAAAATAAAAATTATATCAACCTGCAGTATTATCAACATATTCTCACCCCTCCAATAACATGGTAGGTAGGGTTCACCACCTCATACCTACTCATGCATCCCCGAAGGCTCGTCAAGTCTTGCCTCCTTCCTTTTTGCAAAGCTTTCTCTGACTCCCACCCACTGACCAGTGCCTCCTATGAACTCCAGTAGCATGTCTCATCTAGACCCTCTATTTGATATCTACAACATAATACCTTGTCATTACTTATTACCTTTATTACCTTTTATTGACAATTAGATAGGAAGCTCCACGAACATGCTAACAGAGCTGGGCACATTGACTTTCAAATACCTATTTAAGTTTATCCATTTAAATAACCTGAGGGTGTATGTATTCTTCCTGGGAATCAGTGTAGCTTATTCTCTCCCTTTGGCTAGACTGTTTGGACCTAAAATTAAAGATCCAATAAGCAAACGTAATAGTTAATTGTCCCATTTCAGGCATAATTACAATGATCCAAGGTCTCTTTTTTCCCCTGGATAGTTTAGTTTTCTGTCTTTGTGCCCATAGAACTTTAAAAGGCTCTGAGTGGTTCAAAAATCTTTTATTTCAGATTCGCTGGATCTCAGTGTTAGGAAGGGACTTCAGCAGTATCTTACCCAACCTCTATCTGACTAAGAGTTTCCTTGCAAGGCCTCCATTGTTCTGATTACTCCACCATGCCCCAGGAATTACTGGGAAAATCTCATCATCACTCAGCTTCCATCCACCTGAGGACTCAACCTCATCACTGATTGCAGGCTGGAGTATGAACCCCCTCCCAAGCCTCCATTTAAGGAGACAGTTCAGCTCAGACACTGACTTATTTCTCACCAGGCTGAATCACTGTAGGCCTTCTCTGATTGACTTTTCCACCATGTCCCAAGAAGTTCAATATTGGGGAAAAGCTTATCAGCCTGCAAAAGATCCTATCAGCCTTGATACTCCACCTCACCATTATCCTCTGCCCTCTGAGTGGAGGGTGGAGGCATGAATTCCAAAATTTTCGTTTAAGGAGGAAGAACTTAGAAATAATAGAATAGAAATAGAAAAATCTCAGAACACCTCATTTCTTATCGGGCTTCTCTACTTCAGGATTTCTCTGACTTTTCCTCCCTGTCCTCAGGTATCTTCCCATCAACTCTTCCTTCCCCACCCTGCCCAACCCCACTTTTCGGCTCTTCTTGTGTGCTGTCCTTCCCCATTAGAGCTAGGATTAAAAACTCGGGAAAACAAGACAAAAACATGAGGATGGAAGAAATGAAGCAATAGATTAAAAAAATGAAAAGTGGTTATTCAGGAAAAGATAGGAAAGAGAAATTACTTAGAACAGATGGCAGAAAACACGATTCAAAGTGTGAATCCCCTGAAAAACAGAACGGGACAAACAGAACAGAGTCAATGAAATGACAACAAAATTAGAACAGTCAAAAGACTCAAAGATTAGAAGCAATAATCAATAAAATCTTATCTGATCCTCAGAGGTAAGTATTGTTATTAGCTCCATTTTACTGATGAGAGCATGAAGCAGAAAGAGATAAAGTACAGAGAAGGGCAGGGAATATGCTTCTACAGTGCCTACAATGTGCCTGTGAAGCATGGACAGTCTACCAGCACCATGACAGTAAACTGAATCGCTTCCATTTGAACTGTCTTAGGAAGATTCTGAAGCACCCGAACTGAGAGGTCCTTGCTCACACTAAACTGCCAAGCATTCAAACTATGCTTCAGAAAGCACAACTCAGATGGGCTGGCCACACTGTTCAAATGCAAAGTGTACATTTGCCAAAAAGACTTTTATGGACAACTCGCATGGGGCAGGCAATCACATGGTAGTGAGAAGAAGCAACACAAGGACATTCTCAAGGTCTTTCTCAAGAACTCTGGGTTTGATTATGTGACATTGGAGAACTGGCACCGGACCGGTCAGCATAACGTGCCCACATCAGAAAGGGTACTGTGCTCTATAAGCAAAGCAGAATTGAAAGAGTTCAAAGGAAACAGTATGTGCAAATTTGGAGTACCCATCCCAAATATTCACACAGACTACCTGTGCCCAATCTGTGGTAGAGCACTTGGAGCTTGTATTGGTCTGATCAACCACAGCTGGACAAATTGAAACTTTACTTTATCATGGTGATGTCATTTTGGTCCTCTTTGAGAATGAAGGACAATGACCAATCGACAATGTGCCAAGCACTGTGCTAAGAATATTTTACAAACATTGTGTCATTTCATCCTCACACTGATCCTGGGAGGTAAGGTGGTATTATTCCCATTCTTACTGTATTTCATTCTTATTCCTAAAACATAGGAGCTGCTCTATAAATGTTTGTTGACTGAGTGACTTCTACTTGAAGTCCCCTCTAGTGAGAAGGACCTTAGTATCTCCTGATATAGTCCATGCATTCCTCTTTTGGAAAACTCTAAAAAATAAGTACCCAACCTCTTTCTCTGTGACTGATGCTTTTGTCCTAACCAGAGACATCTTCTCAACCTCAAATGTACTGCCTTTATGAAGTTTTCTTTCCTTCCTCAGAAATCATATAGCATGTGTTATCTTTCAAACTAGACTAACCTATGGGATGCACATATTTACTAAACCATATTAAATATCTGTATATTGGTCTTATTCCTTTTGCTAAACTGTAATCTCCATGAAGGTAGGGACCAGGTTTTCATTGGTCTTTATCCTTCCTAGGACCTACCCAGCTGAAGGTACTATCAGTTTAATCCACTGTGCTTCAGCCTCCATAATTCTGAGAGTTCCCTGACCTGCCTTTTTCCTAGGAAAGGATAAAGCTTCTCTAAAAACAAACATCATTTTATCTTGCTTCACATTCCCTTGGATTCCAGCCCCATGAGCATATTCCAATGAAGCTGCAAACCTCTTGCCTCAGTACTAGGTCTTCACTTCACATCTCTCCCCAACAGACAGCTGAATGAAGGTCTGAAAATTACCAAAAACAGGAAAAACTTTTTTCTATTTTCCTCACAAGTACCCTAGGAACATGTTTCCCATATGTGACACCATGTGAGCTCTCACACTCTTTGAGAGTGTCTGAGGGATGTCTGAGTAATGTCGTTTTTCTTTCCTGTGTAAATGTATTGCAGCTTGTCATACATTGTAGGACACTGCTTATTTATTCAAATTGCATTGTTGCAGTAGTTTGATTATTATTTAATTTTACTTCCCAATAATCAGCCTCTTCTCTCCTATTTTATTACTTTATTTTCTAAACTATGCCCTTTAAGGGACAAAGATCTTTGGGGTTATGGAGACTGTATCCCTTGTTTCATAGATAGTGTGACTATAGTTTCTAAGGTTTTAGCTACCTAAAGCTAGAGAAATACAAATGATAAAGAATGAGATATCCATGATACAAGATGACAAAGAAAGCGATAAAGCTCTTACTAAGTGCACACTAAGAAGCGCTAGGAATACAAATGCAAACAAGACAGTTCATATGTTCAAGGAACCTACATTTCAATGAGGCAAGAAAATACGGAAAAGGGTGGCAGGGATGGGATATGGCACAGAAGCCTCCTTCCAGCTGGTCAAAGCACAAGTAGTTCAGCTATTACAGTATGGGGACCTAGGGGCAGAGTCCACAGTTCAGGTCAAAGGGAGAAAAGGATGACAGTCTGAAAGTAGAAGACCTGGTATGGAATTAGCTGAAACCTAGCCAACACATCCAAGAGTGTAGAAAGAAGCATAGGAACAAGCAGAAGAAAACTACTCTCTCAATGAAGAAATATTAAGAGTTAATAAAATCCATGAAATAAACCAAAAAGGGAAAAAAAATCCAGCCCAACAAAAAGACTCCACAAATGGAAGGAAGAAATGAAGCAATAGATTAAAAATGAAAAGTGGTTATTCAGGAAAAAATGTCAAAGAGAATGACTTGCCTAAAACAGAAGGTAGAAAACATGATTCAAGACGTGAATTCCCTGAAAAACAGAATGGAACAAACAAAACTCAGTGATTTAATGAGATAACAACAACAAAAAAATAAGAACAAAGTCAAATGACTGAAAGGTTAGAGTAACAAATAAAATCTTATTTGATCCCCTTGACAACCCTATATAGGTACTACGATTATTTCCATTTTACTGATGAGAAAAAGGGGCAGAAAGAGATAAAGTGGAGGGAAAGGAAGGGAATAAGCTTTCTACAGTATCTACTATGTGTCAGGCACTATGCTAAGAACTGTTTACAAATATTACATCATTTGATCCTCACAATTAACCTTGGGAGGTAAGGTGGTATTGTCCCTATTCTTGCAGTAGAGGAAAATGAGACAGAGGTTAAGTGATTTGCTCAGGGTCACACAGTTAATGAGTGTCTGAGGTCGTATTGGAAAAAAATAAGACCTACACATAACTGGTACCAATGTGTCCAATTTAGATCTGAGTTATTATTGTCTCTTTCTTACATAAAGACACATCAGTTCTCTCTGCTATTCGTTATTGGCATTTAGGTAGCAGTAGTTCGGTTTTCACCTAAATAAACAGCGCTGAGACACCAAAGTCTACATACTTCTGTAGTGGGTGGACAATACCCTGTCCAGAAAGAGTCATGATCATGTATAGCAAACAGCATTTAGCACATGTTACAGTGGGTAGAAATTAAAAAAAAAAACACTGCAATCCAGCAAAACTGACTTCCTAATGCAAACAGAGTTTGAACTGTAAGAACTGGTTTCTAAAATATATGCTTTAGAAAATTGATAAAAGTTTTTTTTTTGACATTTGATACTAGCTTTAAAAAAATTATAGTGTCTAGTCCTAGTTGAGTGATGAGCCATCATCACACTTAACTGCAAGTTTGTCACTTTACTCATCAATTAAATGAAAACCTCCGTAGCAAACACATTCACATCATATAGTTAACTTAGTGCCCGTCTTGCATTGCTGGGCCATACAGGCTGGATCCTCCGTGCTGCCTACCTAGGCTCTCTGTTGTTCCCTACTTGAAAAAGCTCTGGTAGCAAAGCTAATCACAAGCTCTCTCCTTCCTCCCTGCTACTTTCCTCTAGTTTTCCTTTGTGAAAACATATGGGAATGAGATTCTCCTATACTGTTCTGTCATTAGGAAGAGAGGAAGGTAACAAGCATTTTTTAAGCACCTACTATGTGTCAGCCCTGTGCTAACTACTTGACAAACATCTCATTTCATCCTCACAACAATCCTGGGAGGTAGATGCTATTATTCTCCTCATTTAACAATTGAGGAAATTGAGGCAGGCAGAGGGTAAATGACTTGCCCAGAGTGACATAGCTAGCAAGTGTCTGAGACTGGATCTTAACTTAGTTCTTTTTCATTCCAGATCTATCGCTCTATCTATGGTACTACCTAGCCATGGATAATTTGAATGTCCAATGCAAATGAAATATAACCTCCTATGTGGGAAATGATGATTAAGAATCCACTAGTTTTTCAGGGACAGGAAGTTTGTTCTAGATTAAGAAGTCAAAATACAAAAAGTATAATGCAGTTAACTATATGGTTTAATCCAATTCTCCAAAGCTTTGATCATTTAGAAATTGTTGCTTGTATTCCTCCTTGTCCTCTAGCTCCCTGAACCAACCCAGAGTTGACAAGCTACCCTGGTTGGCCAAATCTAACTCAGCTGTGCCCACTGATTTGTGGACTGGTTTAGAGAGATGCGCTGAACCAAAACCGCAGAGCATGGTAGTTGACTCCTTAGTTACTAAGTAAAGACATTTAAGGCACTCTTACGAGATCTGACCCTATTGAGAAAAAAAGGCTTGCTATAGTGGGTACAGATATGTTTCCTGAACAAAAATGAAAAAAAAATTGATTTAGAGATCACTAACACTATGAATTTTGTGCCCTAAAAGTCCTAAAGTGACAAGTTTCAAAATAACCCTAAATACCAAGCTATATTGATTTGAACAGAACAAATAGGAATCCTAATATTCAGGAAATACATGAGATGTTTGGAAAATTAAAGAAAATCCCCCAAAATAGCTTTTGCTTAGCAAAATAGGAAGGGCTTTCCAGACTCAGCAAGGCCAACATAATACTGTCACTGGTCCATGCTACTCTACCTGTGTCCCTCAGCACCCCTATTATGATATCTTCTGACACATAATTTAAGGTAATTAAAATTTCATTAGGAGTGGTGATTTGAATTTCAGTTTCTCTTTTTATCATAAAAGTAGGATTTTGGGGTTTTTTTCTTTTTTTAAAAACCATTTTTCTTCTTTGGAAAGTGCAAACAATGCAGTTAAGGGATGCAGAAGATGTGTTGGTTGTTGAAATCAGGCAGATCTGAATTCAAATGACACTACACTAGTTTTGTGATCCTGGCCAGGTCATAACCTCTCTGGGTCTCACTTTCCTGAGCTGGTCTCCTGATTCCATATCTAATACTCTTTTCGTACATTATGCTGCATTCTCAGGCGAAACCTGAATCTGCCATTACACACTCCCAATCAAAGCCTGTTACCTCGCCTAAGGAGGTCTGCATTAGTTACCAAAGTGACTAATACCACCTGTCTCATCTTGATTCTCTGAATTTCAACTTAAAAAAAGAAATAGAGATAAATTTTTTTGTCAAGGAATCTTGGTAGTACTATGACTGAAACCTATCAAGATACAATGGGATATTTAATTTAACTGGTACCACCACAAGACATATTTCCATGGAGGTCAAACATAGAAAGAAGGTTCCATGTATCATATTAGTAGCAGCACTCTTTATGGTATCAAAAAGCCTAGAATCCAGGTGGGTTCCTCTCAGGAAATGGCTGAATACAATGAGGCATGTGAAAGTAATGGAATATCACTGCACCATAAGAAAAAAAAGACATGGGAAGACTCCTCACTTAATGCAGAGTGAAGCAGGCAGAACCAAGAGAATAGAAGCAATGACTACAATAATGTAAATGAACGTAACCCCAAAACGCAGCCAGACTCAGATAAATTGGAATAATTAATCTTGGTCCTGGAAAACAGATGATTGGAGAACAATTTGGAATTCCGCCCAAAGGGCTATAAAACTGTGCATATCCTTGGACCCCACAATACCACTACTAGGTCTGTATCCCAAAAAGATCAAAGGTAAAGGACCTATATGTACACAAATATTTATAGCAGTCCTTTTTGTAGTGGTGAAGAATTGGAAATTGAGGAAATGCCCATCAATTGGGGAATGACTAAACAAGTTGTGATATTTGAATGTGATGTAATACTACAAGAAATGACAAGGGAGTTGTCTTCAGAGAAACATGGGAAGACTTATATGAAGTGATGCCAAGTCAAGTGAGCAGAACCAGGAGAACAGCAATAGTGTTAACATGATCAACTGTGAAAGACTTAGCTAATTTAGTCAATATAAAGATCCAAGACAATTACAAAGTATTTACAAAGAAAAAAGCTATTTTCTTCTTGGAGAAAAAACAGAAGTACTCTGAGTATAGATTGAAACATAATTTTTTACTTAAATTTTCTTGCTTTTTGTGACATGGCTAATATGGAAATATGTTTTGCATGACTTCACATGTATAACTTCAATGTATATCACATTGCTTACTCTCTCAGTGAGCAGCAGAGGGACTGGAATGAGTGAAAGAATCGGAAACTCAAAAAAAATTTTAAATGACTGTTAAAATAAATAACAAATAATTACAAAAAGATGATAGGATACAATTCCCTCCTGTCAGGGAAGTGGAAGATTATAGGAATAGAATACTGCAAATTCTCTCAGATATGATAAATTTTTAAAATCTTTTTCTTTGATAGAGAGGAAGGTTCAGCAGGACATGAAATATCAATAAATGAGTGTGATTAAAAAATAAGAGGCAGTAATAAGACTTAAATTTAAAAGACATAATAATGGATCTAAGCAAGGTCATAGCACTTGTCACTCAGAATAGCAGGAGGCCACAGGCTCCAGAATCCAGCTGGATTCCTTCCTAGACACCTGGCTCCAGAAGTATCCTATCATGTCATCAAAGTGACAGCTAAGCAGAGAGATGGCAACAGCCTTTTGATTAGCTCACTGACCTCTCATAAGAACAAATCTAAGTACCAAAGTTCTAACTTTACCTGTGAATGTTCTCAGAGGTCTGGGGGGCAGGGCACAGAAGTTCAGAATGGTAGAGAGGGAGCATGAGGGGAAGAGGAGGCTGGAAGGAGCTGCTCAAATTAGGTTTTTGAAGAGAATTGGAAAAGATCTAGTCCAGCCTTTACATAAATCATGAATCTTTTTCTGTAACATCCCTGAGAAATGGTAATCAAGCCTCTCTGACTAAACTGATCTAGGAAAAATAAATACACAGTATAAACCCTCCCTGCCTATCAGTCCATTCCAGATTCCCTCTGCTCATACCAGCCCAAATCTGCTTCCCTGAAACTTTTGCCAATGAATGAGCCCTCCTTCTAACCTACAGAGATTCCGCTCTTACTTTTGCCCTTCATGTCCTACTCTCCTTGCCAATCTTAGCCTTCTATCTGCCCTTGGAACTTAGAGCATCGGAACATCAAAACACTAATTCAATGCCAGTCAACTGTCTTATTCAGCTCTTAGGGACAAATGACAGACAGTTGGGTGGGACATGGATGAGTACTGGACTTGGAGTCAGGAAGACCCACGTCTGAATTTTGACTCAGACTTGGTAGCAATATGAATCCTAGGCAAGTCATTTCTTCTCTGGGCTCAGTTTCCTTATCTATAAAATAAGGGCATAGATGAGATGAGTTCTGTTTCACTCTAAATCTATTATATTATGATCCTAAGGCACTGGGCTAGCTACCTAGATGCCAGGAATACAAAGACAAAAATAAAGGTATTTCCAGGGAGTTCACACCCCATTGGGGGAAACAACACATACAGAGGTAAGAAAATAACAAGCTATGTAGAAAGCAATTGGAAGAGGGAG
Organism: Potorous gilbertii; assembly: GCA_028658325.1. Lineage (NCBI taxonomy): Eukaryota > Metazoa > Chordata > Mammalia > Diprotodontia > Potoroidae > Potorous > Potorous gilbertii. The sequence continues at coordinate 527,197,986 of CM053769.1, read as the reverse complement.
GTTGGGAAAGGGAAGATAAACTAACAAATGAAGGAAAATCACAGAAGGTCTCATGTAAGTGGCAGTGTAAGAGTCAACTCTTGAGAGGTAGGGATTCCAGGAAGTGGGATGAGGCAAAAAGGCGTTCCAGGCATGGGGGCCTGCTGTGGAATCAGAGAGGTTAGAGGTGTAATTTCATCAGTCCAGAAAGCTAGGCTGGAGTCAGACGGGAAAAGACTCTGGGTGATAGGGGTCCTGGGGCTGTACTCTAGAGGCAATGAGGTTTCTTATCCAGGGGAGCAACACGATCAGACTGGTGCTTTAGAGAGATATGTGCAAGATGGATTGGAGCAGGCAGGTGCCGAAGATAGGGAGACCAATGAAAGGACTATTCAACAGCACAGGTGATGACAAGGACCAGATGAAGGTGATGGTCATTAGACAGGTGGGAGAGAAGGCACACACACGAAGAAAATACACTTGGCAACTTAGGGACTATGAGGCATGAAGAAGCATCACGAGTCAACATTGTCCCCAAGGCAGCAAATCTGGGGGACTCAGACAATGCACAGAATCACGGACTCAGAGGCCACTGGGTCCAATTCCCTCAGTTTACAGATGAGGCAGTGAGGTAGAGGGAGGTGAAGTGCTTCACCCAAAGGCACAGAGAGTCAGGGGCAAGGGCAAGAGTAAAACTTGAGAGAAGTAAAATGGAGGAAGATGACCACTCCCCACCACCTTTTCACACAATCATGCTGCCTCTCTGTGGTGCCCTCAACAGAAATAACGTTAGTAAGAGGACTGGGATACGATGAGTCTGAGATGCCTATGGCACACAGGCACCTGGAACTGTGCAACAAGCACTAGGCATTATTGCCAGATGAACCTCAGGAGAGAGAAGAGGGCTAGAAATGGAGAATGGATGCATGTCTAGAGAGAAGATGGGTTTCAGTGGAAGCTGCTGAGACCATGTTGAGAGAGAGTATAAAAAGAAGGGAAATGTGAGTTCAAGCCAGACCACCATGGCAGGAGGACGGCGCAGGACACAGAGGAGCCAGAAAAGCCTCAGACAGGCAGGAGCGAACCAGGAGATCAGAGTGGCATTGATGGCTACAAATATTTAGCTATTCATAGATGGGAGGGTAAACAGTAAATATTTACTGAAAATGAAAAATGCTTATATTCAGGACTTATCCCTTTAGAAGATTTCATTTACTGCATTAGAAAAATCTTTCCCTTGATTTATGAGACTGAGAGGAAAACATTTATTTGGGGTCACAAAGAACAGAAGACGTAAGAGCTTTAACATCTTATACATTCTCTTGGCATCATAGTTAAAAATACCATTAGAACTTTAGGAAAATTATAAATGCCCTATTTTGGCCCTGATGATGTCTGATATTACTTGGAATTCATTTAGGAGGCTAACTTTTGTGACAAAGGGGAAAAAGTCATTTTGGCTCTAAAATTTGCAGGTTTAGAATTATTTCACTATCCAAGGAAACTTGTCAGTACAAAGAATATTTTCTAGATGAAAACATAAATCCTTTACTCTTATCTACCATACAAATTATGAAATCATTTTATATTTTGACCAATACCAAAAAAAAAATAACACTTTCCATTTATGTTGTGTTTTTAAGTTGGAAAAAGTACCTTCCTCACAGCACTGTCATGAGGTTAAAAAAAACTGCAAATATTATCACACCCATTTTAAAGAGGAGGAAGGTGAGGCTTCAAGGTAACACGATTTACTTGGCAGTTGCACCATTCACTGATCTGGTGCTAGGGTTTCTGGGTTTCAGACCAGTGGTCTATTTACTATATCATTCTTTATTTCATTCTCCCCTTTAGGAGATGGGACCATATGAAATAGGTGGTATTAAAAAAAAGGAAAAAGAAAAAACCCAAGAGTAATCATCCCACCTAGCAATTAGCTCTTGGAAAAGAAAAGTGATCAGAGGCAAGCTCATGAAACCCCCTTTGATGTCCTCCGAGTCTTGAACAAAGGCAGAAGGCAGCCATTAAACAGTCTGGCTGAAAACTGCAATAATAAAACTGCCAGAAGAGCATTTTTAACTTTCCAAAGTACTTTTGCATCATTTATTACATTTTCACCTTGACAACTCCGTGAATGATGGAGGGTTTATTTTTATCACCATTAGACAGAGGAGAAAACAGAAGATAAGCACTTTGTACACAGTGGGGCTGCCTTTCCTGGCTGTCTCAGGACTCTCAGTCCGGGGGTACTTTGAAGCTATGGCAATATAGTTGCAATTGACTAACTGGATACCCAGTAAATTCAAAATATACATCACACAGTCTTGCTATTATTAAGTGGTGAATGCCTTCCCTCCAACCCAACCCCCACCAAGTAAATATAAGCAGAAGTCATGAATTCTATCTCTTTTGCTGTCAATGATTCTCTGTAACAAGGGCATCAGTTCACAACTCGTTAAAAACATAAAAGCTCTGCTCCCCTCACCCTGGCAAATGTTATCAATCCATTGAATTTCTGTCATATTATGCTAAAAACAGCTTCTTAAAAAGCTGAATTATGTGAAAATCAAAAGTAAGTGTAAGAGACAATGAGAAATTTAGCTGAAAATTTTTGTCTTATAAAGCATTAGAAACAAAATGGAAATACAATAATAACAGCTAGCATTCATACGGTCCTTCAATATTTGCAAAGGACTTCACAAATATTCTCTCATTTTATCCTCACAACAACCCTGGCAGGTAGGTGACACTATTATCCCCATTTTACAGACAAGAAAACTAAGGCAGAAAGAGGTTAAGTGACTTGCCCAAGGTCACACAGCTAATAGGTGTCTGAGGCTGAATTTGAAGTCAGTTCTTCCTCACTCTAAGTCAGTACTTTCTCTGCTATGTCTTGCTTCATAAAATACCTGTGTTCCTGAAAGATGGTGTATAAATGGATGTTTTATAAATCAAGTTTTAAATTAAATGCACTTAGGAGAGCTTATTATTTAAAGGTTAGATGGTTTTGAAAAGTGGAAAACTCACTTTATTATTTATCTGACGTGTATATATGTTCACATATATAGTATAATAGATATTACATAATATGTACAAATCTTGATAAACCGTGTCTTATAAACTGAACAGCAGTTCAAAAACCTGATCCCAGTTCAAAGTCACCGTGTGTTTACTAAGAGCCCTTGGGGCCACAGCCCTGTGTTCCATGGTTTATCTTTTTTCATTTCGTTTCACAAAAGCCTTTTCTTTTACATCACAGTCACATCCTTACCCACCCAAACCCTCCCCCCCACCTTGTAACAAAAAAACCACTTAAGCAAAACTAACTAAACACTACCACTTTTGACACCATATGTGACATTTTGCACTGGTCTTCCATCTCTCTACCAGGAAAACAGATGTAGGTTTCTTTGCTTAATGTTATATAAAGAAGATAAGATCCTCAAGGAGCTTAGAATCTAAATGACATACATATGAAGTACTTAGATAGAGAGACAGACAGACAGAAAGAAAGAAGGAAAGAAAGAAAGAAAGAAAGAAAGAAAGATGGGACATACACACAAAGTAGTTATATAATCATTTGGTAGTATGCCAGCTTGAGTAACTCTAGAGGAGAGCTGAAAAGATAATCAGGTCAATGTGGGCTCTGTGGAAGAACTGGGACTTGGATGGGAAGGCAGGATCAGGGAAGGCATCCCAGGGGTAAGACCCAGGGTCAGGACTGAGCAAGGCATATGAGCAGGGCAGGGAGATGATCAGACAGGTAGAAAAGCACAGGATTCTATTCTTATCCTGAAAGCAGGTGAGGTGATGTTTCTACTTCCTTTCAGGCTGGTTAGACCCCATGTGGAGTGCTGTGACTGTTTCTGGGTATAACCTTCTCAGAAAAACATTAACCAAAAGACGCTCCTCCAAAAAATGGCAACTAAATGATGGGAACCTGAAGATTGTGGCCCACAAAGATTTACTGCTGAAGCTGGTAGCTTTCAGACTCCAGAAGGGAGTATGCAGGGAAGTCAAGGGAGCTCTCTTCAAGTAGCACGGAGAAGCAGGATTACACTTGTGCTTTTTAACTTCAGGGAGCAATGGGTAGAAGTTGTAGAGAGACTGACGGAGGCTCAATGTTAGGGAAACAGGTCATCAGAAGATCAACAGTGGAGAGGCAGTGAGGGATGGGTAACCACTTGGTGAGGGCGTTTTATAGGCAACAACTACCCACACACAGGGAATGGATGGTAGTTCTAATTCTAAGTTTGTGATTCTGTGAGAAATTTCAACTTTAACCTGAGGGCAATAGGGGGGGCATTAAAGATTTCTGAGCAGAATGACAAATGAAGGACAACTAACCTTACAGTACTGGGTAGTCTATGAAGAAGGGCAGAGAGACTGCTGTTATCTGGGTAGATACTGATTAATGTGTGGCTGGAAGGGGCTCTATGGACCCCTGACTAGGCTCATGGTCACACACAGGGTAAGCAGCAAAGCTGGGATTCAAACACAACTGTTCAGACTCTCAGGTTAGCACTTACCATTACACCACATGCCTAGAATAGCTTGACCCCACAGGGAATTGAAATGAAAGGATAGCTACAGACAAGGTCTCAAAGACAGAAATCAAAGAAGAAAGAGAGAAAGTTAGGAAAGGGCACATTCTAGACTTGGGCATATTCTAAACCACTTGATACAAAGGTCAGGAGACTTGAGATACAATGTCATATTCAGGAATGGAAAGAACTGGTTGGTTCTTAGGGGACAAAAGGGAACACAAGGAAAAAGAATTGACTGCAGTATTGAGAGCCTGGATGAATTAGGGCACTACTGACTGAAATGGGTAAACCAGGAAAGGGAATAACCTAGGGGAAAAGAATGTGGAAGGAAAGGGTTTCTACTTCAGAAAAGTTTCTACTTCAGGGGACAGAGGGACATTCAATTCAAGCTATGAATGGTCCATTATGACCACGGCACTAGGAAAACAAAAATAAAAAGGAAAACATTACCAACATTAAGGAGCTTATACTCTATGGCCCAAATGCACAAGCAGGAAAATACCAAGTTTTTAAAAAGCAAAACTATTTGTAAATGGAGAATGCTCTAAAAATGGCAGTGAGATGAGAGGAGAAATCAAGAAAGGGCCCATGTAACAACTGAGCTATACTGAGCTATGCTTTGAAGGAACCTAGGAACTGGATGATGAGGTACAAGGAAAGGGCACATTCTAGACCTGGATAGATTCTAAACCCCTTGGTACAAAGGCAAGGAAGCTCAAAATATAATGTCATATTCAGGAAGCAACTGGCAAGTCAGTTGGATCAGAACACTGTGTGTGAAGGAACAGAATATGAACTAAAACTAAAAACGTAGGTGGGAAACAGACTGGAGAGTTTTCAGCACAAGCTAAGTAGTTTGTATTTTATCCTAGAGTGGAAAGAGAATCACTGAAGATTTGTAAATGAGGGGGAAACAAGGTTAAATCTGTATTTTAGGAATTCATTGGCAGTTGTGTGAATGGATTAAGGGGTGGGGGGAGGCGGCAGAGACTAGAGCAAAGAGACCAATTACAGGCCTACTCTAAGAGTCTGGATGAGAGGGCAGACATTAGGTGAACAAAGTGAAAAGGACAGATAAGGGAGATGTTGTGGAGACAGAATCAATAAGACTTGGTAACTGCTTAGATATAGAAATTAAGGGAGATAAGCCTATAGAATACCCAGGTAGAGATGTCCAGCAGGGAGTGAATAATGTGAGACTGAAGTTCAAGGGAGAGACTAAAGCTGGATAGATACATCTGAGAGTCATTGCCATAGAGATGCTGAAAATGAACCCACAGAAGCTCATGAGATCACCAGGAAATAATATGGAGAAACAAACCCATGGAAGCTCATGAGATTACCAGGAATAAGAATGTCAAAGATGAGACTATCAAAGTATGGGTAAGAAGAAACTATAAAAAAAAGAGAGTGGATGATTGGGGGCGGGGGAAGGGGTAGAACTGCCAGCGGAGAAAGGGGAATCAATCTAAGACATGTACAGGGATTACATGTTGCAAAACAAACAAACAAAAAAAGCCATCAGAGCAAAAAGGAGGGAAGGGATAAGATGATGTGGGGAAGAACAAGGGGATAGACAGCCCTTCATTTTCTAAGGAGGAGGCAAAGTTCTCTGTTGAAGTGGGGGAGTTAGCAGGAGAAGTCTGAGGAGAAGGGAAGGTCAATCACGGAAGAATAAAAAGAATGCTGTTCAGACAGTAGGGCCCACGTGAAGTTAGATAAGATAAAATTGTAGGGAACCCAGACAGTTATAGTTATATAACTTTCTTCAGAAATATTGAGCAGCAGGTGAGTAGAAACTGGAGGTAATCGGTAGGGGTTGTCCGGAGTTGAAGTCTGATAACAGGTAAGGACAAAGGGGAAATGGATGTAAGGTAACTTCTAAGAAGTTAGGGAAGGGAAGCCAAGGCAAGGAAGATAGACTGGGAGAACCGGGAAACGTGGAAGGACAACAGGTAACTGTTAGAACAAAGGAAAGGTCCAGGAAGGACAAGACAACAGCAGAGACTTAAGGACAACACGCTTTAGTCAGAATGATGAATTTCTGAATTCTGGGATATAGAGATGGAAGAGTTATGGGTGGCATATCAAGAATCTCAGCATCTCTATGGGAAGGCTGAAATGGAGTGAAAAAGGAGATACTGGGACAAATGAGGGGAACTATGAGACTTGCACCCTTCAAAATGGGGTACACACAACATCATGTGTTGTTGGGGTACACATGCAAGGGAGCATGTAAGATGATCCACTAAGAGGACATGGAAAGAAAATATTAGAACTTCCATTTGTACTTATTTTAGAAAATGATAAAAGAAATTTCATTAATATTTAATATAGGGAGTGAGACTTGTCTTCTCTTTCTATATGTCAGGTGTCACATGTAACAAAGGGTACGTGGGCTATGCTGAGGAAGGAAAGCTCCAGAGCTTGTTTTCTTTTAGAGTATTGTGACACACACACTTGTGTGTGCCTAGTTAAGAGGATTTATGGATCATATTATCTAGTTTTAGCTAAACTTACTCAAAAAATTGGCAAATGGTTTAAAGAGATTGCTACAAAAATTGTTGAAGATAACACTAACAATGTGAACATAATAGAACGAGAATGTGATGAAGCTGATACTTCTGCTCCCAAGATCTGATAAGGAGTCCCAAAGGCTTCGACTGAATTCAAGAAGCTTTGCTTAAGTGTCTACCATTTATCTGAGGTGACAGAAAATTCAGATAATGGATAATCTTTGTATCTTACTTTGACCACTGGACTATAAGGGCAGCTAAGTGGTGCAGTGGATAGAGCACCAGTGCAGGAGCCAGGAGGACCTGAGTTCAAATCTCACCTCAGACGCTTGACACTCACTAGCTGTGTGACCTTGGGCAAGTCACTTAACCCCAATTGCCTCACCCTGGGTCATCCTGATGAATATCTGGTCACTGGATTCAGATGGCTCTGGAGGAGAAATGAGGCTGGGGACCTGCACAGCCCTCCTTCACTCAAAACAAAGTCAAGAGCAAGTCATGTCATCATTTCTCTGATGGCATGGTCTTCTTCAGCAACAAAGGATGTACACACACACTATGCATCAAACATAATGCTAGGTGTTGAGGATCCCAGGACAAAACAACAAATTTGCCTTTCAAGGCAAAGGAGGGGGGAGGAGAAGGAACATCATGTACAAGTAAAAACAATAAACGTACAAAGGAATTTGGTGTGTAGGGCTGAGAACAACTGCTAGGATGAGGATCACTTGAAGTGAACAGAGACAGAATTAGAACTCAAGTCCTCTGACTCCAAAGCACTAAGCTTCCTGCTGTGCCATACTTTTTTTTGGTATTCATTCATTTCCTCTCTTTATCCTGGAACTTCTACCTGTCCCTTAAAGCCCAATTCAAATACCTCCTCCTCTAAGAAATGCTTTGCTATGTATGATTCCACCTCCCTGTCCCCCACCTTCCTCCTTGAACCTCACATACCACTCTGCTTTGTGCTTTTCTGAAAGCTTGGAGTATTCTTGTTACTTCAAGTTGGAAGACCTAGGGTGAGATTCTGCTGTTGAACTCTAATGAAATCATAGGTCGAGGGGGAAGTGTGGGAAGCTACTTGTCAATGGTATGTCTTATCCAACTTGACTCTAAGAACCATGAGGACAGGGGCTGAATCACACTTAGACTTTCTTTCTCTGTAGCAAAATACTCTGAGCATAAGAGATGTTCAATAAATGTTTCAATTGAAACAATTCATAAAACATAATTACATATGAAACACTGCACTTGGCACTGGAATCTCTAATTAGTAGGGTATCATGACAGTAGAAAAAAGACCTCTCACCTATCATTCTTTATTTGTAGAGATATAGACATAATCAGACATTCTACCAGGTAAAGGATTTTTTTTCATATTTTATAGCAAAAACATGAATAAAATTGGGTAGAAAAGTATAATCAAGCCCTCTTATCACTAGGTTCTGAAATATACTGGTGATAGATGTCATCACTCTTGGTACAGCTAAATATCTAGTTCTCTTACCTGCCATAAAATAGATTTGAGTCTTACAAATCACAGTAAGCAGGTACAATTTCTATAGCACTTTTAGGTTTACAAAGCAAGTCAGAAGGTCAAAAACGTTCAGCATGTTAGGGCCAGAATGGACCTTAGGTCACCTAGTCTGTTCTGCTCATTTTATAGACTGGGAAATCAAGGCCAAAGTAGCCTAAGAGGCATTGGCTTTCATCACAACAATGACTCTAAAAAAGCCACCCTAAAAGTACCATTTTTTAACAAGAAGCAGATTGGGGCTATGACATTGACAACAACCCTGAAAGGGTAGGAGCTATTTTCATCCCCATTTCACAGACAAGGAATTGAGACACACAGAGTTTAAGTGACTATTCCAGGATCACACAGCTAGTAAGAATCTGAGGCCAGATCTGGACTGCGATCTTCCTGACTCTAGTCCAGCACTCTCTCCACTCTGAGTCTCAATTTTCTTATCTAAAAAATGGAGATATTATCACTCATTCTTTCTCCCTTGGGAGCTGTGAGGATCAAATGAGATAATAGATATAAGATGCTTTAAAGTAGCTCACATAAATTATCATCAACAACACTACTCACAGAAGCTCTTATCACTGAGGCCTCTGATCAGAACTCTGATTAGGACATGTGAAGGCTACACAAGTCTCCTTTCTTGTGGCTGGTTTATGTCACTTTACGTGTTCTCACCATGTGGGGTCTACACACCGTCATAGGTTGTTGTTCTCTCCAGTTTGCCGTGTTGCTCAATGTTGTTTCTGCAGTCCATCCAACCCCGCTATTACTTACCCGTTTGTCAATGTCGTTGTGTTGGAGCTGCACAAACCGTGCGCTGATCGCAGCAATGTAACTCTGCTGATTGGAGAAAGCCACTCGGCCAGCGCCTTTTGGGTACTTCAGTTCTGGGTCTGTATCAATGCCAGCATAGCAGACGCCCCCATAAAGACGGTCCATAATCATGGCCAATTCAACTGCAAGAAAAGAAGGGGGAATTTTTAACATACATTTTAAACGTTTATTTGCCTGGGGATGGGGGAAGGAGAGGAATCTAGGAGTCACATGACAAAAGTGAAGGAAAATTAAGAACAGAATGAAAAAATGTCCAAGGCAGTCCTCTGATAAACAGAAGTAGCAGGAGAATCATCTTTTGGGATTTTTACAGATGAAACTAACAAAAACACTGGAAAGACTTACCAAGGGAGAATATTAGCCCAAATGTCAAATTATGGCCCAGCAGCATGCTTCCATCTCTAATTTCTAACTGCTTAGTCTACATAGTAACTCTACATAAACACAATATTTCAAAATCTCTAGCCACATCTAAAGAATGGGATTATCCACCAGTTGATACAACAGCCTCTATTCTATTGCCCTAAGAATATGCCATAGAAAGAGTTAAATACTCAAATTTGGTCACTTTCCATAGTGTTTTTTTTACTTTTGTCTTAGAATAAAATTCTATTACAACTTGGAAATAGCCACATTCAGCTCCAGTGTAGAAAAGTAAGTAGCAAATAAAAGTGATGTAGTGATAATAAATTAAAATAGATTTACAGAGGGATTGTAGATATACTGTCTGAGTTACACTATCAATATATGGGTGCAACCTAGACTAAGTGTCAAATTTCTTCTAAACATACCTAGCTTGGTACAATGCACCTGTAGCAAAGGCATTTATAAATTAGTTTAATCAAAAGGATTTGCTTTCTAAAGATGCTCTTAGAACAAAGTATTCTACTTAGGAGGGGAAATGGAATTTACTTATGAATAACCTGAATTTTCTGAGTGTTGGATCCCTGTATATGGGTACCACAGGGGAGTCCTTCTTTAAGGTCAGACCATTTCATGTAGGTCACTGACACAACTTAAGTCAGAGAGTGTTAAACCTAACCCTAGAGGGCACTCAAGTAATAATTTTCCTCAATCATCTACCTCCTAAAAAGCAAAGAAAGAGAAGGATGAAGAACAAGGTCACAGTGACCTTCCAGACACAAGCAAGGAGCCATTAATCCTGTGAACATTTGGAAAGGAACATGTGTGTCTGAGGATGGGCAATGTGATACAAGTGGGGGAAGGTAGCAAGTACTGCATCACTCCTTTGCTATATCTCTGACAAAAATGAAAGGATGAACACAATGCCCTTGGTTTTTAGAAACAGCAAGAAAATTGTGCAGACCTGACATACTGGATCTTCCCTCAGAAAGTTAATAAGTAGCCTCCATTATTAAAAAGAAAAAACCCTTCTACTCCAGATTATGTGGAACAGATGATCACTTATGTACCCGTTTTTACAAAAATAATGTGACCAAAAAAAGTAATTTTTCGCAAAATGAAAAAAAGAGGGGGGGGCTGGCAACCAACTGGGATCATAGATGAAATACCACAAGAGGGTGGTAGGAAAATATCACACCCAAAATCTTTCTATGGTCACAAGTACTAGACAACTGTCAGCCAGGGAATATCAAACCACTAGAGATGACCATGGTGCCAATCTGGTGGCAGGGTTCAAAAAATGATGTTCATTTTTTAAAAAATGCAACCAGAATCATCAAGAACCTTGTGAATATACTAAATGATATGGAAATATTGAAATTTGCTGCCTACTGATGATTCATGCCACTGTTAATCCATGCTTGTGTTAATTCCACCTCCAAAATATTAATTAATTAGCTAAAGGTTCTTTGCAGCCCTAAAATTATGAGACTGTATTATTCCAGTGCATTCCTTCAGTAGCATCTCTCACCCTTGCACTAACAGTCAAGGGTCTATGGTAGTTCAATTAAACATTATTCATATTTGTCAAAGAGTACTTCCCTTTGGTGAAATGGATAGCAGATTCCAAAAAAATAATCTCTGAGACCCAGAAATGAGTTAAGAGAATACTGGAAGCTTTGCTTTAAAGAGTATTTGATTATGGGGTAAGTGGAATGTGTTCTGGGATAGGCCAGTGGTTTGGAAAAGACTGATGAGTAAGAGAATGAGAAGGAATTATATTCCAACTTTAGGAAGGAATCTAGGAGACAGTTTAAATGTCTACTTATAGCTCAGAGAGAGGTATAATAATCACTAAAACTTGACATTAGCTCAATTCAGGATGAAGTCATTATAATCAGAAGATCTTCCACATTATAAATTTCATTTCCTAAGTATGAAAAGGTTCAAAGGAAGCATTAGCCAGTGAGCTAAAAACCACAGATGTCTCAGGGGACCAGAAAAAATATCTTTGCAGTGTGATAAACCTATATGAAATGCCTTGATAAATCTGGCCACTGAAAATGGATCAATTACAATTATTCCCTTGCTGTCCCTGTACTATGAAAAGCAAAAGCTAAGAGCTGTCTGATAAGACCATAACTGATGAGGCTGCATTTCAAGTCTTTATTGTTGAAGAACATGAAAGCCCATATGATGGGCTTTCCTTGAAACATCTTAGGAAATTATTCCCAGTAGATTATTGGTGACCTGTCTGGGACACCAAAAAAACTTCAGCACTCGAACCACTGGAAGCTATTTACTTACTTAAGAGTTTGTTGTAAAACTATTGGTTTGGTGAAAAGGTGGCTAATCTCCAAAGGTAGAGATTAAGGACAGAATGAAGCTTCCTGGTCCTTGTAGTCTAATTAGTCTATATGTCCTAGTTCCCAAAGAGTATAATCTACCATTACCTTTGAAAAAAATCACAATTACCTAAATTTGGAGGTTTAGTACTTTACTCAGATGAGTAACTTACTGAACATTTGTTTTATAAATATGATACTAAGCAAGTATATTAAATGAACTGATGAGGCATTTTTTGCCACTTACATACTAGACAGATGTAGTTTAACTTTTCCAACCTAGCTGGTCACAAATTTATGAGATGTGTTGATGGGAAAGGCTATCAGTCAAGGATATAGCTTGTGTTCTACCACATAGAAGACCAACAGAAATGGCCAAAGGGTTACTATTCAGTTATGTTCTACAAGCAGAAGGGCCTTTCTTGGTCCTCTTTATAAAAAATAGCTGCCAGTTCAAAGAAGGCCTGCATTTTAGTTTTGTAACCTAAAGCTCACTAAGGGTATGGGACTGCCTTAAGCTCACATTGCTTAATGAATTCCTCAGATACAATCATTCTTAAAGTAATCCTTCTATTTCATGTTGAGAAAGAACCACATTTGTGGGGAAGAGGTAAGAAAAGGAAAAGGCAAATCTGGAAGACAAATCAAACTTCAAATACCCCCTGAACGCTAACCAAGATGAGGATACTCTAAAACTATGATTGTGATATATCAGTCCAAAGTTCTTGAGCAAAGGATGCCAATTCTGAAGACATAGAAAACTGCCTATACTTCCAGTAGTCTTACCACCTTTCTGATGAAATGGTCCCCAAATGCAGCCTACTTACTGAAGAAGAGTCTTCAAGATCTAATTCTGAAACATGAAAAGTCTACAGACCACACTGTCAGAAGCAATCATGAGGGAGCACTCCAGGCATTAGTGTAGATGTGAGAAATGTCGGCACTACTGTGCTTTTTCCCTAGACATTACCCACACATGGTCCATTTGGTTGCTGGGAGAACCCTTTGGATCAGATATCCTGAGTTTATAAGAAGCACGAATTTGATCTCATGAACCAACATACTATGAGTATATATGACAAATAAAACTTCAGATAACTAGCTTTATTATGTGGATCTTGCCATCATTCTCATTCTGCCATGGGCTATCCTATGACAAGGGCACCACATCTAGAACATAGGGCTCATCTAAAGTCTAGTTGATGATGCTGAAGATTCCTAAATGAAACTGGGCAGACAAATTTGAACCCCAGTCATTTAAACTGGGTTTCTGGCTCTTGGATAGATTGTATTTCTACTGCACAATGACCAAGAAAGGAAATGAAGTGCCTTACATGTGTTTACAAATCTTCTACTGGTAACTCTGGGTATTTTATTAAAAGAAATTCCAACAACATAACAAAGGCAATGCAAAGAACTATACATTCTCCAAGTCTGGTAAGTTCCATAACAGGAGACTTAGGGTTGGAGAAGGAAGGGAGAATGGAAAAAAATAGCTTTTTCACAACATATAAAGATGTCTTATAACTGATGGTTCAGAGCCTACCCACCTTCTGGTGGATAACCAACCAAGGATGACTCAGACATAAAAATGGTTAAACCCTCACTTTCAGGTAATGAGGAGATCTGAACTTAGGAGAGAGAGATTTCAAACAATAGCATCTTTCAAGGTCTCCCATTCCAGATATGAGTTTTTCTAGACATGATTCTCCAAATGTTACAAGGGTGTTCATGTAGAGTGGGTCTGAGCATCTTAAACACAAGAGTAATGAGAGTTTTACAAATCTATTTCAGATCTGGAACATTTTCAAGACAGATGATGCCAAGGATATGTAGGAGATAAACTAAGTCACTGATTAAATTCCCATATAACATTAGGCACATTCAACTCAATTAGATAAGACTGTTGTCAGATTGACCGTCTGTCAAAAGTAGGAAAATATCTAAATCCTCATTAGTTATCAAAATTTGATTCTGCTTAATTCTTATTGATGAGATTCCAATGAATGTCAGTTTGCTCTGTCTTCTACTCTGCATATTAGCCTTAGTCCTAATTTGATTTTGGCTTTATTTGTTAAACAATATTACCCTACTTGGTCAAGTTGTGGCATAGTTTGGCATCAGCTGTTAGCAAATATATTTGCTGGCTAAGTATGAATATACCATGACACTGGAAAATCTTTGGACCCAAAAGACAAGACAGGTAAGCCTGTCAATATGCCAGTAGCATATCTCGTCTAGGATAATTTTCTTGATATAGTCAATTTGGAAGATGAGGAGAAAAAAAAACTATAGCTAAAACCAGGAAGGAAGTTTAAAGTGGAGACAAACCTGAAAGAAGAGACATGAGTGACACGAACAATTTCAGATTTACACAAGTAAGAGACTGAAAGTGTGATAACTATTCAAAAGTGATAGATTCATAGAAAAAAATGTTCACAAAACATTAAGGGAAAAGAGGGAAAGTCCTAGAGAGGAGATTTCCCAGGAAGAAATTTTAGGATTTGTTGCAAAATGTAAAAGGAAAACATACGATAAAAAGAAGAGAGCTAAGGAATTCTTAGGGAGAAAGTTAGGAAAGGCAATAGTATTGTTTCTACTGTACTCAGGAAATGGCATGCCCAATGATTCTACAATAAGCCTATTCCCCAGTACCTAGAGCGGGAAGCCTGATAGTGAGAAGCAAAGGAAGTAACCAATTAAAAGTATTCAGATGCACTGAGGGTATGAAGATAAAGACCTCTCTAGCTTCAGCCAGCTAATGGCATTTTGTTTAAGATGCTTCTTGTATGGTAAACCCTCAAGTTAGGTGTGACCTGGAGAAGCAGGACATACACACTGTAAAAACCATTACTGTCGAGACCCTCTATTCACAGCGAAGTCTGTCATCAATGTGAAAGTGATTTGCTACTTCTTTCATCGTCCTCCTTAGTTTGATACTTGTCCAGTTCTGATAAGGCCAATAAATGACTTTCTGCTAGGCTTACAGATTCTGTACACTCCCATACTTTGAGGCTCTGAAAGTGGAGTTAGTCTGATCAACAGGGTTCCTGGACTCTACTCCTAGGTGCTTAGGAGCACTACAGCACATCCATTTTCTCTAGAATTCAGATTTTTTTGTCCTGAAAGAGGTGGACGGAGAGAAGTACATAGGAATGCAGAGTCTTTCCTTGGTATGTTTAGGAGACAATGTAATTGGTCCAGGAAGGACTTATGAGACATTCAAGGAGATGCTTGGAACGCTCTCTGGCTTGGCTACTAGCTAATGGAGGTTGTCATAAACCAAGAAAATTATTAGAGAAGGCTAAGGAAAGATATTAGGTAAATATATGTATATATATCTATATCTATATATATCTAGGTTTCTACATGTCAAAAAAAGACCAGGGTAATCCATATTATATCATCTGATCTACTTTCTGTCACTAAACATTTATTACTATTATTTTTCATGGATATTTCCAGTATGTCCCATTATCATTGGTCTTTTCACTACAATTTGCCACACTTACATTACTGCCCATACCTGTCTAGGTCTCTTCATTCAATCAAAACAACTTAAAGAAGACAAGTCTTTCAAAGAGCAAACTGGTTAAATGAAATGTCCTAACTCACATGCTTTTTCTTAAGAAGTATCAGCTGTTTATTCTGTTTTGTTTTTGTTGTTTTTTTAGTGGTTCATTCCTACTTTAATGGATGCGACTATACTCACAGCCCCATTAGTGTTAGGACTGAGACTGACCAACCTACCTTTTGCGATTCCTTTGGTTGGATTTACTTCCTCCCTCACACCTCTAATGTCCCTCCACATATCCAAATGGCCAAATTGAAGTGGATGATCTTACTTTTCTGTGTTCTTTTCCCCATGAATATCTTTATAGCATGATGGCACTTAATTTCCTAAGCATTTAAAGGGTACTTATATTTTTGTAAGGAAATTGTGTTGAATGTGACATTCCTTAATAAAGCCATAATGAATTCCTTTAAGAAACTCAGTCCTTTCTCAAATCTCAGTCTCTTACTTCTTGGTATAATGCTCAGTGCATTCCTTACAGAGTGCTATAGGAGTCAAGTCTGCAGTTGGCAATCTTTCAGTCCTTGGATATTAGGGTTTTCTATCTGGAATTCTAAAGTATGAAAATTAGCCTAAAATCCACAACCATAGTTGCTTTAGTTAAGCCAAATAGCCTTTGGGGTGGGGGACCAGGGGAGGGTGGGGCGGGGATAGGAGGGAGGGAGGAGGAAAAGGCAGTACAAGGAATTTGTTTGGCTCTGTTACTTAAGATTAACATCCATGTAATGCAAATCATTTTTCAAACCTACAGGATTGATTAAAAAATGGAATATGAAAATCTTTACAGTTAGGACATTGTGTAGACAGGGGTATAAAGGACTATAAATTATATCATACAGTTTTTTAAGAAAACAAACTATATATTTTGAAACAGTAATTTTAAAATAAACTTTGGTGGCCAGAAGAGTTGCAGATTTTTGCCACTGGAGATGGAGGAATTTGCCTTGGGACATTAGGGAAGGAATGCTAAACTTTGTCAGGATTTTTAAAATGAAGGCAATGACCTAATAACACTCCCTTTCCTCCTTCCCCCAAATCATCAAAGTAGGCAAGCTAAAAAATAAATGCAATAAGGATATAGCTTGTAGAAACTGTTACATCTACAACTTCAGTAAAAATATGCCTAATGGAATAAAATCAATTGCATAATCTTATACACTGGATTTCCCTTTAAGATAATTCCTTAGTGTCCCATCAATTATCAGTTTCATTTAACAGCAAGATTATTTAATACTTATGCCTACAGCAAGAAAAAATGCAAAATCAGTTATTGTCTCTGTGGCAATCTCTTAAAAGCCTACAAGTTGTAGACTTCCACCAAAAGATTTTCTGTGCTCCCTAATCCCTTCACCTTTCTTTCCTCTTCAGATCAGGAAGTTCAATTCTTAAGGTGAAAATGAGAAAAAGACACATCCCTGAACATTTCTGGTCATTGTATCAGTAGCATTTGATCAAAGCAGAAGATGAGTAAGTAAGTTTAATTTGTGCCTCATAATTTGTGTAATCAACAAGGTTAGCTTAGAAATGAGAGGGAAAGAATAGGTTGCATTTCTCTTCATCCTGTCATACAATTTTCTTTGACTTCAACATTACTTAGCTCAATTTTGTTTCACTCTCACATATTTGAAATTAGATTGCTGCAGAGGATTAAGGGAAAGGTTTCTCTTTGGCTTGTCGAGATTTCTTAGTTTTCTGTGGGAACAATCTGATCCAAGACATATTTATATGGTATGAAATTACGTGCTTCCTGGTCATGTTACATATGTAAAGTTTATTCTTCAAACAGACTTCTGAAGCTTTTTTTTTCCTTTTCCACAGATATTTTAAATAAGCAACTTTAAAGGAGGACACAGGAAGATAGGTCTTTAAGCAGAACTATCAGAATTATAGCAGTTAAAAGTCCTGAGACCAAAGAGAAGTGAGACAGATGCCTCTTGAGATGCATTTCCACAAGTTGATCTATTTTATTATGTGGTGATGTTTTTCTCTAAATTTTAATATTTTCTAATCAAATTATCTGCAAATGTGAATGTATATTTGTGTTCATGTATGTAGATATATGTATATATATATAGACACACAATAAGGGGATATTTTTGCATTTTTTGCAACTGCAGGCATATTTCATCAATATGTTATTTTTCCTGCATAACTTTTTTTTGTGCACAAAGGATATTGCTATAAGTGCTTTAGAAAAATATGTTTTAAATAACTAAGTTGTTTAGTATAATTATTTTTCAAGAACTAATGATGATTAGGGTTATTATTTATTAAGTTTGCTTTAAGAATTTAAATTTTAAATTCATCATTTCAGCATCACTTCACTGACCCTACCTACAATTACAGTTAAACACAAGCAAACAATTTCACAATTGAAAGTTTAAAAAAAAAAAAAGCTAAAACCAGAAATGAAAACCAAAATTAAAATTCTCAGAAGTAAAGGTATTTTTGTAAACTTCTCAAGTCCCAAAAAGAAAAAAACAAACTTACTTAGTAAGAGCTTCAAATCTGATTTCCTAAGACAGGATTTTTTAGAAGTAGAAAGGCTTACTAGTGTAGACGACCAGGTGCTATGGAATACTCAGTCACTCCACAGCTGGTTACTTACATCCTCTCCCATCTAGGAGAATGAAGCTGACCCACCATCTTGAGAAGTTGTGTAGACTGTAACTTCCTTAAGAACCATGTGGCTTTATAAGGAAGCAGTAAATAGAATTCATATTTTTAAAACATCAATTCACTAAATAACTAAAGATGATTTCAAGAAATTCATTCTTGTGCCATAGAAAATGGTAGATACAGGCGTCAAACTCAGAATCTCGAGGCAGGCAGGCAGGCAGCCAGACCAAACTGGCTTGTTTTAGAGTGGACAAATCCACAGCCTTCTTTTTTGATGCTGCATATAGTGGATGGGGAAACCTGGAAAATATTTAAGACT
Organism: Potorous gilbertii; assembly: GCA_028658325.1. Lineage (NCBI taxonomy): Eukaryota > Metazoa > Chordata > Mammalia > Diprotodontia > Potoroidae > Potorous > Potorous gilbertii. The sequence continues at coordinate 527,179,362 of CM053769.1, read as the reverse complement.
AAATGTTTTGTTTTGTTTTGTTTTTTACTATTTCCACTCACCAGCTCGAAGGGGTCGTGGAACTCCCCCAACAAAGATAGTTTTTCTGGGGTCCAAAGGCTGAGAGCCATCCATTACAAAGTCACTGTCACTTAGGTTCCATGGTCGAATTTGCACCTGAAAAAAAGTTGTTTACTTGGTCCTTACTTCATTTCCAGCAACCCTAATGAGAATAAGTTGACTCTAAATGACAAACCCACTACATTTGTGAATTCTGTAGTATATTTAACCCAATTTGAATCCAGTAAAACAGAACTCACTTCATCCACATCACATCTTCTACTAGGTAGGGCTTTGAGGGTTCCATGCACGGGCATGACACCCCATTGAAACTTTCAACACCCTACTGGCAATCTTTGGGAGGTTGCCAGTATTTCCTGACAGATTTTTCCAAGTGGAAGCAGTAGAACCATGGCCTCTGGTTTGCAATCAAAATCTATAGAGTTTTTCGGTCAATTTCCCATTAGCCATTCTTATGCAGGAGAACAAATTGCTTCTGGATTATTCATGCAGCTGGCTTTGTAATTCACATACCTCTAAAAATAATGAAGCCATACGGCAGGAAGATTAATGTGTAAGACTCATTAACATTTAACAAGTTAACACACAGTCACAAACATAGATACAGAACTAAGGAAATAGTGTTAAGGCCTTTTGTTTCATGAGCATTTCCTAGCCTTGTCCTCAATAGTTCAAAACCTAAATCCTCTTGAATAGGACTAAATAGGGCCATGTTACTTTGCCAGTGCTGATGGTAGTAACAAGTATCTTCAGAGTGGCTAATAAGCTCCCCCACTAACATCAGTTCTGTGATTTCCTTTATGTTGCTTAAATTCTTGTATCTGTGTGTATGCTCCGTTGGTAATTTGATTAGATATTAACACATGTAAAGCATTATACAAATGCTAGCTATTATTATTTGGATCACAGATGTGCTTACAGATCACACAGGATGCCCAGGAGCACCCTAATGTCTCAAAAACACCAATCTGTATTTTTTACTTCTTCATAAGTAGTTTTGTTGTGAGGATTAAATAAAAGTTCCATTCAATTTTAATTTCTTTAGTGTTTTTTAATGAATAAAATGAATACCCTTTGAATAGTCAAATGTTCACCTATTTTGGGTACATACACATGTAACAAATTTGTGGTACCTGTCTATTATGACCATCTGCTTATTATAAATAGTTATGGGCTATAATTTGGAAGTTAGATTCTAACTTCCCCACACTCATCACTTTTCAGACTCTCTTCCATATGCTGGGAATTAATGATAAAAGAAATTTCAAAGGAGTTCATCAGACCCCAGGAACAGAGCGTTTTCATTTCTAGGGGAATGTTTCCCATCCTCTGCTAATGGAAATTTACTCAACTGAGACCTTGATATCTTTGAACTAAAAGTCATTTGAAAATGTTTTCATCTATGTGTTTCCAAATCTTAACTGGTAATAGTACTTTAAGATTCACTAGCCCAAAGGATCATAGATGATGAGAAAGAAATGAGAAGGGAGCTCAAGGGCCCCATTAACTGAACTAATTACTTTAAATGATTTAAAATAACTTTTTAAAAAATCCCTAGCATTTTGCCATTACTTCATCACAGTTTACTAGTCATTTTAATTCATTAGAAAATTATCAAATACTATTTATTCTTTATCTAGAAAGCTTTGAAATATATACTTTGAATGCTATTATTGTGGCTGAAAATAGACTAAGCATTTATTAAAGCATCTAAATATTCTGTGCATAACACTAGTAGGCACGGTGATTGGAATACTTTCTTTTAGGATAAAAGATGGACTCTATGCTGTAAGAGCTTACAAATCCATCTCCACATAATTCTGATGGAAATAAAACATGGATGAGGCTGAATGCTCCATGCCTCAAATGAACATTTCTCAGTTTTCTCCAGGACATATATGAAAATCAAGTTTGTGCACCTATTGCAGAAGTTCACATAAAAGCAGAAATTCTCTTTTCTCTGTTTGACTTCTGTCCAGGAACGCTTTTGGAATATAACATGTTTGCCAAAGACAACCCAATGCCATTAACATCATCAAAATGAGTTACTTAGACAGAAATAGACTTGGCCAACTCCTAAAAGCTCCTATACAATTCACTCTCATTTACATTTTTCTATACCAAATGACTTGATGCTACTTAAAATGGATTATCCAGCAAGAGGAGTGCCTTGAAAAATCTATTTTCATCTCTGAGGCAAGGAAATTTTCACTGGTCTTTGCATAAAGTTATTTTGTATAGACTGGGGTATTCTAGAAGGATCCATCCCGATCCTTCACATTTAATCTCCTTGAAAAGTCAAATTACTTTTGCCCATTTCTTTTGGTGTTATAGTTTTATGAATTGTAGAAACACACATTAATATTTTTTTAGTATGTCAAGACTTTAATCATTAAAACCAAGCACTTATATATTCTTTATAGTCTAAGAATTTAAATGAGTTTAATGTTAACAATGAAGAAAAACGTTCATTTATATGGCACTTTAAGTCTTTTTCTCACAACTCTGTGTGGCAGATAAGATGTCATCCCTTTTTCAAAAATGAAAGAACAAAGACTCCAAAAAATTAAATGACTTGCCCAGAGTCATGCAACCAGTTATGGAGTAGATCACAACTCAAACCTAAATCTTCTGACTCCAAGATGAGCATTCATTAAACTACCACAAAGTCTTTTTTTCTCATTCTCATGTGATATCTCTTTTGTGTACAGTCTGGAGGATCCTATGTGTATCTTCTCTTATAGCCAGTCCTTCTGTTTGCCACATTAACCCTATTTTATAAGCAGCCTCAGGATGTGGCAAGAGTGTTTAAATCATCTTGGTATCGTGATAGAGAGTTAGGAACGGAACAAAAGACATTTGTTTAAAAATTCACAACATGAGTAGTCTTCCTCTTACAAAAAGCCTCAATTATATGAAATTGCATCTATTTCTTACTGCTGCGATTCTCTTCACTGACCAGCACACTCTCATCCAATGGTGCCCTGAGAGAGCCGCTACAATATCACTGTTATCACAAACATGGACAGATGTGAGAAAACGCAGAGTTCATCTGATTCTCACATTGTAGATCTGAAAAGCTGAGAGGACAGGAGACAAGCATTGGCTGATGGGCCCTATTCATACAAGACACACACAGTTCAGGCTGCTACCAGAAAGCAGCTGTGATGAATGCCGGAGTTCCATTATTTATGGTCTCCTCCTGAAGAAATCATGACATCACCTGCTCTTCCAGCACACAATACAGCAGCTCAAGAGAACATTTTCAAACTGCCCAGTGATGACTCTATCAAGTCCAATCAACTCTTGCCTCTCTATGAGGCAAAGATCCCCAGGAATAGGTAGATATTAACCTTTCACCTTTGAAAAAAAAAAATCACTCCCATACAAGGGTGCTCATTATCACATAAGGCAGTCTCTCTCTACCTTTATTCCCATTCTTTTGGTGGTTATTTTCCAGAATGGTAGCCTTTACCATTTTGTTACACATGATCTTAGCTATGTAGTAATCATCTGTCAAACCACTATTAAAGAGACATTCTTTTTTAATACTGACATGTACATTTAGTGACAATATCTTACATTTCTGATATTTGCTGCCACAACTCGACAGTCCTATATTGTGCTTTTAATGGTTAAAACACTCTTTGTTCATCTAGGTAACCAACTTGATATGGCTTTGGAAACATTAATTACACCAAAGCATAGCAATAACACTACCCTCCTTTATATAACTTTCTAAGGTTTACAAAGCAGAAGTGAAGGATAGCTGGGGTCAACTATTGGAAAGTTACACATAGGAAGAAGGACTCCTAGACACCTGCAGCACTACTTTTTTTCCCTTTTAATTTATTGATACATTTTGTTTTGACTTGACACTTTCAAATACATACCCAACCAGCCCATTACAAAATATTCCCAGACAAAATTAAGCAAAACCACATCTTAGAATATTGAGGGTATTGTGCAAATCATACATACATAGATGCCCTTAAAATATGATTTCACCATGTTGCCCTGGAGTAGGAGCAGCCACTAAATGTTTAAACAACCAATTCTCTAGGGGTAAAATGTACAAAGGACACACTTTTGACTTTAACCTGCGTTACTAACATTTTGTCCATCACTTTCTTATACAATCAACAAAACAATAAAGCAAGGAATAACGTATTTGTCAGATTTATGGGAGAATGGAGAAATTTATAACCAAACAAGAGATAGAGAACATTATGAAGTGCAAAATGGATAATTTTGATTACATTAAATTAAAAAGCTTTTGCACAAACAAACCAGTTGACACTACTGGTATAAGATATCTCTGAGTATGAAAAGGAGGTAAGCTTGTGTGTGTGTGTGTGTGTGTGTGTGTGTGTGTGTGTGTGTGTGTGTGAGAGAGAGAGAGAGAGAGAGAGAGAGAGAGACAGAGAAAGAGAATGAATGAATATGAAAGACTACAGATAGCTTAAGAGGCTCATGAGTACAATTGAAATGTCAAAGAACCATGTCTCCAAGAAGTTGAATGGATCTGGAAATTTTATGGAGAGTCACAGCTAAGAATAGCATAAGATGAGAAGGCAGCAGAGAGGCATCATGATCTCTTTTAGCAGAGGGAGCGTCCGTATGGAACCATATTGACGCTGAAACCATAGATCCAGGAGAATCTATACAGTGTATTTAGAACTAGTAGTCCCTGTAGTCCATTCTATGCAAGATGTATATCCAATAGTTTACATGCCCCCCTCATGCATCTTCCCATGGTCTTTTGTGTTACTTATCACTTTTATTTTTTTGAAAGCTCATGCCTAATGATTCCCAGCCATAAAGCATCCATGACAGAATTGGGAACAATGATCATCTTCAAATCAAAGAAACTACCATGTAGCCTTCTAAATGTCAGGCAGATTGATATTCTCCTCTCAGTTTTGGGCCTGGTCAACATCCATCTGCAATACTTGGTCAAAACATGTATGTTGATCAATTAAAGTCACTGGCTGGCTGTCCAGCTGCATGTCACTGTCTGAGTAATAAGAGATTTTTGTCCACACTTTTTCTATATGGAGAATTATGCCATTCAATCACTCACAAAAGAGTGAGAGTTTCAAGAACACAACTCAATTTAATTTGGACAAAGTCAATTAAGTGTATTTGTAGAACTTCTCTTCAATAACTAATCCTTTAGTCTGAATTCTATGCAGGTCTTCTTTCATGTTCACATAATGTGTCCACCAGTGTCGTGCTCCCTTGTTTGATACTTCTCTTTGAGTTGCCAACATGCGAACAAATTCATTTTCATGGATGTATACTGACCATAGTCTTGTATAATCTTGGTGCACACATAGGAGGCAATTTGTTTGAAGGCACTTTCAATCTGTCCTTAGTCAAATGCTTTTCCTCCCCCTTCGTTTCCCCAACTGAAGATGAAGGACTCCTTTACTCATTCCATGTGTTAAGAGGGAATGAATGGTCTAAAGCTACCCCTCCTACTCCCCACCCCCATCCTAGCTCTCTTTTTAGGCGATGTGGCCTTAAGAAAATAGTCTGAAGTTTTGGTCTTTTCCATTCTAGATGCACAGAGTGGAGTCTCTCACCTGGAAACTTGGGCATCCAGGGGGATCCAAGAACCTATGTCAAATATTACAGCTACTCCAGCAGTGAAGCCCCAGAGATTCCAACTCAAGTTGGTGGGACTAATGCTATGCTACGAAGGAACTGAACTATGCTATGAGCCTCCATTCTATATTCTCTTCTACAGAGAAATAGGTAACATAGGAGGACCTCATGTCCCTAAGATAATGGGGAGGGGGGTATCTTTATTCTTTCAATATCTTTAAAGTAAATATTCCCTTGTAAAAGGTTTTTTAAAAAATCAATTTAACAAAAGACAGAACAGGGTTCTTGCATTTTCCACACGCAGTCAGTTACATGACCACAGTGATGGAGTCTGTGATAAAGAAAAGAAAAAATCCCTAGGAAAGTCCACCTGCCTTCTTCCATATTCTTCTTGGATAATTTCAGAGTATGAGAAGGCCAAATATTCTTACAAATGTGAAAAAAATTAGCATAGATTGGCAGTTGCTGATTACTCCTTAATCACCCTTTTATTCTTTTGACAGAAGCATAGTCTATGATTTTTTTTTGTTCTTTTTTAAGTCTTTCCCCACTGGAAATATTGAAATTTGATTTGTTTTTGAGGTCCGTTAAAATTATGATGCCTCTAGCACAGATGTGGTCATATCCTAAATAGCAATGCTACTTCTTTACAAAGTATTCTGGGTATGGTAGCTGGTTGCATTCAAATGTGAGCATTTCACTATTATCACCAATTAAACATTCATTGGAAACTTGGAGAAATAATACATACTTAGAAAATGTGTTGTTTAAAGTAGATCTCTGAATGGTTTCAGTCCCCTGGAGGAGGTTTCACACCATGAAATCTACCTTTGTTTGTATTATTTAGATAGTTGCTTGAGTTTTGAACCAGTCTTCTATTTCATCTCATTGTCTTTCATCACTTCATTTGCAATCTTGACCATGCTTTGTGCCACATCTCAACAAACATACTTTAGATATTGAAACTGATATCCTTGCTATGCCCAAAGGGTTATAAAAATGTGCAAACTCTTTGACCCAGCAATATTGCTTTTAGGGTTGTATCCCAAAGAGATCATAAAATGGGAAAAGGACCCACATGTACAGAAATATTTATAGCAACTCTTTTCATGGTGGCCAAGAACTGGAAATCAAGGGGATACCCATCAATTGGGGAATGGCTGAACATGTTGTGGTATGTGAATGTAATGGAATACTATTGTGCTATGAGAAATGATAAGCAGAAGGACCAGAAAAACCTGGAAAGACTTATATGAATTGATACTGAAAGAAGTGAGCAGAGCCAGGAGAACATTATACACAGTAACAGCCACAATGTGTGAGGACTGTTTTTGATAAACTTAGCCCTTCACAGCAATGCAAGGACTTTAAACATTTCCAAAGGACTCATGATGCAAAATGATATTCACATCCAGAGAAAGAACTATGGAGTCAGAACACAGAATGAATCAGACTATTTTTCTCCTTTGTTATGTTTTGTTTTTCTCATGGTTTCTCCCATTTGTTTTAATTTTTCTATGCAATATGACTAATGTGAAAATATGTTTAATAGGAATGCAGGTGTAGAACACATATAAGATTGTATGACTTCTTCGGGGAGGGAGGGGAGAAAATTTAGAACTTATGGAAGTGATTGCTGAAAATAAATAAACTAATAAATTTTGGGGAAAAATAAATTAATATCCTATCCAATAAAGTTCAAAGAATATAAATTATTACTGTCAACAAATGGCAGATAAAACAGCTTGAATGATATAAACCCTAAAAGTCCTTTATTCTCCACAGGGAATCAAGGTTTGGGATGCCAGGAGTAATGACTACTTGAACAGTTACTAAAGTTTTATGCCAAATATGACATTTTCCCTTTTAGTTCATATCAGTCTAAGGGAATTACCTGCATTGAAATGCACTTTTAAGAACTAAGAGTACACACAATAAACACAGATATAGATGCCTCTCGTTAACCTCAAGTTTTGTGACTACACTACATTTAGGATATGGTACTAGAACTCTGGAGATAAACACTAGACTTCTGCTGCTAAAGGTAAAAATGATACTGCTACTTGTAAATTTCAATGGGAGATATTGCTTTGGCTCTCAGAGCCATTAACAATGATGTAAGTAATGGAAAAACTTAAAACTTAGTATGAATTAAATATGTTTCAAACAGTAAGTTGAGATGAAAGTCACCTCTTGGGTTACAATGCAATCTTTGAGAGGTACTAAGAATTCACAATGGCCCCCAAACAAAGTCATTTGACAGAAAGTGTGTTATTGGAGGTATGTTAGGAATGAGCAGCCCCATTATAATGAAAGCAATTTTAAAAACCCCATACTTTAACTCTTCCCCAATGTTTTATACCTGCATTGCTTAAAGCCTGGTAAATTCCACATATTTGTCCTACAGTACATCCGGTTTAACCTCTCCTTCCTTTTCCTTTTCTTGATTCTTCCCTGGTTACCTAAGGAAAATCTCTTTCTCCCTTCATTCAATTGCTAGGAGAAATGACTCTAATCATTACCGCCAAGTCTAATGGAAGGGCAGGTGATATATGTGGAAACAAAAAAGAAAGCAGTAAACTCTGGGTTATTCTATTTTTAAAGGTGGTATTTTCTTCAGCATTTTTGGGGATCTACTTTAGCAAACTGTTGACTCACTTTACATGATTTTCTTGCATCCCTCTCATTTCTCTTCCCAATTTTTCCTCCACCCCTCTTACTTAATTTTCAAAATCTCTTTTGAGCTCTTCCATGATCTGAGACCATTGTAAATTTATTTTGAAGATTTTGGATGAAGAAGCCTTGACTTTGATGTCTTCCTCTAATGGTATGCTTTGTTCTTTTTCATCCAAAAGGATGGAGGAAAATACCTGTTCACCAAGAAAGTAGCCTTCCATAGTCTTTTTTTCCCTTTGGGGGGCAGCTTCCCAGTCAGTTACTTGACTTTTGAGTCCTTTGTCAAGTGGAGGGTATAATCTAGGGTCTGGTAGGTTCTCATTTCCTCCAAGGTGGCACAATCAAAGGAGAGGAGCAAACTCCTCTCCTGGCTTGAATTCTGGTCTGGGAGCAAACAAGCTTTTCAGCCTAGTATCTGCAAGTAAGGTTCTCTCTCCGCAACCACTTCTAGCTCCACCACACTAGTGCTTCTCCTCACCCCAGGGTCACCTCTCAGGCCTGAGATTCAGATCAGCTGCTTGATTTCCCCAGGATCTTTAGGCTGAGGGCTCCAAAAGGGGATGCTGCTACAGTAACTTCCACCACCCTGGGGCCCAGGAATAGAACAGGACCCTGCTCCCTCCTCACCCAGATGAAAGCACTTTCTCACTGACTTTTGAAGCTGTCTTTGGCATTTGTGAGTTGAGTAATCTGGGAACCATAGCTGCTGCCTGTGATTCCCTGCCCTGAAGCCTGCTCCAGTCCTGTGTGTGCTGGGCTGCAAGGCCAAGGCTGGGCTGCCCTCCACAGTCTGTGCTGCACTCCACGGGCTGTGCTACACTCCAAGCCTGATGTGACAGACCTTTCCTGTCCACCTTTCAGGCTGTCTTGGGCTGGAAATCTCTTTCACTCTGTCATTTTGTGGCTTCTACTGCTCTAGAATTTGTTTAGAGTAATTTTTACAGGTATTTTATGGGCTATGGGGAGAGAGCTACAGCAGGTATATCCTTCTACTCTGTCATCTTGGCTCCATCCCTCAGAAAGCAGTAAATTCTTAAGAAAAATTAGACAGTCATCTGGGCCATCAACCTCTAAAGTCCTTCAAAATGCTTAGAACTTTTCTCCTTGGTCATCCTATTCTAATTAAACATAAATAACAAGAAAAATAAATTACATTTTAATTTGATTTGGTTAAATTAGCAATACCACAAAAGAATCTTTTATTTACTATTTTTAGTTCATATGTATAGTATTTCAGTTATGTAGACAAAGAGGTTTTTTGCTAGTATATCTACTAATCATAAGTACACTTTCTACAAGAAGCCCTTCTTAATACCCCAACTGTCAGTGCCCTCCCCACCTTTGTTGTATTTGTTCTGGATATATTTATGTATATGTGCATGTCTCCCTCAATAGGATGGAAGTTCCTTGAGAACAAAGGTTGGCCTTTTTCGTCTTTGTATTTTCAGAGTCTAGTTGATTTCCTGACATATCACAGGTGTTTAATAACTATTTCATTATTTCCATGAAAAAATGTTTTCAAAGTTCCAAGATGCCAATTTACAGATCAGCTTTGAGAATAAACCTGAGGTAAAAGCCTGCCGTATGCTTACAATGTCAGTCTACCATTTCAAATGTGACAGAGACCTTGGGGAAAAGGAATTGTGGGGATTATTTGGCATAATTTTCCTCCCATAAGATGTTAAGCTGATGGTTGGTGAGACAGTTCATGGCAGATCTATGTTAAGATTCATTAAGATAATTTACTGGGGCATTCTTGCCCTGCAACTAAAATGATCTCTAAGCACTGGGAACATTTGGGGTAGAGAGAGGTGTGATGGTGGCTAAAATAAAACTGGTAGCCTGAATGAGTCAGCAAGACCGAGGTCTTCTGTAATATCACTGCAACAGCTGAGTCAGAGGGCTAGAGGAGTTGGCCCTACCCTGGCCTTTAGCAACTCTATTTTGAGCAGCATGACCCTCTTGGAATGGGAGTAGGGGGCTGGTAGTGGAAGGAGGTGGAAAAGATAAAGATGACAATTTTTTCAGGGCATATCACCACACTATTTTCTATCTTTGGGAGGCACTCAACAACATTTCTCTGATGTCCAGGAGTCTAATAATCTTGATGGATGATACACATATAATGAGTTTAAGCTTTTCAAAGAATGTTCACACGTAATTATGTCATTGAATCCTGGGCTTCCCTTGCAATTCCCAAGAATTTCCTGCAATCCATTCATTTAAGTGGTCACCCAACTGTCAGGCACATTTTTAGATCCTAGTAATGACCTCTTATTCCCATTTGCTATTTTCAATCCAGTTAAAAAAAAATACAAAACCACTTTCAACATTCATTCCTAGGATGAGAAATGTTTGTTTTTGTTTTGGGATTTTTTTTTTAGGTGGGGAATAGCATTTCAGCACCCTGAAGAGGAAGGGGGTGGGGATGGAGGGAGAAGGATGGCAGGAAAGAAGAATAGATTACAGGAGAGCCAGTAGTGAGGGCTTGACCGTTAATTAGTGCCACCAGGATACATGGCATTCAGAGGTGACACTTCAAAGACCACCATCCCTCCCCCAGGATTCTCTTAGGTTTCCAAGGTTAAACTCAATAATTCTCTGACAAGTAATCCATCCCTTTCTCTTCTTTCTTCTCTCATACCAAGCAGATCAGAACTCCAGAATGAACCAGGAATGAGTTGATCCATTGAGGAAGCTACTCAGACCAAAAAAAATCCTCTTAGGATAGCGACAGGCCACAATAGTTTCCTTTAGTTTGTCTTTGTAGGGACTTTAACCTGAAAAGCTGATGGAAGTATTCTAAGATCATGATATGACCCAGAGACATTTGTGCCAGGGCTGCTGAGGCCTGCTTGATGGTCTGTCATGCTCCGTTACTGCCAGTATTGTAAGAAAGAACAGTAAGCCACAGTAACACCCCTGAGATACTGCCAGCTACTGATTAATGATTCAAATGGAGCACTCTGGAAACTGTTTCATAATGTTTCCAAACCTATGACTGGGCTTATGCTTCAAAAAAAACTTGCACCATGAAAAGTGTCCTAGATAATTTGGTGGTTAATATTGAAGTTTATGAAAAGTCATCTAAGTCACTTTACAATGGAGGATAATGTCTGCAGATGACCAGAAAATATCAATGCCATAAAGTAGTCCCCCAGCACTCCCTCTCTGCCTAGGTAGCATGGCTGTGTTCCCCTTTACTCACTACCCTTATCCTTGAGCTCAATGGCCGAAGGGACATTGCTCCTACAGATAGGGAGGTTCATTTTGGCCCCTTATCTACCAATAGGATTAAAGTTAAGCACTGATAAGAGTTATTTTGGGGACTGATAGTGACATGCTGATCAGAACTGGTCAGTTGTTCATGATCCCAAATGTAATAAAGAGTTCTCTTGGCATCACCCCTGATTTACTAGCCAGGAACTGCAAGCAAGTCAAAAAACCTCCCTATATGTCATATTCCACATTTATTAAATGGGGATGCTATTGCTTACCTTCCATGGTTATTGCTATGAATGAAATGCTTTACCTAAATAAGTACTATTTTTTAAAAATTGTAACAAATTGGTTAAAGATAAGGCATCTGAAATGGTGACTTCAACTTCTACACTGGGATTAGTGCTAATAGAATTTATCTGTTTAACAGTTTCAGGAGGATTCTGCAAATCAATGAGGTATTTGTAGATTTTCACCTGGAATGGTTCCCAGCATCTCTGAACCCTCAATTCAAAGAGATTCTTTGTGATTCACAAGTGTCTTAGTGGTCATGTGCCCGGATCCCTTCACTTTCAAGTTCTTTTCTCTGCTCCTATTAATAAGTCATCACATACCTTCTCAAGAGATTTAAAACTGAGGATTATGAGAGTGATTTGGGTTGAGTAGGAATGGTTGCTTCAGTTTCTGCAGGTGTCTTGCGGCTATCTTTGAATGCCAGGGCTGCAGCATGACTTCCTGACTCCTTCCTTGATAAGAGTGAACAGCAGAGAGACAGAAGAGGCAGGAAGCACCAGCTCCATGTGGCTGCAGGGCAATATCTTCCCCCAAGAACCTAAACAAGTGTTTTTTAATTGAGATCCCAGTTATTTTCTAGACCACTTAGAAAATGTGAACGCAGATTGAATGTTCATCCTCCGTTGCCAAAGAAGACCATGCCATCAGAGAAATAATGACATGACTTGCACTTGACTTTGTTTTGAGTGAGGGAAGGCTGTGCAGGTCACCAGCCTCACTTCTCCTCCAGAGCCATCTGAATCCAGTGACCAGATATTCATCAGGATGACTGGAGATGACCCAGGATGAGGCAATTGGGGTTAAGTGACTTGCCCAAGGTCACACAGCTAGTGAGTGTCAAGTGTCTGAGGTGAGATTTGAACTCAGGTCCTCCTGACTCTTGTACTGGTGCTCAATCCACTGCACCACCTAGCTGCCCCTCTGGGTTTTGATGTAACCAGCACAATGTCACCTGCAAACAGAAACATCAGGAAGACTACTTCACCTCCTCTACCTGCAGTCTGTGCAGAGCATCCTTGACACATGGTAAACATCTTTTACAAATCTACTTCCTCCTGCTTTAAGGCTTGCTTGAGACTGATAAACAGAAGCTCAACAAACAGAAGTTGTCTCACACAGATGATGACTGCTGTGAGTGCAGAACTGGGTTCCTGGGCTTACTTTCCCAAGAGTAGCAGCTGGTCAGCTGTTGGTATTGGCAAGGAAAACTGGTGATGATGGCTCCCCTCACTGATGCCTGTGGAGTCTGAGTTGGAAAGAGGCACTGCTATTCCCAAGGACCTCGGGTTCAAGATCTTAGACTACTGCCATCAGAGTCTGTAGGCAAATGGTGGCAGTGGTTTGATTTGCTTGGTACATTCTACCTGTCTCTTCTGCGAAGTGTCTTGCTGCTATAACTATGCTGGATATAGCTTGTTGGAGAGCTTTCAAAGATGAATTTACTATGGCCAGAAAACACTTTCTTAAAGTAAAAAAACCAAGAGGATCTTCTTTATACTATTCAGTTAATCATGCAACTATAAAGATGTGTTCCAAAACAGAAAAGAGTATAAAAAGCTGACTATTTCGGGGGGATGTCTTATGGTCTAGAAAATTCAAATGGTTTTCATAAGATAGCTAACCATTTGCCACACTCCAAATCTGCATTCAATCTCATCATTTCCATGTTTTCTTAATACATTAACACAATCACTTCTGTACCTCTTAGATCAAGCAACTTCACCTAAGTAGCTATAAAAAGTGTCAAGGACAGTGATTCAGGAACAGAAACAGACACTTAAGTCACTGAGCTTCTGATCCAAAGCAGTTAATTCAACTGACCAAGATGGTTGAATACATGGCACAGATGTGTTACTTCAGGACCACCTGATAATGGATCAAGGTTTGTAAGGGTTGGTTTGATTTGCTCATTAGAATTTCACCATGGACCTAATATATGCAAGATATCAGCCCAGGATAAATCAAACTTTTCCAGGGCCTAAGGGAAAACCTGGTAATAAATGCCACACTTTCAGGTCCACCATTAGTTCTCTGAATCCACTGAATATGCTTTGAAAGGGCAGTTTCTTCTCTGGCTCACAAGCAGATGGATGTTAACAACACCTGCAAAAGTCCCTAATTGACTGAGTCATCCTCTCACCTTCCTCCCAAGGCCATCTCCTGTGTCCTTTCCTTCCTGCTGCCTTGACATATCCAACCTCTGCTCCTCCACTTACTGGACTGTTTCTTTCTTATAATTATATCATGTTACTTAGCACATACTTTGTATTTACATGTGTACGTGCTGGATTCTTCCTTCTCTCTCCACTGGAAAGTAAACACCTTGAGAGGAAGGGCTTTCATCTTTGTCTTCATATCTCTCAGAAAGAAAGCAAGGTACCTTGCCCATGGTAAGTGCTTAATAAGTGTTTGTGGAATGAAGTGAAGAGAAGCCTGGTTCAACAGTTTTTAAGTTCAAATATTTTAAGATGGTTAGGACTCACTACAACTATATTACAAAGTACTTTATCATATAAAAAGCACTTTAATCCCAGGAAACCTCTGAGGTACACAGTGCAAATATCATCCCAATTTTACAGGTGAAGACCCCCTCCCCCCACCCCAGGTTCAGTGAATTAAGTCCTGGCCCATGGTTACAAAGCTAATTTCAGTAGAAGAGCTGGAATTTGAACCTAGAACTTTGATTCCAAGTCCATCATTCTATATAGAATATTATAAAAGATAAAATTTTTAGAACCAAATAAGAAAACCAGCTTTTTGTTGATTTCTGGGAAATAAGAGGTCAAGAGGAAAGGAGTTGTACTCCAGAATAATAGTTTTTCCAGTTAGAAAGTTTATTAAAGAGTCCAACTCATTTTACAGGTGGGAGAAACATTTAAGTCTAGAGAAATTAAGAGACTTGCTTAAAGTCACACTGTCAGTTTGGGGCAGTCAGAACACATACGATATTTAAGGATACTGTCTGAGGAACTTGGGGTAGGAAAATACTGAGGAAGTCATGTGATTCTGTCTTTGACTAACATAGGGAATGGGAGTGCATGGATGCCTTACTTATGCGTGAGGTAAGAAATGTGGCCCAGGAGGTGTTTTCAGCCTTCCCTGGCTTGTCGCTACAGAGGATTTGCTATCTATCACTTAGGATTTCTGCATAGGTTTAGGGTGCAGTAGAGAGGGTGTAGGTTGTCTATCTTCCCAGGCAAAGTAGACTTTGGCTCGAGAGTCCTGGTTTCATCATTTATTACACCAGTAATTTTGGGGAAGCCAACTTTCCAGTGAACCTCAGTTTCTTCATCCATAAAATGAGGATAACACAACCTACCCCACTCACCTCATATAGTTATAACGATGACCAAACAAGAATGAACGTGGTCATGTTTTGGTAAAAAAACAAAACAGTATTATTAGCTGCATTTACAGAAGTGTGCACATATGTGTGTGTGTGTGTGTGTGTGTGTGTGTGTGTGTGTGTGTGTAGCCATAAAACAAAGGCATTCTCAAATGAACTTTTCCAAACAAGTTCAGGTGTTGAAGGAGGAAGAGGGGAGGAGAGGAAGAAGAGGAGAGGAGAGGAAGAAGAGGAAGAAGAGAGAGATTATCCCAGGGAGAGATAACAAACATGACCTTCAAGGCACCTTCTGGGAAGGAATAATAATAGGCTGGGCCATGGAGGAGCTCACCTGGAGTGTGGCCAAAGGGTTTTGGGGGAAGAAGCATGTGATCAGGTTGTTCCTATTTTAATCCTTTCTGCTTGCTATCTAGATGTAAAGCTCAGTTACTGCTACCCAATAAAGGAGTAAAAGTGCTGGTGGTGCCCTCTGAATTCTGTTGCCCTAGGGCAAAGACATTCCAGCCTGCCTTACAGATGGCTTTGCTACATAGGCAAGTGTATGATGCCACAGAAGGTCAGAAGCTCTCAATCTTGAGTACGTGTGGCAGCCTTTAGTCTGCCTTTCTCAGGTCAGCACTCCAGAGCTCAGGACAGAGTAACAATGTCAACTGGCTGGCTATTTTTTTATTGTTCCCTTTAGAGAATCAAGGAGAAAGGGAAGAAAGGACTTTAGACATCTCTACCTTTATTCCCTACAGAAAGGCACAAGGAGACATTTCTACATGCTACTGCTACCACTGCGGCTTCTTCAAGGCTACACATATGGATGAGAGGAGGGAGATAATAAGACTAAAGCACTAGGAAATTGTCACAGTGGGGCTTCTGGGAGATGCGAGGGATTCTGTGGGAACCTGGAAAATTTTAAGAAGCTTTTAGAGAAAGAAAGAGAATAGCGCAGCACCTTGTTGGCATAATGTAAGTTCCTGAGGCGGGGATGGTACCATTTTATAATTTGCATTCCTACCACGATACTCAGCCTATTTTAGACACTTAATAAACTTCTGCTGAATTGAATTTAATTCATTACCACAATATTCCAGATAAGGAAAAGACCATCTAGTCTGATCCCTTCATTTTACAGATCAACCAACCCACAAGCATTTGTTAACCATGCTGAGCACTGAGGGCACCAAGACGAAGAATGAAAAAAATCCTTCCCTCTTGAAACTTATAATCTAGTGCATGAGGAAAATGAGGCCTGGAGATGATGTGATTTACCCAAGGTCACACAGACCTTAAGTGGTGCAGGTCAGAAGTCAAACCCAAATTACAAGTCCAACATGCTTTCCCCTGGCTCCAACTGCCTCCCACCACCAAATGGCATTATATTTGCCAAGTGCTTTATACCTCATTTGAGGCCAACACTCACAGCAACCCTGTGACTTAGCTGTTAACCCAATTCACAGATAAGGAAAGTGAAGATAAGGAAGGTCACAACTTGCCCATGATTATACAGTTAGGAAATGCTACAAGGGGTCTTTCTGACTCTAGTGCCCGCATTCTACCCCCTATACCACTGGTGTCAAACTCAAATTGAAACCCTAAATAATGCCCCGCTAGCCACCTGTTGACTTAGAAAATCACATATTGTCATTAACTATATTCTGTTGTATTTTTCTTTATTTTGTTAAAATTTCCCAATTACATTTTAATCTAGTACTGTGGACTGCACGTTTGACAATTCTGCACTATGCCACGCAGAATTTCCTCTTTTAATGCAGTTTACTCCTTTATCTCCATAAGTGAATTTTCTACTACATTCAAAATACGGCCTGATTCTTAGAGCCTAGATCAGTGCCCCATACAATGGAGACATTTAATAAGAATATGTAAGGTAATGAAAATGTACTCATGGAAAATATCTAAATGGAATCGAAAGGAGTCCATAGTCAAGAGAGTTTGGAGGAAGCAACAAATGGACATCTGGTCTTTCTACTCCCAGGGTGTTCATCCACGGCCTTTCTATCTCCATGCCTACATCTTAAAGTTTTAGGCAGACAACAAGTCTGTGTAAGCAATAAACTAACCTTACTGGGAACACATAAATTGAGCTTTGTGTTGTAGCGAAACAAAGCTCACGTGATAATGCATGATGATATGCTTAATGTTTGCTGTGTTTCTTGTTGTTTAGTCATTTTTTTCAGTTGTGTCTGACTCTCTCTGACCCCTTTTGGATTTGTTTTCTGGTTTTTGGATTTTTTTTTTGTAAAAATACTGAAATGATTTACCCTTTTCTTCTCCATTTCACTTTAGAGATGAGGAAACTGTGGTAAACAGGGTTAAGTGACTTGCCCAAGGTCACATAGCTAGTGAGTGTCTGAATAACTGCTGTGCTATGTGGTAATTAAGTATAAAAATTAATAGTAACAATAACAATAGCTAGCATTTTATAGTGCTATATATAAGGTGTGCAAAGAGGTTTACAAATATTTCATTTGATCCAACAACAACCTTGAGTCAGGGGATTATCTTCATTTTACTGATGAGGAACATAAAACACATAGAGGTTAAGTGACATGCCCAGGGTCACACAGCTAATAAGTATCTAAGGAGGAATTTGAATTCAAGTCTTGACTGATGGTCTAGCACCTTATCTGCTTCACCACCCAGCTTCCTTTATAAAGTACTGTATAGAAATTAAGAATAACAGAATTTATTACTGAAAGGATATGTGTCTACCATCTAGTACAACCTCATTGTACACATGAGGAAACTAAGGGCACTGAGCTGTTCAAAATCCCAGAGTAGCCAAGCTAAGACTGAACCCATCTCTTCCAAAGTCCAAGCTTTTCTCACTTCATACCAGCTGCCTCTCTAAGTTACTCTACCCTGACCACCATTATTTGTACACTGCCAAAAAAAAAAGTATTTACGGATATAGTTGGGGAAGAAGAAAGGGAAACGGGAATCAGTTCGGAGGCCCTTCTGAAGACTCAAGAGAGCTAACCCAGAAGGAGCCTAGTGGCCAGACTCATGCTCTCTCTTCACACATATTCATTCTGTCTCTGTGTGTCTATGTCTCTCTGTTTGTCTGTCTCTCTATCTTTGTGTTTCTCAGTCAACCACAGCTACCAAATTCTTAAAGCTAGGCACCACAGACTCTCCTCCCTTCTCTACCAATTTCCTGGCCTTGGGCCTCCAATGTCCACTCCTGCTTTAGCCCCCAGCACCTGAGCAGAAAGGGTACACCTGTCAGCTATTCACACCTAGACAGAGTGAAAAAACCAGAGGCAAAAGGGCAATACATATATACAACTGATGACCACACTGAATAAAGACAACACTAAAAGACAACAAAATGCAGGTTCAAAGCGATAGACGTTGGTATCAAACAATTACCATTAAAACACACATCATTCAAACTCAGATCTCGGATCTCAGTCCAGCTCTCCGTCCATTCAGTTGTGCTGTCTCTCATCTTTCCCACTAACAACAAATGACAGGTTAAAAAGAGACGATGGCATGTCCCGCGAGTTGTTATCACTCCATTCAGAAGATGTGCTTGTTGTATGGGAATGTACTTGGTGGTGGCCTTAAGAATTTGGATGGGGGGAGGATCTCTCGAAACAAAAAGTATGTGGCCAGCTAGGTGAATTCCCCTCCAACAGTGGAGGTCACAGCCTTCCATGCCTGCCCAATTTTTGTCCAAGAGATGCTATGAAATGATAAGAATGCCAGACTTGGGAGTCAGGAAGACTGGATTGAACCTCATCTCTGACTAGCTGCAAGATCATGGGTAGGTCACTTTGGAGACTCAATTTCTTCCCCTGGACAACAGAAATAATACCTCTAGTACTTAACTCACAGGCTTACTGCGAGGATTAAGTGAGAATGTATGTAAAAGACTCATGATAATTATTATTTGAATACCTTCCCATAAATCCTCCAAAGGGAGTCCACCAATGCATTAAGGGCCTTTCCCAAGTTCTTTCTCATCATCTGTATAAAATCGTACAACTGTTTTTGAAAAGAAAGGCCTATATTGTAGACATTCCATGCTGGGAAAGGGGAAAATTATGGATGTCAGCAGGAAACTTGTGAGAGGAAGGGGAGGGAAGCTATCAACCATTCATATCTTAGTGCTGGGTGTTAGGGAAAAAACCTAATAAAACTAATTCACAGAAAAATAATGGGAATCCTTATAAAAGGATATCAAAGAGTCTAGATATATATTTGGAAAGACACTCAGAGAATCCAACCTCCCCTATGTTTTTTTTAATAGATTAGGAAGTTGAGGACTGCAGAATCTAAGTGACAAGTGCAGAGGTAAGCAATAGAACCAGGACATGAAACTAGGCCTGTTGGCTCTAACTCTAAACCTCTTTCTGTTGCTCCACAGTTAAAGTATGAGAGTTTTGATGGTTGTAGAAAAGGAAAGAATTCATTAAGTGGACTACATATTTAATAAATGATATTGAGCTAAACTGTAATTTTGGAACTTGGAGCACGGACCACTCTGGAGTACAGCAGGCCTAGGAGGGGCTATGACAGTGGGAAGGATGCTAAGGTTTTCGGGGCTCTGAAGCCCTGGGACTTGGGGGAAAGGAAATCTATGAAATAAAAGATGAGGGGCACAGACTCCAAAACTTTTGCTGAAGCCAGCCTTGAATTCCATCTTCTGTCTTCTGGGATGTTTATGAAATAGGTGGAAGAAGTAGAACTGAGTGAGCAGGTTTTATGGAGATGGTCAGAAATCCAGGTGTCCAGGATGAACCGTGTATCACAAACCAAAAGTGTACTAGGAAGAGTGGCTTGGGTTGCAATAAGGAAGGAAGGTATGGGGACAGTGGGCTTGGGATTCAAAGCCGGGCCAGATGAAGACTTACAAGCAGGTAAATAGAGTTGTGGGAAATTGGACTTACAAGGGTTTGAAAACAATTACGACATCCATCAAAAATTTCATTCACCTAGCTCATGTGGTAAGTTCTTGGTGTGAAGACATAAATATAGTGCACAACCCACACCAGCTACAATGCAGATCCACAGGATTCCAAAGTAAAGACTTTATTAATGCTCCCAAAAGGAAAATACAAGGCATAAATTTGAGGATACACACACTATATTATTTTTATAATAGAAAACTTCACTTATCATAGGATTATAGATATAGAGCTGGAAGAGACTCCAGAGGCCCTCTAGTTAAACTGTTTCATTTTACTGAAGAGGAAACTGAGACCCAAGGAGTTTATGTGACTTGCCCATGGTCACAGAGATAAAGTAGCAAGGACAACTGAACCCAGGCTTGCATTTGAACCCAGGTCCCCTGACTTCAGAATGACTGTCTCTCCCACATTTTCAAGAATCCTTAAAACCGAGGGTATTAAGTCTGTTTACAATAAAAACAATCTTTACTAAGCATGTGCCAATGGCAGCATCTTTTCAACTACTCTCAAAAAAAAAAAGCCACACTTTCTGACAGCATCACTACACTGCCCAGGTTTCCTAACAGAATTCACCACCTGACACACTGTCACACTTCAGTTCAAGTTGCTCTAACACTTGGAGGTTTGCAAAGCACTCTCTTTATAACAATCTTTCAGGTAGGTAGCATAAGGATTGTTATTCTTATTGACTTAGAGAGTTAAGTGAATTGTTTATGGCTATATAGCTGACAAATACTTGGGGCAGGATGCGAAGCACAGGAGTATTGATCGCAGGTCCAATGCTCTATCCTTGTGTCAAGTAGTCTTTTATGTAATCCACTGGTTCAGTTGTGTTCCTGTTGTTTTATCCAGATGTTCCCCTCACAAGTATCCTCTCCATAGAAACAATCTTCATGTTCAGTCTAGACCCATGGTCTTGTCCATGTTGATGAGTCAGGCCTAACTCTAACTCACGCCCACAGACACTGTATTTCATGGGGCTGAGGAGCAGGGGGGTACTTTCTGAAGGCAGACTACCTAAAATATTGGCTTCTGACACTCCACATTTGTATTCATTTACTCCAACTCAAACACCAGCCGACATGAAATCACATTCCCAGTCACAAACCTAGAGGTAGGTAACTTAAACCAGTTCCTGGTTTCAACATTTTGCTGAAAGCCTCAGGTTCTTCCAGACACCCTCCTGAAGTCTTTAGCACTCTGTTCAGATGAGAGATAGCAGATACAACCTCCTTCCTGCCTCTCCTCTATATGACGCTAGATCAGATTCTTTCCCTGGTTCTCAAACACAGAACTCCCCAATCAATTCCACACTGTGTGTTCCTGCCCCCTTCTCCTGACCTCCATTCCACACATAATTTCACCAAGCCTTGTCCCACCCTTTTAGCCCTTTGATCCTAATTTGGTACCTAATTGCCCACAGTAGTCAAGCACCTTAAACTGCCTCAATGATTCTGCTTCTTCCAGATCCTCCCAGAGGGACTATAAGCTTTCTGCCTTCTAATGCTATTAACAGCTCTCCAGCCATCCTCCCAGCTAATGATGGCCATGCAGCATTATTCTACCAAGCCCTTGTCCACTAAAACCTGCTGTCTGATGCACTGAAGTCTACATGCCTTGTCCTCTGCTACAAAGTCCCTCACACCAGCTGATCCAGATAATCTGGCATTCTTAAATCACCTGCCTATTCTTCCTATATTAAAAATATCCCACTCCTCATTGCTTGCCTTCAAATTGTGCTCCTGTACCATCATTCCCTACTTTTGTCATGGAGTGTCCAAGTTCTTTCAATTCTTCTTGATTCCTTTTCCTTCTTACAACTGTACCTTCTCTACAACCCCTTCCTTGACTGGAGAAATTTTCCTCTCCTGACAGCTGTCTTTCTCTCACCCTCTCTACCAGAGCAGTAAGTGACAGCACCCACACCTATACTCAAATGCACCACTTGCTGGTTTATACAACTTCCCTGAGTATTAAGTCCTAAAAAAGTCTGACCAGTATCAGAAAGCATGAAGCAGGTCAATTCTGATATTCTACGTCCAATACTCTGAGCTTCTAGAGAGTAAGAACTAGGCCTATGTAACTGGCTTTGGATAAAATGTACAACAGTGCCCTTCTTATATAAGCATGTAAATACTGATGATTATGATTTCAATTTTTTAATTCTGCTCTGATCCAATTATAGAAGACAGTTGCCAAGAATGCTGAGGATCACTATTACTTCAGTCTGGTTTTTAACATCAATTACCTCAGCAGAGTCCTAAAATAAGAGACCATGGCACATCTATTTATAGAGTGAGAGAGATCTGAAGGTAGCAGAAAGTCTTGAATAATTTGCCATCAGCTTTTCAACACCGAAGCTACAATTCTGCTGCATGCAAATGTTATCCTGGGTAAGAGGATCCCAAGTGACACAGTTACAAGGAGGAGGAGAGCATCCATTCCAGGTCCACATGCACTCTGGAATGAATGAAGGAACAGCCGGCTAGGGATTACTTACCGGTTTATCTTTTATGGTGGGGCTTGACACACACAGGTAAAGTTTACCATCTTCTTCTAGACAGGCATCTATCAAAGCTTGTACTGAGGTTTCCTCCTGGAACAATAGAAAGGCATAGCCTTGGAGAGAAACAAAACAAAAAAGAGAGAAATAGGAAATCAACAAATTAATCTGAGAAAGGCCTTTTATTTTAACTTTCTTAGCAAAATCTAACAATCATCAATGGGACAGAGACCTTATAGCTTACAATGAATGTTTCACTAAATTAATCTCTTTAGCCAAGGGCCAGTACTGGACATTATCTAGCTAGTAATCAACACCTACTGGCCTCCCAGGATCCATCTAGCTCCAGGGTTCCAAAGCTCCTTTAGGGCTGATTTCTTTCTCTGTTTTCTTTTCCTAAGACCCCTTCAACCACACAAGTTAAAAAAAAACCCAGTGTTTACTGCTGACAAATGGAGTCAGAGTGTTTGTTAATTCTGCTCAATATTTTTTCTTTGTTAGGGCCAGAAGTGGGGTATATTGAGAAATAGCTGATGTTAAAAGGAAAAGGTAATAATTTTTTTTCAAGAAACTAAAAAGTTACCATTGCCATTCATGGCTTCTTTTCCCTACTGATTGTTAGTGGTGGGAAGTGCCCAAATGGACATTCTCCAAGTAGAATAGAACTATCTTGGGTTTATTTTTGAGGGAGATGGGGAGCTTAGTGCTAAAGAAAAACTCCCCTCTGACCTTCCTTGAATTAAATTTCTAAGTAGGCAAAGTGAAAACAATCTGAGAGACCTGCTCTAAAGGAATTAAAAGAAATATACTCACTGGGGAAACTTCTCATTGCCTTCCTCATTACTTTCCCTACCAATAGTGTACATAAACACTGAAATCAATCCACTAATACATAGATCTCTTTGCAATGCAGGTCTAAGAATAAGCATACCTTTAGATCTCAAACCTGCACAAGAATGTTCTCAGATGGAAACAAGGCTACAGAAAGGACTTATTCACTGTTTTTTTTTATTAAATGTATCCACTTTTCCCCCCCTTGAGTACAAATTTTTTCCCCTTTGGATTATAAACCCTTCAAGGAGAAGGTCTGAGTTCTTTAGGTCTCTAAAAACAATAGGCCTTCAAATAAATGTGAAAATATCACCTATACAACATACCCAAACCATCTACACATTTAGATAGGAGTGTATTTTTGTATGTACAGATACATAAATTATATGTAAATTTAATACATAAATGTCATTAATTTATACATGCTGATCTAAACTGACTATAGTCTGATTTGTAAGTTTTAAGAAATTAAAATTATTTTCAAGTACATAAATTCATAGTCTGATAATACAAGGATGGATAATTAAAATATAAATTACTTGCACATTGACAGAGCTTCTAAAGAACTCAAAGGCACTTACAAATTATTTATTCTTTAAGGTTTTCAACTAATCTCCAATTATTCCATCTTGCACACATTATTAATTTGGTCTTATGGTGGCCTGTTAACAAGGTAATAACCTTGGACTCCTCATTTCCCTACCTCAGAGTAGAAATAAGTCTCCCCCAAATATACAAGGAATATTATAGCAGCTTTTTTTTTGTGGTGGCAAGGAATTGGTCATCAAGGGCATGCCCATCAGTTGGGGAATGGCTAAGAAGTTGTGGTATATGAATGAAATAAAATACTTTTGTTCATAGGAAATTAACAATAGATGGATTTCAGAAAAACCTGAACTGATGCATGAACTTGTGTTGTGTGAAGTGAGCAGAACCAGGAACACTGTACACTGTAAGAGCAATATTTGTATGCCATCTATATCTAGAGAAAGAACTGTGGAATCTGAATGCAGATGGAAGCATACAATTTCCTCCTTTTTTGTATGTTTTTTGTTTTTTTTCTTGTGGTTTTTCCCTTTTTTTCTGATTCTTCTGTCATAACATGGCTAATGTGGAAATATGTTTAATATGATTATACGTGTATAGCCTATATCAGATTGCATGCTGTCTTGGGGAGGTGAAAGAGAAGGAAGGGAGAAAAATTTAGAACTCAAAATCTTATAAAAGGGAAGGTTGAAAACTAAAAATTAATTACTTTTTTTTAAGCAAACAAATAAAAGTCTCCCTACAGGAGTTCCCTGCTTTTGATCCATGGACTTATTGGAAGAAGTGAGGAAACTGAATTCTGTTTCACACATATGCACATTACCATCCTTCCAATGAATGTAGCAGCTGCTGTGATTCATGAAAGAGAAATTCATTTAAAAACAATACTGAGACAAGCAGTGACTTCAGAAGATTGATGATGAAGAGTGCTTCTTGCCTCCCAGAGATAAGAGTAGACAATAGGTATAGAATAGGGAATACACAGTCAGACATGGCCAATGTGTCCATTGGTTTTGCTTACCTATACTTCCTTATTTCATGGGAGAGTTATGTAGTTATGGTTGGTCTTTGGGAAGTGGCTATGACATTAAAAAAAAAGCATTTATAGAACATTCATTTTAAAAGATATTACTGAATAGTAGCTATTGGTTATCATATATTTTTCCAACAGAAACTAACAATTTTCTTGGGATTTGTGTAATTTTGACAATAAAATGGGGTCCTTATAATAAAAAAGATTGAGATTCAACACTGTTTGGCAGTTTTATTAATAACATCCTATTTATTACCATTGATTCTGAGTGCCACTACCCAAGTGCATTAGGTCCCTCTCATCTCATCCTTTTCTTTCAATTCCATTGAACATCTTTCAATAGGTGATCCTCTTATACATCCTAAACCTTTTCCCTGAAATATATTTCTTTCTTGTCCCAGGCCAATAAACTCGGACCCTCTCTCATCAGTTTAACTGATCTTCTTCACAAAACCTTCCATGACTAAGGAAATGACTATTTTCCCTAATTATCTACCTTCCAGAACTCTCCTTTCTCTTAACTAATATATACTACTGCTGTTCTCTGTTTTTTACCCTTATTGATAAACAAAGTCTCTCATTCATATGCATTTATTGCATTAAATGGGCTACATGTTCTCAAAATATGTCATACTGAACTACTTGAAACTAAGCTATATGTATGTTTAAATTACTTTTTATACTTGCTGGTGAGCCCTTTCTAAGGGCTTACTAAGAACCTCAAGTTTTTTACTTTTACCTAAGTGCTTCTGATAAGGATGTAGTTTTCATTGGGTTAGTTTTGAGGATAATTCATGTAAAATGCTGAAAGGCGTATATAGGCCACCTTAAAAATCTTAAGCACTGTTTTAAGCTATAAAATCTTTTTTTGCCCTTACCAGGGAGAGATCCTCACTCCATTAATTCATTTCAAAGCTTTAAGCTATCTAAGACTTTTGGGACATTAGAAATGTTGGTATTTTTACTGTCTTCGCAAACCAGGTAGCTTTGGCCACAGAGTGGGGGTCTAAATCTGGCTAACCACCTCATGTTCATGCTAGGTAAAAGAAGGAATGGCACTGGAACCATGTAAAACCATAACAGCTACTGGAAAAAGAACTCAGACATTTATGAAATGTTTGACCTGGGGGAGTCCAAAAACTCAGCTTCACAAGGAAAGCTGAGGCTCCGGCTAAATAAGAGAGAGATTCAAAACTGCTTCCAGAGGTCAAGGCAAGGTGAGTCAGGGATTCAGTACAGACTGAAGGTAGACACAGTTAGAAAGCAGCTTGTCTGAAAAGGATTTCAGGGTTTTAAATATTGAAAGCTCAATATCAGACATAAGTGCAAATGTGGCTGCCAAAAAAAGGTTTATGTGATCTTGAGCCTCCCTAAAAGAGGCAAAGTTTTCAGAAATAAGATGACAGAAGGAGTATCATGTTCAGTTCCTGGAAGCTTAGTTTTGGAGAGACATTGATAAGCTGGAGGGCATCCAGAAGAGGACAGCCACAATTGTAAAGAACCTTGAGTCTCTACCGTAAAAAGATCGATGAAAGAAACTGGAGATGTTTACTCTGGAGGAGAGAAGACTTAGTGACATGATAGGTATCTTTCCGTTTGTGAAGGTTTATCAATACAAAGAGGAATAAAATTCAGTCTCTTCGCCTCCAAAGGGTCAAAGACTGCTGAGGTTCCTTCCCAACTCAAAAATTCTGTGACCAAAATAAGCTTGGTTTTTTAACATTTTGTTTATTTTTCATTTTCAACATTCACTTTTACAATATTTTGACATCTAAATTTTCTTCCCTACCTCCCTTCTCCCCTCTCGAGGATGGCATGCAATCTGATATAGGATCAAGCTTGGTTTTTGGTGGAGGTCACTAATGTAGAAAAGGTGGTCACACAGGCTTCATTTCTTAGCAGGATATGAAGCAATAAGAGAGTTTTTGACTATTTCTGGAAAGAAGATCCTGGAAACTAGTATGAAGTAGTGACTGGCTTTTTGCCCTGTGTGTTGTGGACAGTACTCTGCCCCAACTCTATGCCAAAGTCATGGAGTATCAATCACCTAAGGTGCTTCCCTAAGCAGAGGCAATAGATCAAAGACCAGTCATTCCCCAGGTCTCACCCAATGGAACAAGAGGGAACCAGTCAACAAGGCAAAAAATGGCAGTGACAGGACCACTATCAAGAATAGTAAATGGACACATTGTTCTGGACAAATGGGAGGATGGGGCTAGAGGTGGGAGGCTCAAGCTAAGTAAGTTAGAGATTCAAAATTGCCTCCATAGGCCTAGGCTAGGTGAGTCAGGGATTCAAAAAGTGTGTGTGTGTGTGTGTGTGTGTGTGTGTGTGTGTGTGTGTGTGTAAATATGTAAAAAATATAAAAATTTTCAGTTGCAAAGCAAGAAAGGTTAACCTACAGTTACTTAGTACCCTTTCTTGCAAATGGCATCAAATCATCAGACCTTGGGGAAGCTATTAAAAATTCAGTATGTCTAATTCATGTGGGAACAATAATTCCTTTATCAAAGAGAATATTAAAGAAATCTTTGTTAAAAAATGCAAATATCACAAGAGAATCAGCCTCATCGAGGTCTCAGCTGCATTTCTGTGAATTATGGCCTTATAAAGGTCATATACAGAGAAAGACTCTTACACAAAAAGCAGTATCTTAGATCGTCTAGTTCTGCCAGTGCTTCTCAGAGATGGTGATAAACCATCGTATGGAAAAAAAAAAGTCTGGCTAAGCTTATGTGACTCTTGATTCTCATTTTGTCCTGATTATCCCCTTGGTACCCTGGTCATTTCTACATAAGTATCCCTCTCTTACATCTGCCCATTTCTCCCTCTGACTTCCTGAATCACATGTGAGCTCTGAACTCACCTCAGACCAGTAAGAGAAGGTAAGGTGGAAGGGAATCTGAGCTCTCAGCCTGCAATCTGTGCAGCTGTTATTGCTGTGCTACATGGGTCAGAAGGAGCAGGAAATAAACTCAGAAATGTTTAATTGATATTGAATGAAAAAAGTTGGGAGACACATCAAATCTCAAACTATATTATAAAACAGTAATCATCAAAACAATGTAGTACTGCCTAAGAAAAAGAATGGTGGATCAGTGGGATAAATTAGGCACACGGTACATAGTAGTAAATGATCACAGTAATCTATTGTATGATTAAACCCAAAGATCTAAGCTTTTGGGACAAGAACTCATTATTTGACAAAAATTGCTGGGAAAATTGGAAAGCAGTTTGGCAGAAAACAGGTACAGATCAACACTTCACATAGTACCAACATCAAGGGTGATGCCATGGGCAAATTAGGGGAACATGGAAAAGTAGTTTACCCTTCAGATCTATGGATGAGGAAAGAATTTATGGCCAAACATGGGAAAAAATTTTTTACAGCAAGTGTTTGACAAAAACCTCATTTCTAAAATATATATAGAAATGAGTCAAACTTATAAGAATACAAATCATTCCCCAATTGATAAATGGTCAAAGGATATGAAAAGGCAGTTTTCAGATGAAGAAATCAAAGCCACCTACAGTCATATGAAAAAATGTTCTAAATTACTAACGATTAGAGAAATGCAAATTAAAACAACTCTAAGGTGCCATCTCATATCTATCAGATTGACTAATGTAACGGAAAAGGAAAATGATAAATGTTGGAGGGGATGTGGGAAAATTGGTTCACTAATGCATTATTGGCAGAGCTGTGAACTGGTCCAACCATTATGGAGAACAATTTGGAACTATGATCAAAGGGGCTAGAAAACTGTGCATCCCCTTTGACCATGCAATATCATGACTGAGTCTATATCCTAAAGAGACAGAAAAAAGTGGGGGAAGGGATATATTTGTACAAAAATATTTATAGCAGCTCTTTTCCTGGTGGCAAAAAATTGGAAATTGAAAGGATACCCATCAATTGGAGGATGACTGAACAAACTGTGGTATATAATTGCAATGTAATACTATTATGATATAAGAAATGATAAGCAGGATGTTTTCAGAAAAACCTAGAAAGATTTAGAAGAACTGATGTAAAGTGACATGAGTCAAACCAGGAGAACACTGTACACAATAACAGCAATATTATATAGTCAATCAATTGTGAATAATTCAGCTATTCTCAGCAATACAACGATGCAAGACAATTTCAAAGGGCTCATGTTGAAAAATACTATCTAACTCTAGAGAAAGAATGAATGGAGTCTGAATGAAAATTAAAGCATACTATTTTTCCCTTCATTTTTTTGTGGCTTAGTTTTTTTTTTGGTTTTTTGTCTGGGTTTTCGAATTTCATAACAAGACTAATATGGAAATATGTTTTGCATGGAACTCTGATTTTTTTTAAATGAATGTTAATTGTTTTTACATGCAAGTGGGAAAATGTTTTTTAAAAGGCTGGGAAATACCCCTCAAAACAGTAAGTACCATTGGAAAAAAAATCTTTTAGAGAAAGTTCTTTTAACTAAGATATTTCCATGTCCCACAGAATGCCCCACAGGCTTTACTGAGTTGGTTAGGTTAAGAGTCTAAGCATTCAATAATCCTTTGCTAGGATGTTTCCTCTGGTCCCTGGCCATGTAAGTCATATACTATGATGACAATATGCCATTTGAACTACAGATAGAGTAAGTACAGTCTTAGTACTTTCCTCTATTCAATGATGAGTTCAATTTCCCTTCCTGTTTTAAGCATCCTCACTAACAAAGCCAACCTTCTGATGCTTCCAAAGCAGTTGCCAACATATCTCAAAAGTCCCAGGAACTAGAAGAAGCAAAAATAAAAAAAATAGAGGTGATATCATTTATATTAGAGATCAAATATATAGTGCTTTGTTTTCTTACAAAGCCCTACAGAAATATGGTGCTTATCCCTACCAAGCAGTCAACATGGTATAAAGAAAACTCAGCATTCTTCACTTGCTGAATCATTATCCACCCTCAACCCCAAAGGAGGAAAAAGAAATCAGGGAGGTGAAGTTTCAGTTCCTTCACATTTAGATTCTGGCACAAGGAACATTGATTTCTAGTAATGGATAAATAAAACCAAATTCCATTATTAAATTAAATAATGAAAATGCTTCTTTCTTATATACTTTCTTCCCTATATTATTTTTTACTCTAATAACATAACCAGAGCAAAAAGAATTATGGAAGAGGTGGTATGGTAATGTATCTTAAGTAGGAAGGAGGAACAAGGAAATAAGAAAACTGGGTCAAGGAGAAAAAAAGTCTCCATCAGTCATTGGAATGAGGGGATAAGGAAATGGGCACTGAAAGATGCTATCACCATGTACTGGTAAAGCAGGTCCCATTACTTGATAGTGACAAAATTCTTTTCGAGCCAGACCTTGTTTCTTTCACAATCATCAATTATGCAAAAACATAATAGAGGAAAAGACAGAGGGAAAATTAATGAAAAAACACCAATGACCATATTTTGCATAACTTTAACTTTGAATAATACAAATTCAAATACATGCACCCAGTTCAGGGGATTCATGATTTACATTAATTGTGACCTAGCTGTAGTTCAGGCAACTGGTGATTACAACCTGAACTAAGGTGATGGTCTTTGTAGTTGAGAGGAGATAGATCCACATTGGGAACTAATTATATATTTGGGGAGTCAAGAACTGAAGATGACTGAAGTTCTGAACCTGGATGAGTGGAAGGATAGTGATGGCATCAACAGAAACAGGGAAACTAGGAAGAGAGTCTGGTGTTGAGAAAAGAAATCATACAAATGGTACGGGTTCTGTTGGTAAAAATTCATTGTGATTACAATAAAAGTTTTTATTCTAAAAGGACTCAATTTTCCACTTAATATTCAGGAAGGTAAAAATACTGAACCCCCTGGGCAAAGGAGAAAACTTTGGCATTAAGTTTTAGGGTGAAAAAAATTGGAAGGTATTTCCTAAGAGATCGAGTCTTGAAGACTGATAGAAAGTTCTTCCTAAAATATTGTCATATTCCATATCATAGGATCATAGATTTTGAACTGGAAAGAACCTTAATTAATTATTCCACACCCTGCTTCCCCCACCTCCATTTTACAGATAGAAAGCTGAAGACCAGAGAAGTTAAGTGATTTTCCTAAGGTCAGACATACTAAATGGCAGAGCCAAGATTTGAAACCAAGTCCTTTAACTCATAATACACTCCCTTTCCACTGTAATATTACATGCCTCTTGCTACAAACATACTGAATAATCTTATATCAAATGCACCACTTATTATTACTTTGAGAGCACAGCATTACTGCACTGAAGCAAACGTGATTTCCTCAGTGTGGGGTACTCCTAGCATAGAAACTCTCTCTCCACAGACAGAGATCACAGTTAATTTACCTTGGAAAGCTGCCTATAGCATTAAATTGGTTAAGAGGTTTGCCTATAGTCACACAATTTCATCATCATTATGACAAGTTCCTTATACATTTTTATATCTATGTTAAAAATAATCCTCATAAACAAATTTTATCCATTCCCTCCCACCCCTAATAACAGTAATATTCAGGCACAGCCTAAGTTTGATCCCAACCAACAATTCTAGACTATGATCTTTTGTTTTGTGTAATCATATTTTGAGAAGTGCATGAGAAAGATGCAGAATATGAAGAGGACACAACACAAAGGCATAGACTTAGAGCTGGAAGGGACCTTCTTCTAGACCATCTCATTCAATATACATTTTACAAAAGAAGACCCTATGGCGCGCACAGGTTAAGTCACTTGCCATAATCACACACAGAGAGAGGTGGGCAAGACTTGAAGCCAAGCCCTCTGATTCCAGATTTTGGGTTCTTCTATTGAATCAACTTTTGACTAGGAGGGTGAAGAGCCTCCAGGTTCAGGACATACAAGGAATAATGCAAGTGGTGACATTTAGCCTAGAAAAAAGAAAAGGGGGAGGAGAGTAGAAGATGGGGGGAGTGAACACTGATAACTGTCTTCAAGAATCTGAAGGGCTATCACTTGGTGCAAACTGCAAAGCAGCTGACTTCCTTCACTAGTAGTAGTACCTACAGGCAGAATAGGCTGCCTCTGAAGATAACAGGTCCCACTCTCATTGGTGGTTCTTAAAGAACAGGCTAAAACATCTTTTTACCATAACATTACTAGCACACTCTAACCAAATCCTATCACAAAGTGGCAAAAATCGGTGTTTAAAAATGGGCAACCAAAACAAAAATGAATCCAAAGGCCATTTACAGTTGTATTTTGAAAAAGTATGTTTCTTGATCTATCCCAAGATACTGGTTGCTTAATGGAAAGAAATCTTAGGATAAAATTTTAAAATGTGCAAATTAATATTAATGACATGAGAATAGTGACTAAAACAGAATGTTAGTTTTGGGGGGGAACTAACAAGTCATCTAATCCACAGATACCAAACTTACCCCTTACTTGTCTCAAGCATCCAAACTAGATCAAAATGTAATTGGGAAGTGTTTAACAAAATAAATAAAAATATAATGTGATATATATACTGTTCATTTGTGTTTCCTAAGTTCCTATTTGAGTTTTACTGATCTAGTCCATCTTGACAAAGGCAGTTTACAATAGATAATAAGTGAGGAGAAACTCACATACATCAAAGCACCACACTCCACTTATGGCTACCTTTAATTGTTAGAAAGTCATATTAAAGCCTAAATTTTCCTTTGCACAGCTTCCACCCATTACTTCTAATTCTGCCCTCTGAAGCTAAGTAACAATAAGTCTAATTCCTGTTGGACTTGAGGATCCCTCAAAGACTTCAGTTTTGTCATATACTCAAATATTGAATCAGCTGTCTAGTTGATCTACAACAGATTCACAGATATAACTCTGAGAAAAGAATGGAATGTTCAGAAATATACATGGTTTTTTCATGAAAAAATATTATACTCCATGTCTTTTAGTACACTTGTCAATTACATGTCATACACTGTAGGACCTTGCAAATTTTTTTAAAAGATTTTTTTTTTACAGGATTTAGATTTGGGAATGACTTTAAAAATCATCTAGTTCAAACCTTCATCGTATGGATGAGGAAACTGGGGCCCAGGGAGGTAAGTTGAATTGTTCAAGGTCACATAAGTAGTATGTAGCAGATTTGGGATTCAAACACAACTCTTCTGAGACCAAACCTACTGTTCTTTTCATAATTCTCTACTCCCTGAGCAAAAAGCAGATTTATTCAAATATGAAAATCATCGTTCTCCCCTAGCTGATAACTGAAGTTTGACAACTCAGTTCCTCTGTTCCATGGTTCATATAGCTAATGGGGAATTTTTTTCCCATAAATTTAAGTTTTTTGAGTCTGGGACTAACATTCTGATGTATGGAATTGATCCTGGGCTCCTCATTGTGGTGCTGTTTCCCCATTTGCTGTCCTTTGAAATGTTCCTGGCTGATTTCTTGCATTAATCTACCTTTTAAAACTTGGATTACTTCCCTTTCGGAGGTATTTTTCATTTCAAAATTGGAATTTATTCCTCTATGACGTCAAGAAACAATAAAATCACAGATAGAAGCCAAGAAAAGTTTTCCCAAGATCAGAAATCAAAAGGCATGCCTGCCTTTCAAAGCCTCAGGATGACTTCAAAACGACTTATATTTTATGCAAATCAACCTTATTTGTGATTTCTTTGATCTGGATGTTCCTTCAAATGATGCAGATGGCCATTCATCCATCCCTGTCTATTCTGCTGGGATTCTTGTCCAAGTCTTCCCCTCTAAGTTCACCAGCAAGGATCAAGCCCACATACTCATCTCCTCCAGCCTGTAACAAGTGTTTGGGTGGTCCTAAAATCCAATTAGATTTAACCTATTGCTATTACATAAGAGAGAATTTGATTATTTTGAGAAAAAAGTCAAAGATTAGATTTAGGTCTAGGAGATGGTGGTGAAGCCATTATAAGGAGAAATACCACGGCAGTTAAATAGAAGAAGCACAAATCTGCAAATCCCTGAATTCTGTGATTCATTATGATTCATCTATTTGACTGCATATACATGGAAACAAGTCTGAAAAATATAAACAAACAACTTTTGGGGGCCCTACACAGCTGAGATATTTTGGAGGAGTCAAGAAAACATTTCTGTGGACAGATCCACCTATGAGTTGAAATGATTGCTTTTGTACTTCATGGCAGTACCAGGCTGTACTTCTGGTCTTTAAGTTGTGAGAACTGTCTGGGTTGCTGCAGGTTAAGCACTACACTTAACCAGCCAAAGGACCCAGTCTTAAATAGAAAACAAAGATTAAACCAAATTGGCTATCAACATGGATGAATCCTTCAATTTCAACAAAAATATCTTTAGTCTCTTAAAGACCATGAAATCAACACTTTCAATGTTTTTCTACTATATAGATAAAGCATGTGTCTTAAAAGATCATTCAAATGCAATGTGCTTTCTGAAATTTCTACTGAATGGATCAAAGTCAAGGATGTTCATCTTCCATCCATGATATACCTGTACTCTGCTTCTTCATCCAAGTGGGTCAAAGCCATTTTGTTATCTCAAGCAAAAAAAAAAAAAAACCTTAGAGTACTTTCTGACTCAATGATATTCTGAATATAACATATTTAATCTTGTTGGCAAATTCCCCACTCCCATCCCATTCCCCTGATGCTTCCTCCTGCACCTTTTCCTTCCTTTTTGCTTAATTCTCCATTTTTCTTCCCAGCTCTCATTGCAGCATGGAGATGATCCTGGAATCCTGAGGCACAGGACCAAATGCCCCTGGACCAAAGCAGAAAGACTTTGAAAATCGTTTAACTCAATCTGGAGAATATCATCACCAAAAGATTGATTGACAGAAAGATAAAAGAAAATTTGAGGCAACAGCAACTCACAAAGACCATCTTAATAAGACAAGGAGGCATGGTGTGATCTGAGCCACCTGCCTCATGAATCATCTGAAGAATTAATAGATGGTGACTGGTCATTTGTATTACTACCTAATTTCTTCTCCTCTGCTAGATGTGTTCACTTTCCCATTCTTCTAAAGGCTGCTTCCAAGGTTATCTTCATTACTATGTTCATTTCTGCACATATTCAATTATGACCAAGGTACTCAACTCTTACTTTTAAAACCATTAATCAGACCTCCCAAGTTTGAGCCAAGAAGAGCAGATTAAAATGATCTCTTAGGTTCCCCTCAATCCGACTTAGAATCCGTGATCAATTTGCTTGCCTGATCACTGTAGCTGGCTGGCTTCTTTAATATCTTAGAGACAAGGATACATCTGCTACTCAGCCTTCTCCCAGATCTCACCCAGTTAATAAAATGCTTTCCTTGGCCCATCTTGACAAGTTCATAAAGCATTCCCTAATTAAATAATACAGAGAAAAGGAGGCCAAAGGGAAGTATTCCCTGAGTCTCTTGCACTCAGGATACTATAATACACTTCTAGCTGTTTCATTATGTTCCCCCCAATTGTCTCCACTTATTTTGTATTAGACTCTCAGATTATATGCATCATAGAAGCACAGGACATTAGAACTCAAAGGGATTTTGGAGATAATCTACTCTATCTCTCTCATTTGACAGAAGAGGAAAGGGAGACTCAGGCAAAGTGCCTGTGCCTCCAAATCCACTCTTCTTTCCACCATAATGCTATCTGTCAATTCCTAATTAGAGAAAGTGAGTCTCTTTCTACTGCTCAAACTTCTGGAAATGAACAATGCCGAGTGACCAGAGGTAATTAATAAGCAATTAACTGGTTGGGAAATAACTCTCTGAAGTCAAATTATCTCAGTTACAACACATTTTCTGTAGTTTTATGGGCAAAACCTTCAGAAGCTAAGCTACAGTCAAATGGAATATTTTAAGGATGTGTGGACAGGTGGTTCAGATCCCACCAGCGAGTGAAGATTTGCCAAATATTCAGAGCACATGTGACTAGTGAGCTGGTGCCATTATCTGCTATGGAGAAGATGCAAATTCAACATAAGCTCCTTGCATTTTGCAAGTAGTTAAGAAAAGCAGAGATTAAAATCATTCTGCTCCACAATTTGACTTGATTAGTTTATGTAATCTCACGAGGGAAAAAGCCTTGGAATTATTGCTTAAAACATCTGATTCCTACTTGAGCTATTCTGGAAAAGAAAAAAATTACTTTTGAAAATTTCACTTCCTTCAGATATTCTTAAAGCCAGATTTAAAGAATAATTTTAAGGAAATAGTAAAGTGTATGTTCCCATGTCTTCCATGTAACAAAACTGATTCATTTGGTGGGCCTTCTTTTCTCCTCCCTCATCTTGGATAGTTTATTTAAAAAGAACACTAGCTAGCCTGGGGACTGAGATACAGGGATATGTAACAAAATACTGTGTGCTTGGAAGCCTGGGCTACGTGACTTCATCTCTGTCTCAGTTTCTTCAGCCTTACTACTAAGACACTGGATTTTGAATTAGGATTCACATTGATATTTTGGTTCCAAAAGTCCTTTTAACCAGACCTATGATTTCTTCAGTATAGGGAACTCCTAGGAAGAAACCCCCCATTAATACAGACTTGCACCTACTCTCCAATTTAGTTTTAGAAAAATGCCTGAGGCACTGAAATTAAATGTTTTGCCCAGGGTGGGTCATATAGTCATTAAAAGTCAAAAGGTGGGACTTCAATTCAGATATTCATTTTGGCTAAATCCCTGTTTAACAGATGAGGAAACTAAAGCACGAGAGTATAAGCTACATGCCCCAAATCACAGTTATAATAAAGGTCTTGGGATGTATCTGTTTCCCATGCGTCCAAATATCGTGCTCTTTCCACAATACCTCAGATGCCTCTGGAGGTGGTGTCTAAGATGCATTCCAGCTCTAACATCCTATAATTCTATGTATTAATAACTTTGTGGGGGGGAGACAAAACAGTGATTTTATTACTGTAAGGAATTTATGGTGAGGAAATCCCTTTACGAATGAAAACCTGTAACTTTACACATTTTATACAGTCAGGGTCCTTAATGGGTAAGTAACAGTCATACCAGGTGTAGATGTCAGAAAGGAGATTTTAATCTCTGTCTTCCTCGCTAAGGTTGGCTCTCCATCCCACACAACATTCAGTCTCTCCTACACTGCTATGTAGCTGGTTAGTTGGTTTGAGTCTGCTGTTAGATTTCTTCTTCTCTGTGGTCACAAACTAGTGTGGTGCTATATATAAACACCATGCCTTTGTGAGAGGTTGGGTCAGAGAATATGCATTAACTCTATTAGAAAAACTCAAAGGCACGTACTCTACACATGGTCCTACATGTTATTACATATGAAGGATATCATCATCATCATGTTTATTAATTGATCTCTCCCATTATCTTGTATGTAATCCGAATTTACTTGTATGTGTATATGTTGTTTCCCAGGATAGAAGAAGCTCTTGAAAGCAGGAAGTAGTTTATTTCTGGTCTTCATATCCTCAGCACAGTGTCAAACATCCAAAATGTCTGCTGATTGGCTGCAGGTTGCCATTTCTGACAAACAGTGAAGGAGGCAGGTCAGAAAAGGCTATGGGCCCAAGAAGACTCAGGAATGCATAGGAAAATGTCCTGACACACCCCAGTAAAGAAACTGAGGCTCAAAAGCTCCTTTTGATGATTCGTGAAACCAGAGAACAGAGAATCATGGACATAGAGCTGAAAGGGGCCGTGGGAATCATTTAGTCCATCCTCCAAATTTTACAGGCCTAGAGAGTCAAAAATGATTTGATTAAAATCACACAGGCAATAAGTGAAAGAACTAGGATCTGAGCTGACTCCAAATTTTGCACACCTGCCATTGTACTACACTGCTTCTGGCTATCCAAATAAACTGCTCACTCCCATTATATGAGAAGGGCCAGTTAAGACTTGGAGCCCTGGCCCATGACAGATCCTCTGATGTGCTCACAATACTTGGATAGGACAGACTATTACAAGAAAAAAGTACTGAAGGACACTTTCTGAAGATGAGAGAACATAAATGACCAGGAAGTGCCACAAATAACATTCACTTCTTGATAGAGATCAGCCTTGCAAAAATACCAAAATGGTTCACCTGCTCACAATTTATTTTAAACTGATTCTTCTTTCCCATGGATGATGGGAAAACAGGGAAAACAGTTTTCTTTACTTTTCACAAAGTATAAACTGTTCCTCTTTGAGCAAATAAGGAATAAATTGCTTTATTGCAGCAACTGCAAAGCTGATGCTGAGAGAATACTGAGATTTAATGTAATTTAACTTAACAACCATGACAGAAAGAAAGGACAGAAATTCTCCAGCACCTTTGAACATGGGAAAATGACACCAAATGATGGAGGACTCTCCATGAGGTCGTCTATGAGACCTGCGGTATCAAGGTGTTGTCAAGCCTTCAATATGGCAGGTTAGTGCCCTGGTTATAGGTCACCACTTCAAAGACAGGCTTTGAGCATATAAAGGACAAAAGGTGCTGTGCAAATCAACAGCTTCATAAAACAGAACTATCTTGTTTGGATTTTATTATTTCTCTCTACCCTAATACAAATTGCTCACAACATGTACAATAGTCCCATGCCGTTTCTCTGGTGATATCTTGCTCCACTGTAGCCTACCTGTACTTAATCTTTCCTCTACTCCATTCCTCTACCAATGGAAGATCTTATTACTAATAGCTCAGATGCTCGTTGGATCTTGGCCGTTAGATTCCAGTGCCTGGAGACTTTGTCTCTGTTCTTTTCCCTGTTCATAATTATATCTTAGTCACCTGGTTAGATGGCAGCCACAGTAATTTTGCCTTGGGGTACTTAAGAGAAAATCCACTCTGGACCTAAAGTCAGGTTGGCCCAAAACACAGGAGGGAAGGAAAATTCCCATAGTTTTTGGCACAGGGTAAGTATTGTGAGCAAGAACAGTCTGCTTGCTGCTTGCTTCTTTCCTGTCCTGGAAAAATGAATGTTGGCTGAAATCTGTCTGGCTTCTATTTCTGTAACTTGTCTGAAAGTGCATGCTCAAAGGTCAAGAATTTCCTCATCATCAGATCCAAAGTCTGTCTTTATCTCACCCTCATCCTCTTTGGCACCTCTTCAATGATAGCCATTATTTACTAACCACAGTCTTTCTGAAATCCTCCCTTCCTTCGCTTTCTATGGCTTTACAATAGCTTTCATTATGTAGTATTTTAAGGTTTACAAGGCTCTTCACATACAAAACTTCATGACATAGGTACTATTATCCTTTTTTTTGTAGGTGAGGAAACTGAGGCTCAGAAGGGGCAAATAATTTGCTGAAGATTATATAGCTGGTAAAACATCTGAAAGATGACTCAAGCTCAAGTCTTCCTGATAAAATTCAGCTTTCTATTCAAGAGATCACGCTGTTTTTCTGTCACATATCTCCTTAATAAGCTCGCCTTGCCTCTTCTCTGTCAATGTTCCTCAAAATTCAAGCCTTGGTCCTTCTTTTCATACTCTGTCTTCATTCTCTCCTTCAGAGGTTCATCCAATCCCATGTTCTAACTACCACCTCTATACAAACCATTTTTCAAAAGGTCTCTCCAGTCCTAATCATTTCCTCAGCTGTCAGTTCCATAATATCTTATGGGAATATTCACTTGGATTTTCTATTACTTTGAACCAAAAGTGACTAAAATCAAACTAGTATATCTCTTGGGCAAAACTAGTGCTCATGCTCAGGCTCATTGGTCTCTCCTTGAAATTCCTAAAATAAGTCTGACACACTCACTCTCTGTCTTTCTCTCCCTCCCTTCCTTCCCCCACCCCCTTAAAGCTATCATTATTCTCCCAGGGAATTAAGATCGGTTCCTCCGCCTATTCCCCATGTTTGGTCAATTACTAAGACCACTGGATCCTCCCTTGGCAATTTTCTGTCTTGCACCCTTTTCTTGTCATTCTCACGGCCCCTATTGAGGTTATTGCCCTTATAATCTCATAAATCCTGGCCTCTATTCAGGTTTGTCCTTGTCATTGCTCCTCCCAAGCAAACATGCATCATATAAAGCCTACTTCAGTACTTTTTTTCTATAAAATGCTCTCCACCCACTTTCCTCTTTAATTATATCCTTCCCATTCTTTAAAATGAGATGGAGTCCACCTCTTCCATGAATCCTTCCTTAAATCATTCTAGCCTTAGAGTCACCTTTCTTCTTTTAAGAACCTGTGAAACTTACTGCCTGTACCATCCTTTTGGCAATGCCCATATACTACCTTAGAGCATTAGCTAACTTTCACAGTGGTTCTTATCTTTCCAAAGATATTAACTGGCAACCTGGAATTGCATCTCCTACTGCTGCCTAGTGCTCCCCAGCATCGCATGGTATAAGGCTTTATATGAATCATTCAATAAACAATGTATTAATTGCTTGTGATGTGATCATTTGTAATGTTTCATCATCTCTTTTTTTCTGGTTAAATTCAATAATCACTTAAGACAATTACAATACCATATGAGATTTGGTTAATATTTAAGATGACTCTACTTTCATGGAATATGCCTATATGTGTGCTTATAATATATATATGTGTGCATATATACATGTAAAAATACATACATATTTATACACACATGCACACACACATAGTTTCACTTTAGTACAAACGTCCAGATCTAAAAATATATGAAAGAAATCTTCAATGTTTTGGCAAGATGTAGAGTTGAATTTCCTTCTGGTTATTCATATTTAAATTCAGAAGAGACTTGGGTTCCATTTTATGATCAAGCAAGAGGAAAATAATTTTAAAATATTTGCACTCTGGCAGAACCCTACCATATTTGATGCTACTTCTTCTTTCCCTGGAGAATTGCCTTATACTTTAAAGACATAAGAGAGGATCATACGACAGGAGATTTTTCTCCATTTCCAATTGTAATGGAGAAGAAAAAAAGAAAGAGTAAATCTACTTGCATGACAGAAAAAGGTCTACCATCTTTTCTTGCTTGTTCCACTCCTGTAACAATCAACCAAGGAATTTTTTTCTCCAATTACTGATTATGTATTTGGCACTATGCTTGGCATTTAAAGATATCAAGATTCAAAAAGAGGCAAGACACCCATGAAGCAATCAGCGAACAAGACAATACACACACCTTTACATTATATAATAGACAACTAGAGAAAAAGCCAGTATCTAGGAAGGTACTAATGTCATAGTACTAACAGTGATGTAAACTGAGGCAGAGAGATCAGTTAGAAGAGGAAGCAGAACTTAAGTTACATTTTGAAGAATGAGTAGGATAGAGATTGAGAGAGTATTCTGAATGAAGTCAGATTTAACTGTAACTATGTGAATTATTTATTCAACTAACAAATATTTGAGTTCCTAACAATGTATTATAAGGAAGACAAAATACAATTCCTACTGAAGTGTTTTGAAGTTAGCAATCATTCAAAATGAAAACACTATTGATACACATTTTTGAAGCATTAAATTTGTCATCACTGAGGGAGGCTTATATAAATTCATTTTTGAAAAGATTAATTCCCATAGTAATCTCTTCAATGGTCCTTACTCTTTAAACTTTTTTTTAAAAAAAATAACTACATTCATATCAAACAACATGGCTAACAGTTATATGGTGTTTTAAGGATCCCAAAGTACCTTAAATGCATTCCTTCATTTCAGGTAGGCACAGTGGAAAATGATCAGTGACTTCAGAGTCAAAGAACATGGGTTCAAATACTGTCTTTGACACTTTCTACTTGTAAGAACTTAAATTAAGTCCAAGTTGGACTCTCTGGACTTCAGTTTCCTCACTGGTAAAATAAAAGGGTTTGAGGTTGACCAATGAGCTCTACAATCCCTTTCAGCTCTAAATCTTTAATCTTCATCATGATCCCTGAAGCAGATACTACTTTACACAGGTAGAAACTGAACGTCAGCAATGTAGTGACTTTGTCAAGGTCACAAAGCTAATAAGAGTCAGAGGCAGGAAATATCAAATTGCTTTTCCATCAATTTTGCACTTTTTTTTCTTTAGAGCTTTCAATTGAAAATGTCCTTCCATCTTGATGGGATATGAAGGAAAAGAATTCAGCCAGGAACAAAAACTCTTCCTTCCTGTTTTTTACTGCTCAAAGGGCTGCTGATGAAACCATAAAAAAAAACCATTATTTCTTGTCTTCACAAGAGCCTGTCACAAGTAGAACCATAAACCCCTCAGCAATCCTCCTGTTAGAAACATGCCTAGTCAGTGCAACTTCACTATCTCCTCTGCTCTTCAAGTTCTGGAAAGTTTAAAAGACTCGACTGTGGCCTGTTCAAACATTTAAGAAGGCCAAGACATGTTAATTCCACAATCAGACTTTAGAATTGGAAGGGACTGCAGCAATTCAGACAGTTTCCAACCCATACCCAAACAGCAGCATCAGCTCAGGCTGCTAGGAAAAGGAAGATATTGGACTAGGTCATCTCCAAAGATGCCTTTAGATCTAAGATCCTGTTTATTCATGAACCTGAAATGTACTAAGGAAAACTTGGGATTAATTTCAACTCCACCTAAAGAAAGGCATACCCACTGAAGAAGTGCTAATTACTAGACAGCCAGAAACTAGATATAAATAAAACTGAATAGTTTAAAATGAACTAATTAGCTATAGCCAACATTCTGTTCAAACATTTATTAAGGGTTTGTGTGCTGGGGACAAAGCTAGGTACCAGGATACAAAAACAGCTATGGCTCTGATGGAGTTTATATTGTCTTGTACACATGTAACTTGTACATAAATATAATACAAAGTAAATATCAAGAAAATACAATGTAATTTCAAGAGGGAGCAAGCCCTAGCAACTGGAGAGGAGATGGAAATCCAGAAAGGCCTGGAATTGTGCTTTAGAAATCCTAAAATAGAAAGGTGAAGGAGGCATGCTCATTAGAGACAAGGCAGGATGACCTGTGCAAAGATTCTGAGGCAGGAGATGGGATTTTGCATGTAGGAAACAGCAATAAGCTAATTTGACATAAAGTTTGCAAAGGGAAGGGATATGAATTGAGAAAGGTAGGCAAGGATTCGAATGTGAATGGAGGGATAGTTATAATAAGTCTTTTCTGTCTCTTTTCTGTACCATGCTTACCCCTCTACCTTAGTTAGATTCTAACGCATACGGGGAGGGTGGTTTTTTCTTATTAAAACCCTTCTCCCAAAGTCTTCTGAAAGCTACTTCCTTGTTATAGTCAAAGATGACCCTAACCCTAACCCTAACCCTCAGATCATCCTTAGGGCCATATTTACTTCTTAGATAGGAGACTGGCTTAGCCTTTGTTGAATAACAAAGTTGGCTTTTTGTTTGTCTTTTAAATGAGGAAATTCTATAGAAAGAGGTTAAAAATTGATGTACTTAGTAAATTATTTAGAGTCCCAGAATAAGGCAGTCAGTGACAGGAGAAGTTGCTTTTAGAC
The DNA here is from genome assembly GCA_028658325.1 of Potorous gilbertii. NCBI lineage: Eukaryota > Metazoa > Chordata > Mammalia > Diprotodontia > Potoroidae > Potorous > Potorous gilbertii. The sequence goes on along the minus strand of CM053769.1, from coordinate 527,135,955 downwards.
TGAGTCACTTGCAATTAGATCAGCAAGATGCTGTCTTTGCTTCCTAGGTTAAGGTCACAACCTGGGGCAAAAATGATTTTTTTTCACATTGTATTTTGTATTGATGGGGCAAAAATCAATTAAGTCTACATAAGGCTGCAGAAACTGGGGTAACTGTGTCTAAAGTTTGTTTTCTCATCCTGTTTTGTTTGCTAGGGAGCTGGTGCTGCAAAATAAAACATAGCACTTGCCCCTCCCATAATTTTTTTCAGGATAATCCACAAGATAACCTCATTTTAAGCAACAAACACTTTTTTTGTACAAAAGTAGTGTACAAGTAGATGATGCCCTCCAGTGTCAGCCAAATCAAGTCCCCTGGGTTTAACACAAACTATTATTCCCAGAAAAACAACAGATGATTTAATCTACTGAAAAGAAAATAAGCCAAATTCACCTAATTTCCAAATGGACAAAAGCAATTTTAAAAAATTCAGAAGGTGTGAGGAGAACACTAAAACTCTGTCTGAATTAGTTCAACTACGTGGAAATAAGAAGTCACTAGGCTGTTCATACTTTTGACCTGGTGATCCTAATGCTGGACAAATAATCCAAGGAGGTTAATAACAGGAGAAAAAAATCCTCTCTGTAATAAAATATTGAGTGGCAAAAAGGGAAACAAAATGGATGCACATTGAGTGAAAATGACTTAAAAGATCTTGTCCAAGGATATAAATTGAGTCTTATCTTATTATAAGAAACGATGAATCCAAGAAATTGAAAGAAATGTGGGCAGACCCACATGGAATGATGTAGTGAATCAAGCATAACCAAGGACACAAGGACAGAACAGGACAGAAATGTAAATAATATCATGAAAAAGCAGAACAACTCTGATAAATTATAATGAACAATTTTGGCTTTAGAGAAGTGATATACAAGAAGACTTCTTCCTCTTAGTTGAGAGGGGTGACTTTGTATGTGGAATGAAGTAAATGCTGTCCATGGTTGTGTTAACTGGTTTGCTTAAATGTTTTTCTCCATACAAACACAGGTTCAGTACGGGAGAGCATAGAGAAAGTTAAGGAGAAAAAGCAATAGAAACACAAAAGGCAACCATAAAACTTTTAAACAGGGCAAAAACAAAAACAAACCCCAAAATAACCTAGAAAAAGTCAGGAGATTTTTAAGAATCAGTTACTAGAGCTTTGACTTTGATAAGCTGCCCCAGTGTGGATAGATGGAAATAAAGATAAACTCATCTCAAATTATCACCCTTACCATACACCCCTGGGCCCCAAGTTGGGAGAGTTTCTTTATTTCAAGGTTAATAGCAGTTGTAAACACATTAAGTTTCCTTGTTTTCTCCCCAAGAAGATGAACCTTAAGGTCATTCTCAGAATTTAGACCAGGAGATGGATTCAGCTTTTGACCAAGACTGATTTACGTGATCCACAGATCTCAGTACACCTTCCCCATAGTCATCCAAAAGAAATCAATATGAGCCAAAGGCCGGTTCCAAATGGCATTCTACTTCCTCGTGTAGGACACTGTGGAATCACTAGGGAGGATGCTGGAGAAAGGGTCTTGCTATCTTCTCTCTCTACATATATTAACAACCACCTTATAAGGGCCTAAAAAAAAATCCCAGCCACTTCAAGAGTTAAAAGGCTGCCTTTTATTGAATTGTCACACCAGTTCTAAACACAGGCTGTATAGGCAATGTAAGCTTATTACCTTTGGGTGGAAAATACGACTTGCTTTCAGCTTTGTGAGGCCAGTCCACCACAAGAGGTCCAAACCTACGAAAGCTGGCAGTAATCTCATCTACAAAAACAAATAAGGATATTTAGGAGGGGAAAGGGAAATCTTCAAATTGCCAAGCAGTTAAAATAGAGAACCCTGCTTTAAAAAAAATGTCCCAAGGGTTGTTCCCTAAAGCTACTTAACAAGAGGAGCTGAAAGTTATCTATAAAATTGCACTAACTCATTATTTTCTTAATTCCCTTAAGAAACATGAAAACTCAGTTTCTCACTTTTGTATTACAGATTTCCCTTTTTGCACCATAAAAGATGGGAATACAGAATTTGGTCTTGAGGAAAACAAGCTTAAAAAAAATGAGCTTAATTTTATTTTCAGAAAAGGACAAAGGTGCACAGAATATGAAAAAGTATAGTTCTTAAGTAATTCTGAAATAGAAAGTCATATTCTAGTTTTACAAGATTTTTTCCCCATTTTTAGCATCTTTTGCCAGCAGAAAAAATGTGTTTCCCTAACAGGTACATGGAATAACAGTGTTAAGACAAACAAATAAATTAATTGATTACAGTCCATGTTCATATACTCTCAAAAATCCTAGTAAATTGGATGGACACTCTTTTTGACTCATGGGAGAGGATAAATATAATCTGCCATGACGCTTTAGTTAGATTGGAAATTAGCAGCTCTTTTAACAACAAATGAAGATTCCTATGTAGGAGGGGAGAAAACAAACCAGCCAATGCTATGGGAAGAACTGAGATTAATTTTTAAACCAGGAAGAGGACTTTATAATTAGAGGTTCCATTCAGCTCTACAACGCTTTATAAATTCAAAGACGTTATTAGCATCATAAGGTCGTCTAGTCCAATCATTATCCACTTCTAAGAGAATCCCCTTTAACATCCTTAAGAAACGCATCCTCTGCCAGAACACACAGAATGTTGAGGGATGATGATGAACTCATGACTAACCAAGCAGTCAAGTTATAGTGTTGTTCCAAACTAATTTTCTTTCCTCTTTTTGTTTGAAAAATTAAATTCTGCTTTCTAGAAATAGTTAAGAGCTACCAAAAGGATTCCTTCCTAAGATTTTCTTAAGTAGGTCACAGACCTACTAAAACTGACCTTGACACAGACTTTTTTAAAGTCACTTCTAATACTTTACTATTTTTTCATTCTCCCTTTTCTAACATTTTTAAACTCTGAATTTTAGGCAAAAGTGAAAGTTTTCACTCAGGACTATCAGTTACCTAAATACTTATCATAATATAGTTAGTTATTCATGATAAAATATTCTAATTTTAATCAACTAATTATCCTAATCATTGTTTTCACCCTCAGAAGTAAGTCGTGTTCACATCCCGGTGATAGAAACTGGACTTGGGTTTTCTTTGGTACAGGGAACCCCCAGAAGAGGAAACTCCCTACATCAAGGCAGGTCTTAGTTGCCTAGGGCACTGAGAGATTAAATGATTCACACAGCCATAATGGGTCAGAGGCAAAATTTGATCATGGGTCTTCCTGACTCATCACCTACAACCCCATGCTGTGTAGGGGATACATTGGTCATGCTTACATATAAGTGTATAGATAATTATATACACATATATAAATGCATATTTATACATACATAATGTTAAATGCATTTCGGAAATTATCAGCATACTCAAATTTATAAATGAGGTACAAAAACTCTGAATGATGTAGGATCCTTCCCTGAGGTTCTGGAAAGCAAGTCTACATGAAGGAAGTCTACACAGGAAAAATACACATATCGATTTTACTGCTTTACATATGACACATTACCACTCTCCATTTTGACCTTTCCCAGGAATGATAAGCCAGTACCCTAGGCAGACCATTAGCGACAACGGGCATGGTCTATTTTTTAAATCCATCAACAAGCATTTATTAATCACCTACTATGTACCAGGCACTCTGTCAAGAATGAAACAATTTCTGCTCTCAAAGTGCTAACATTAAATACAGAGAAATCTTTATTACCTTCATCGATGTCAGGAGGGAGGCCCCCAACAAACACCTTCCTAGAATAGCGTTCCACTCTTTCACCATTCTGACAGCGAGTTGGAGAGTTCAGGCCTGATGATAAGGACTGGTCACCATGACTGTCCTCTAGAAAGGCATCTTCAAAGGGAAAGAGAGAAGACCGACCTGAAACAAATTGGGGAGTTTCTACAGTTAAATATTTTTCCTGGAAAGTAAGTGTTTAATTAGGAGCCCTAATTATAGTGTTAGAAAAAAATATTCTTGTTTCTAGATTTCTTCACAGTAAGTAGTCTAGCAGGGTCTTTATACAGTCAACCACTCAGTGCCCCAAAGCCTCCAGTGTCTTTATCTATGTAAATACAGAGGTGGCTATTTCTCTAAGGGGTAGGGGGAAAGTCCAAACTTTTCAAGGGCTATACTTAATAACATGTCTATATTACTTCTCTTCACATAAAACCCTCTATCCTATCCCCAATCCTACTGGTTTCAAGAAAATTTTTTTCTCCAGATAATTTCCACACTAGAAGATGGCATCCTAAAATCTTTTGTGGTTCATTCAATTCAATTCAATTTGCTAACACTAAATGGAGGAGGATCTAGTCATTGTCCAAGCCTCTTGAGTCTCCTTCTCAAGTTCTTCTGAGGCTTGGCAGTAAGAGAAGGTACCTACCTCTGCCTGGTACTGGGGGTATAGAGAGCTGGGAAAGCTAAACTCAGACTCACAGGGCCCCCAGTAAAGGTAGGTGAGAGTAGTATTAATAACTAACTAAAAGAACTCTCCTCTAGTGCCACTTGAGGACTATTAAGTAAGAGCAAAGAAGGCATGAAATATGGAAATCAGTACTGGAGGAAAGAGGAGAACAATGCTTTTGGAGAGGGCTAACATTTTAACCCTGAGAACTCTTCCTGCTCCAAACCCTGTCACATTTTTGTGCTTGAATTCTAAAATGACCAAGTACAGGAACACCTGTAAACACTTTATGTCATTATAACCCAAATTTTTTGTTAGTCTTTCAGTCATACAGTAAATGACTCTGGGGGCTGGGGGATGTTATTTTCTAGATAAAAATGAAGATAAAAACCCCTCCTCCATTTTTATTTTAATCACTTTTGATGGAAATCTTTCTAAAATGTCTTTTCTACTAGACTGCCTCCTTAAGCAGAGTTTACTGAGCTAAATCTTTTCCTGAAGATTTCATTCAGTGCATTACTATGAGTATCCATTCTTATATTCAAGACATTTCTGTATCTTCCCTATCTATTTCAGGCTGCCAATAAATCCCTAGAGAGCCTGCCAGAAGTATTTGGCTCCTAGTAAGGTTGAGAAAACAGATAACTACTTGGAGAACTGCAAGAATCATTAAAGTTCTACCCACAAATGTAAAATCCCGATTTAATGTAAGAACTTAGGAACATTCATTCTCCTCATGTTCTGCAGCTTTCTCCCTTTTATTTCCAGCGAATTTCATGTATTATTCCTAAGGGCTGAAGTTACCAAAAATATGACCCCTAGATAAGTGGAGTATAATGATATCACCAATGCTAAGACAATTAGATTTACTCAAAATTCCAGGATGGTAAAAGACAGACCTGAAGGCTAATTCTTGGATGCAAATCTGCAGCTATTCAAGATCTTTGATTTTTGAATTAGTCAATAAACATTTATTAAGCACTAACTATGGTCCAGGTATTATGCTAAGTGCTATGTAATTTATCTGAAGTGATTAGATTACTTTATCACAACCAACTCTATAAGATATACAGGAACTTAATATAGCTTAGTTAATTTCACATTCACTGGATGCATATTTTCCAATACAGGTATTTCCAACTCTTTAATTAGAACAGCCTCCTTCAGAGGCTTCCTGGCACCCGCCCCCCAAAATGTGATTAAAGAATAAATACATCAATAACCTATCAATAAGCATTTATTAAGAAACTACTATGTACCATACACTGGGCTAAGTAAGTCTGCTAACAAAAACAATACAGACAACACTATAAGGCTTGATACTGTAAAAATCTTGAATTTACCCAAAACCCCAACTCTCATACTAACAAAAACAATACAGACAACACTATAAGGCTTGATACTGTAAAAATCTTGAATTTACCCAAAACCCCAACTCTCATGTTTCATTGTGGCATGGAGGTAACCCTGGGTTTTGAGGGCTATGCCAGTGAAAAATAAGTCTGGCATGTCTAGTAAGTCAAAAGACTTCAAAGCCTGAGGGTAGACTTTGTCTACTGTCCAAGGTCCAGTTTGGCTACTTATAGTCTACAAAGGCTCATCACCAGAAGTCAAGGCTACTAGGTTAAGCATTTTTTCTTTCTTTCAGACCTGACAACCCACAAAAGACAAAAAACTTTTACATATGAACATTCTAAGGCAAATACATTTCCTTTAGGTTTTTGCAGAATTTTGTCTCATAGTATCCACTTACTTACAAAATCTTAAGTTTCCATCAAGTTAAAAATATGATTTCCTATAGTGTTTCATGGGGAAACTAAAGATCTCAATATACGTATAACTTCTAGACCAAGAAGCTACTGTTAAAAGTTTTCCAAAACTTCCACCATAAAAATAAGCCAAATATTGGAATAGATATATAAGTATATGCATATATGCACTATGTATGTATACATGAATATATATAAACACACTCTTTTCCATATCTCCCCTTCTTCTTCCTCCTACCCTGAGAGCTCTACAGCATTGTATATTCTGAGAGAAAAGAATATAATAAATATTTTCCTCTTTGGTCTATTTTATACAAATTAACCCTAGGGAACAGTTCTCCACTGCAATGATAAATTCTAAAGCACTGTTTTAACTACAGAGAGAGGCATGGAATCTAAATTTTCCTTTATTAAAAAAAAATTAACAAAATTGTTACCAGTTTATCCAAAAATACACACTTCTGTTCAATTCTTGAATTATATAAAAGAGGCAGTGAACAGGTGGTGTTAAGAAATTCTACTAAATTTTTAAAAATAAGAATATTTCCCAGCCCTGCTTTTCCTGAAGAGTCATGAAACAAAAAGGAAGACCAAAAAACCTCAGTAAAATGTCTGACTGTGTGGGACATGTATTTTGAGAACGGCCAGAAGGAAGCAGGAGAAAGGCCACAACGATCATGCAACAAACAGATTTTGAGCACTTTTTTTCCAGTGAAAACATGTCAAAGACATTCAGAAGAGCTGGAGAAGGGCAGAGCTCAGCCCAAGTCCCTCAAAGAAGTTCTCTCCTTCTCCCTCTTCCCCCACTTTCCTCCTCCCCCACCACCTTTCAGTGCCTGTTCAGCTTATCCTGCAACAGGATTTTATTAAAGGGAAGAATATTCAACTGGGAGCTAAATTACTTAAAGCTGGCAGCCGGCCAGAAACAATTCACCAGAATTTCAAACCCTACTACATCCCAGTGGATAAAGGAATTATAACCCATCTGCCTTACTCAAAATTAAAATACCCAAATTACAAAGAAAATTTTAGAGCCAACAAGAGTCTTAGAGATTATTTATAACTGTTTATTGTTGATCCTTATAAAATGATAACTTAAATATGAATATTCTTAAGGAGAGTGAACAGATAGTTCCTTCTACCCCTAACATCCTATCATTCTACAAAATTCCAATTCCCATATTATAAAATAAAAAGTAGAGAATATACTCCTAAACAACTATTTTACCATTTGCAACTTCTTCACTTAAGTGAGCTATGTTTTTAATGTCTGTTTTCAGTTTCTAATCAAATGCATGATTCAGCAATTAGATAACAACTTTAGAAATAAATTAAATAAACCTATTAAAAAGAATAATGCATTAAAAGTTTTACTAAGCACTACAAAGCACCAGTCATTGAACTGAACGGTCCTTTGCATTATGTCCTTCTCTCCTGAATGTGGAGGAGAAGCTGCATTCGAAGGACAGGGGCACTTTTGTCCACTGCCTAGGCCTTTACCTTATTCTCCCACACCAAAGCCTTTCATCATTTTCAAAGCAGCCAGTGATCACCTCAGGCCAAGTTCCTCCCCTTCGGTTCTTCCCTCCAGGGGCAACAAAAGGAACTGAGCTGCATCTCTCACTCTAGGACATTAAGATTTAACAAACTGCATTGCTCAGATGGACCTGGGAAGAAAGTGTATTCTTCCTCATGAGAAAGGGAAATTGAGACGGAGAGAAATGATATCTCTTCCCCAGGGTCCTAAAGAAAGTATGTAGCAGTGCTGGCCTTCCAAAACTTGGTCTCACTTGAGTCCAAGGCCAGTGATCTTTGTGTTACATCATGTTCCTTCTCCCAAGGTCAAGGTAAAGAACAGGGAATATTATAGTGATCAATGGGAATTTGTACAGAGGTTGAAGGAGCCTTGTGCCATATCTCAACACTTCCGAAGATTCCTATTTTCATTTGTGAGAGCACTCCCTCTACTGATGAAAATGGTGACCCCCGACTCCAATTAGATTATCTTCCATGATTTCTGCAGACAAAACATAATCTTCCCATGGTAAAGAAAAGTCAATCCCAGTAGCTAAGTTTCTGGTGGGGTGTTAAGACTCTCTAAACATGGCTGTCAGATGCATTGCCAAGCCCTTGCTTGAAGTCATTCCAGATGGGCAAGACCAGCCAGAGCTTCTGCTCCACTAGCATAGCTTTCGACAACTCAAAGTCACCTTCATACTAGACATCAAAGTACAGTTTTAGTGGAGGGTATGTAGTGCCCAGTTCATCAGAATTGTATCTAGGGTAGGTAAAATGGAATTTCTGCCCAGGTAAACAGTACCTGCAGGGAAAAAGATATGCCCTTTTTTTCCCGCCAATGCCCTGGGATTCTGTCACCTCTCCCTTCTTCTTAGTTCCCAGGGGAAATTCAGCTGAATGGGGTAGTGTGGTGAAAAAGAAAGCACACCTTGAGCTAACATGAATATGTATATTTCATTTGTATATGAGAAACTGGTACCCTACGTTCCCATTTCTTGGAGATTTGACATATAGCTTTGTTAGTACCAACAGCCTTTTCCCCAATGTTTGGGGAATTCTATGTCAGTCTGGATTCATGTAGTGATAATATCTGCTATAGAGCAGGCCTAGCAGATGTCTGATTTCTGACCACCACTATCAGTCTCCACTAAATTTGCCTTGATACAAGAATTCCCAGCTACAGTTCTGCCATGTACTTTAAAAACTCAACTGCGAGAGAAACTAAAATTCCTCTAAGGTCTAGTCAGCACAGATCACATTTTCTATCTTTTTCTGTCTTCTTTCTCACTTAGCCCAGACAACAGCAGTTCCGTTTCTTCTGCAAATAGTTCAATATAAGCCTTCAGTTGTCTCTAAGACAACTTTGACTGGATAAAGTTTTGCCAAATTAAACTTTATGTGTCAAGCCAGTCAGATAACAATGATAACTCAGGGGTTGGGAACCTACAGCCTCAAGGCCACATGTAACCTTCTAGGTACATGGGTGCAGCCTTTTGACTGAGGCCAGGTTTTACTGAACAAATCCGTTTACTAGGGGGATTTATTCTGTGAAGTTTGGATTAAGTCAATGAGCCAAACTTCAGAACCTAGAGGGGAAATGGCCAATTGTGGCCTTGAGGCATCAGGTCCCTACCCCTGCTTTCCCCACTGCTAAAGGAAAGAATTCTTGCTCCTTGGTAAAGCTAAAGTTGAACAGGGAATAAACAGTTAAATCTTCTCTAACTTTGGGCTATGTAACAAATGATTTAGAGCTTTAAGCTTTTGAAGTCATAAAATTCCAATCCTCTAGTTTTTCAATTCATGAAACTGAGGCCCATAGTATGGAAAAGACTAGTTTCCAATCCAGGAGGGGTGTGTGCATGTACGTGTGAGTGTGTGTGTAATGAACCACTCTGACTTTGGCTGCCTAGTTAAAAAAAGCCCTTGGACATCTTCTCAGAATAACGTTTTAAAAGGCATATAATAAAAGCCATACGATTACAAAAGAAACAAATTATATTGAAATAGGGATAGCAAAATACTTTTAAAAATCAAGTTCACAGACCCCAGGATAAGAATCTCTGCTCTGCTCTAAGCAAACCTTAGAGAAAAACACCTTGTCAAGTTTGGATAAGATTACTTCCTTTGGTGTATTTCTGGCAAAGATATGAAAGACTCTTTGCTGTCTCAGTCCACGGGTGATAGTGGTTGTAATTTTTAATCAGACAAGAGGCTTCAGGACCTCAGACTTCAGGACCTTCAGGACTTCAGAAGCCAACATGCTTCTAAGAGTCATGAAAAATTCAACTTCAAACACTAAAATCTGTAAGAAAGAGTGGATCAAGGGTATGTTGGTTGGTTAGCTAAAGAGTTGTTCCATAAGCACGTGAAATAGGTAGAGGCCTAACCAGTGTGATAACTGTAAACATCTGAGGTTCCCAGAAGTAGCAAGAACTAAAATGTTTAAATATATGTTTAAATAGAGGGAAGTTGAAAAGTGAATATGCAGAAAACTTATTCATTGATTATTTTAAAATCTGTTTGAGAGAACTGAAACTTAACCTTGACAAAGAATAGTTTTTCAAACAGCACACAGCTGGAAGTCAGGCTGACCCTACTTTCCTGTCCTTAACATGAGCTCTCTTTAAAAGGAAAATATATCATGTGTATTTTTGTCTGGAACAGTGATTTCATTGGGATTGAATTGCCAATAAGCAAAATTTTATCATGCAGATGTGCAATTTCTCTGAAATTTACAAGTCTGAGAGAGTTTCCTAGGGACACTGACTGATTTTAAGTGATATTTCCAGGATTACCCAGTCACTGTGTCAAAAGACTGTACCTGAACTCAACTCTTCCTGACTCCAAGATTGGCTCATGCTGTCACTCATAGATAAGTACATACATTGACAAATATGATACATCATTACTGTATTAAAAATGTGCTTACTGTGAAATGTGTTCATTTTACCTTAAATAATTAGCTTGCTTTTTTAAAAAAAATCATCACTACTTTCTCTGCAGTTTTTGATGACAGTGGACACTGATTTTTACAACTGAAATTTGAGGAAGGGTGGGGCAGGAAGGAGAACTGTATTTGGGCCAATTTAGTAAGTCTTCTTAAGTATCTAGGATCACAGGATCACAGCCTGAAAGGAACCTCAGAGGTCCACTATTGTAACCCCTTTGTTTCACAGATGTAGGTACATTCTCACTTGCCCAAGGTCACACAGCTGGGGTCAGAGGTTTTTGTAAGTAGTATGAATAGGGAGATTTACAGTCTCCATAGAGGATCCTTTTTGTGTCCAGCTGTGTGTAGGGAAATGTCCTGTTGTATGTGTGTTTATTCATTATAAAAAAATTGGTTTTGTTTTTCTTTTTAAAGAGCCCAGTTCCATTCCTTCCAGATCTGACATTGTTGCTGTTATACCATGATGCTATTTTCACTCTGCACTCTTTTTGTTTCCCCATTCCAATGGAGCACATGCTCAAAACTGCATTGGAAATGAATGGAAATGATGATTTTAAATGTGATATGAAGTATCTCTTTTACACCCTACTTGTGAGGAAAACACTTTACATCAGCTGGAACAAATGAGTACTGCCAAGATCTACTTTCTCTTCCTGTTATATAATCTTCTTTGTTTATGAACTTTTTTCTTCCTTTCCAATGTCAGAGCTTCAATCTGACCTATACTATTAGAAATTTTTCTTTGAGTATGCCCTTGGCTCTACCATCAGCCTATCCACATGAACTTGGCATCACTGCTACAGTCCTTCCCTCTACCCATTACTGTGGCCATGCTCCTTGCTTTATGAACACCTGACACATCAATGCAAAATTCTCACATTTTATACCCTCCATACTAAGGCAACTCAGACTATCTCCCTTCATTTGTTTATTCAGTTAAATTCAGTAGCCCCTAAACATCTATTCTGCTCCAATCCTACCCTTCCTCATTTTCAAGCATGCATGCTCCAAGTATCTTTTCTATCAAGTCTTTTCAGGAGCATTAGACAAGACGAGACCAATTCTGATCTTTAGATGCCCTTAGCTTCTTGCCTTGCTTTCTGTCCCTAAATCATACTTGATTTTTTGGCAGTGTGCATGTTCTGGCTAAAGACTGAACTCCAATCAATCTGACTTTGCAAATCACCAAGAGACACAAAACTTGTGTTTTAGTTTTGTTTCACTATTGGATTCCCTGCTGAGTTAGATGTTGATTTAAGTCAGGGTTTTTGCTCTGAAGAGAGTTCCCACATCAAAATGGAGGTTGGTTACTATAAATCTCTTGTATGACATCCAGAACTTAGGGAATTGCAAAGAGACTTTTATTTGCTAAAATATGAATACTCAAAGCAAAAGGCTTTAAGTATTTAGTGTTGAGAACAAAAGGTGAAACAAAGACAGAGAACACATATCTGCTGAGTGTTCTTCCTCAGCTGCAGAGGACTGAGACTATAAGTTTAACTACACAATAAATTTTGATTATTACAAATTTGCTCCAAGTTCTTATTTTTTGTACTTTCCTTTCCTATATTCAATAACCATATTCCATCATAAGCTTAGAAAGAAATTACAGTGGTCCAAATCATTCTGAAAAATGCTTATTAGCATGGGACTCAACACAAATAAGTTCTTAATAAATGTCTCAGGACAAAAAGGCAGTCAAATATCAAATGCCTAGAAGCCCCTAGCTCACTTCCAATATCATCATAGTCAGTATAAATAATCCTAGGTCACGGGTTCTTAACCAGGAGTCCATGGATTGATTTCAAATAATCTGTTGATTTGGACAGGGAAAAAACTGCATCTTTATTTTCATTAACCTCTAGCTGAAATTCAGCATCTTTCATTATGAATATAGACAACAAAACATTGTTCTGAGAAGGGAGCCAGAGAAGCCCTTCACCAGACTGCCAAGGGGATACATAACACACAAAAGGTAAGAACCCTTGTCCTAGCTGCTAGTAGAAAGGGGTGTAAAATACAGTCCAACAAGTATTTACTGAGAGTCTATGTGTGAGGCGCTGTGACAGACACCTTAGGGAACACACAGTGCAGGTGCAGAGAGAGGACATATGCATAACAAGACTAACCCACTGCATCGCTAAGCCCCAATGAATGGCATAGACAATAAATGTAATAAGGGAAGGATTAGCCTGGTCTGAAGCAATTGGGGAAGATTTCATGGAAGACACAGGACTTTGTCAAACCACTGAAGGAAAGAAAGCAAAATGGGGTGAGGGGGGGTCCAGAGGGGACATTCCAGGCAGGAAGAGAGAAAAGCATGAGCAAAGTTCAGGAGGCTGGAAAACCTATGGCACATTCAGGGCACTCTGAAGAGGTGGCTGGCCATTAGAAGACCTTGGATGTAGGAATTTGAACTTGTTTTGAATGAAGTGGTAGATAATAGTGGAAATGGAAAGGAAGGGAGGGATGCAAGAGACATCGTTCAAGGAAATTCTATAGGGCTTGGTCACTGACTGGATCACAGTAGCAGAATGAACATTCAGCGATAGCTAATCTCTCTTCATTCTGTATCTTAGTTACTGTCAGTGTCTATTTTCCTTTCTGAATATGGGTTCTCCCTGATACCGCTTGTCTTCTTGGAATCATAAAAAAAGTGTCCCACACAACGATTGCTACTTTCAAAACTAAAAATCATTATGCCCTCTGGTGTTACTTAACACTGTATCTAAATGCCTTAAAGCTTATACTCTCTTTAGCATTAACGAGATGAGGAATAATTACTTAACTAACTTCAGGCACTGGAAACCTCACAAATTCACCATAAATATCAATCTGTTCTTTTCAGGACTGAATCACCAGTTCTGAAGCAGCCTAGGGGTGAGGAAAAGAATTCCGGGAAAGGAAGCAAGGACCTAGATCTCAGTCCAACTGCAAACCCAACTTACCACGTTCACCTTTAGTGAGTTACTTTTGTGTTTCCTTTTTTGGATCTGACACGTTGGAATTGGGCATGCTTTAACACCCACCTCCCAGAACTACCTAAAGATCAAATGAGAAAAGAGGAGGGAAAGCACCTTCCCAAAGTCAAAGGTTCTAGACAGGATTGTGGAAAGTCAGAGTTGAAAGGGTCTCTAAATGGCACCGAATTCAACTCTTCCTGAATCCATAAGTGTCCTCTATAATGTTCTGAAAATTTAGTCTCTGCTTGAAGATTTCCAGGAATTAGGAAACCACCTGCCAGAGAATTTCATTCCACTTCTGGCCAAGTTGACTTGTTCTGAAATTTTTCCTTATACAGAGTCAAAAACCTAATACTTATACCTTTTGCCCAGTGGCACTAATTCTATTTTCTAAACCAAGCAGAGGTTTAATCTCTCATACACATATGAGGACATATAAGGAGCCAGGAGCACAAAGAAGTTCCTATCTTCACAGGCATACATGATGCAATCGTTATTTTTCAGCTTAGAAATCCAATGACCAAGAATTTTCTCTCCTAAATAAATAAACAGCAATTTTTTCTTTAAAAAAAAATCTATTAAAAATACACCAAATACTAAGGAGTGGAGATTGTAGTTAGCTTTTTATTTTATCAAAAACATTCACAAAAAGTCCCAAACCAAAAGTTTCTGGTTTAAAATGCCCAATCTTGTCACATCTTTACTAGGATTAAAATAACAGTTTACTAACAAAAGATAATAACTAAGGCATTAACAATAACTAAACTATTCTTCTAAAATAAGTAAACTAGAGTATACTATAAGCATAATAGATATTAATTCATTCTCCCTCCCCACCCAGCCCTCCAACCCCTCACACACAGGTACATTTGCATCTACTTACAATTTGACAAGCAAAAAGGTTACTTTTTTTTAATTACCTCGTCTCCGCCCATAGCTCCTGGCTGCATGTAAACATAGAAGAAAACCATGGGTATTTTTGTCAAAACTTTAGTTTTAAAAGAAAAAAAATCAAAACTTTTCTAAATCTCAGAATTAAAAACGTTTGAGTTATTGCTCAGACATACAGTAGGTTTATCTATCTTTATGAATAGTTTTCATTAAAAAAAAAACACTAAACCATAACCTTAACACTGAAATTCAAAGGAACTGAGCAGCCATTAGAGTAAAAATACATGGAGTATTTCTCATAGTCTAACAGAGTTAGACTATAAAAACATGCTTTACTCCCACATATATTCTAATACTCTGTACTCCTGATTTAAAATTTTATTAGTTGATTCTGATAGAGCCTAATCTATTTTATCCATTTGTTAAATCTGCAATTCTATAAAATACATTTAAAATAAGCTACAACCTATAGTTATATATTTTAAAAATGTATAGTAGTTTATTGTAATATTTTCTAAAACTATTCTTGATCCCTTAACCCCTAAAAAAAAAACCCATAAATTCTTCATGACAACATTCTATCTCCAAGCCTTTGTTCATACCTAGAAGGACATGTCCTCACTTCTCTGACCAACTGAATACTAGACCATCTCTTAGCTTCTGGCTCTTCTTGCTTTCCACAGCATGACATAAACAAAGCTACAGAATCTCTGAAATGTAAAAGAACCTCAGAAATCATCTAGTTTCAACTGACAAAACACTCTACAATATCATCTAAGCCAGCCTTCACATGAAGACTCCCAAAGTAAGGGAGAACTCCCTACCTGCCAAAAGTCAGCCCATTTCATTTTTGTCCAGCTCTAAATTTTAGAACTTTTTTCCCTTATGAGAACCAACATTTTCTTGAGATTTGCACCTGTTTATAGCTCTGCCCCCTGGGAGTTCTTTCCCGAAATCTTTAAAAACTAGAATGTAAAAAATAAACAAACCAAAACTAGAACTCAGAACTCTTTTTCCACAAAAACGTTATGATGTTTAAATCCTCAGATGTCAGATTGCCCACCACTGGGGGCGGGGAGAGGAAAGAGAGGGGGAGAAAATTTAAAATTCAAAATCTTACGGAAGTCAATGTCAAAAACTAAAAATAAATAAATTATTTTTAAAAATCCCCAGATGTCTGATGAAAGATTTTCTAACCACTAACAAAGCCTTTGAGCAACTAGGCAGCATAGTAGAGTTATATACTTTGAGGAAGACTTGTGTTTGAATCCTACCACAGACACTTGCTAGCTGTGTGACCCTGCATATATCATGTCATAACACTTAAATTTCTTCATCAGTAAATTAGGGATAATTATAGCATCTATATCACAGGATGGTTATGAATATCAAATAAGATAACATATACAAAGTACTTTGCAAACTTTAAAGTACAACAGAAATGTTAGCTATTAGTTATTTATCTCTTCATTTATTTTCTCTATCCATTCACTTATTTACTTATTTGCTTGTTTATTTGACTGATTGATTGATTGATTGCTAATAATTGCCTGAATTCCCAGTCCTGGGAAAAGGTTGGGACAGATACCAGATAGCTCAGAATGAAAGGAAAATTACATATTTCTTTCCTCCCTTTTTGGTACAGAACAAGGCTGTCTTTGGGCACCAGGACTAATTTCAAAAATGGTAAAGATTGTCTTTGATGATCTTCAATTTCCCTTTCCATACCTCTTTCCCATCTTCTGGCACTGTGGTAATTTACTCCCCTGGATCCTAGTAGCTTTGTGTCACCCTAAACCCCTAAGTAGAGTACCCGGATAACAGGATAAATCACTCCTCTTTCTTGCCCCCCCCAATGTGCTTCATAAACAAAAAAATAAGTATAATCACCACATTTTGGGCATGGTATTGTCAAAAAAATTTAGGTAGCATGAAAGAAGTGTTTTGGGGTGGGTTTTTTTTTTGTTTTGCCTGGTGAGACAGCCCTAGCTACTGATGCTTTTCAAAGTTTCTCTTCTACCTCCACATCCATAAAAATAGTCTCAAAGATCTAGGCTGTTGGTTTGGCTTTCTTCCTCCCTCCCTCATGACTCTCATGTGCCAATTATCTGGGCACCTAAATACCTTTTTCAATGAGTGAATCATGTTACCCCCAAAAAATCATAAGGTCCTTGAGAGTGAAAGACCTTGTATTAAGCTCCATTAGTATTTCCTTTACCCCCAACCAAAAGCTGGCAGAGAGTGTTGAACCTCTGATGATAGGCAGTTCAAGGAAAATAATCAATTAATTCAGTTAATAAATGAATCAAGAGAGACAGTATGCCATAGTTTTTCTAAATTTCACCTCATTTTTTGTCATTAACACAACTACACATCTGCTCTTCTTTAAGAATATAATTCCCCATGACAGAAGTTTGCACCTAATTAGTCTCACTAGAATCATACCCTTCCTTTAGTAAAGAAAAGTGAACTGAATACAGAGCAAAGTCCAGAAGCATAAAAGATAGATCCCCTCACGATAACACATATTTATTACATCTGTGATTTGACTGGGTTATTATATGATTCAAATTTTTAGAAAACAAACTTGCAAATATTTAAAATCAAGGTAAGAAATTATCACTGACACAAAATATTAAGACCCTACCATTGTCCCATAAATCTACCAAACAGTTTAGAACTCAGAGAAATTGTAAATATTTTTAAATGAGAATGATGAGTAAAATATTTCCAAGAATGGACGACACTAGTGGAAGCCAACTAGTCCAAAATATACCTTTCAAAATCCCTTTCTAAAACATACTAAGAAGTGATCACCCAGCCTTTGATGAAGACCTTCAATGAAGATGCAGGAATTCTTAACCTGGGATCCTTTATTTAAGGGTTCTGTGAATTGGGATGGAAAAAAGTATCTTTATTAGCATTAACCTCTAACACTAATTTGACATTTCCTTCAGTTATTTAAAAACATTTTTCTGTAAAGGGGTCTATTGGTTTCACTAGACATTTTTGTTCACTTGTCTCTCCCATTTGATTGCGAGTTCTTTGAGGGCAGGGACTATCTTTGCCTCTTTTTATCTCCCCAGTTATTAGCACAGCGTCTGAAGCACAATAGCCATTTAGTAAATCTTTAAGTTAGTAAATATTTAGTAACTATTGCCAAAGAAATTCATGGCAACACACACAAAATGTTGAAGAATGCCTAAATAAAAAAAGATTGTGTTCCATTTCAGACAGTTCTCATGATTAGGAAGTCTTTCCCTAACATGGAGCCTAAATTTTTCTACTGCCAATATCTGCCCATAGTTCCTAGCTCTGCTTTCTGGGACAGAGTAGGCCTTCCACCCCAATCAGTCAAGCCCCCTAGTTTTCCACTCTTGGCTTCTACAACCCTTGGCTCAGACCTCTAATGCCTCTCTACTCTTCTCTTTGATTATCCAAACACTAAACCACAGGACAACCCTCCAAATATTTAAAGACTTCAATCGTTTCTCCATATAAAACTTTCTTCTCTATATGGCAGAGCAGAGAAAAAGTATAGCATGGCACAGAAGAAGAATGCTGAAAGTAGAGTTAAGATGACCTGGTTTCAAATGCTGCTTCTCATACTTAGCTACCTGACTACAAAAAATAAGTTAACTTTAAACTTCAATTTTCTTGCCTGTAAAATCACTTTAACAGTTTTAGAACCTTTCTCTCATGACTTTGACACAGAATGAATTAATATATATATGAAATTCTTTAAAATTTGTGCCTTCCTAAAGTAGAACTATGTTTTGCATGACTTCGCATGTATACTTGATATACTGCTTGCCTTCTCAGTAGATGTTAGAGAAGAGAGAAAATTTAGAACTCAAATTTTAAAAACTGAATATTAATAAATGAGCCTTTAAAAGTAAAATATAATGTATGCTTTCTACCACCCATGAAAGTTTATCTACTACACATAATACAACACAATCAATATTGTACAACGGTCTGCCTATTAATAAGCATAAAGATGAAATCACCCAAAAGTCCTTCTGACAGTCCAAGATTTTTGTTAGCTATACATGCCAACCCTACTATCACCATATGCTAATCAGCAAGCTAATGAGCCACAGACATACAAATAATGACCATTAGTAATAGCATGTTTTTAAAGAAAAGCTATTTCATCTTTGCATTAACATATAGCTTAATAACACAACCCATCTCAACCAGGAAATGCTTAGTCATCTTGCTGAGCAGAAAGAAAAGAGAACCATCACTGGTTTAAAATATAAGCTAGTCTATAAAATCATATAAGTGTAATGGTGGATCATTGAGGACTATCCCTTTGTCAAATGACATAATCAAGCCTGATCATTTTTAGGGCACTCAGGAGCTGGAAGGAGTAATAAACAGATGAAAAAGAGAGTATATACTTCAAAGTTCTCCTGAAATCCTCTTCTCCATTGATGACAATAGAGTCACCACATTTGGGCATTACCTTACCAGTCTCCAGGGTGCTGCATGATAAAGTGTGATTGACCCTAAAGAAAACTATAAAGAGAAGTGAGCAGCTGGTTTAGTCCAACTATATAGAAAAAGGTCTGTCCTGGAAATAACAGTTTTGAAGGCACTGAGTGAATTATTCCTAAGATATTTGAAAAAGGGGAGGAGATAAAAGTTATGGAGAAAAAAATCACAGAACTTATCAACAAAATGATGAGTAAGAAATCATAGTGACTACTGACTCATATGCTTAGTCTTCCATCTCCATAAAACTTTTTATGAAAACAAGCTACACCCAAATCAAGAGCATCCTCCATTAACCAACGACAGTGGGATAGGAAAGCTTTCACAAACAATACTTTCAGATCAGACTTTTACAATCATATAATTGACTGAAGGGAGTTAGAGAATACCAAATCCTACTGTGCTCAGAGTTTGATGATCAAAAAGATGAATCTCATTTGGCAGAAAAAAATACCATCATGATACCTCTTGCAACAGTGCTTCCCAATAGTTATGTTAAAAGTCATGCAATGACTTCACATATATAATGGGGTATCATGCTGTTCATCTTCTCAATGGATGGGTGAGGGGCTGGAAGAATTTGGAACTCAAAATTTAAAAAAAAAATCATACAATGTTTCTAGAAAGATGCATCTGAGGTAACTTTGAAGACTCTCACATGATTAATATCAAACTAGCTCTTAAGTGGAGAGACACATTCTTGTCAAAGGTGTTTGCTCTTGTTAAGGAGGATTGTTCAGCCGAGTGTCCAAAAGGAAAGGAGAACTCCTCCAGAGGATGACATTTTCCAGATGCTCCAGTTTACAAGTAACACTACGTGGACTATTTCAAGCCCAAGAAAACTGCAGAGCCTCCAATATGAGATTTGTAAATACTAAAGAGTCCAGATCAATTAATCACACAGGAAAAGGAAAGTGGTTAAGGAACAGGTATACCTACCAGGCAGTAATGCAGGGTTGTCAGTGGCTCTGCAGAAGGGGAAGGAAGGGGATTTATTAGCAGCAGCTGCCAAATGTGACTGGGAGATTATACAGGGCAGTTAAAAACACCAAAGATACTGTCCAATTGAAACATTCTTCTCCCCAGACTTGTATGTAGCTAGTACATATGGAAAAGTGAAAATGTTTCTTTGCTTCTAAGGAAGCCACTGAGAAGCATGCTAATGTTTCTTTGTCTACTTCAGTTTCTAAAATACAACCTCCCCCTAACTGCCCCTGGGAACTCCAACATAACCTAGTATTCTAGCCAAGGTTAGTCAATCACACATGGATGCTATCACTTGTTCTAAGACCAGAAGTGAATAAATAAAACTCAGATTGACAAGAGATGGTTGGAACACACATATCTTTCATATCCTTGGTCCATAAAAATAGTGTATTTATTGTCAGACTAATATATCTTAAGAATAAAGGCTCTTTGCTTCTTGAAATACCAACAGATGAAGATCATAGTTGAATACCTCAGGACTTGTTCATGCGTATTTAAGTGTGTGCACACACATATGTATACATATACACCAAGAGTCCAATGAACATATACTAGATGAAGTATACAACATGATCCCAAAATTTACCAGAAAGAGTAGTGCCAAATTAAATTAAGGAAACCATTTTATGTCTTATAATTGATAGGCATTAACATTCTAAAATAACCATCTTATCTCTTTACACATTTCCAAATCCTTGAACAGTTTCTTATCTGGTAGGTTTTCTGGATTTCCTATCTTGGATTTCCTCTTCTGAACTTATTTTAGTTTACTGATGTCCCACTCAAGGTATGGTACACATGAGCAAACACAAATATTCAGATGTGGTCAGACGCAGACAAAGGCCAATAAGGCTACTTCCTGCTATCATTTGGACCTGTACTTTTACTAATGCAACATAAATTTGTATCAACTTATATTTATTAAATGTTCCAGGCACTGTACTAAGTACTAGGGGTGAAAATCAAAAGACAGTTCCTTCTCTCAAGGAGCTCACAGTCTAATTGAAGATACAACATGCAAACAAGATATATTTATATGTATATACTGTATGCATATATATGTATATGTGCATGCACACACACATGCTTATGTAAGAGAGGGAGCGTGTGTGCGTGTGAGTGTGTGTGTGAAATAATTTGGAAGTAGTCTCAGAGCGAAGGCATTTAAATAGAGGAGGACTGGGAAAGGTTTCTTGCAGAAGATGGGACTTGAGCTGAGACTTGAAGGAAACCAGAGAAGCTAGGAGGTGGAGAAAAGGAGAGAGGCCTGGGGAAATAGCCAGTGAAAACACTTAGAACTGAGAGATGGAGTTTCTAGTGAGAGCAACAGTTTATTTTCCCCCACAATTCCATTTTGCTACTGACTAATGTTAACAAGCGAGACATCAGTTAAAGACTCCAGGTTATTTTCACTGAAGTCTCTGTAAAGACCCCTCTCATCCTATATTTGCCTATCTGAGTTTTTAATCTAAATTCAAGACTATTTGCTCTTGTTAAATTTTGTTTTATTGGTTTTAGCCTAGCTTTTCAAGTCAGCAAGGAGAGTGCATTGTAAAATGCGGAGTCTTATGTAAATATGAGGTCTCTGATGGTACAAAAGTTACCTTTCTCTCCATTTCTAGGAATATAGTACCATCCAAGAAGAAACAAATTTCTTTTTAGGTGTATTAATTGTCCTCCTCTGTTGTCTTATCTGTGTAAACAAGCATCTATTTTTCAACAAGTATTTATTAAGCACTTACTACGTTTCAGGCACTGTACTAACACAAGGGATTCAAAGACAGTTCCTTCAAGTGTCAAAGTGACCTTGAATTCCTGCAGGTAAGGTCAGTAGAAAAGGGGCTACACCAAAGACAGTTAGAAGAGCTGCCAGAATGGGTCTGCTAATAGACTGTCTAACACAGTTCCAAGAAACTCACCTCTACAGGTCTTGCCATACCATACAAACTAGTGGATTTGGTTTGGTTTTTTTGTAATGAGATATGGTTCAGACAGAAGGGATCTAGAAATTCAGATTATTCTGCTTTTAACTTTTTAAAAATGCTTATTTAATGTCTTGGAAATATTTTTAGGAGATGCTGTTTGGACTATTGCTTTAACTGAGAGCTGCCAAGTTTGCTGACTCAGAGAGAAATGTCAAAGTGAAGTTATAAAATGGAACTTTCCCTTGTTGGTCTGTGATGAGAGGCTCTGCTCATTAGACAACAAGCCTCCAGGAATTGGTGACTACTTTCCCATGTGTTATTTTTTTTTAGCTGCCTACAAAAATCAAAGGCAAACTTGTCTCTTTCAATTTTGTTGACTTTTTACATGAATCAAATTATAAAATGCTTCAAAGACTTTCCATTTTTAAACTACTCATCTAGGAACAAGATGAAGGGGGAAAATGGGGCTCCCTCCCACTCCATATAAATAAAACAGCAATAAAAATATTTGAAAAATTCCAAAAGAATGAAGGCCAACAATTGCCTCTCTCCCTAAAAGAAAAAAGTTTCACTTGAAGTTCATTGTTTATAAAAATCTATTAGAGGATTCAGAGAGTTCAAGTGTTTTAGGAAATGAACTTTTAACAAAAAAAAAAATGAACCACATTAGGACATTACTCAACACACAAGCAGAAGACTCTGGGTCAAATCTTGCCTCTGACTAGTACTTCTTATGTGAATGTGGGCAAATCACTCATTTTTCCTGAGCCTCATTTACCTGAACTGTAAAATGAGGAGGTTGAACTCAATGGCCTCTGCATTCACAGACAGCTCAACTTCTATTGGGAATGATTTCAAATGAGCTACTTTACACAGACGTCCTCCCTGGGTACTTAAACATCTCTTCTGAATTAGAAAGGATTATTATTTATTATAATACACCTAAGGAAATAAGGGGTAGCTGGTTCTCAATAGAGTCAAGAAGACTTAATTTCAAGTCCTACCTCTGATACATACTTGTGGCATGATCCTGGGCAAGTCATTTAGCTTCTTCTTATCCTTGGGCAATTCTAAGACTATAAACTGCAGGGCAGGTACAGATCTGCTCTCAAAAATCAACACTTCCATAATAATAATAGTTTCATTCATGTCTCATACAAAGGTCTCTGCCATGGAAGTGTGAGCCCCGGTAGGCCCAGGCAAGCCGGAAAGGTTTTAAGCCTCCACTGGAGGACAATGTGCAGTCCCATGGTCCACCACAGTAACTTAGCACATAGTAGGTGCTGGAGAAATGCTTATTGAATTGAACTGAATCTTAGAGGGGAGCCCGTACTAACAGAGGAAGCATTCACACCAATGAAATACCATGCTTTGAAGTATTAATAATAGCAATAATAAATACCTAGGAATTTGAATCCTAGAAAAGTATTTATTCATCATAATCCCAGAATGGGAAGGCCACTTGTCATAATCTGCTCCTCCCATATTCTATAACATAAAAACTCTAGACATCATCCTCCATTTTCTGCAGCTTTGTTCCAGGCTCTAGCAAAGAGCTGGCACTTCTCTTGATAGCCAAGGCTAAGTCCTCTACTTGTGTCTCTGACCCTACCTATCCCCCTACTGTCTCCTATAGTAATTTATTCCTTCAATTACCAACAATAACACCTAATTTTCAACCTCTTTCCCTACTGACGCTTTACCTGCTATCTAAAAACATATCTAGTTCTTTCTTGTTCTTAAAAAAAGCACCAAAAAGCAACAAATCCTTCACTTGGCCCTATCACATCCTCAAGCTATCATCCTCTACACTTCCCTTCTCTTCCACAGCCAACTTCGTTTGTGCCCTCTCCTAGTTCTCCTCCTATCTGACCATTCCTCAGTCTCCTTTCCTGGGTCATCAATATGTCTTGGCTTCATTTGAAGATAATACTTTAA
Source organism: Potorous gilbertii (assembly GCA_028658325.1). Lineage (NCBI taxonomy): Eukaryota > Metazoa > Chordata > Mammalia > Diprotodontia > Potoroidae > Potorous > Potorous gilbertii. The sequence goes on along the minus strand of CM053769.1, from coordinate 527,112,079 downwards.
GGCTCTGTCCCAGACTCTTCTTTACTCACTCCACACCCTTTTTCTTGGTGATTTCTTCACCCTTCATGGGAATAATCATCTTTATATAGGTGATACGCAGAATTATATGTCTTACTCTAACCACTTTCCTGAGTTCTAATAGTACCTCTCAGCAACTGTCTGTTGGAAATCACCTGAGTGTCCCTTAGGCATCTCAAACTCAACATGTCCAAAAACAGAACTAATCTTTTCTGCCCGATTTACTTTATCTACCTTGCAAGGGCTCTACATTGTCGCTCAGTCACCCAGATTAACAACCTTGGAATTAAACTCAGCCCTTTCATTTCCTCCAATTGTCAACTTTCTCTAACCCCCACATAAATCCAGTTCACATCCAGGTCTTGTTGGTTTTACTTCCATAATATCTCCTGTATGCATGATCTTCTCTCCACTCATATGGCCACCGCTCTAGTTCAGGTCTTCACCACCTCTCACCTACACCTATGGCAATGGCCTCCAAATTAGACTTCTGGATGCCAGCCTCTCTCCCTCTTCAGTAACTCCTCCACAGACCTGTCAAAATTATCCTCCCAAAGCACAGATTTTGATTGTGTCATTTCCCTAACCAGGAACTTTTAGCAGTTCCTTATGTCTCTAGAATAAAACATAAACTCCTCTGTTTGGTCTTTAAAACCCTTCAGAATATGGCTCCAGTTCAATTTTCTTACAATTCCCCTTTGTACCTACTACATTTTTAGCATACTGGTCTACCTGCTGTTACTGAACTCAGCATTCCATCTTCTGCCTGAATGCCTTTGCAGGAGCTTTCTCTCATGCCTGGGACTCTCTCTTTCTCTCTCTCTCTCACCACTAGTCCTCAGAATGCCTACCTTCCTTCAGAGCTCAACTAATATGCCCTTTCCTATGGGAAATCATTCTTGAGGCAACTGATTGTTGGGAACCTCTTCCTCATCTAATTGTCACATATATACTTGTATTTCCAGATAGACAATGCAATTCTTTGAGGGTAGGGAACACTTTTAGCCACCTTTCTCTTCCCAGGCCTAGCCTAGTGACTTGCCCACAATAGGTTATCAATAAGTATTTGTTGGATATGTACTTGTTAGATTAGAGGGAATCTTAGAGATCATTTGGTACAACATGTATCACAGTAGGAATCCTTTCAACAATATAAAACATCCTTGTGCCAATGGAATTTGTAGTAATGTTTATTGCAAAGCAAAGGATTTGTTGGCATTGAGAAACTAATTATATGCAGTAAAAATGTTCATTAATTCACATATATGAGGAATAGGAATTCTAGTTAAGTTTTTAAACTTGGGCTTAATGCAGAAAACCCTATTTCCAAATTGCTGAAATGGGCTGGGAGGCTTTCCAGCTTAGTGTACATAACACACCAGGAATTATTTAATCCTTTTTTTTGATGATTTACAAAATTTCAGTATCTCAACTCAATCATGTACAGTGGGTAAAATGTTATAGTCCTATAAATAGAGAGACTGATTTGAAAGACTATAGTCTTTTGGAATTTTTCCCAAGTAGATGTCAGATAACTTCTTGTCATGTCATCATGGCCTGTACATAATGAAAGAAAAAAATACATCTAAGAGTTCCAGCTTACCGAGGCTTTACTGTGGTAAAAATCAGATGCAAATAAAAACTCAGAGATAACAAAAATATACTGCCTCAGTGGCGAACTATGAATGACATAAAGATAACTGGGAATATTTAATTTTTAAATAAATCAAAATGAGGGATGCTGCCATATCTTGAAATCGGTTCCTGGTACTAACTGCAACATATTATTAGGCTCAAACTTTTTCCTTGAAGATAGGCTGGTGAACAGAGATAGGACTTGAAAAGTTATATTTCACCTTAAAAATTCTAATGCCTCAACTTTATGAATAACTTCAGAAACCCCATCACCAACCAGAAAATTACTAGTCTTTCTCCACCCTCAAAACCAACTCTCCTGCAGCTTGTCAGTTTCTCACCATGCTTATGTCCATTCAACCTCTTGGTGTCAACTGTATCTCTTCCTAGTCTCTAAAATATTAAACTCAGACTAGTGTGTCTGTAAGCATAAATCAACATAAACAAAGGCAACAGTGGAAATGAGTTGATATGCTAGGAAATTAAAGCAGTGAGGATATCAGTGTTTCTGTCAAAGCTATCTGAGTTGCTAAACTGTACCTAGAACAACAAGAAGCTTTACAAACAGTACACACCTGCCTTACCATCCTGACCACGTGGTGTGTTACTGTAGGGTGACTAGAGTTTAGAGCAAGCCTTTTGAAATCAGAAAAGATGATTCCAAACAACAACAAATCTTGGGAGCTGAAGAAACCTTGACTATCATCTAGAATAAGCCTCTCATTTTAAAGATAGCTTTCATTTACATGGTGACTTACAGGTTTACGAGCCCTTTTAGAGAGAGTGATGTCCAAAAAAGTGACTTGCCAAAGGCTACCTTGCTGACGGTGATAGATGGAAAATTAGAACCTCAATTTCCCAAGTATCTGCCTCTGCTTCCTCCTCTGCCATTACAATGCTTGTGGATTATTATGATTTGGGAGACTGATGGAAAGGAATTCTCATTTTCCTATGCAGAAAGACAAAATAATTTCTTACTGGCTTTCTTCTTATAGATATGTTCATTTCCGTAAGAGATGAAAGGATTAGACATTCACAAAGGTTAACTAGGAAATATAAATACACAGAAGGTTACAGGGCCAGAGTTGGAGGCTAAGGTCAAAAAATGTAACTCTAACCCATATGATTAAGATTCATAACAAAAAGAATTTCTAAAATATACCTCCCACCCTCCTCTTCTGAGACAGGAGATTATGGGTATGGAATACTGCATATATTGCTAGACATGGTTATTGTGTTGGAAAGATAAAGAAGGGTCACATTAAGAAATGAAGCTGACAGACACAACAAATGATATAATGACAAAAAAATTCAATATATGAGAATGGTTCCCTAAGAATTAAAGTGTAACTTTGAATTGTGTTGCTAATAAGATTAAGGCATTTTCTTAAAATTCCAGAGAGACACAAATTTAAAATATAACAAATTAAAAAAGAGCTGTATCATCATGACTAGCACAGCCCATATAAAGACAAATACCAAGAGAAAGGGGGCATTCTGTATAAAGGCTAGGATAAGATGTGTTCAATAAAAATTTATCAGTATCTACACAGTACCATCCAGGGGAGATGACCTTCTAATCTGCATATTCTGATCCATTGCCAAGTATACCCCCTGGGATAGATTCAGATTAGCTGACATTTATACTGTACTGCATCTTAAAGTTTGCCAAGCACTTTACATAACTCATTTCATTTGCTAAGCTACTAGCATAGCTTTGTGATGATACCATTTCAGATAAACCAATTTCCTCTCTTCCACCTCTGTTGACATCAAGATACCACCTATTCCAAATGTAGCTCCCCAAGAAGACTTTCTCTACAGGAAGACAACTTGCTGACCAGATGATATAAATATTTTAGTCATCTTAGCAAATAAAATTTCTCCCATGTAAATTTCAACTTTGGCATTGTCATTAATCACTCAGTCTCCCTTAGTCTGCTTAGCTTAAATAGTTTCCCAGAGTCTAGCCAGCCCCAGATGAATAGAAGACTCTGGACCTGGCACGACCTCACTTTGGCACAGGCATCCTGAAGGCTCCAGTCTTCAACACCAGTGGGTTTCTTTGTACAGCTTTATTAATAAGGTAAAAGGCCCAAGGTTAACAATGACATTGGAAGGACTTCCTGCAACAGAATCGATACTATGGACACAGATAGCATCATTTATTAACAGCCCCATTGTTCAACAAGAAAAACTGGAGTATACACTACAAGCATTCTGGCTTGGGGGTGGTGAGAGCCTGAAAGAGTAAAGGAATAATAGGAAATTGTGCTATTAAAATGTTATGGGTGATTTAATGGTACTTAAACAGCCATACCAGTTCTAATAAAAGGAAGCATATTGTTTCAGAACTATTTCAAGAATATTAGACAAGTTGATTTAACACATCACTCTTCATTTTCTTTCCTCTGCATGCTTCAATATGTGAGACTTGAGGCTTTTCAGAACAACAAAGATCTAGATGTTATTTTTAGAGGTTTCTCTATCAATTCCCTGCAAAGGTTGTCTATTGTTACTAGAGATGCAAATGGATCATAAGGTCTAACAGCAGCAGCTCACCTATCCTTTTATGCCCAACCTGTCCTTTTCCCCTATTTTTCTCCCCTCCCTCCGACTCTAACACTATATGATAGTCCATGTTTCAAAACGCAAACAGTCAAATTGTTAAAAATTATATTACTTGCTTACTTTAACTGACTAAAGTTAGTAAAGTAGTAGGATAAATAGAAAGGGTAAACCTTACAGGTGTTTTGATACATTGGAATTTCAACATAGTAGATATTTGCAAGTAACCGGTTATAAGGGATAAATAAAAAGACATGTCAAAGATGATCACCATTTGTATACCAAAAGAACAGTGGCATGATGAGCCCAAAAGGCAAGTGGAAAGATGAACTGATTAGGAGAACAAATATTTCAGTTTTAGATATCCTCAATTGGAGGTGTTAGAGGAATACTGAAGTGGAGATGCTATCTGGTCAGTTGAAAGTGTTAGATTAAAGCAGGGGTGGGAATAAATTGTTCTGTGAAGTTTAGATTCAGTCAAAGGGCCACACTTGACGACCTAGACAGGGGCTACATGTGGCCTCAAGGATGCAGGTTCCCTATTCTTCATTAAACTCTAAGAACATTTGTTAAGTATCTACTATATATCAAGGGCTATGCTGGGCACTGGGGACACAAAGACTTTTAAAAAACAAAACAGTCCTTACCCTCAAGATGCTTACAGTCTAAATAAAGGATAAAATATGTGCACAAACACTAAGCAGAAGCAAATTAAATATAAAATATATTCAAAGTAAATAAAAAAAGGAGAGAGAAGACTAATAATAGGGGGATAGGAAAGGGAGGAAAATGGAACAGATGTGAAAGGAGTTAGACCTAGAGATGCCCAAGTAAAAGCTGTTAAATTGAAACCATAGGAATGTATGGTTACTAAAGGAAGCAAGCAAGGGTGCCAACTTGGGTCTTCAGTCAAGTGACATAAAAAATAGGAGGAACCAACAAATAAAAAAAGGAATTTCTTATCAGTATAAGAGAAAAACCAGGAAGTTACACTATCAAAGAAGTTTCCAGAAGGAATTTATGAAGAAGAATGAGTGCTAAGAAAAAGTCAATTGATGGTTTCAGGAAGAGGATACACACACTGCTAACCTTAGAAGAAATATTTTCTGTAGAGTCCATGATGGATTGCATGCCATCTTGGGGAGGGAGGGGAGAGGAAGGGGGAGACAATTTAAAACTTATGGCAGTGAACACTGAAAACTGAAAATTCAATATTAAAAATAAACAAACAAATATTTTAAAAAATTAAATGAGAAATACTTTTGGTTAGGCTGGTAAAAATAGACACTAGGTTATAAAGAGTTAAAGAAACAAATAGTAAAAAGTAGTACAGGCATAGTTCATTGTCAGGAAAACATGAGGGAATAGATGGTACCTACAAGAGGTAATGATACTAATCCAAAAAAATGAAAATGGGTAAACTTGAACATTTTTGAAAAAAGGATAAGACTGAAAATTCTTAGAAGGGGAGGGGACTGAGGTTCTAAAGGAATGGATCTCCAAACACTGTTTTGTTTTGTTTTTTAACTAGACCTATAATTTAATTGGTATAGGGAACTTCTTTTACCAATGCAGATTGGTACCAGCATCGTTGTGACTTGTCTTAGAAACTTGTCTGGTTACACAACTAGTATGTCTCAGATACATAACTCATAAGTCATATATTCCTGACTCCAAGACCAGCTTACCATCCAGAGACCATATCACAATCCCAAAGGGTGTGTGACCCACAAATCTGAGGAAGAAGCATCAAATTACATCCTCTCCTGAAAGTCAATTACAGGGTTTGTCTCCAAAATAATCCTACCCTCCTTTAATTCCACAACACATTCCTACCCCACCTCTAATTCAAGCTCCATAACTTTGCCCTTCTGAGTCAAGCTGTGGTCCTGAATGCAAATTACAATCTAAACTTGCCCACAGCAACAGCTATGTAGGTCCTGTTGGGAAAATCTCCACACCTATCTACCCAGGATGCTTACCCCTCTTCTCCTCCTATTACTACAAGATTGCAGAAGTCATTTATCAGAGAGTAGATTTTGTCCCCTGGATAGTGTGACATGACTAAGAGCCCTGCCCCTTTTCATTTTGAGTGGGACAGAGTTAATCATACAGGATAAAGTAAGCATGGATGGCTTGCAATTTGAATCCTGGAATTCTCCCCCAAATTCTCCCTTTTAAATTTTCCTACTACTTCTGAGGGAACCACTGTCTTTTCAGTTGCCCAGGTTTGGATCTTTGGGTTCATCTTTGAACCTTCACTTTCTCTCACTCTATGAAGCTAATTTCCAAATCTCATTATTTCTCCATCCACAACATCTTCTGTATCTCTCCTCTTCCTTATACTCACAAGCCCTGGTTCGGGTCCTTATTGTCTCTCTCCGGGACTTTAGGAATAGCCTGGACTTAGCCTCAGAAAGACCTGAGCTTGAATCCTGCCTCAGACATTTACTAGCTGAGTGACCCTGGGCGCGTTACTTAACCTCTCTCAGTCTCAGTTTCTCCATCTGTAAAATGAAGATAATGAAAGCACTTGGCTCATATCACAGGGTTGTTAGGATCAAATGCAATTATACATGTAAAGTGTTTTGGAAACCTTAAATAACTATGTAAATTGCTTATCATTTAAAAGTGATTATTATGGACTAATTGGTCTCCCTACCTCAACTCTCTCCTCCAATCCATCTTCCAATTAGCTGCCAAAGGGATTTTTCCAAAGCAGAGTTCGGACCTTGTTGTTCACCTACTCAAAGAGAACCCCCCCTCCAATGATTCTAGATTCAAATGCTCTATTATTTCATCTCTAAATCATCCTTTTAAATTGTCATTTTTGTTTGTTTTATATTACACATAATTAGTATAGCAGTTCACGTAATTTATAAGTAAATAGATACACATATGGCAGTGTGTTTAAAGATGTTTAATAAGAGCATTATTTTCAGGACCAGGAGAACTTTGTGCACAGCAACGACCACAGCGTGCGAGAGTTTTTTCTAGAAGACTTGGAATGTCATAATAACGCAAGAACTTAACTAAAAAAAAAGTTCCAATGGTGGTTTTCTAAGGCAAAATGCCTCCCACACTCAGAGAAAGAAATATGGAAGTCATTCGCAGAATGTAGCAGATCATGTGTGTATGTGTGCGGGTTTTAGTGTATTATGTTTTGATTTGTTATATGATTTCTTCCATTTATTTTAGTGCAACTACATAGCATAACGATTGTGAAAATGTACTCAATAGGAAAGTATATGTAGAACCTATACAGAATTGTATGCTGTAGCGGGGACGGAGGGAGGTAGTGGGGGAAAGGGGGCGGGATAAAATCTTAATTTTAAGGAAGTGATTGTAGAACACTAAAAAAATAATAAAAAAAAAAAAAGAAAAAAAAAGAGCATTATTTTTAAATAACATGCTTAGTTACTATTAAATAGTGTGCTTAAAAATGTTTAATAGTAATACTTTTATTATTAAACATATTTAAGCACACTCCCCTTTTGTTGTTGGTCAGTCATTTCAGGTATCCAACTCTTTGTGACTCCACTGTGGTTTTCTTGGCAAACAGATGAGGAAACTGAGGCAAACAGGGTGAACTGGCTAATAAGTGTCTGATATTAGATTTGAACTCAGGAAGATGAGTCTTCCTAACTTCAGGCCAGGCACTCTATCCACCGTGCCACCTAGCTGCCCCAACCACTCTCCCCACTATGTGTGTCTATTTCCTTATAAATTACATGAACAACTAAATATGATCAAAAAAAGACTGGAGATCACTGTGTAATACTTTACTGCCTCTCATTTTAGATATTCAGAAGGTGGAAAAAAATTTATATTAGAGAATAGAGAGGATGAGAGAACCAATGCTCAAGGAAAGGGTCAGCCCTCTCATTCTACAAATGAGATCACAGAGGTCCAAGGAGGTTAAATTTGAGAGGCAGGTTTTCAACCTCAGATCTCTGATTTCCTCCCATCCCCACCCATACCATGCTAGAGATTCTAGGAAAGATAGGGTTGTCAAAGAGTAGGGAAAGAATTGATGAGTAATAGGTGGATAGAATGCTGGACCTGTAGTCAGAAAGATCTGTGTCAAATCCAGCATCAGACACTTGCTTAGCTATGAGACCCTGAGCAAGTGACAAACTCTGTTAGTCTTAGTTTCTTCATATGTAAAATGGAGATGACAATAACAGCGTCTACCTTCGTAGGGCTGTTGGGAGATCAATGAGACAATATTGGAAAAGCTCTTAGCGTAGTACCTGGCTATTTATAAATGCCAATTATTATTAATATGATGAGACATGCAGTCCACCTCCTGACAGACAAGTAAACAACTCATAAAGCAGACTGAGACATATATACACATATACTCATGTATACACATATGTATATATATACATTTGTGTATAGATGTACAAATACATATGTGTATCTATCTCTATATATATTTACACAAGTATTTATATAGGACATAATAAACATAGCCAGTGTGGAAATTTGTTTTGTTTGATTATATATGTGTCTATCTATCTATCTATGTTGCCCCCCAAAATGATGAGTAATATTAAAGAGCCAAGATGAAAATGGATGGTATGTTTGTATAATAAGGTCACATCAAGAAAGTTTTTCTTCTGACTACAAATATTCTCCAGCTTTGGAGACATAACTGAAAAAAGCAGAGAGGAAGGGTCTGGCACATTGGCAAGGGAAATGATAAGAACTATCCCAGTTGTACATGGGAAACAAGTATTCTAGTTAAGAAAGAAGGCCTCTGGCAGCTTCCCAAACAAGGGAGAGACCCTTGGGTGGGGAGGGTCAACACACACACACACACACATACATACACATATGCGTATATATGTACATATGTACGCATATATATACATACGTGTGTGTGTGTGTGTAATCACTCCTTGAGACAGCAAGAACAGCAACAACACTGGCTGCAGGGATCTCCTGGAGAGTTGGGCAATTTGGGTCACACACAAATCTGGTAAATATGAAGAGACTACTTATATCATTGAGTGAGGCTTGCTACACTTACAATCTCTCTCTTTATGATACTCTGGGGAGAAAGGAGCTATCAATTTTTACAGTAAAGCAGTCAACAATGGCAACAAGAAGGGTGACTATGATGACCAACCTGCACAACAAATGAACCATTACCCAAAGGCCATTCTTGCCCAGCCAGCTTTAGTTGGCCAACACTTTCTATGAGAACAAGATGGACTTCATTTTCCATGGAGCTGTGATCTCACTCAAGTTAATAGTTTCCACCAGTACAGACAGCAACTCAGGACAGACACACCCTCTCTTCTTATATAATTCTGGCCTACATCCTTCCATGAATCCTCCTACTCAATGTAAAATAGAGCCACTCAACGTAATGGAAGCCTTCCTTGCAATCTTTTGATATGTCAGTTACAAGTCTAATACCAAGGCTGTTATGCCTCATCAATAATATGTGATTGGTCCACCTTCATTTCTGGTCATGCAAGTCCTTGATAAGATCTTCTACATCACTTTGCTCCTGCAAGTCATTGTTGGTAATACCCTATAAACCTACTTAATCTTTGTCCTTTGAGTCACCTGCAGTTTTAAGTCTACTGAAGTTGTGGGTGTTCCAGAGTCACAGTCATATAGAATGACTAGGAGAATTTGGTTGGGGGGAAGGGGACAGGAGACCCAGAGCTGTGATTTCTGACTGGTTTGGGGGCACTCATAGTAAAGAAACTCCCTCTAATGAAAAACTAGGACTGTTTCCCAACTTAGCCTTAGCAAGTTTCCTGGGGGAGTGAGAGGAAGATGGGCCTCAGGGCCTCAGAGGTGAGTAACTTGTCAAGGGTCACATAGCCAGCAGGCATCAGAAACAAGACTGAACTATTACTGACACTGAGACCCAGATCTCTATCCACACCACATCCTCATGGGAGAATACCTATGTTTTAAAAAAAAAAAGATGAGTTTTGTAGTGGGGAACACACCTTGGGATCATTCAAAGCTCCATGCACTTGAAGAAATGCATTTCCATCTTATTTCTTCCTCCTATGGAAAACTGAACAGGCTGCCCATTCAATAGCATGTCATGAAAAATGCATTTTTCATTTCCTTGGTTTTTCTTATATATTACAGTGTTTATCTCTTGAGCGGCCGTACGTCTCAATGAAAGAATATCAGGGTTATACATGATAAGCTCGATATCATCCACCAACAACACTACTAGAAACTCTATCATTGATGAAGAGAAAGGAAGGTAAATATTTAAGGGGAAAAAGTCTTTAAGAAAACCAAAAGGAAAAATGGAGAAGCAAGACATCCAAATAACAGCCCAAATGCAACTGCTGACGGAATTAAGACACAATTTTCTAGTTTTCCCTACAACGAAATGTTGTAATTTGAATTAATTGGTGAGGTCAGGCTCTATCAGTGAAAAATCTTAATTATAGAATATTTTTTTAAAACGCAATTTAATTACTTCCAAATACCAAGCAGAGCTAGAATTAGGCTAATAAGGTGTAGGAAAGGTCCTTAGGGAACTAGAGTTTAAAAGCTTTGGATGAATGGCAGTCAGGATGCTAGCAGCAATGGGAACCAAGTGGTATTTTCTAAAGTGCTTGGGGGTATTTTAAAAGTTTACTCTCAAAGAGTCTAAAACACTTTCCCATATAACTTTTTTACACCATCAACTTGCTTAACAAACTCATTTACTGAGAATGCAGAATTAAATTTTAGTATAGTCTCTATTCTAATTATCTAAACTTTCAATTAAATGGGAAATTTACTAGGTTCTCATGTCCACTTTTCAGAAGCCAGAAACTTTAGGGGAAAGGGAGAGATAATCAAAGACTGTTCAGCTATATTCAGAAGCATAGTGATTAGTGATGATTCACATATGTATATGTTAGTTGTCTAATTTATTATATACTAAAAGGAAAAGCAAACTGTACATAACAGAAATTAACAATTCCATGTATAATCTGTTTTCTGCTCTATTTTGCAAATGGGAATGCTCATTTTATTTGGGAATTAAGAATAAAATAAATTTTAAAGCAAAATAAAACTATTACATAGAATAAGCTAGACAGTATGGAATAAGGGACAAAGAAAATATTCTTAAAGTCAAGAAGAACTGGGTTCATGTCCTCCCCCTGACACATTCTAGAGCCTGCTCTCCCTCCCTAAAGTACTTTGTATACCTTCTGTATATATTCTGTACGTTCTTAGATAACTACACGTTGCCTCCTCTGTTATGATGTAAGTTCTCTTGAAGCCTTATGTACAAAAATAGTCATCTCAGTTCTTTCTGCAGTGGCGAAGAACTGGAAACTGAGATGAGGGTATAATTCAGGCAATGGGTGAACAAAATCTGACATGAACATAATGGGATATTATTGTGTTACAACACAATAGTTTGTCAGTGCAGACAGTCCTTGGGAGATATGCACAAACCAATTTGGAATGAAGGAGGCAGAGCAGGGAGAACAATTTATAGACAAAGTTGTAAAGACTAACAACTTCAAAACAAGATTTCTGCTCAATGCAAGAACCAACCATGATTCCAAGAGGACTGGTGATGATTCATGTTAGCCATCTCCTGACAGAGAAAGGATGGACTCAGTTTATAGAATGAGACACATATTTCTGGTCAGAAATGTGGAAATTTGTTTTACTTAACTATGGATATCTGTTATGAGTATTTTGTTTTTCTCTTTTTTTTCCTTTTAAATTAGATAGAGGAGGGAGAGAAAAAATGCTTGTTAATTAAAAAATAAAGAAAATGATGTGTGAAAAGAATGTAAGTTTCTTGGGGGCAGAGATAGCTTCACTTCTGTCTTTTCATCCCTAGTACTTTATGTGTTGGAACATGGGTTATGTGCCTGCTGGTTGACTGTAGGATCTTGAATCTCTCCATGTCATAGCAATTTCTTAAGACTGTAAATCTCAAAATAACTGCCCACCAGCACTGAGAGAAAGTTGCCCATATCATGACATCACAGTTCAGCTCCCCATGCCCCCACCTACCTCTTTTCTTTTGCACATATATGCGGAATCTAAACACACATCCATTCCTTCTATTCCTCTCTGGAAATATCCTACTACCTGGTCTTGCCTTTCTTACATCAGGGCCTTTTCCCTAACAGCCCCCATCATGTCACTCCTGTGAAAACAAGAAGGCAAGCAAGCAACAGTTTGACCCAATCGTTCTCTGGCCAAACTTGAGACTCTAAAGCATCTCTTCTAACAATCTTCCAATGCACTCACTTACCCCTTGATAAAGAGACAAAGTAAGGAATTCTTACTTTTGTATTTTTATGCCTTTTATGATTGCCTGCATCAGAGTTATCTTAAAAAGGTGTGCCTTCCACACCTCCTCTGAGTGGGTATGACCTTGGTCAAGTCACTTCTTTGAGCCTCAGTTTCCTCATCTGTAAAAAAGAGACCACTCACTTCTGGTTCTCATGAGGGAAGTACTTTGTAAACTTTAAGGAGCTACATAAATATGGCACTATTATTAGAAGCTCTAATTCTGAGCAGAGAGAAAGTCTGTTTTATCTGTTTTAGTCTGCCCCAGGGATGGTACCATACATGATTTAGTAGTTTAATAAATTCTTCTTGATGACAATCACATAGGATTTGATCTGTTTCTGTGAAATTTGGACAAGCAAAGCACAGAATTTTTTATATGTTCTGTAAATGAATATGAAGTACTTTGTAAAAGAAATGATAATACACCATTCCAAACAACTACATTCTCTGCTACCCAGTGGGGTTCCATGCTTTGAACTTAGAAGGAGCTTATATGATAAAAATCCAATTGAGAGATTTTTGATAGGTTTTTGTCTAAAATGCTCCTCTTTGTCTGGCCAGTGGCCCCTGCTATTAAGCTCTGAAGCCTAGAATCCAACTAGATAGCAGAAGGAAAGAGGGTTAAGTGCTGACTCCAACAGCTCCGAGGTTTTCTTCTTGAAAGGTATTTAAATAGTAATAGGCTTAAAAAAGAATTTAACATTGTGAGAAATTATTCCCAATCAACCACACACCAAGATGGAAGTCATTTAAGATTTGTTGTTCAGTTGTTTTCAGTTGTGTCTGACTTTTTGTGATCCTGTTTGGAGTTTTCTTGGCAAAGATACTGGAGTGGGCTACCATTTTTCCTTCTCCAGCTCATTTTACATCAGATGAAGAAACTGAGCCAAACAGAGGTAAGTGACTTGCCCAGGGTCACACAGCTACTAAGTATTTGAGGCCAGATTTGAACTCAGGAAGATGAGTCTTCCTGACTCTAGGTTCAGCACTTTATATCTACTGTGCTACCTAGCTGCTCACGTTTAAGATTAAGTTATGTTATAAGACTTGGGGTAAAAAGAGAGAGAGAGGAAGGAATCCCTTAAGTTTGGAGAATGAAATTCCACTTAGTCACTTCATTTAATCCTTTTTTGTCAACTGGGGAAGAAAAATATTCCCTCAAAGGTAGAGAGCTTGATGGCATGCCTTAAAATCACATAGGTGAATGAAACCTTTCAAGGTCACAATATCTGATGACGTAAGACTCATTTTATGAGGGAGACAAATCCTTGTACCCTAAATGTGCTACACTCTTATCTCTAGCAAAAAACTTGGATCGTCTTACAATGATTTGTCAAAGTAATGTAATTTTGTCAGCCAACAGAGAAATGTAACTGATAAATGCATGGGTTCCAACTACGTAAAATACAAGTAAAAATTTACTTGGTCTTAGAATTTCCATTACCTTGACTTACTAGTGCTTCCCAGCAATTTAGATGATGGATTTAGAAAGAGATATTTGGGTTCAATCTACTTCCAGTGTGACCCTAGGGCAAGACATTTAACCTCTCTGGGCCTCAGTTGGCTCATTTGTAAAATGAGGTAAGTGGGCTACTTGTCTTTCTAAGGTCATTTCCAGTTCTATGGTCCTATAACTAGTAAAGTGATTTCATTTTAGCTTTACCTTGAAGCAAATAATCTATTTTCCCTCTCCACAACTCAGTTCAAGAAACAGGTGATGACAGTTCAAAAGTTAGTCAATCAGCACTCAAGTAACTGGTATTTTTCCAAAGGCAGAAGTCACAACTGGTTGGGAAAGCCATTAGGGTCAAGAAGACTCCCAAGTCCTTTTGTTCTATACTTAAAACCTGAAGTCTTCAAATAAACAAAACCTTGAGAAGTCCCTTTGCAGATATCATGTAAGCTAATAACAATAACAAACAATAAAGTTTCTATTATTACACCAGTTACTATTTCCAAAAGCTCTGTGAAGCACACAATTAATCTACTGATTCATTCTGTTTTAAAAACAGCAACAGTAGCAGCAATATATATTTAGATATGAAAAAGAAAAAAAGGGCAAAGCTACCAAGAATTTTTTATATGAAGTGCTTAAATTTCTGCTTTGGGGTTTGTATAGTTCTCAAATCTCATCTTTTTTTCTTAATTCTCAACTGAAGAAAACAAAGGAAAAACACTTCCCTAATTTCCTGCTGCAGAAATGGAAGGTTAGTGTTGGTAATTTCACCTGCTAAGTTTCATGGGGAAACAGTTTTATCCTGAGGGCTTTAAAGATAAAAATAATTTTCACCAGGTTACATTGGTGAACTTACAGGCATAAAAGCATTTACTAGCAATGAGTTTAATGCAAAACTCAGTCCAAAAAAATTCTTTTGCTCTGAGAAAGGGGTGTGTCACCATTGTAGTGTTGTCAAACTAAAACAGAAATGGGGACCACAAAGCTGTATGTAAGGATCTCTGTGGGCTACATAATGAACACCATATGTATTTATATCCTCTTTTTTTTTTATTACTACATCAACACATTGAAATCAGATAGGAACAACACTTTAATCTGGATCAGGGTGATGCTTCTGAACTACAGCATGACCATAGTGCTGTGAATTACAGCCTACTTAAGAATTTTGAGTACAAACATAATTCTATTGTCTATTTCTCCTTCGTCACAGTAAGGTCTGAGTGCTTATCTTGGCAATCTGCTCAGCAGGGCCAAGTTAGAGAAGCAGTGTCTAATCATTTTTTTTTTATAACAATATTCATGACAATAGGCCTGACTAACAAATGCTGAGTTTTCATTCCTTGGGACTTACTGATGAGTAGAAGATATTCATGAATGTGGTTGTAAATTATGGGTGAACTCACAGGACCTCAGCTATCAATCCAGATACTTCATTTTGGAGATGAGGAAACTCCTAAGAGATGAACCAGTTTGTCCAAAATCATACTGCTACTGCCAGTTACTAACACAATTAGGACTGCAATCCAGGTTTCCTGATTCTCAAGCCATCACTGTCCTTTAAACTTTACTATACTTCCACCCATGTTAAAGTGGCCAAGGAGTGCACAAAGTAGCTTGGAAAAACCATTACTCTGTTGAGCAATTTCTATTACTTACATTGCTTGGGAAGAAAAGAGTGGGGGACTGTGAGTGATACAGGTTATCTCCAAAGTCTTAGTGAAGCTTAAAGCTTTTAATAAGCCCTACGACTTGTGACATCCCACATATTGCTCATTGTCAATTAACAGTCACTTTGGTTTTCAGGTTACTTCCTTCTGCACTTTGTTGGTCTGTATTAATTATCCAGAGTGAGAGGTGACTGCTGGGTGAACTGTACAAAGTTTCTGAACCTGCATGCTGAGTAAAGGAGAATCAGATCATGGCAATTCCACAAACATATCCAATTCACCAAATGCCAAGCCTAAAATAGCTTGTTGGTCAACACTCATCTTACTGACAACTGACCAATGAGTATTTAAGAGACTCTGGTTTGGGCTAGGTTCTGGGGATGTGATTATTTAAGGGGCAGGTAGGTGGTGCCATGAATAGAACCCTGGGCCTTCAGTCAGAAAGATTCAAATCTGGCTTCAGATATTCATTAGTTATGTGACCCTGGGCAAGTCACTTATACCCTGTTTGCCTCCATTACCCCATTTATAAAATGAGCTTGAGAAGGAAATGGCAAACTCCTCCAGTATCTTTGCTGAGAAAATCCCAAATGGGGTCAGGAAGAGTTAAATACAACTGAACAAACAAAAATGCAAAAATGATTTAAGAGAAAGTGGCCTTTGCCTCACAAAACAGGTTCTATCAGGAAAGACAATGTCTACACAAAAGTACATACACAATAAATACAAGGTTAATTTGTGGGAGGGAGGCCCTAGTTGCAGGGAAGAGGGGGAAATCAAGAAAGACTTCATGGATAAAGTGCCTTTTGAATCAAATTTTGAAGGAAAGCAAGAATTCTAAAAGGTAGAAGTAAGGAGTTAATGACATTCTAGGCACAGAGGGTAGCCCCATGCACAGAAACATAGACAGGATATAGAAGATCCCATGGAAGGAATGCAAAGTGACTCATATATCTAAACCACATAGAATATAAAAATGAGTGATATGTGATATGCCTGATAACAGATACACACTATGAACTTGGAGATATGTATATGGGTTTCACTCAGTCTTCTTTCTATAAATTTATTCACTCTACTTTAGCAGTAGAGATATACTTATTTTCTTTTCCTGTAGACAGTTATCTTCAGGTCTGATACCAATTAAATCATCACAGAATTTGAAGAGTTGAAAGATACTTTAGCAGCCACTTAGTTCAATTCATACCCAAATAGCAATTCCCGAAATATGTTTAGTATTTAATCACATTAGTAGTCTACCTTACATCCAAAATCTACAGTCAAGGACTACAGTCAATACCAAAGGCTTTGAATTACAATGAATCAATTGAAAAACTAGAAAACATATGCAGGCAACTTCTATTTTTAGAGATTATGTCAGACAAACACTTACTGTTAAGTGCCATAATGTTATCTGTTCCTGGGTGATGGAAATTTATTCCCATGCGACCTAAAAACAAAGAAATAAATAAATGTTAGGGAGCAGAAAGAGAAAAAAAACCCTAAATGTCCAACTTAATAGCCTCACAACTATTACAAGACAAGAACATTCCTGAGGAGCTAAAACATCAAAAAACAAAAACCCAAAACCCAAACAGATGGTTTTACATGTTAAACCTGTTAGAGGAAACAATCAGCTTTAAAAATAAAATCATGAAATATGCATATGCAAGTCTCAGAACCATGTCCCCATCCTCAGATTAAGCCAGAGGCTTCCATCATAAAGCTCTGAGAATTTAGCAGACCCCAATATGCATTAGTATACCATAATTATAATGCAACTCTCTGGATTAAATTTTTATTCTACATTTAACCTCTCCCCCTTGACCTTTTTTGATCCAAGTAACAAAATGACACACATACACAAAGGTTATATACTTTGATACTTGGAAGGAACAGAAAAGGCATGATTCTTACATTAATTTAGCATACAACTAAAAAAAATAGAGATAGGGAGAAAGACAATACAATATACTCAATTGTTGGTACATACCAGGGGATTGGGACTTAGGAAGAAGAGATACCTGTGCTTTCAAAGATAAAGGGAACTCCCTTCCTTACACAGATACAGAGATTGGCCTAGTCTCCAACGAACAGTCTTAGAAAGTTGCCTGAAGCACTAAAAAGTTAAAGAGAATTTCACATAGCCCAGGTCCTACTATGGTCAGTCCTCCATCTTGGCTATACCAAGATACAGATAGCTTCAAACAATCATAGAATTTCACAATTGAAAAAGACTATCTACTCCAATCCCCTTGATTTTATAGGTGAGGAAGCTAAATTCCAAGGAAAGGCAGTGATTTGTCCAAGGTCACACCTTGGACAGTAACCAAGTCAGTAACCAAGTAGGGCCTAGCTCTCAGATCCTGTGATTCCCAGTCTACTGCTCTGTTCTACTATATAACCATGCTGACTCTCCCTAAATTAAAGTACTCAGAACTGCTACGTGGTCTTTTTTGGCAACTTCCTAGAATGCTGGAACAATCACTTCTGGACTAATAAAACAGCAGAAGTCAGATACTAAGCAATTCTACTTAAAAGATTCATAAATATGTTTCCTGGAAACAGTGCTTTTAACTTAAATCTCTGATTTTTACTCTTGGCTTTGCCAGGTGGTCTCCAGTTCTCCAAATAGAATTTTATCTTCCCATCAACCCCAAAGTCAAGCTCTTATGTGTTATCTCCTTCATCAAGACTGTGAGCTCCTTGAGACCCTGACACCATGCTTGGCATACAGTAAGCACTAATAAATGCTTTTTTATTTGTTCATTTATTAGAAGGAAATGATGCCACATAGCAATAGAGTGTTAACAGTTGCCAAAAGACTGGGAATCACTCATTTTAAAACTTCTTTGGGAACTTCAGAGAAGAATGAAACAAAACCACCCCAGCCCTGACCCCAGGAAACCTGGTATGTACCTGAGAGACAGAGACAGACAGATAGACAGAGAGATTATTACTCTCAACTAAGAATTGCCATTTTCTGAAATAAGGTCATAGCAGTTGGTGAGACATTATGCAATAGTTCAGCAATCCTGTTAAGAAACAAACAAAAAACCCCATGCATTCCAATAATCATTTAAATCAGTCAAAGATCATCCCATGCTATAAAAGCAAAGACAAACATTTAAACCCTCTCTGTATCTTACTGGTAGGTTAAAAAAAAAAAAGAATTGCAAAGTGGCAATAGGACAATTCCATCCTAATTTGTCAGTTTCCTATTCAAGCCTTTGAGTGAGGTTTTAAGTCAAAACTAGAAGGTTGTAGTTTCTTTATGCAACAGGCAAGACCCCATGTGACACGACATCAAAATACAGAAGGATTTTGTTGTTTTTTTTATTTTGAATACTTCTAGTCACCTTCTCATGTCCCTAGTCCATTCAAAAATATCGTGAATTAGATAGGAAAGGGACATAAATATCCAATTACCTCATTTAACATATAATCAAACAGAGGCCAGGGAAGGGAATGCCTCAGTCTGGGTTCACAGAATGGACTAGAGAATTAGAACCCAGATCTCTGAATCCTACCAACGGTTTTCAGAAAAGCATTTAGAGGGCTAGGGAAGGGAAAAACCAGAAAAATCAACAATATTTTACCCAACAATGTTTAGGTTCTTCTACCTTAGATTGTGCCTTAAAAGACTTACACTGAAAGAAATGAAAAAGGAGATAGTGCCATTTAAATTACTGTTATTAAATCTCTAAAGAAGCATATAATATTGACTTGTCCATAAAATTTATATTTCTGAAGCACAGAGGAAAAGCATTTTAAAATATTTCCTATACAAAAATGATTAGTTAAGTATTGAAAGTGAAATGTTTCATGTAAAATCCTAAGAATAAAAGATAAAATTTCCTAAACATATAGGCTCCTATTAAAGAATTATCATTTCCTTTCATTAGACATTAAGAGCAGTTTCAAATATCTCTTAAAAATTACCCTAATGCTACAGAAGTATTTTTCAAAATATTTTGTTCAATTTATATGCTTTACTTTTTCTTCATCAGTCTCAAGTTATTTCAGTGGACGTCTAAATAAAAGGGAGTCATGGACACCTATACCAAGGAGTGGTCATGGTTCGGCTTCCCAATACATGAAAATATATCATGGAGAGAAGTCCCATGACCTTGCATAAATTTACACAAGTTTTCTAGGCATGAGGTGAAAACAGTCACACAAAGTTTTCAGATAATCTACATCAATGCTCCTCCCCCCCCCTCCACCAATTACTGGTTCAGATAATCAAGAGTTCATTTGGGTTTATTAAAGACATGTTAATATAGGAAAAAATGGAATGTTATTGGATTTAGAGCTGGAAGGGAACTTAGGTATCATTTAGTCCAATGCCTTCATGTTACAGATAAAGAAACAGGTCCAGAGAGGGTGTGACTTGCCCAAGATTATGCAGCTAATTAAGGGTCAGGGAACTGAACTCAATTCTCCTAACTGCTTTCAACAGAGCTATTTCCACTGAACCCCAATAGCCTCCATGATTTACTCTAAACTAGCTAGCAGTTCTTTTTTCTAATTATTTCAATGCAAATTTGGCATGTGTAGAATCTCAGATTGTTAGAAGAGGAAGGGGTCTTTAAGAGACTATCAAGTCCCGACTTCTCACTTTGCAGAAGAAGAAAATGAAATGCAAAACCTAGTCCAAAGTTATTCACTAAGTTAGTGGCAGTAAGTTAGGGAGAATCAGGCCTCAGCATTAGGACTCTACTGTTAAAAGCCATTGGTCTGCCCATTTCATCCTATTAGAAGTCACAATAAATTTGGAACTCAAAATCTTATGGAAATGAAAGTTGAAAACTAAAAATAAATAAATAAGATTTTAAAAAAAAGAAGTCACAATGAAACCTTTCCCCATCAGCCAATGGCTCTCAAAACTAATCTGTCAAAAGAACTTCACTTGCTATTTTAATCATGAATCAATAGCCTGATTTCCTAAAGAAATATTGAGAGTCTATAGTAGGCCATGATTGCTGCAGAAAAATTAGAGATACATCCCAAGACAATGCTACATTGCCTTAATGGCCTTAGGGATTTATGGCCTTCAAATATCAAAACACCCTTCCTGAAGGCAGCTTGTGCTGCATCTCAAGGTACTAAGTTCCAGAAACCAACAAACTATCATTTAA
The DNA here is from genome assembly GCA_028658325.1 of Potorous gilbertii. NCBI lineage: Eukaryota > Metazoa > Chordata > Mammalia > Diprotodontia > Potoroidae > Potorous > Potorous gilbertii. The sequence continues at coordinate 527,091,290 of CM053769.1, read as the reverse complement.
AAAAAAAATACTTGTTTCTCTTATTTTCTGAGCTGCCTCTCTTTGGGCTTCAAGGGGAGTTTCAGGGAGTTTCATGGTTTCAGTGTTTCCAGAATTTGTTCAACAAACCAACATTTGTTCTATGCCTTCTAACGTTAGCTTGAAAAGTTGATTAAATCTTTCTCTACCAAACTGCCCTCAAACATTTCATCTAATCTCACCCAGAATCAGCTCTATCCTGTGTCCTTTTCAATGGTTCTTAAAACTTTCACAGCCCTTGGGAGTGTCCTTTATAAGATACAGCAACAGGAAGGAAAACAGTCACCAAGAGCACTAGTCAGTATTTTGTCCAATGGTAAGGGGAGGGAGGGAGGGAGGGAGGGAGGGAGAGAGAGGGAGAGAGAGAGAGAGAGACAGAGAGAAAAAGCGCATGTATATGCGCGTGTGTGTGTGTGTCTGTATGTGCGCACATGTGTGTGTGCCCATGGAGTTATTAGGCTTGGTGAAGAAAGTAGCCTTGTGGACTCTACCTTTTTTGGGGTCAGAGCTGAGGGAAGAGAACATTAGAGCTAGGAAGGAAGTTATAAACAGCTTTGCAGGCAGAATGCCTGGGTTCTGATCCTGGTTCTGCTACTTAGCTATGTGACTTTGTTTAAACTAGACTCCCTCTCTGGGTCTCAGTTTCTTCATTTGTAAACTGAAGAAAGGGTTTGTCTAGATCCAAGATGTCAAACATGGACCCAAACCAGATTAAATTTATCTATTGGATTTTAATGCATATAGTCATTAAAAAAAGAAATACATAAACCTAGGGGTTTTCTAAATCAATAAGCAGCCTTCAGGGATCTCTATGTATGATTTAGCGGCCCCTTCTTTGCATTTGAGTTTGACACCCTTGGTTAATGACTGAAGGTTCCTTCTAACTCTAATTCTGTCATCCTGTGATTCCGGTTCTCATCTCCAAGATTAGAGACGTGGGGTACTAAGACTCACAGAAGCTAACTGACTTCACCAAGGTCACATATCTAGCCAGTTAATGTCATAACCAAGATCAGAATCCAAATCTCCTTGATTCCTAGACTGGTGTTCTTTCAGTTATACCTTATCTGTTAGCTCAGAATCTACCATTTTTATAAGTGTAGTTTGGAAAATTTTCCTCTTAAATACGTCCAAAAAGCTCTGTCCAAACCATGTATCCTCCCATGGTTTTTAATAAAACCAATAATTACATTTCTAGTTTCATTCCATTTTCAAGTTCTATGGTGATTAGAGAATTTGCATATTAATAGAAAATAAGTCACACTAAAAAGATAACCTGAATCCAACTTCGAAATAAGACAGCTTCCTTTTTTTCCTCTCCTTTGTCCAACAAATACTGCTGTTTAATCAGCTACAAAAATAGAATCAAATGTGTGACATCTGGTGATTTTGGTTAATGCAGCCCAGTATTGCTAGTGTGACATTTTGTCACCTGCCCTTGGTCTGCAATTTTTAAATTGTTCCTGTCAGCTATCTCCTAAGTGTATTGTAAAATATAAGCCTTCAAGAGCTATAAAATAGACTTGATAAAATGAACTTGTGGAAATTCTGCAATGTGCCCCACTTTCCAACTTGATAGTACCCAAAATTGGGGGATTTGAGGAAGAACAAGTTTTCACAAGGTTAATGATACCAAAATTATGAAAGCTCAAGTATGGTTTTTAAAAATTTTTACTAATATATACATTTAGTGACACTGGTCATGGAAAAAGGTGACTACTCAAATGGCATTCTAGGTCACAAAAATTTTAATATGAAAGCCATTTTTTCTAAAAATCTATAGAAAAGTGGAATTTAAAAAAGAAATGGACATGGTGCCTCTTCAAGGTGTTGATAGGACATGAAATTTCCTGACAGTCTTGCACTTACTTCTCTCCTCAAAGAATAAATATATTTAACTTAATACAAAGGATCTTCCTGAAAAGACTATGGTGACTTTTTGAATACCAAATACTATTTTCCATCTATATCATCCATTTAGAAGTTGAAGTGACCATTAATATCTAGAAATAAGAGTCATCTGGTCCCACTGCTCATTTTACATAAGAGAAAACTGAAGTCCTGAGGAAGAATGGCTTGCCCATCATCACTGAAGTAACAAGTGTCAGAGTCAGGATCTGAAACCACATTCTCTGATTCCAGGAAAATGTGGGCCATATGTATCATTGTGCATTGTACCTCATTGTCTCTTAATTGAATTTGGCTGTAAAAGTGGAGCAAAGTTCACAGTTTCCCTATTCTCAAAACATGTAAGAATGGATACAAAAAACTTTAAAATCATGTTGACAGACATGGTAATTTTCTGATACAAACAATATTCAAAATATCCACTGACATCAACTGCCTAAGGTTATTTTTATATTTGGTGTACTGGCTTAGGGGGATTAAAAACAAAACAGGGAAAGAAAAAGAAACTGAAGGCAATGGGCTCAAAAAAGCCAGCTTGGTTTCTAAACAAGTTCCTCTCTAAGATTATGTTGCAGGACTGCCTACAGCTTTTTAGCCAGTAAGAACCTGATCCCTAGAAGTCTGTGGCAGTCATGGACAGATAGAACTGAGTTGTAGAGAGAGTACAAACACACAGCAGAACCCATGACTGAGACTAACAGTAAACAAATAAATGGGCCAATCTGTATTACACACCCAGTATGAAGCAACACGTTCACAGAAGCATAAAGCCAAAGAGGACCGCAAAGGCTTTATAAAGCAAACCAGATGTTGTTACCATCAGCAACCTGATTTGTCCAGTTCCCAAAGGTCCCACTTCTATATATTTAATTTTTACATATAGAGTTTTTCTATTATAATCATGGAAGGATACTTTTTGCCCCTTGCCTCCAAATCTCTAGGTATCATTTCACCCAGTCTTAGTTCAAATGTACCTAAGATACTTTTAATGGGTGAAGCTGCCAGAATAGCTAATTATTTCCCTCACTGTTTCAGTACATAAATAATATTCTAAAAACAAATCTATCAGTACTGATTCTCGACTCACATCTGTTCCTTTCATTTTGCTAATTTCAGTTTCATGGTTTTCTGGTCGGAATAGTTAAAGACAAAGAAAATTCAAACAGAAAAAAATACCCATTCAGGGTAGGTGGAGGAGCTCATTTAGGGCCACAGTACTGGGCTGTTTGGTTTGGTTTGTTTTTGCTGTTTTAAACTCCCAGTTCAGAGGCATGGTAGAGACAGAGGTCAGAAGGGAAAACAGCATGAGGAGAACATAGCTTACACTTGGTCCTGCAATCAGAGACCTCCTGGCCTACTGCAGTCAGACAATTCGTCCTGAAGGTGATGTTACTGTGGATAGGGAACATGCTACTCACTGTTCTTCCTTACAATGCTCTGCCCATGTCTCTCAGTCCTCCTTTCTTCATTTGTAAATTGGATGGGTCAGTATGATTTCAAATGGCTAGGGCCATGCAGTTCTACTTGTCACTTGAACCTATGTCTTCCCTACAACCAAGGTAGCAGATATTCTCTCTGTAGGTTGCCTGTCTAAATAAGGATAATTTTCTGTACCACTGGCACACAGAGGTACATATGGTAGCATCTTCAAAAGATAAACATTTCCAGAAAAACACTATCTTTTTATAAAAAATGTAAACTTTGAAACTTGAAATCTATCAGTTCCAAATTAGAATCCATATAAGAACAAATATATATGCACAAAGTGATTCTGAAGATTGCCAAATCTTCAAATCCCACCCAATTTACACATGAAGAAACTGAGACCCAGGGAGGCAAAGTCACATCAAATAAGCAGCCCAGTAGGAACTAGAATCGGTCTCCTGCCCCCAGTCCAGAGATTTTTCTATACCATAGTCTCTGGATTGGACTCTTAAAATTTTATGGACATATTTACTAATAATAAACTAGAAAGATCAACTTTGGAGCAACTCAGATGAATGGGGATAGAGGTTCAATTTAGGATATCATATTCTACAGAAAACATCACACCACATAATCCAAAACTCGTGATAAGGGCTTATGTCTCAGAGGACAAATGACTCATTGAGCACTGGAAGAGGGTGCTCAGAGAAGAGGCACCATTCAAGGTCTGAGTTCCAGAAATAGTGAGAAAGAAATGTCTCATCTTCCCGTTATACTCCAAGTTCACTGAGGGCTCATATTGTGTCTTTCTAGACTTTAGATTCCTGCCCTCCCTACAAGGAGGCTTAAACACAGAAGATACTTAATTAACTTTAATTGAATGACTCATGTTTTAAGGGTATAGTACCCCTACTCTCTAGGTAGAGGATTTCAGAAAAGCTCATTAATACACACACACACACACACACACACACACACACTCCATAATGATGGATCATTTATGCCATCCCTGATCTGTTTTTTCAGTTAGGAAACGTATAAAACTGTAACTAAAATACAGAAATTTCAGTCAAATGAGATGTGTGTGAAGTACTTTGTAAACTTTAAGGGACCATGTAAATGTTAGATCTTATTCACAATATCTTCATTTGCTCTCCTCAGCTCTCAAATTTTCCAAGATGAAGATAGGAATCAAGCAGCAGGCTCTTTACCCTAACATACCATGAAACCAAGCAACAAAAGTGTTGGTACAAGGGACCAGTTATTCAGATATTAAAATAATTTGCACTCTTGCTGTGGCCCAGGTACAACACGAGGAGATGCTGGTAGGCACCACCTGACTTGGTGAGAGCCAGATGTCTCAGCTGAGCAGTCTTGCAGAGAAAGGATCTTATCTTGCCAAGATCAAAGCAGAAACTCAAGCAAAATGAAGACCAACCACTCAGATGGAGTATCACAGTACAGACAACAGCAGCTCTCCCCTGCCCATGTGCAAACACACACTAATACAGATACATGTATACGCAGTCTCTAACGTCTTCCTTTGACACTGCCTCGAATGTTTTCCACATTAGTTGGGTTCACAATGATACTCTGGATAATTAAGCCTGAAATTGTAGCCTGGGAAGCCTTGGAAAAGAAAGAAGGAGGGTCCAGGAAATAGGTGCCAAGTATTTTGGAGAGAAAGAAGCAGAGGTCTGCAGCAATTTATTAAAGAGTTCAGCCTGAGAAACCTGGCTCTGAGAAGAATTATGACAAAATAAGAATGTCTTTTAATAACAGCAATTATTTAAGGCAAACTATACATCTCTGGACAAATCACATCTCTAATATTTTCTTAGCATTTGGAGGGGATAGGGCTGATAAAAGGGATAACTTTCAACTTCTTGCAGAGAAATGTCCTCCATTACCTTTACTACATGGCCTAACAATGGTGTTCTTTCTACTGAAGATCAGGAAAGTTATACAATATTCTCTGCAATGGTAATGTAAAGAGACAATCCCCTTGGGTGATCTTTGAAAACTCAGGGCCTTTACTTTAGAATCAAATCTTATTCTTAGACCTGGCTAAAAGAGGATGGATTTATATGATACCTCCAGAAGAGGAAGATGTGTGTGTGTAAAAAGATGAACCCTTCCTATAATTCAGGGGTTTCAAACTTTTAGACCATGAATAGACTTCAAGATGAACTTGGATGGGGAAAAAAAATTCTATCTTTATTGCCACTAACTTTTGGTATCCTTTGTAATTGTCTGTGTTTTACTTTATATAGGGAAGACACTATCCTGAGAAGTCACTAGATGATCAGGGGTCCAAGACCCAAAAAGTGTTAAGAAGCCTTAATCAAGTTAGAATAATGCTCGACCCTGTAGTTCTCAATTATTCAGCTGCTCCCAATGATCATGAAGAAGGTGCCATATACATAACCATTATCAAAACATTTAAATAAATTACTAGAAATTGACTTTAGTAGGCCATGGAGTCCCTGGTCCCTGTACCTAGGAAAAGTTGACCTTAACTAGGCCAGTCATATCTCTACTGGTTACAAAAATCTTCAGAGAATTAAGTCCTGATATTGCAGACTTTTATGGTCAGCAGTCTTTCCTACCCTTTTCTTTTTTTGGCCAGACTTAAGATCTCATAAATGTAGGGAACACCCAGTGAAGAAATTCTCTCCACTAATGTAAATCAGTAAGTATTATGCAACTTCTAGTCTCAGCTCAGAGGTGGATGGGAACAGTGAGAGGTTAAGTGTCTTGCTTGGGATCATACGCTTACTATATGTGGGAGGCAGTTCTTTTTTAAAAGAAATTTTAAATTTAAACTAAATTAAAAATTAATTAATTTCTACAATAAATATATTTAATTATATTATATATATTTAACATGTTAAATATAATATATTGCTGTATAATAAATGTGTAAATCTATAATAAATAGAATAATTAGATTAGTTTAATTAAATTAAAATATTTAAATAAACCATTTATTTTTTCCCCCAATTATGTGTAAAAACAATTTTTAACATTCATTGTGGAGGTAGTTCTTGAAATTCAGATTTTCCTGACAAGGCACACTCTCAATCCATCAAACCATGCTATCTCTTACACTGTCTTCCTTATATTTAACCTAAATCAATCTTAAGATTTAAATCATTTTTTTTCCTTGTATCAGTGAAAGTAGAAAATATCTAACTACCATCTTTTATGTAACTATTTTCAGATAGGGAAATTTTTTTTTTCTATCATAAAGTTTCCCATAAAGTTTTTTCAAGTTGTCTATGGAGATTACTGTCAAATCAGTGACAGTGACTGACAAAAACACATTGGGCATGTTAGTCCAGAAAGGACAGCACAAGACGAGAAACTAAGTTCCCTCAGCTCTATTGTTTGGGACTCCTTATTGGGTAAGTCATTTTAAGTGGTGATCATACCAACAAACAACAAACTTTCCAAAGAAATTTGAGAATTAACAAAATAGTCAACCTTGATTATCATGAACTGCTGAACCAGATTTTTATGAAGAAAAAAATTAACTTTAAATACATTAATGGCACTTTACTAGTAGCAAATTCATAACAATTTTTTTTAAACAGATGATTTTCATTCAAAACACCAAGCAAGGAATGGACGTATGAATATTCCTAACCTGCAAAATGATTCCTCCACATAATATCAGCGAAACTCATTGGTGGGCCACTGGGAGGGTAGTGTTTACCTTTCAGAGGTTCATGATCAGTCCTTATCATATCCATTAAAGAGTTCTCCAAAGAGTGCAAGTTAAATGTGTCATAGGGCCTATTCCGGTCCTAGAAACAGAAACACAAGACAAAAACAGCATATAATAAAAATGACTTCATAAAAACACACTATATATTTTGCTTCCTAATCCCAATTAAATATATGAAACACATGTAACATGCTAATTACAAGCAAGAACTTCTTCTTGACAACATATTTTTAAACCTAGTCCAGTTACCCTTGAATAAAACTATAGAGGTTCTCTTAAAATGGTCTTTAACTTACATGTTTCAGTCATTCCGACTGGCCTTTCTGCCAAATAAACCACTAAAAAATATCTTATCGCTTAGTTATTAACTCATTATGCTTCTCCCTTTTCTTCCTTTGCCTTTGCCATGGCACTAAGAAGCAACAACTCCTGAATAGGACAATTACCACCAACATAAGGAAGGAACATAGGAGAAAATGGCACTCTCACAATCTCCAAGATGAACTTCTTTCCCTGGACAAAAAAAAGTTGACCATGTTAACAACGATGAATTATTAAAGGTTTTACTACTTAATTCTGAGGGAAAATATCAGTTTTATTTACTCCTAATCACTTTTGACAAATGATAGTTTTTCATACAGGATCATAGGTTTTGGAGTCCAAAAAGAACTTAAGAACTCTTATCCAATCCCCAAAGAATCATAGAGATGAAATGACATGTCCAAGGTGGTTAATTGCAACTTTAACACATAAAAATGGCTTATACTCAGGGTATTGTTTTCAGGATGATTTATGGGATCATTCAAAAACAAAACAACAGGCATTTGATTTAGTAGTGTACATATATACATACAAACACACATACATAGATACACATATACATATACATATACATACATACATACACACACACATACTACTCACACTTGTATATACTTGGGGGGAGGCAAGAAAATTAAGTTCTACATTATTATCTCAAACAGAAATATTTGAATAACAGGTATGTATGTAATTTCCAAGAACTTAGATCTAAGAGGAGAACAAAAAGCTCAAATTGGTATAGCAGGTATGGTGATGCACTTGGAGACAGACTTGGATTCAAATCTTGCCTCAGATTCTTACTGGCTAGACTGGACCATGGGCCAGTCACTTAACATCTCAATGCCTCAGTTTCCTCACTGGTAAGTGAAGACGTGGGACTTAATAGCCTCTAAGTTTTCTTCCAGCTCTAAATCTATGACCTTACATTCCAACAAGTACAGTTTTTGAGCCCAACTGTGTGACACATGAGGAACCTCCATGTAAACCACAGAACTGGGACTCTATTTTAAAATACAAGAATACTTACGAGAAAAAATAAACCAAAATAAAACATAATACGAGAGAAAATATTCTGAACCCATATAAGATTGTATGCCATCTCAGGGAGGGAGGGGAGAACGAGGGGGAGGGAAAATCTAAGACTTATTGGAAGTGATTGCAGAAAATTGAAAACAAATAAATTACTTTTAAAAATAAAATAAAATACAAGAGTCCTGATATGAAAGAAGCTCTTAGGTGTTTTGAAATATGGAAAATGTCAGTTTTATTTTAGAAGAATACATACAGAGGCAATGTCCCTTTTCCTTGCTCAAAGCAGAACTGCCTAGGTGAGTTGAGCAAGAAAGAGCAGGTCAATACCTCATATTTGTTTTAGGATAAATCTAAAAGGAATTTTGAAAATATTTTCTTCTAGCCACTTGGAAGCTCTTCTGAACACCCACAGAAGGACACAGGATCCTAAATTTTGAGCATTTAAAGGAGCCTTCCAATTCAGGGAGAGGGATTAGAGGTGAGGGTTGAATAAATGTGCTATCAGTGTAGGAAGTTCCAACAGTGTAAACGCCTTCCATTGAAGAAAACATAAAATTAATCTGTAACTTTTCTTAGAAAGCAGTCTGGAAATACTAAATGACCAGGTGACTTGTTTAATATCACACAAAACTGTCAGAGCAGGACTTGATCCTGTGTCTTCCTGTCTCCAAACAAATCTCAAATATTGAAGGTGTTAAATATTATCTCCAAGTCTTTCATTTGACAGATAAGAAAATGAGGCCCAGAGAGATGAAGATAAGTCCATACAACAAATAAATTATTTCAGCTTTCTGATTTCGGTTTTTCTGATTGCAGATCCAATGTTCTTGACTCCACACAGATGGATACATTTACTGGCAAAAGCAGAAGTAGGACAACTTTCAAATGAGAGGCACGATGGCTAGAGAAGGCAATGGAGCAATACATGGAGGCAAATGTGGAAATATGGAAAGATCCACAAAAGTTGTGTAAATGGGGGGGAGGGGTGGCAAGCTTGTTTAGTATTATAAACAGATAATCCCACAAGGAGGAATTGGAGAATCTCTACATTGATTTTGAGGATGTAAAAAAAGTATGTTTATATTAATTCTAAAGATCAGAAGGTTACAGTATTTTAGATCACAGAATCTTTGATAAACAAGCTTATTTTTATTATGAATTTCATTAAATATGGGATAAAACTATCAGAGATAGCAAAAGTCATCACGTGAATTGAGATAGTTCTTCATGATCTTTGGTAACTGAACTACTAAAGATTGACAGACCAAATAGTCTTTTCCAACAATATTGTCTCTCATTTGTTCTTGCATTCCCCATCCCATCGGGATGAAAATATTTTTTCTTAACTTTTCTGTAGTCTTTTTGCAAGTTTCAAGTTAGCGCACACAGTGATTACCTAACAATGTCAAAATTTCCCGAAATGCTATCATATTGGTCCCAACACAAGTTACTGTATGGGGGGAGGCGGGGCAAGGAGGTGATAGGTAAGGGAGAGATGTAATCAAGAAGCAAAATGGCAGCCCATTACATACACTAACTGAGAAAATTTTCTGAGCTTCCTTTCCTAATTCTATAGGCTTTTCTGAAACCTCAGTGGTACCATTGGCATGAGGACTGTTGTGAATAGGGGAGGAAGAGAAAGAAGCAGCTGGGAGGATAAAGCCTGAGTCTTGAAGGAAATAAAAAGATTTCAACAGATGGAAATGAGTCAGGTGTATATCTTGGGCAAGGGGAATAGTTAGTCCAGTTTGGCTGGATTGTAGAGTACAAGGAAGAAGAATGAAACCAGGCTGAGGATGAAGGTCAAATTAACTAGCAATCATCCTAGAGGCAGCTAGTTATAGCATGAACCACACTAGGCATCTGGATTCAAATTCTGAGTATGCCACTTACAACTCTGTGACCTCAGGTAAGTCTTTTCTCTCATCTATTAAATGAGAAGGCCAAATTGAATGATCTCTCAGGTCTCAGCTCATTCTAAATCTATGTCACTACAGGTTTCTGAGGTCCATATAAATCAGAAAGAATATTTTATCATTTGTGTGGAATGGAACATAGATATAGACTACTAGGTAAAGAGGTTATTACAACTGTACAGCTAAAGCCATCATCTGCCTGGGGAGATGAGTATAGAAGACTCCTTATACAACAAGCACATAATCCTTATTGAATCTACTGCTCAGGGAATTCTTGGGTGTGACTTCTTGTTGCTCAGTAGTATGCTGAGTAGCTTGAGGTTGCCAGATAAATTCATATTATTATATATAGGGAATATGGTAAGAAGCAAAAGGTAAAGGACGATTCATTTAGATCAATCTATGGGTATATGTTGATAAAACACAATTCACTTATTGAATTCAAATGAAATTAAATTTATTGAATTAAACAATCCCCTTTGCTGGACAAACTGGATAATTGATCCCTGACTGAGCAAGCTGTAGAGATGCAAGTTTCAGCTCAATATGTAGGAAAACTTCCTAACAATCAGAGGTATTGAATGGGCTACCCCAGGAGGTAGTTAGTTCTCCAATGATCAAAGTTTTAAGCACAGACTATATGACCACCTACCCAGGATGTTATAGAGTTTTTTGGTTAGGTTTGTACTTGGACTAGATGGCCGTTGAGTTTTCCTCATCTGTAAAATGAAGGAAGCAGACTACATGACTTTTAAATACCTTACAGTTCTAAATCTGTGATTCACCAGCCCTCCCTGTCTAGTTCTCTTGAAACTCTTACCATAACAGGCCATCTAACCCAAGCCTCCTTATTTTCTGAAAAGGCAACTACAGATAATAATAGTAATAAACAAAAATCAATGTCAGTCCTCCCTCCCTTCACCCTAATCTCAACACAGATTGCCGGGAAGCCAACCTCTACTTCCCTCTCATTGATAGTTTGGAGACAGGGATACAGTGTCCTGGAAAGGATGACCCTTTACACATAAGTTGCAAGTGAAGAAAAGAGGTCCTGGAGAGAGCATGGTTCTAACAAAACAGGCAACAATATGACAGCAACAATCTAGGCAGGGTAGAGCAGATAGGACACACCAAAGCTTGTAGGACCCCAAATTCAATTGTGCTGCTTTGCCTATGATCAGCCTTGCACCTAGTGACCTGAAAGTTAAGGGAAGCCAGAGAAGCATCTGTGATAAACCCTGTATACTTCAGTATGTGCTCATTTGGAACACAAAGAAATCTCTGGAGTTTCACAGAACCAATTCTTATTAGTTTTACCTCATACTCAACATGTGGAACACAGGACATGTAAAAGGCTTGACATGGAGTTTGTAAAAGGTTCTTAATTGAACAAATGTCAGTCCCTGGAGAGACTTACTCATTAAAACTAATTCTAGTCATGCCTGGTCAAATTCTATTTGCCACATATTATTTATTTTGTTTTACAAGTAGCAAATTTTTCTGACACAACTGAATAAATGACTTGGAAGACCACAACCAAATAAAAATAAAAGGACACCAGTAGGGGACCTGCAGTTCAATATTTCACCTAATCAAACTGCTTTTCATTTGATACCAAAATTAATTACTCATCATTAAAACTAGGTCATCAGTTTCTATTCAACAACCTGTTACTACCGTCCACTAACTTTTAAGTTTCTATATTCTATGGCATGCCCACATCAGAAAGGGTGCTGTACTCTGTGAAGAAGAATTGAGATAGGACAGAGTAAATGTAGGATGAGCAAATTTGGAGTATCCACCCCAAGTATTCACACGGACTGTCTGTGCCCAACCTATGGCAGAGCGTTCTGAGCTCGTATTGGTTTGACAAGCCACAGTAGGACACACTGAAACTTCACTTTATCATAGTGATGTCATTTTGATCCTCTTGGAGAACAAAGGACAACAACCAATCAATCATAGTGAAAGGAAGGGGAGTTGGAATCATGGTGTTTTTTATCTCTAAAAACACACCAGGAAGTTTCTTAGAACTTTTCAAAAGAATTCAATGATTGCCTCTTTTTCTCCCAACCCTTTACAAAGTGAGACGGAGTACTGTGCTTAGTACTCTAGTATCTTAGAGAAGCACAGAATGTCATAGGCAGGAAGGAACTTCAAGATCTAGATGGATTAGCTCTAGAGTTGGAAGAGACTCGAGTTCCTCCAATACAACCCCCTCATTTTACAGATGAGGATGAAATTGAGGCACAGCAAGGTTAAGTGATTTGCCCAAGATCACAGAAGTAGTAAACTAGTAACAGAGCTGGTATTCAAAGCCAAGTTCTTCAACTCCAGATCCAGCATTCTTTTCCATAGACTGTGTAGTTTAGGCCAACCGTCTCATTTTAGAGAGGGAGATACTGAAGCCCTAAGAGGTCAAGTGATTTATATTCCTAAGCCACTTACGTGGCAGGACAGGAATCTTTCTAACCTCCCCTCTTTTCATCTAGCTTGACATCCTCTGGATCCTACCATCCTCCTTTCTTGAACCATCCTCTCTCCAACCTAACTCTACTCAGGAGACATGGTCCTTCCCATACAGGCTAGCCTCTCCTAAACCTGTACCCTCAGAATAATATACTACATTCAGCTACCGGTAATTATCTCAAGGCTATCATAATGGAATTCCCAATCTTTGGGTTTGAGGAATCATTTTTTAAAGTTAAAAAAAATCACTAATTCCCACAAGATCATACTTGCATTTACTAATACTGACTAAAAACATGTAACCAAAAGCTACTCTGAATTCAATAATGCTTTCAAATGTATTTATGATTTTATAACAACAGTATCTATATATGCTTGAAGATATTACTATATATGAAATATTTGCTTTTTCTACAGAAGGTCTGTTTTCTTATTTAGGAATCTGTGGATTTCTGGAAACCTGTGGCACATTTTGGGAAGTAAGAACTCAGTAAAAACATCTACTGGTGCAATCTCAGGTCTGCCTTTCCCTGCTATTTTCCAGCAATATAAGAGACCTACCTGCTCTAAGGAGGGGCATCAGAGAAAGAGACAGAATAGTATACTGGACATGACTGGACATAGCAGTAGACTTGACATTCAAAGACAAGGGCTCAAACACTGACACTGTCACTTAAAAAAAAAACAAACCTCTCAGTGCTTCAGTTTCTTTATCTGTAAAACAGAGACAATGTACTTCACAGGGTTGTTCTGTAAAAAGTGTCTTGCAAACCATAGAGTGACACAGAAATGTGAACTAGTATTATTACCCAGTCTTTCTGACTCAGTCACAGAAGACAACATGCTCTCCTCTCCCCAAGACTAAAAAAGATGCAGCCTATAAGTCTGACACCAGTGTAGCAAAAGATCAGTTTGGGATCAAACAATTATTCATTGACTTATCTATAAAGCCATTCAGGAAAATAAGAAGGTCCCTGCCCTTGTGGAGCTTACAGGGTGAATAGCAAGGTGACACAACCATAGACAATCTCATCAAATAACATATTGTTAGATTCAAAATTGCTTCATGGGGTCTGAGTAGGAAAGTTGTTAAAATGATGGGATTGTGAGGGTAGGGGGTACAAATACAGAGGAGAAAGGCAGTGATTGAGCTCAACTTCAAAAGATAAGCAAAAATTCAACAGATAAAGGAGACACAGAGGTGATTCCAGATGGAAGGCACATAGCATGAGCAAAGGTATGGAGGCAGGAAAAGCACAAAATGTGTTCATGGAATAGATAATAGGTGGTATGGACAATAAGTTGATAGGCAACAATAATATAAGCATGGCACAAGATAAGAGCTTGGATGAAAATATAATTAAGCAGTGAAAACCTGTGAGATAGGCTCAAAATTAAGTTGGATAGGAATGAAGAAATGTAGCAACTTTAAGAAAGGAACCAGAGGAAAAGCGGTATTAGAAGGAAAAGGGTATTTAGTCTTTATCATGTGACCCTTTAAATATCAAACAACATGATGTCCACACCCAGCACATCCTCCCTACAAGTTTTTTTCTTTTCCCAACTAAACTTTTTTAGTTTTCTCAATCCTCTTTTGGCATGGTTTCCAATCCCTCTGCCATCTTAGTTGCCCATTGGACGCATTCCAACCCATCATTGTCTTTCCCAAAATGTAACGACCATATTTTAATTGAAGGCAATATTTCAGATGTGCTCTACATAAGGCAGACCACAGGAAGACTTAATACCTTTTTTCATTCTGCTGTGAATCTACCAGATGAAAGCATCAGCTATTTTGGTCAAAATGTTAAAGAGAATTTCAAATCTCAACTCTGTTACTATGGACATTTTAACCAATGAGACTGTTTCCTCCTCTATAAAATATGGACAATACCAATAAGTACCTATCTCCAAAGCCATGACTAGCCATTTTGATCCCCAACACCAACTTCACAAAAAGTATCTAGGACAAACAGCAGGAAGTACATTCTTAAATTAACTTTTTAAAGACAAATTCAGGTGTGAGATTATTGGGTGAGGACAGTCATAAGAAACAAAGCCCTGTGGAGGGGTGCCATCTGGCAGCTTCCTATTTTAAATAATTATCCTTGCTAACTATGTTCTGAGCTCAATTATTTCTACCCTGCTGAAAGGAATAAAAGTACTGCCAGGTCTCTCTAAATGATGGTACACTGGGACAAAGCCCAAGTTACTCTGCTCTAGTTATGGTTCTTCCTATTCCTCATGAAATTGTTGTAGGACTCAAATGAGATCGTGTATATAAAGTGGTGTAATGCTGGCACAGCTATGCCAATGTCTGCTATCACACTGTCCCATTACTGACTCATTTTGATCTTATAATACACTAAACCCTTAAATATTTTTTCTATACCAACTACTGTTTAGTCACACCTTTCTGTATCAGGATTTGTGCAATCAATTTTTTTTTCAGTCTGAGTATAAATTTTACATTTACCTCCAATATTGACTTTTTTTTTTAGATCTGACCTACTATTCTAGCCTCTTGGAATTTTCTGCATCTTCATTCTGTTAGCCTTTTAGCTACCTCTCCTACTTTTATGTAATCTACAAATTGATAAGCAAGCCATTGAAAATGTCAGTCAATACAAATAGATGAGGTCCATTGAGTAAACACATATAAGCAAACACATATAAGAACATGTCTTTCTCATGCATAAAAACTCTACCTTACCTGTCCTGGCATTTTGGGGCTCAAAAGTGTTTCCTAAATCGTTAGAATGTGATGCAGGAAGGTACCTGAATATTTTTCTGAAAGACCACTCTACAGGTTTAGGGGATATGAACTAAGAGTTAGAGATGAGAAATAAAAGACAGGATAGAGAAAAAAGAAAAAAATTGTTTAAGTCTATAGATCTAAAGACTTTACAAAGGCCCTTTTGACCGTTCGCAGCAATGCTAATCTGTACAAATTTGGTCTTAAACTGGTCTGAAGGATAAGGAGGACACACAATCCAATATAATTTCCTCATTATCAGGCTCAGAGAGGTTTAGCAACCAAGCTCATACAATTAGTCAATAGATCTGTTCTAGGGAAATTTAATAATGAAGACTAGATGGACAAAAAAACAAAATGCACATATACAGTAGGTGCTCCATAAAGGTGTATTGAGTTGAATACTCTTACAAAATTTGGTGCGTTTTATGGCAGAAACTGAGCAATTAGTATTCCCCAAGCAATTATCAGCATTGGATTTCAGATAGAAATATCAAGTCTATTTTTAATGAGACTGTCAAAAATTAGAGAAAATTTATATCAAACTGGATTTGATTGCAGGTAGACATATTTCACGGTTCATATTGCGCATATACTAGGTGAGTTCCTAAGAAGAGATGTACATATATTTGTGTCCTATGTTTCTGACAAGTGAACATTATGTGAATATCATTGGGAAAAACTGTCTCAGGTCAGATTTTCATGCCTAAGCATGTCTTGCTATATTTCCAGTATTTCCTATATAGACAAGCATAGTGCTGTCAGGTGTTGTAAGAAATCAACCTTCTATCCTCTAATCTGAAGCAAAGAACCAATCTCAACTATCTATTCCACAGCATAATCTACATTTTAAAAAAATAAACTTCCAGGAAAGGAATCTTCTCAATCATCTTTAGTCTCATTGTTTCTCATTTTTGAGAAAATGTTCTGCTACTCAGTTGCTGTGTGATTACAGATAAATCACTTCACTTCATAGTTGAGAAAACTGAAGTGTAGAGAAGGGTCTGGAACATGACAACATCTTTCAACCCTTTTCTGCTTTAAAAGTCTAAGAGATTTTGTAGACTCAGAATTTCAAAGTAATTTCAAAAACATAGTTGGGTCTCACTTTCCTCATCAGTAAAAATGGGTGCTGAACAACATGATGTCTGCACTACATGAACTACATGATTCCTTCTTCTAAATCTAAAGCTCTTCACTTAACCTGAAATCTTTCACAAATTTAAGTCTGTTTCCCTTCCCTCTACCACTCCCCTCCATAATCAGCAGGGCATCTAGGTGGTGTAGTGGATAGAGAACCAGTGCAGGAGTTAAGAGGACCTGAGTTCAAATCTTACCTCAGACACTTGATACTCACTAGCTGTGTGACCTTAGGCAAGTCACTTAACCCCAACTGCCTCATCCTGGGTCATCTCCAGTCATCCTGATGAATATCTGGTCACTGGATTCAGATGGCTCTGGAGGAGAAGTGAGGCTGGTGACCTGCACAGCCCTCCCTCACTCAAAAAACAAAGTCAAGTGCAAGTTATGTCATTATTTCTCTGATGGCATGGTCTTCTTCGGCAATGAAGGACGAACACACACAAGACCATAATCAGCAGAAATGGGTAACAAATGGTCTAAATCCTTTGTCTATGTCATGAAAATTGATGATAAACTAAATCTAAGTCTCATCTGCTTTGGTCAAATTAATCTCGATTTCTTTTACCTTTTTATCCCTCAAGGTCTAAAATACTCACTTTAATAGTACAGCATACCAAATAGGTTTAAATTTGACATTTATTAAGTACCTACAGGTACCTTCTTAAATACCTACCGGACAATGTCCTGATTACTAGAAATTAAAAAGTATATCACAAAACACAGTCCCTGAGCTCCAAGAATCATGGATTTTCCAAGTTGTAAGGGACCCTCAAAAGTCCAGCACCCAAGTCCCTAATTCCTGCTATAACACTGCTGGCAGTTTTCTCTTAAGGATCTCTGAGGTTTTTTTTCTGTTCCTTATATTCTGAGAGCTTGGTACAATGCCTGGCATATAATATGTGCTTTAAAATGTTTCCTGATTGACCCTATTAAGAGATAATCACTACCTCACAAAACAGCTCTTTCCACTTTGGAACAGCTCTCACTCTTAGGAAGGTTTTCCTTTACTTCAAATCTAAATCTTCATCTTGGTAACTTCCACCCAGTATTGCTAGTTGCATCCACTGAGGCCCAGGAGGGCAGGTCTAAGCTCTTTTCTATATGATAAGCCTTGAAATATTTGAAAATAGCTATCACATTCCCCATACTACCACCATCATCAGCCAAGAGTTCTTTACAAGATAGAAGGGAGAAAAACACAAGTTCACTAAAAATTATCATATACCCCTTTCCACATTCCATTTCCTTTGCAGAAATTGGCAGGGGTGGGGCGGGGGAAGCAAAAGTGTGGAACATTCAATATACTGCTAGATTTTTAAGATATTGACCTGATTTTTTTCTTTTCTTCTTTTTAAAATTTTCCCATTATAAGGAATAGCTTTCTCAGAGGGAAGAGGGATAACAAGGGAAAGTCTGAGTAATATAAAACAAAAATAATAACAAATTTGGGAGGGGTAAGCTACAAATTATAAGAGCACAGAAAAGATTTTTTAAAAAAGAGATGATGAATTGTTGGGAAGGAGAAAGGAGGTAAATACAGAGAGAAACCAGGAACAGTTTCATGGAGAAGGTACTATTTGACATAGACCTTGAAGGAAGGTCAAATTCTTAAAAAGGCAAAACAGAAGGTGAAAGTCAGTGTTAGTAAGTTCTTACTAGATGAACTGTGAAAGTAGTTCTTACCATAGCAGTAACGGGACCAGGGTTCCCCCGTAACTATCCATTAAACTGAGATAACCCCAAGGGTTGAAACAGGTCCCAAGAAAGATAGATGGGACAAAAGGTACAAATTTTCCCTACTCCAAGTATAACTAATAGAAACAACAGCTCAGAGATGCCAAGCAAGTATGTCCTGAGAAAGAATGACTTTACCCTTCAACAGGCAGAAACAAAACCCCAAAGTGAAGTAGAAAGTACATAAAATGGAGGGCAGCTAGGTGGTGCAGTAGACAGAGCACTAGACCTGCAGTCAGGAGGACCTAAGTTCAAATTTGGTCTTGGACACTTACTAGCTGTGTGACCCTGGACAAGTCATTTAATCCTGTTTGCTTCCACACACAAAAAGGTGAATGAAGTGACCCAAAATAAACAAAGAGAATCAAATAGCAGGATAAGCAAGCATAGTCCAACCTCAAATTTGATGTTATTTTAAGGTTTACAAAATATTTTTCTTACAGCTCTAACTAGGCAAATATCCTTGTTCATTTTATAGGAAAACAAAACTGAAACTCAAAAACGTCAAGTGAATTTTCCATAGTCAAATGCCTGGCTAGTGACAGAGCCAAAATTTCTGGCTTAAAGCAATCACATTAAAGTTTTTAATTTTAATTTAAAATTGCTTAAATCACTTAAGTGATTGTTGAGTTCCTTTCCACCACCACCCCTTCACCTACTGAATTCTTGCCTGTCCTTTGCAACTCAACTCAAATGTCACTACCTTTATGTAGATTTCTCTGAACCCCTCCTTGGTTGTTAATAACTTCCCCATCAAGCCTCAGGTAACAGGAACAAAGGATCATAGATTCTGAGCTGGAAAAGAGCTCCAGAGACCAACCTGCTCATATTACAGATAAGGAAATAGTCTCAGGGAGGTTGAGTAACTTACCTGGGGTCCATAGTTAGTGAATATCAGAGGTGCAATTGGAGCACTCAGTCCTCTAGTCACACAATCTCTAATGCATTTATGTAATACGTTGTCATCAGTATCTGAATTCCTTACTCCACCGTAAGCTCTATGACGACAGGGACTTCATCCTAGTTAACTGTGATATCTTTCCCCAGGAACTAACCCAACTCTCTGAACAGTTAAGTGCTACATAACCTTTGAATGAAGTATTTCAATGTACAGTACAATGTTTTGCATGTAAGAAACATTTGACAGATGTTTATTGAATTGAAACTTGAACTTTGAGACAGTCATGCCAAGCCCACAGGTTATTAATCAATGAAACTCCACCTATAAAGAGCCATTGAGTTCCTGATTTGATGGCTAAGTGACATAAATGGTGGCTTTTGTCAAGCTGGCATGAAGTTAGTTCTTTGTATGCCAAGAGATTTCCCAATACACACATCATGTTCTTGGTATCAGGCAAACATTTTCCTGAGTTAATATACAAAGACCAATGTGTAGGTAGTTACTGGCGATCTTCTATATGGACTGGTTATTAGTCTTCATGTTTTTATAACTATTGCTACCATTACTGGGTCCTACTTTGTCTTCCATTTCTTACAGAGTTTCTGTATTTTAAAAACTGCTTTCAGGGGGAACCTGATAAAATGACATTAAATGAAAGTCTTGTGAAAGTATAAAGATGGACAAGTAAGTTGACTCAGCTTCTACTAATGAATCTATACATAGAATCAATTATTTTTTCAAATCCATTTTCACATCATACTGATCAGAGCAACAGCCTTAATACTGACTCTCACAGTCATACAAAGAGACATTCAGAAGCATGGTACAAAGTTGTCCAGGTTGTCAACCATAGACCATTAAGAATGTCTAATGTCTAATCCTCTAAGTCCTCAAGTATGGCCCTTTGATGGAATTCAAACTTTGGATTCAGTCAAAGGGCTGGCAACACTTGAGGACACAGAGGGCCACATGTGACCTTGAGGCTGCAGACTTTCTATTCCTGCAAGGCCCTCAATTTCCATAGTAAACCAATTATCTCAAATCTTTTTGAATATTTTCTACATTTTCAGTCAGAACTATCATGGTCAATGAGTTCCATATATTTATTACTCATTGTTTCAAGGAGTATTTGTCATGATTCATTTCAAAACTTTACTAAGTTCCTATATAGAATATAGGAATAGAGATAAAAGTAGAGATAAAAAGAAGAAATGTCTGGCTTCAAAGAGCTTATAATCTAGCATGGAAGATACAACATACATGAGTAAATATAAAAGAGAAGATGATGCCAATTGGTTAATATGAAAAGTTTAAGGTGAGAGATATCACTTAGATAACTAGGGGAAGGGTTTTTTTATTGTTATACCCTTCACATCCAAGTAATTACCAAGTCTCATTCAATCCATCTCTCCACAGTCTTTCTATATCAATGTCCATCTTTTTAGTATTTTAGTTTATGCACTAATGAAGATTCATAGAAAGACCTAAAAGATTAAGAATTCTTAATTGGAGTAGACAGCTGATATGTAAAGTTTCAGCTACAAGTTGGATGGAAAGGCCCAGAAATCCTAGGAGCACATGAGGTTATTATGGTACATCATGAGCAGATAGGGTCTGGAGGACACAGCATGAGCAGATGTTGGGCCTAACAAGCCTCTCCCTTACCAAAAAAGATTGCAGTTGGTGATTGGTGGCAGGGATAATTACTGGAGAAGTCTAGAAGCAACTAGTGGGAAACAGTAAGTGAGCCTGAGGGGCCAAATGGTGTGAGGATTCTGGGTTCCTTCCTTTAGGAGCAGAGATTGTCAGAGAGTAGTACTAGCCAAAAAGGAAGAAGAGGAAGGGGAGAAGAAGAGAGAGGAACTTCTGCTGGCATATATATATATATATATATATATATATTAAGATTTAGAGCTAGAACAGAGCACAAAATTGTTTGATCCCTTCATCATGGGGAAAATTGGGCTCAGGTAATTGAACTGCCCAGGGTCACAAAGACTCTAAGGGGCTAAGCCAGGATTCAAATATTCAAATACAGGGTTCAAAAACTTCAAATCCAACGCTCTTTTCATTGTACCATGCAATTTATTGAAAACCTAGTTTATTTCTAGAATTAAGAATTTATGGCTTTTACATTAACAGAATCAACACAACTGGCATAAGGAAGATGCCAATCTGTTAAAAAAAAAAACTCTTTTGCATCAATTATCTATGTATCTGATCTCCATGATATATATGGAACTCAAATGTGTGACACCAAAAGTCATGGCTAAATGGACAAGTAGCCAAAGGATGTGAATTAATAGTACTCGAAACTGCAAATTATTTTTTTAAAAAAGATGTTTCAAGTTACTAATAGTAAAAAATGCAAATCAAAACAACTCTGATAGTAAAAGTTCATACCCAGCAAACTGGCAAAGGTAATAAAAGATAGAAATAGCTGATACTGAATGGGCTATAGAATGAGAGAAATAGTAATCCTGTTAGAGGACGCTCTAGAAGACAATTAGAAAGCAACTCAAGTATTCATACTTTTCAACACAGAGATCCTATTATTAGGCATATAACTCAAGGAGATCAAAGAGAGAAAGAATTATTCCATATAAACCAGAATATTTACAGTCATACTTTTTGTAGTATCAAAAAATTGTAAACCATGTCAACTCCTATTGATTCAACAGTGAATAAACAAGTTGTGGAATTTAAATATAATAGAATATTCTTGTGACATAGAAAAAGATGAACATGAAGAACAAAGGAATGCATAGAGAATGCATTGAATTATACATACTAGTGCAAAATGAAGTAACCAGAACCAGAAAAACATTACAAGAAATGACTATCATGAAGAACTAGAAGACAACTGAAACTGAATGTTGAGAGAGATGGATGACAGTCAATGTTTATTCAGCTTTAATTTTATCCTACAATGAAACTATGACCAAACTAGGCCCCCACTAATAACAGTTACCATTTAGATAGCACCTTCAGATTTGCGAAGAATTTCATACATGCTACCTCATTTTTACCTATGGAGTAAGTGTGAATATTAATCTCCACTTTACAGGTGAGAAAACTGAAGCTTTAAGAGGTTAAGTGGCTTGCCGAAGGTTACACCATTAAGTTCCTAAGGCAGTGTTTTAGCTCAGCTCATCTGGACTCCAATGTACCTCTTCTTTTCTTTGCAGAGGTAGTGGAAGGATAATGGAGGTGGACCCCCACCATATTCTTATCAGATTTCATTGGTATGTTGCTTACTTTTGTTGAATTATTCCCCTCCCCTTCTTAATTTTTGTTGTTGTTTACTATTTGAGTGGCAGAGGAAAACTATAAAGAAAAGTAGTGAAGTAAAAACAAAATTACATTTTGAAAATGTTTTGTTTGGTTTATGTAATTGAGAGTACAGATTGATTTCTATTATTGAACAGAAAATAATCGACCATAGTAGAAGGTAAATTCCTAGAGAATAAAGACAGTTTCACCTTTGTCTTTGTAATCCTAAATACAGCACACCCAGTATACATAGTATGCACTTACCACATCTGTTGAAAAAAAATGAATGGGGGAAGGCATGACAAGAATAGTGGATAACTTGCTTAAAGTCTGTTCAAAGGAAATTGTAAGCCCTTAAATGTCTAGCTGGGTGAGGTGTACTTTAATGTGGTATAAGGAATCACCAGAGGCTTAATATTTTTATCTTTTCAGGAGAGGCAGCAGGGCCAAGAATTTCAGAAGCTGGTTTGGGAAGTAAGATCTGGGTTCAAGACCTGTGCCTCTCACATATGCTATCTGTGTAAACCTAAACAAGCTCTTTAACTTCTAAGGGCCTGGAGGTAACCCTCTAGAATTGGTGCAGTGGGAAAGGCGAAAGGGGTCTTCCTTGCTAGTTCAGGTCCTCTGTTCAAGAAGTACAAGAGATATCCCTGAGTGACTATAATGTTCTGTTCACATACATTACCCTAAAAAATGGCAATTACATCTTCCTAATTAATTAAGACCCCATTTCCACTGAAGTGAATTTAATAAATATTTGAGTGCCTATTATGGGTAAGGTACTGAGCTTTATTTCATCACTCAGTTCTTTCTGTCCATATTTTTCTTCTTGGAACTCCCTACACATGGCTGGGGCCTATTTACTCCAAGTTGATGTGGCACTGAAGATCCTAACTGGGGGCTAAATGGACAGATGCAGACTAGAAGGATGTTCTGCTACTAAACCACTTATGCCAATGAGTATAAGGTGATCACAGGAAGCATAATGTGTAAGAGTGTTGGACTTGAGAGTCAGAAAGACTTAAATTCAAATCACAAATCAAGAGTGCCATGAGCAAGTCACAGCATTTTTCTGCCTCAGTTTCCTCATCTGTAAAATAGGGATAGTAACACCTACTTTCACAGGGCTGCTGTAGAATAAAATGAAGTAACATATATTCAGTGCCTTGCAAACCTTAAAGTTCTATATGGGGCAGCAGCTAGGTGGCACAGTGAATCTCTGAGCACTGAGCTTGGAACCAGGAAGACCCATATTCATGAGTTCAAGTCCAGCCTCTGATATCTACTAGCTATGTGACCCAGGGGAAGTTCGTTTAATCCTGTTTCTACTTTACTAGCCCAATTTTTCTCTCTCTCCCCACATATTTCTGACAACAATACCTTATCTTGATTCACCTGCATAATTCTTTATTTGTGGTCCCCCATATCCACCATTTACTTTACACTGCACTTTGAATGAACATCAATTTATCAGAGAGCACGGCACTCCATGACTATGCCATACAATATAACCAAAATAAAAATGGTGTTTAAGATGAGTCTGTTTCTGGGAGAAGCTTGGGGTCATTGAAAAAATTTTACAATTTCCCAAAGGCGATTCAACCTGCTCTCCTCCTTCTGTTCAATCCTGAGCCCAGCTCAGTGACCATTCTCAGTACCAGTGCAGGATCAAAAAACAGATGGGCTGTCCATGCAACTTCGTAGCATTATGTGGAATAAAATAGTCTTTATCCAGCGAAGGTTTTATTCCCCTCCATGAAGATAATTATGGTAAACTATTAAGTGATAATGAATGTGATTTAGGAAGCTCTGTGATATTCCAAGGCTTGATGTAATCTGCACAACATTATCTACAAAGAGAAGCATCTGGCAAAGTACACTATTTATAACAAGGTTTCTGAACTCAGGGTCTATGGATTTCTTGAGGATCTATATATAGATTTCAGGAGGTCTGTGAATTCAGGGCTGGGGGGAAATGGGGGAATGACAATTGTATTTTCATTAATGTCTAACTGAAATTTAGCATTTCTTTCCATTATTTAAAAGCATTATTCTGAGAAGGGGTCCACAGGTTTCACCAGATAGCCAAAGGGGCCCATGATACAAGAATGGGCTATGGATCCTCACCCTAAAAGAAATCTTATGTGTCTGGGTGTAATAGCAGCAAACACGCAAGTATGCGTCTTCCTGTTTTACCCTTCACTTAATCTGCAAAAAGTTGAACTACTCTATTACACTGTTCAAGGAATCTTATATCATTTTACCACATGCACAGCAGACATCTTAAAGAGATACTTTGTGCTTAAGTTTAAACTTGATCTACTCCAGCTGTTTTTCTCACCTATTTTCTTCAACGAAATTCAGTTTCCTCATGTGGCAGATCTAGGACTACGATGTTAAGAGTCCCAAAATGACTGCACCATCATTTAGAGTGAAGAGGTTGTTGGGGGTTGTTTTAATGTCTTTATAGATCCCTTTTCTGGTATTTTTCCCCCTTGCTCTACTGTCTTGGTTCCATTTAAAATGCTGGGGGAGGGAAGGAGGATAGTGCATGATTTTGCTTTAAGTTTACTTTTCCCTCCAGTACTTCTCACTCTTTAATGAGGGAAATGCTGAACAAAATCTTCCAGAATCTTTCATCAGTTTTATAAATAATATTTCTCCTTGGCAGCCATACCTATGTCCTTGGCAAAACTAAATGTTGCTGACTGAGGTACTTTCTGGAATCTTTGAAATCTTTAAAACAATTGCTTTACATCCATCAAACTTCTCTAAGAAATTAATACTGCTTCTATTGATGTCTGTTTCTCCATCCACTTTCTATTTTTTTAGTATTTCAGTAGTGTGTTTCAACAGGTTAGGCTGACATTGCTTCTACTACACCCTTATCTTTTTATTTGTATTTCTTTTTTTGTTCTATTTTCAACTTTGCTCTAGTAAGTCAATGATCTGCAAGACAATTGATTTCAGAATAATCCCTTTATCAGGAACAAGTAATTTCCTGCTAAAAAGCAATAAATTTCATTTATTGTTATGCTATTTTGTGTTCACGATGGGCAGTACCCTTATAATTCTTTTCAAGTATTTCTGACTTGAGTGTATGAGTCTTCCATACTCCGTGCCCTTGCATTTCCTTGGAACTGTGGTCTGGATCAATACTGATGTCAGAAAACTACCCTAGCTCACAATCACAATCACAGTGCTTCCAAGATGGCATATCACAAGGCCTAAGAGTCCTTGTAAGAAGGTACGTAGATTCCAGGACCCCCTTGTGGGGAAAGACTTCTAATTTCCACAAAATATTTGAGATACCCCTTGAGATCTAAAAAGCCATCCCAGTAATGATCCCCACACAGTGGGTGAATTCTTTAGGTTTGCCCCAATTCAGACTACCAACCTATAAGCTGATCACTACAGTACATTGTCACCATAGATGTTCATGTCCACCTTTATATATAGTCAGTTTTGAGAAGGAATTCTACAGGCACTCAATTGTATGTCATGTTGGGCTATTTCTCTGGAAACAGTATATCATTACTACCCTTCATACATGAAAACACAGCTATTAAAGTGGAATATTTCATGGTTTCCCATCTGCCAGTAGTAGTGAAATCTGAATGAAGAGTCATTTCCAAGCCTCTTTTATGACCAAATCATTCATTCATCTTCAAGAAATCTAGCTCGGTTTAAGGATGTAGCATAAAGCAATAAAAAGCTTACTAGATGAAAGAGACACAGAATCCCTTATCTTCTGTTTCATTAATATAGGGCTCTTTCCAGTAATCCAAGATTAATTAGCAAACATAAGTAATATGTATATGAAAATATCAATCATCTCTTTTAGTAAAGAGTAATCATTTCTTTTCAGTATCTTGGGGTTTATCGTCTCCAACTTATTTTCTTAGGGCAACTTTACATTTTCAAATGTCAATGTGATTTCTAGCGATAAGGGTACTTCATCTATCATAGTCATGGGGTTGGATTCCTCTTTTCCTATTATATATGGCTTACTAACAAAGATGCAGGAGAAGCAATAATGTTGAAAATTCAATCAAGAGCTAATAAAGGACTTGGACAATGATGCTAGATCAGACTGGAGTGCTATTCTTGGGTCCTTAACTTTGTTGCCACTTTCCTGGATCACAGAATTAAAGTATCACTAGCTAAATTTATAAAAAATATAAAGAAAAATTCCATTGCAGGGGGCTGTAAACAAGTATTATCCATGTCAATGAATATGGTATAGTTGATGTTTTGTTATGCCTGATGCAACACACAAGCCCTGATTTCAACAAAATTAAACCATATTTGGGATATAGTTTTGCACTGGCTGACCATCTCCGGGAATTCTTGACTTAGTTATTCAGTCTTCTGTGTATCTATCTCCTGGAGATAAAGCATATTGTGTATCTGGGCAGTGGATATTCTGGCAGACTTCCTATTGCAGACCTTCAATGTGTTTGTAAAGAAATCACTGCTATCTGTGAAACAGAGGGTTGGAGCCATGATACTAAAAGTGTGCCGATTGCTCATTTCAACCAACCAAACGTTTGCACCAAATTGCTGATGAAAAGATGTGCAGCAGAATTCGCAGATTCATATGAATCTGACAGGGGCCGCGACGTGAACGCTTCTGCTATGGCCCCCTGTTATCCACTACAGCCTCCATATCTCTTTGTGTTAATGGCAGAAAGAAAGTTAAATTTATGCAAACGGCTTTGGTCTGAAATAGAATTTGGACAGCTATTCAGACTGCAACCTGAACCAGACCTAGAGTTCTGCATTTCAGAGGATGGGTGTAAAGTGCTCCAACAAGCCATCTCTATGGCATCTTCTCCCCTTGGTGCTGATGCAGATTCCCTGCTGTGAGCCACAGCTATCACTGCTATTGCCTGCCCACACATCACCAAATAAGGCAGCTCAGAAACTCTCATCACAGAATGAGGTACAGAAACAGAAACAACTCAACATATACCAGGCCATGAGGAGTAGGGAAACACATTTCCTAAACTAGAATTTAGGAGCAGAGAAGGTAATCCCATCTAGCACACAACATGCAAGGAAGGAGTACCTCAAGAGACATATCTAAATATAATTAAAATAAATAAATAAAAATTATAAAATCCATACTTTTTAGTGCCAGAAAATTTTATTCACAGCTGCATATGGATATTTACTTTGTGCTAGGTTGAATATGCTACAGTGGCAGTTCAAAGCCTCTAGTAGTCAGTGATACTTCACAGAGAAAAGAAGATACAGTGTTTTAAGTTTACCTAGGATAAACAAATGTTTTGTTCTCTGCCCCAAATGCTAGGGGAAACTGTGATCATTTACAGCTTGGAAAATGGTAAACACTACAAATGAGAGTTTGATTTATTGTTGTTGTTTCACTATCTAGACTTAAGAAAGTAATAAAAAAAAGTTAATAATGCAGTTTAAATTTGAAAGTGTGTTGTGTTCAGAAAGCTGGTTGTTAAACATTAATAAACACATTCCTAGTTCTGTACCTTCCTGGCTTCTACCAAACTACTTCCAACAGTATGACAGGAGAGGTAAAATGCTGGAGAAATAAGTAAGCTATCCCCATGATGCTTGATTCAAGAAAGATCCATGGATCTGACAGAGCTGTCAGTCAACAAAACATTTATTAAACATTTGTGTGCCAAACTGTGCAAAGTCTTGGGGATACCAAAAACATGGACTGCCCTCAAGTAGCTCTCACATCACATTCTGATGGAAAAAACAACAATTATGTACCAAAATCTGAATGCAATATGATGGTAGGGTAAAAACAGTAGTAGCAGTAGTAGTAGTAGTAGTAATTCACCTAGTAATAAAAAATACACATCACTTTATATTTTCCACATTTTGAGATTTTAGTTATTTCCATCTCCTCTCTCCTCCCTGACCTTCAGAAAGTTAGTCAAGAGACTAGATAGGAGTGGGAAAGGGAAGTTAAAAAACTTCAATTTTTCCTGAGTTCCGAATGAAGGAAAGTAAGACAAAGAATCAGTTTCTGAAAAATATATCAGAAAAAAAAAGAGTAAAACATCTCTACTATAGTAATAGTCTAAGTACCAGTCACCCAAGCAAAATAGAACCATTTGGCAACTAGTTAGGAGACAGGGAAGGAGCTGATATTATAAAGGGTAGTTAGGTCCCCAAGGAAAGTAATCAAGTCAAATCTGGAAGAAGCATATTAGGTTAACTGAGTTAGTAGAATATCATACAATACACGCATAGGTGATGACAGAAAAGTGGTCCCCAAATTTCTGTGATAATCTACTTTTCATCACCTGAAACCACCAAAGGAAATGGAGATTGACAGCCACATAGTGAAGGTGGAGATGGGGTGGGGGAGGAGGGAACTGTACTTGAATTAGAAATTAAGTTACAAAATCTGAATTAAAATCCTGGCTTTTTTTTTTTACTCACTGTCACATTAAGCAACTTAAATTCTCCCCCTTAACTGTAAAATTCAGGGGTTGGACCAAATGATCTCTAAGGTCCCTTCTAGTTTTGACAGTCTATGATAAGATGCAGAGGGGGAGGGGACACTGGGAATTCTGATAGACCTGGCAGCAGCTTGGAGATCTGTTGCAGACTTGGAAACCAGGTCTCATGAACATAGTACAGGATCTCAAAGCACCTACACCTTCTCATCTTATGTATGATTCTTACCCAGTCTTTCCACAAATTCTCCCAGAGACACTAACCAAACACTCATCATCAGCCTTTTTAGGATTTGTAAATAACCGTGCACTCTTGGTATTTATGTATCTCTCCTCCCTATGTCCCTATTACTCTGTAGTCCTGGCAATATGTAATTGACATCTTCTCTCTTATTTGTATAGTAGAGCTTTGAAACCTACCAAGAGATCCCAATTTGTTGAGGATTGTGCTGCTGCAGGTCAGTCTGAAATTACTTGAGCCACCCAGGTGGTCCAGCTGATTTAAACAGTTTGCATTTCTGAGGTCAGGGCTGAAAATAACTGAATCCCTGGCTCATCATGCAAATCACTTACTAAACCTACATTTAGGGGGAAAAGAAATTAGTTTTTAAGTCTATAATCTTATCTTTTATTATTCAAAACAGGAAGACAAATATTTAATGCATAAATTTACATAATAGCTATTTTTAAATATTTTGAAGTCATAGAAAATTTCACTTTGAAATCAATGCCTGTAGCATCAACATCTTACCTTTCCTCCTAAAAGCATCAAAAGCATAGCAAAAAAAAAAGATACTGATTCAAATAAATGAAGGGAGGAATGGGCAGTTTGAATTACTAAAATACTCTGCAATTCAGAGTTTTTATCAGTTTTATTGCTTTTGAATAGGTACAATAACTGCTTAATGTTTCTGTCAAGTTGAAGGACAGAAATAATGACTAGAGGAGACTTTTTTGGAATAAGTATGTTTCAATTATATACATTTATATCCCAAGAATCCTTAAAAAGTTTGGTGTGAGGAGGACAGAAACGCCTTGCAAATCTATTAATGTTTATGTGTATACACACACACACACACACACACACACACACACACACACGAACGCACGCACGCGCGCAAGGAAGTAAGGAGGGAGTATAGGAGGGACATCATGATTACCCAAGCACACAAATGGCCATTTTCCAACCTATACTCTGGCCACATATAGTTGAAGCAGTACTGCGTTTAACCTACCCAAAGAAATGCCTATCAAGCTGTTCTTAATGATGAATAGTGGGAAGGCTGTCATGATCTCTTGTAATTGTCCATCCCAGTGTCTCAAAGGATTCACTCTTCTTGTTCTTAGAAGTTCCTTCTTCATGATAATACTATATCATTCACATGTCCAACTACATGATTA
Organism: Potorous gilbertii; assembly: GCA_028658325.1. NCBI lineage: Eukaryota > Metazoa > Chordata > Mammalia > Diprotodontia > Potoroidae > Potorous > Potorous gilbertii. The sequence goes on along the minus strand of CM053769.1, from coordinate 527,060,812 downwards.
GGGTGCAGGGTCTAATAATGACAAGAGCAATTCTAATGGTTAAAAAAAAAGTTGCAAAATTTTGTCTTTCTCCATCCACTGTCTTAGCAAGTTTGTGGGATGGATTGTGGTCCAATTTGATTGTAGCCTAGAGTAATGTGAAAGGAAGCAATGTACAAAGAGGACAGAAGGGGAAATTGGAGTAAAATTGTAGAGGGCCTGGGACACCAAGCCAAGGAATGCTTTGTTCTAAAGGCAAGTGAGGGTTACTGGGAATTCTTGAGAGGCTCAGGTTGTTTTGCAAGTTTTATCGAATGGGAAAGATTAGCATTTAGGAAACCAGTTAGGACACCCAAATTGTAAGCGCTCAAATTCCCTCCAGAGGCCAAAGGAATTTCTCTAGTAAAACTGAGGATTTATAACCCACTTCATTGGACTAGATTAAATCCAAGGTTTCTTCTGGCCCCAAACAGAGACACTAGACCCAGATAAATTTCCCTTTCGTCACAACCCAATTTACATAAATTCTGTTTAATTCAAAAACCTTTACCAAGTTGCCACTAATCCCAATTTGCCCAAAAGAAAAACAGGGAATGATTATTTGCCTTATATATTGGACTCACAATACAATTCCTTTAATAGCAAACTCTGCAAAGGCATTTAAAATAATCCGCCTTACAAAAACTCAATTTACACACTTTCCTGGAACACATTTGCAGTATAATGTGAGGTATCTCTGAGCAAATGAATAATGGAACAGCTGTATTCAACTCTATGCACCTTAAATACAGATTTTTCTCCCTTGCTAGAATGACTGAATATTTTAATTATCCTCATTCAAAAGAATTTGCAGGTGCTTGATGCAGTCAAAAAGGAATAAATCTAAGAGGGCAGTTTCAAGGTATATGATGGAAAAAACTGACTCAGAGAGATAGTAAGTGAAAAAGATAAGAATATCAAGGTGCTAAGATCCCTGTAAATCTAAAAATACTTGCTAGCTCAGGAATTAGCTTCCCCAGTCTATCTAATCCATCCTTCCCAACGCTACACTCAGGTGATTTTCTAAATATACCCCCATTCTGATCACATCACTTACCTATTTAAAAAAAAAAATCCCAAAGGCCAAGCAAATAAAGTATTAATACTTGATCAAGGTTTTCAAGACTTCCCAGAGTCTGGATCCAACCTTCTCCAATATTACTGCCCTCAACTACTTTATTGTTTTAACAGAAATGGACTATTCCATTCTCATTCTATCCTCTAGGCCTAGGCTCACAACATTCCCCTCTGAAGTTCATTCCCCTCTTTAAGGTCCAGTTCAGATGCCATGTCCTCCCTAATGTCTTTCCTCATATGTCTACTCTGATAGAAGTGACCTCACCCTCCTCAAATTTCTCATACTTCTCTGACTGGACATTTCCTTTGGGTGATCACCTTGTCCCTTGTATATCAGATATTTGGGCAGTCATTCCTCAACCCTCCCTACCCAAATCCATTAGACCAGGGGCGGGGAACCTGTGGTCTTGAGGCCACATGTGGCCTTCTAGATCAAGTGAGGCCCTTTGACTAAATTGTCCCAAGTATTTTTAGTTAGTCAAGCATTTATTAAGCACTTGGTAACTGAAAATACAGGAGAAAATCAATGAGTCAATAAGAATTTATAAAAAATCTATGTGCCAGGTACCATGCTAAGCACACTGGATCAAAAGGCCCCCGCCACCCCCGCAAAAAAAGAAAGCAAACCAGCCCCTGCTCTTCAAGAGCTTAAAGTATAGTGGGAGTCAACAACCATGTACAAGCAAGGTATAAGGGGCAGGTAGGTGAAGCAGAGGATAGAGCAGAAGCCTGGGATTCATTAGGACCTGAGTTCAAATCCAGCCTCAGACACCTGACACTTATTAGTTGTGTGGCTGGGCAAATCACTTAACCCTGAATGACTCAAAAAAACAAGGAAGCACAAGGTATATACAGGACAAACTAGACAGGGAAGACATCAAAGGCACCAGGGGCCTTAATGAGTAATCAAATGAAAAATACAGCTTCTTAAGTCAAAAGACAAGTAAACAATTTCACTCCTATATTCATAAAGAAGTTTGAACTGCAATCAGTTAATTTAGAACAAAGGTCACTAATGATGTAACAGAGGTGAAATCCAAGTAGAATTGAGAGAGCAATGTGATGCATGGTTTCTTAATTATAACTATAGGGAGAAATATGTATCCAAATAATGTATCTCTGAGGAGTTGAAGATCTGAGTTTTAGGTCTAGCTCTGAGACCTTGGACAAGTCACCTAAGTTATCTAAGCCTTTGACTTCTCATTTGTAAAACAAGAAAAATACTAATTTATACTCCCCATCCCACAGGGTTATCATTAGGATAAAATAAAATAACAATGTACTATAAAGTACTTACATAAAATGAACAGTACTATTATAAAAGTTATAGAAGGAACTGGCAGGCATTACCTTAAACTCATGGTTAATATGGGCAATCCCTGAATAAAAGAAAAGGGAGTAAATATAGTGCTTATATTAAAAAGGGAGGGGAGGAGAAAGTTGAAAAATATATGGAAAAATTAGAGCAAATCACTGAATAAGCAATTTGCATGGGAAGACTTATGGTAGAATAACAACCAGAGGAATTAAAAATAAATGTTTTTTAAAAAAATCTAATTCTTATTCAAATTTTTTGGCTAAGATTCTTTAGCAGACAACCCTTATATTAAGGCAATTTAAACTAAAGATAAGTTAGCTCAAAGATTTCACCATGGAATTACTTTAATTATATAGGACAGTATTTAAGGTAATGTATGATGTATTTTTTTTTTAAACATTTTAAGAAATAGGTCAAGACAAGCTATCCACTATTCTAGAAGCCTAATCTTGCCTATTTCCCAAAGGTTTCACTATAGATTAATTATTAAGATTGATATTTAATGGTAAAATGCTTAATCTGTTGTCAAATGTAAATTTGTTTCCAGAGATAATGTACTTATTAATAGCCAATTATGGAGGCAATGTCACTATAGATGTATATCTGCTGATACAGAAAAGTATGTGGTAATTAAAGAAAAACTACATGGTGGGGGTAACTGATTTAAGCTTGCACAAAGTAGAAAAGCATTTATCTTTCTATAATCACAAAGTTTCAGGAGGGTAAATGAGTAAGAGTTATGAAATAAAATGAGCTGGGAAGGTTATAGAAAGCAAGAATAATGCAGTTCTATCAACAGAAAATTATTAGATCATGACAGAAGGAATTAATGAAAAAAATCAAATTTACCCACAGCAAGCAAGAAAGATAGCTCTGATAAGATGGAGTCATGCTACAGTCCAGACCTACAGATGAGGGATCAGTAGAAGGTAAGCTCCTTGAAAGCAGGAACTACCTCACTTTGGTCTGTATTCTCTGCACCTAATATGATGCTTTACATTTTCATAGGTACTTGATTGTTTGTTGAATGAATTTCAGGGAAAGGGAAAGTAGCAGATACAAAATTTGCACTTCCTATTCTGCCACATAGAGTAATTTCATTCACAAACTACAAAACAGACAGACCAATCATATTCTGACTTGGAAGGAATCCTTCTGTGGTTTTCATGTTTGAAACCAAATTTCTGGTGGAGTTCTCAGATGAGAGATATAGTTCTAATATCAACATAATATGAATATGCCTAGCAAGCACATGTTTCTTTCACACAGCTCCAGAATTTAAGAAAACACTTAAGACTTCTCACTGGTCTTCTTGTATTTTGGTAGCCATTAGGGATATCTTTGAGCCTACAGCATATTCCAATATGACCGAAGACCAAAACACTCTCTCTAATCCAGGATAAATTATATTAACCACTATTTTTTAGCCAGTAGCACTGGCCTCCTTATTCTTTACACCACTGACTCCATCTCCCCACATAAGACATTTCCATTGACTGTCTCCTATGCCTAGTCATCTGTTCCCAGTCCTGGAATGCTCTCCTTATCTCCACCTCCTGGTTTCACTGAATTCCTTCCCATCTCAGCTAACATTTCACCTTCTGCAAGAACCCTTTTCTTGATCTCTCTTAATGTGCCTTTCCTCTGCTGATTATCTTGAGTTTACTCTGTCCATAGCTTGTTTACTCATAGTGGTTTGCATATTGTTTTTCCTTTTACATTGTGAGCTTATTGAGAGCAAGGACTGTTTTTTTATCTTTCTTTGTAATCTCAGTACTTAGTACAGTGCCTGGCACCCACTATTTAATAAATATTCACTGTGTTCAGTAATTGTATTGAAATTCTAGAATTATAGCTCTTTGAAGTAATTCACAAACAAGAACCAATGATGAAGAATGCTGCTCACCACTTGAAAGAGAGGAGATGGACTCAAGAAGTAGAATAAAACAAATATTTTTTGGAGATGGTTGGTTTGCAAATCTGTTTTACTAGTTTATGCATATTTGTTACAAAAAGTTTTTTCTACTTTCTTAATGGAGGAAGGAGAAGAGGTGGAAAGAAAATAAATGCTTATTAATTTTAAAAAAACAAATAGCAGCTCTTAAAAACAGATTTTTTTTTCTCTTTAAAATCTCCTACTCATGCAAAAAAAAAAAAATCCTTCTATTCAACCTGCCACTGGACCAAACCAAATTTATTTTAAACCAAACCCCATTGCAAGTGAAAGGAAATTGTCACATGCTCCAAAATATCCAAATCAGCTCCAAAATTCACATGGAAATTGTCTATACCAGGAAGAAAAAACCTCTGACATAACAGGCAAGCCACAGCTTGACCCACAGAATATCAGTGATGATGGAACCAAGCACAGTGGTGCCTCACAGAAAATAACGAATCAGGAATCACAAGGTCTATGTTTAAGTACCAGCTCCACCATTACTAGCCCTGTAATTTCAGCAAGATGGTTAACCTTTCTACACCTGTTTCCTCATCTCAGAATATCAGTGATTTAGAAGCAAGGAACTTTGGATGTCATCTAGTCTGATATCCCATTTTACAAGGATAGAAATTATGGCTCAGAGAGGCTAATAACTTGCCCAAGATCACACCCAAGTCATCTGACTCCCAATACAGCATATATTTTAATCCATTATACCAAATATCTTTCTACCGATAAAGTAAGATTAAGAGTTAATCTTTCTAACTCATCAGGATATTGTCAGGAAACTATTTTGCAAATCATCAAGTGTTATATAATTATCAACTCTAGGACCTTCAACTGGTACATTCTTATTCATAACTGATTTTTTTCTTCCAGGTACTTTTCCCTTGCCATTCATCACATATTGGGACTGTCACCTTGCATCACCAAAGTACTTCAGCAATATGAACATTTAATATTAATCTAGATAAAACTATTCATGACTACATTACTGAGAAAAAGCCTTCCAATAGATTTTATTTTGCTATTTTCTGTAATATTCTACTTAATCTTACCTATGGTACATAGCTCATTGTGGCATGGAAGGATAAAAGTAAGACAATGGCAGGTCCTACCAAGCCTGTACATCTGCTGTCTGAGGGCCAGCTCTCTCAAATATAAGGGTTCCTGAACAGGTTGGCCACAAAATGATGACTTTTTTTAAAAGTCATAGCAGCTCTCTAATATCAAAGTTCTAGAATAGTTAACATTTTTATCAGGGGTAGAGAAAAAAGGAAATGGTATCCTTACACTGACAAAATTATTTCTCCTTAATAAATAGATTATCCGTTCTATCTGATGCTCTAGTAAGAACTGATATGGTCTTAAGTCTCCTATCTATCTGTGGGCTTTCAAACAGAAGAAATAACATGTGGGCACTATGCTGCAGCCCTAGGCTATATTGTAAATGCAACTGTCCCCAGTCAACCAAGAGAAACTGGTAAACAAATCATTCAACCCATTCAACACATAAATATATGTGTGTTTTCATACATACATATATACATACACATACATGGATGTGTGTATATATCACATTTCTATATGTATTTTTCAATTTTTTAAAAAAAGTCTTATGAACTGCTACATGGTGAACAAAGAGTATTCTATTCTGATCTATAGAACTTAAGTACTGACCTTGCCTAATCCCTAGTCAGACTCCCTTGAATTGTTTTCTAGAAAAAGAATCATAAGACTGTGAATCTAGAGATAGAAGGATCCTTGGAAGGCAATTCTAGAATATTCCTTGGTAATATAAGACTCATCATATTGTGATATAATATAGTAATTTTTCAAAAAGCAAATCTGGGATTGGGAGATAGAGAAGAGATCACAATTCACTCTCAAATCTATCCAATTTTGTTTACCCATTGCTACTGGTCAGGTTACAAGAAGCCACTATCCTTCTTTTATGCCACATCCCTAGCACTAAAATTCTTTCCCCCTTTCTTACTTTGTCCCCCCAAATTCAGCAATACTCAATGGTAATATAAATTTAATTTTTACAATGGGGGAAAACAATCAGAAATTTTAAAATACTGATACTTCCAAATTAAACAAATCTGTACCTTTCCAGTTTAAAACAATGAAACCTTTTTCAAATACCTATTAGCAACATGTTGAACAATGACTGTTCTGTACCCAGTCTTTTCCTTTCTACACCAATTCTACTTTGGTTCCTTTAAACCACCACAGTCTCTCTCCCTACATGTCTAAGACCCTATTATGTATCTGATATTTCTTTTTTCTTTCTTTGTAATTCCAAATCATCTCTCAATTCTACCTACCATCATATCCACTTAATGCCACTTATACCTGAGAAGATGACAAACATTATCTGCTCGAAATCAAAAACCCCTGATTACTTCTTCCAACATCCAAGACCACAAAAGATGAGGAGGGTTTTGAGTCAGAAGGCCTGGGTTTAAAATGTCTCTGCTACAATTCTGACAAATTCATTTTACTTCTCTGGGCCTTGGTTTCCTCATTTGTAAAATGAGGGATTTGGACTAAACTCTGAACTCCCTTTTAGCTATAAATATATATTTTTAGATATTTGTTTTGCATAATAGGTTTTATTTTTCTTGCCTTTACATTGGAGAGAACAGAAAAAGAAGTAAAATAGAAATAAAATAATAAAATAGAAGAATAATTTTTAAAAAGTCTGTGCTTTAACCAAAATAAATATACATAAATCTATGGTGCAAAGATTTCACTTGGTAGAGATGGTGGTAAAGGTACTTCCCAGAAAGAAGGAAAAAAGCATGAACCAAGGTCAGGGGAAGTAAGAGAGGAAAATGTTAAGGGAAAAGATGCACTGATTACTGATGCACAGGGTTCATGTAAAAGAGGAAGAATCTAAAAAGGCAGGTTTGGGTCCAATGCATAGAGAACCAAGACTTGATTCTACAGCAGGGGTGGGGAACCTGTGGCCTCAAGGTCACATGCAGCCAAGTTTTGCAGAACAAATTCTTTTATTAAAGGGATTTGTTCTGTGAAGTTTGGATTCAAAAGGCCGAACCTGATGACCTGGAGGGCCACATGGGGCCTTGGGGCTGCAGGTTCCCCACCCCTGTTCTAGAATGTTTTGCATTATAGACGTTTGGAGGTTGATTTGGGCTGATGGTGTTTTTGCATGCCAGTGGCAGCACTCAAGGGAAACTTGACTAGATGGCAAAGACACCAGATAGAATGCTACAGAACAGTTTGGGTAAGAAGTAATAAGGTTCTAAACTAAGATGGCATCAAAGGAAAGATAATGGCAAATAAGAAACCTTTCAAAGGAAGACTCAAGAGAATTTGGTGCTTGAAAGAAGCACCCCTGCTTACTCAATCTATTAACACTCTTTTGGCCACACTCAGCTGTCTAGCTTGACTCTATGGTTATTTCCCTCAATATTTTTCTCATTAATATTCTAGACTTCTACATGTACTGGATTAACAATAATAATACTAGCTAGCATTTATATAATACTTACTATGTACTCTTTACAAATATTATCTCATTCATTCCTCTCAACAACTCTGCAAGGTAGGTACTATTATAGTCCCCATTTTACAGTTCAGGAAACTAAGGTGAACAAAAGTTAAGTGACTTGCCCAGTGTCAGAAAGTTTGTAAATGTCTAAGGCAAGATTTAAACTCAGATCTTCCTGACTCCAAGTCCAGCACTTTATCCATTGTGCCACTTATTGATGGGATATGAAGACAGAGATAACCTATAGACTGTTAAGAGAGTTTAAAACCCAAGTAGGGGCTAAGAATATACATTTTTGTCTGTAAAGAGGTAGTAACTGAAATCATATAAAAATGAGTTTGCAAGGTTGGGGAGTGGTGTATACAGAGAGAAGTGGGCTAAGGACAGAAACTTTGGGGGAAAGTCACTTTAAAGATTCAAAAGGATGATGAACCTGAGGAGGAGATCAAGGCAGGAGGAACTTGTTATCTATTAAGCAAAGAGAAAGAAGGAGCCACAGGAAAAGTGGTCAAAAGAGTCAAATGATACTATAATGAGCGGTCAAGAAAGATAAGATTTAGCAATTAGGAGGTTGCAGTTTAACTCTGAAAGAACAGTTTGAACAGAATAGGAGAGGGAGAAGTCATATTCTTAAAGAAAGACTGGGCAATAAGAAAATAGAAATATTTGTGCATTAATGGATAGAGTAGTGGACAGAAATCAAGAAGACTTCGGTTTGAATCCTTCCTCAGATCCCTTACATCTGCATAACACAGGACAAGTAACCCTTAGGGCTCAAGTTTCTTCATTTGCCAAATGGAATATGTTGACAGCACCACAGGGCTGCAGCGAAGATCAAGTAAGACAATGTTCGTAAATCATTTGGACAACCTTAAAGTGCTCTATAGATGTTATTGTCATCATTTGGTAGGAAAAACTTTTCAAGCAGTTCGGCATGGAAATGAAAAAGATGATCAGCCTTTGTTGACACTCTTTCTAGGATAGCAAATTGCCTCCCCTTTCATTATACCCCAAATCTTACTCATTCTTCAAGGTCCAGAAACAAACAGACATACTTCCTGAAGCCTTCCCTAATTACTCAGGTGAAGTCACTTTCCCTTCTATGACCAGTCATACAAACTAGCTCTTGCGGCATAAAATGAGATCTTATTTGTAAAGCGCTTTGTAGACTTGAAGGGGTATATAAGTGTTAATTATCATTAACTTAATTCTGTTTCCTTGAAGGTAGGAACCAGGTCTTATATTTTTGATCCCAAACATAAACTAAGATGCTGGGATTATAGTAGGCCCATTTGAAACACCTGAACTGAACTCTGGCTAACTGATAGTTATCAAATCTACATATTAACAATAAACTAAAATGAGTAGGATATAAACAAATATATAGCAACTCTTCACTAAGAAAATGGTTGGTTTCTTTGAAAATTAGTTATATGCAAGTTTATAGGACATGTTTTAAGGAGGAGAATATCATGTCATAAATTCCAATAAACTTTCCTAAACATAACTTAATCTTTTCTTTGATGATTTCACAAAGATTTTACAGTCCCTGAATCCCAATGAAGAACAGAATAATCCAACTACAGAAAATGTAAAAGAATACATTGAATCGCTATTGACCCAATAACACACTAGAATCTGCTTCTGTGGAAAAATCCCTGCATAGGCTAACTTGCCTCCCGTCTTCCTGTAAAAGAGCTGGGAACAAAATGTACAAATGCATAACCTTCCTGACAGTATAACATGACTGCCTTCCTGCATATTTAATTAATGTAACAAAAACTAAACTATCCTTTAACAGTTACTTTGTCTTCTTCACAAGAAAAAAAAAATTCTTTACTGCCTTTCTCTTTCCCAGATTCAAAATACTATCATAACTTCTCTATCACTAATAGTGTGTCACTCCAGTATCCCTCTCAGCTTCAGCCTACTCCTTCAAGGTACTTTTCATGAAGTTTGACTACAGAGAAGCATATTTCTCATTTAAGAATTTTTTCCTAAAGCTTTTCCCTCATCTTTCATTTCACCTTCACCAGAAAATACTTCTGCGAAGAGAATGTTAAGCCAAAATTTTTCTCTAAGCCCTGCTAAATGGTTCACTTTTCAACAGAATTTGAGGCAGCAGCAGCATTACTATGTTACATCTTTTATTTTCTGAAATTACGAGAATGTTTGCATTACAGACAATGAGAATTCATATGTTTGGAGGTGGATTTGGGTTGATGGTGTTTTTGCATGCCAGTGGCAGCACTCAAGGGAAACTTGACTAGATGGCAAAGAGACCAGATAGAATGCTACAGAACAGTCTGGGTAAGAAGTAATAAGGCTCTAAACTAAGATGGCATCACAGGAAAGAAAATGGCAAATGAGAAACCTTTCAAAGGTTCAGAAAAATCTCTTCTGTAATAACACTTTCACTCTGGATCATACTGGTTCATAGGTCACACTGGCAGGCAAGAGGATGGTAAAAATCTCATTAGACAGTTATCCAAGAGTACTATCAGCAACTGGCTAAGCACTAGACTGGTTTTGCTATCAACAGGTAAGCCTATATTTCTAAAATACAGTTTCAACATGTCCTTGACCTCAGTGAATCCAATCAGATTGGATTCTTAACTCTTAAATGTGTGATTACCTATAAAGTCTCTAGGACAATTTTATTTTTCATTACCAAGCTTTATTTTCTGATAATCTGCTTTAGGCTGATTTTTTTTAGCACAACAAAGAAAAATTAGTTTGACTTTATTTTATTTAAAACCTAAGTCTTAAGTCGATTTCACAAACACTGGCTAGAAAACTCTACAGAACTGTCCATTTATGGGGCACGTAAATATGTAGGAAAAGACCATGCCCTCTTTTCAGGAGTATCAACTAACATCTAATGAGCCAGCAATGGTTTCAACTGTTACAATGATTTAACAAAAGATGGTTCCAGGCAGCAGATCTTAGTATGCAAAACATCTATTGCCTTCTGTAATGCTGAACTAACAGCAGATGCAGAAAAAATCCTTGGGCTTATAGTGCTCATTTGTCTCGATGCCAGTTAAGGAACTAAAGTAGGAGAGAGTCCAACTTCATGCAGCACAGGCAACAATGAATGGGGAAATGCCTCTAAATGCCTTAGAGCTCTTATAGCCCTAACTCTGAGTACAGGTCATACTCAACATTTCCCAAAAGGTGATTTCATTTTTCAACAACTCAGTGGTCAATTGATGACTATTTTTTTAGACAAGATATGGTAAATTTATTAATGCTCTTAAAACATTAAAACGTTCCCATTGTTACTCATTTCAAGACGCACACAAATTTCTGGACCCACTGACAATCTTTATGTCTTCATTCTTGGTTTGTTGGTTTGACCCTATTTGAGGGCCATATAGAAGTAAAGAATGACATTGTATGTTACAGAACCAATTCCACATTAGTTCATCAATAGCAATACTTTGTAATGCATTACTTTGAGGCAACAGCACTCTTTGCTTCCACTGTCTTTTCTCTACCCTGAACACTCTGCCTCAAAGCTGTAATCAATTTCTCTGTTCCTCTTTCATTATCTATTTCTATTACCTGGGTACTCTGATCAAAGTTGGGACAGAAGGCAAATACTGGGGACCTTTCCCTTAAGCTTTCTGATGAGGTGAGGACCAGACAACAAAGTTCTTTACGTTCCTGATTCCCCAAGGAATAAAATGTTTCATCATTTTTATGCTTGTAAAAACTTAACTCTGTTGTACTACAGCAATAGAGTAATTTTTCAGGCCTAATCGCATCTCTAATATTTTATTAAGGATACATAATCACATTTATATTCATTGACCCATGACTGACAATTTGTTGAAAGTCATAAAGAATGCTAATTTCATTTATTTTCTTGCTCAAGTTCTCCATGCATTTTGATGAACTTCATTTATACTATACCATACATACCCCTTTTCTCAGGAGGAGCTGTTGATTTTGGGGTTTTTTTCAAGTTATATAAAGAATCAGATGGTGGCAGAACAGAACAGTAGAAAGGATTGTTGGATTTGGAGCCTGGGTGTGAATCCCAAGCCTCAGATACTTATGAGTTGAGTGATTTTGTACAAGTCACTTATGGCAATTCACATTTTGACAGAAACAGATCTTGAAGGGAAAGGGGGATGGAATGGGGGCACAGAAGTTGATGAGTGACCCTGGGCAAGTCATCCATCTGATTCTGAGTTGCCTCATCCATAAAATGAGGGAGTAGGACTGAATGATATCTAAGGTCCCTTCTAGCTCCGTTCTAGTTTCCTAGATGCTACAAACTTTAGAAAACTAGTCATATTTTAATTTTGGACTGAGAATTCTATTAAGTAGTCAACTAAGTAATCTTTCCTAATGAGCTTCTTCCCTCCTATATACCAAGAATCCGCACAAAAATGTGGGTGGATGGAAGATGTCACATTACTTGCTTGCATCTTTACCATACACCACTCTACCTTGTACATCCTATGTTACTCCTTCAGGTTGCTTCACTCTCATCCACTTCAGTGATGAGTCATCAACCCACTTCCCTGCCACTGGTATCTCCTAGACTTCCCTTCCCCTCAGTGACAGCACGAGTGCCTTCTTTCCCTATTACTTGGCACCATAGGTACTCCACAGATGCTAATGCTACTTGAGCTCTCTGGAAACTACCTTTGCTACATCATCCTGGTATGACAGAGGAAGAAAAAAACACAAAACTTTTACACAACATAAAACTATTGGTGTATTATGTTTTGAGTCCTTTATGGATTTGATAGGCTTCTATAGTCTAGTGTGATCATTTAGCCACTTGGAAAAGAGGTAGAAGAACAGATTGGCAGTCGGGAGGCTTACGTTCCAATTCCACCTCCAACACTTACTGGGAACCAAGGTTTAGCAAATCACTGAACCATTCTTCATCTGCAAAAGGTGGACAATACCACCTATATAATACTTACCTTCAATGAGTTGCTCTGAGGTTCAGATTAGAAAACATTTATAAAAACAATTACCATTAATAGGTATAACAAGGTTTTGGTAAGAAAATGCCTTCAGAATTTCAATTTGGGATGCTAGGACTAGCTCTCTACCCCTACTACCATAGGGTCAGGACTCCCCCAGGTCTAAGGCACTAGTCTTAAATCCTGTAGCCTGGGCAGATGCTTCATCAAGGTAGCATAACTGAGGGGAAAAGATATCTGGGAGATAACCAGTGGCAGGGAGGAGTATTGATGACTCACAAGAGAAGTGGGTGAGAGTGAAGTAGACCCGATTAAACTAGGGTTAACCTAATTCACTGCGGTAAAGTTATGCATGGTGAAGATACAAGCAAGTTATGTAAACATCTCTGTCAGAGTTGGGAGGTAGGGGAAGAGGAGGACACCAGGGCAGCAGAACATCCATCTATTTTAAACTCCTAGAAACAATTTTTGAGCCAAGTAAACTTCCTGGTCCCCTCTTTTTGTTTCCCAAGGCCCTGAACCTCAAAGAATAACCAGACTCAGGTCATCTGAAGCATTATTTCATAAGAACTGGGGCAAGGATGGTGATGAGAGTTAGATTTTAGGTAGATGGGGAATATTGGGAAAGAGGGAAGAAGAAAGAACTGCTGGAAAGGGGACAGGGAATAACTCCAAACATGGAGATCTGAAAAGGAAGGAAAATTTCCATGGTCCCTAACTGAGGGAAGTAAGCAAGGGATACAAGGTAAAGCATTTTAAGTCAGGGACTACCAGTTCTGGGTATCACTGCTGGGAAGCAATGAATAGAGGTAAAAGCCCTCCATGACTATTCCTGTGCTAAATAGAATAGGAAAATCAGGAAAGCTCATGCACATAAAACTTATTGCTCTTCATCCAGTTATTTGCATAATTTTTGCTATTTTGCTATTCCATCATTCCACATTAACTGTCCAAAAACAATGAAACTGACAAAGCTTCTATAAGCATCTACCATCACTAAAACTAAATAACCAAAAACATACACAAAACAGAAATGGAGTTATAGACGCCCCAACTTTTCCATTTCTGAAAGAAGTACCAAAGGTTCACCTATCCCCCACTCCATCTCACGATTACCTTCAACTCTTCACAGTCCTTAATTCTCTGCACATCCAGCGTTGTTGGACTACCTGGTCAGAAAAGGGAGAAGAGAGGAGGTAGTGTGGTATAGTTCCAAGAACACTGGCTGGGAAGTTGGGAGAACTGGGTTCTAGTCCTAGCCCTTGTCAATCACTAGTTGTGATTTTGGACAAGTCACCTCTTTGGGTGTCAGTTTCCACAATAAGTTTCAGCAAAGTGATCTTTAAGCCCCCTGTAGTTGAAATTCTCTGAGTCTATAAATTGCCCACACTAGGTCATGGGCACACTTTGTATGTTTTCAGTGCTTCTCTTTTGTGAATTAATAATTAAAACTAGGAGACAAGGCAAAGGACCTCAACCTGGAGCAGGCTAAATGAAGCTCCCTGGCTATTACAATTTCTCCTGATTTTCCAAAGAAGTAATTTGATTCTTTACACTCAAACCAGTCAACACAGCCTCTCATTCCTTCTTTTACAAGATTTGTTCCGTCTTACTCCACTTTTCAATTCTATATTCAAGTTAACTTTTAAAATGAACTATATAACCTGATCAACCCTCTTGACACCAAACACTCCTCTCAATCATTTTTAGATAATTCTTTTAGTCATCCATCACTCTGACCAGTTGACATGCATTAACAACTTACCTGTCACAAATTAAAAGAAAAAGACAAGCCACTTGAATGGGATAAATTAATCCCCAAAGAATGGGTCAGTTGTTAACTCAGAAGTAAAGGAGGAGAAATTAATTTACAGAAAGAGAATGAGTGTCCTAATCTTTCTGTTATATAAGCTGCTCAAAACTGTCGGCACAGCAAACCTGAAACTCACAAAGGAAGCAGAGAAATACTACAACCTAAAATGCTGCCTCTAAGACACCAAGTGCATCAGGCTGCGTAAGGACACAACAAAATGGCAACAATACATGAAATCAGATACGGTTCATTTGGCAAAATATGACCAAATGAGGGACAGTGAATTGCAAGGAAAAGGTGAATAGGCAAGTGTCTCAGGGCCAAAATATGGGAACAATGACATTTTCGTTACTTATTCACTGTGTGATCTTGACCAAAACTCAACCTTCCAGAGACTCAGTTTCCAATCTGCATAATGAGAATAACACTAAGAATTCACACCTCACAGAATTGTGAGAATCACGTGAAATAATGCAGACAATGCATTTTGTCTCCTGGAAGAGTTCTATTGATACTATAGCCTAAATAGTTTGTTACAATCTATGGGTTCCAGTGGGGGAGTTTATTGAGAGGTGAGGATGATGTAAAAAATAGAAATTATCAATAAAAATGTTGAAACTGGTAATAAGGCAGATGTGTGGTGTCAAGGGTTCTGGTTCTGTGTCCCCAAATATGCCTTTTCGTTAAGTATGTTGTTGTTTTTTTAAAGAAAAATCTAAGTAACAAAAATGTTCTTTCACCTAAACTCTAATTCTGCTTTGAAATATGTCATATTGACAATCTGAGGAATAAAGGTCTTTATATAGTTACAAAACAGGGTTAGAATGGCCTAGATCAGAACAAAGTTTCTTTCACTAAGGTACATTACACACGCAAAACCTTTAAGCCTTAAAAGAGCCCATCTAATTCAACCCAAACTTGAAGCATGAATTCCCCTACAACCACCTCCCAAATAAGTACTCATTTAGCCTAGTTATGGGAAACTGGAGACATTCTGGGAAAAGTGATTCTAGCTCTAAGAAATAGCAATGTTTCTTAGGATGGTCTGGAATTGGCCTTCCAGCAACTTCTGCAGTTCTATAGAACTTTCTAGTCTGCCTTTTTGAGTCAAGTAAAACAAATGGCATGTCTCTTCCATGAGGTCTGCAAACAAGAATGAATATCATAATATATAGCATGATTTGAGAATCCCAACAGAAGCAAATGGGACAGAAAAACTGACTCATATATTCTGTTGTTGCTTAGTTGTTTTAGTCATGTCTGACTCTTCATGATCCCATTTGGGTTTTCTTGGCAAAGATACTGAAGTGGTTTGTCATTTCCTTCTGCAGCTCATTTTAAAGAGACAAACAGAGTTAAGTGACTTGTCAAAGGTCAAACAGCTAGCAAGTGTGGGAGGTAAGATTTGAACCCAGGAAGATGAGCCTCTGGGCCCAGCATTCTATTCATTGTTCCACATAACTGCCCCTCATACAGTTACTTTGATTTGATATTACTTTCTTGGCAGGCGGAGCCAAGATGGCGGAGTAGAAAGACTCACATTTGCTAGCTCTGAACCCACAGCCCATAGATTTCCTGTAAAAAGAACTCCTGACAAATTCTGGAACAGGAGAAGCCGCGCAGAAACACAGTGAAGGAGATTTCCGTTGCAGAGAGCCCTGAAAAACCGACCCCAAGGGTCCATCGAGCCTCAAACGGGAGCGGAGCCCTGCCTGGCGGAGCCCTGTCCTGCCCTGCCCCGGCCGCGTGGCACTGAGAGGAGCGACCAGACCCCAGCAGGCTTCAGGGACCTGAATCTCCAGCGGCCGCGAAGGTCCCTCCACCCACAGACGCACAGGTCAGTGAGAGAGATGGGCTGAGAGGGGAGTGGGTATCTCCGGGACTCGGACCCCCTCAGGAGGTGGTGGCCGCAGCAGAGGCTGAGGCAGCTCGGCCAGAGACTCCCAGAGCAGGCAGGAGCTCCACCCCAGCTCCACTACAAAAGATCTCTGCATAAACCCCCTGAGGGAACTGAGCCTGAGAGGCGGCCCTGCCCCCACCTGAGAACCAGCAGATAAGCTCCCATTGAAGAGCAGTCAGGCCTGCCACCAAAAGCCTTGAGGCTGGGGAGCAGCACTTGAATCTCAGACCCCAAGCACTAGCTGGG